>CM035848.1:226240284-226898091 GCA_020510985.1 Pholidichthys leucotaenia | reverse complement strand
TCGCATGGCCCTCTTTGTTTTTTAAAAAGAGTCCACACTGAAAAGAGACTGCGGTAAAAACTGGATAAAGACAGTGCATTAGAGTTCTTAAAATCCATTAAAAACACAGGGAGGTCTAGCCCAAGTCCAAGGACTCTCTGTAAAATAACACAGGCCAAAGGCCTCCATACCAGGTCCTGGGGGCCCGTCAGCAGTCTCTGTATGAAAGTCAGTCTAAAAGCAGCACCTCTACTAGCTAAATGAATCACTCCTTGCCCCCCCTCCTCTTTGGGAAGAAATAACAGGGCTTGAGGAACCCAGTGGAGTCCACCCCCCCCAAAAAAGTCCACCAAAACAGACTGAATTTTGGACAACAAACCAGCAGGGGGGTCCATGCACATGAGGCGGTGCCACAGGGATGAGGAAACAAGATTATTTAAAATGAGCACTCTTCCTCTCAAAGATATTCTTGGCATTAGCCACTTCCACTTGTTTAGTCTCCCGTTAATCTTCTCTATGACCCCATCCCAATTTTTTTGCTCAAACTGCTGATTTCCAATAAAGACACCAAGATACTTAAAACCTCCTTTTTTCCAAATCAACCCACCCGGCAGCGTAAGCTGATTTTCTAGTTTCTCCCCCACCATCAGAGCCTCGCTTTTTCCCCAGTTTATCTTTGCAGAGGAAAGTTGGCCAAAAAGATTGACACTCCTAACCAGAACGTCAATGTCACTCTGCTTGTTTAGCAGAATGACTACATCATCTGCATAGGCCGACAGCTTGAACGTGGTGTCACAGCCAGGAAAAGTAACTCCTGATAGATCCCTTCTCAGGCAGTGAAGCAAAGGCTCTATGGCGAGGGAGTACAGCATCCCTGAGAGAGGGCAGCCCTGCCGAACCCCCCTCTGGACTTTTAAAGGGGCAGACAGGCCCCCATTTATCTTCAGCACACTCTCAATGTCACTGTACAAGACCCGTATCCTGGCTATGAAGCCTGGGCTGAACCCAAAAGCTGTTAAAACTGTCCATAAATATTGGTGTTCAACCCGATCAAACGCCTTTTCCTGGTCAATTGAAATCAAACCAGTTTCTACCGCCAATGAACCAGAGACCTCCAAAATATCCCGAATTAAAGTGACGTTGTCACTAATCAGCCTGCCAGGCACACAGTAAGTCTGGTCTACATGAATGAGCTCGCTCATCACCTTTCTCAGTCTTCGGGCCAGAGCTTTTGAGAGAATCTTGTAGTCTGTGCAGAGCAGAGAGACTGGCCTCCAGTTCTTTAGGCTCTGGAGGTCCCCCTTTTTCGGCAACAGTGTGATGATGGCCCTCCTGCAGGTCGTGGGTAGGGTCCCCCTTTCCAAGCTATCTTGGAGAACCTCCAGCAGGTCTGGACCAAGCAGGGGCCAGAATTCCTTAAAAAAGTCCACAGAGAGACCATCTATGCCTGGTGATTTTCCATTCTGGAGGCTCATTAGCGCCGTATGCAGCTCAGACAGAGACAGTGGAGCATCCAAGCCAGCAACAAGGTCCTCTGAGAGCACTGGAAGACCATCAAGGAAAACCTGGCCCAGTGACGTGTCCTCCCTCCACTCTGCTCTAAACAATTCACTGTAAAAGCTAGCAGCGTGTTTCCTGATCTCTGCTGCTGTGGAGATTGTTCTCCCGTCATCGCCCAACAAGGAGTGAATGAGCTTTCTCTGTCCATTTTTCCCCTCCAGTCCAAAAAAGTACTGGGAGGGCGAGTCCATCAGAGCTACATCCATGTAGCGTGAGCGGACCAGAGCACCCTGTGCGGTGACCCCTAGCAAGCTAGCCAAGGCTGACCTTTTTGACTTGAGAGCCTCTAAGTGCTCCTGTTTTCCTGTAGAACTGAGCAACTCCTCTAGTTCTACCACCTCAGTCTCCAGAACTTTCAAGGATTGGGTCAAGCTACGAGTGACATTTTGAGTGTACTGTTGGCAGAGTTGTTTTATCTGGGCCTTACCAAAATCCCACCACAATTGGAGAGAACTAAAAGAGGGTTTTTGTTCCCTGTGTGACTTCCAAACATCATGAAAAACCTCTTTAAAAAACACATCATTTAAAAGTGTATTGTTAAAATGCCAAAAAGCACTCTTACACTTTACATTTTCAATAAACACAGAACAAAACAGCAGGCAGTGATCAGTGAAACCAACAGGACAGATACAACTATTTTTAAAAACACTCATTTGATGTTTAAAACCATAAAAACGGTCTAACCTAGCCATAGATAAAAGGTTATCTTTGACATGGCTCCAGGTGTACTGCCTCTGGTCCCCATGATGTGATCTCCACACATCGGCCATTTCATGTGTTTTCACCAGTTCTCTCAGCCTATTGGCAGAAGCAGGGTGAGGCTCCTGATGGTTCCTGTCTAGTCTGTGGTTTAATGTACAGTTAAAATCACCCCCCAGAAATAAAAAACTATTTGGATCACAGGACTTAACCGTATCCGAAAGCACGTCAAAGACCCTGATCCTCTCTGCTCTCTGTGTTGGCACATACACGTTTATAAAAACGAAGTTCACGTTTTCAAACTGTACCTTTAATAAGAGGAAATGACCTCTCACCACCTCTTCTACCTCATAAGAGACAGGCACACAACCCCTAGAGAAAAGTACAGCCACCCCCCCACTGCTACTGGATTTGTGGCTAAAAAAAATGCAGCCATCCCACTCTTTTCTCCAATGGCTCTCAATGTCCACAGTGCTGTGAGTCTCCTGGACCATCAGCACGTCAAGTTTCTTTAAATTAAAAAGCTTGTATAAAGAGGCCCTTTTTACATCATCCCTGGCCCCATTAATATTGAGAGTGCCAATTCTAAGGTGGGGCATTAAAAAGGATAAAAATAGGGTACAGTAAAAAAACACACACATAGCATATAAGGGAAGAAACAAACTAAGAGTCAACATGACTGTTAGTAATTTGCAATTTCAGTTTAGCAACCAGTTTCTTTAAACGATAAATTTCCTGATCAGTGAAAGTCTCATTCCCATCATTCAGTTTCATAAATTTGCGAGCTGATGCCACGAATAACTCCAGATCTGGAAAGTAATTTTCCACTTTCACAGCTCTGCTCCCCTTAGTCACCTGGAGAAATAAAACAATAGGAGCTTTGCTCCTCCTGCATCTGCGTCTGCATCAGTTCAGACTCATCTCCACTTTCGTCAGAAGCGCTCTCATTCAGTAAATCTAAATTCCCAACCCTACTAGATTTAGCAGAGCTCTGCAAGTTTTCAGCACTTTTCCTTTTTTGTGCAGCTTTAAAAGGATCCTCTTCAACAAAACTACATTCCTGCATTTCTTCATGAACTGCAACGTTTGTCATGCAGTGTTTGCTCTGTGTGTCCGCTACAGCCTCAAACCGCTCCTCCCCCGCCTGCAAGGTCTGTTCATTCACGTTCCTTCGTTTAACTGCACTTTTACTTACACCCTCCACCTCTTTACCCCGGGCGACAGGCTCGTCACAATGATCAGAGCTGCCGCCAGACAGAAATTCCCCACCATCACTGTTTGGGGGGGCAACTACCGCGCCCGCCGCGGCCACCCCAGCAGAGGCGGCCGCGGCCGCCCCAGCACAAGCGGACGCGGATGCGGACGCGGACGCCCCCACAGAAGTAGAAGCGGACGCAGCCGCGGTCGCGGACGCGACCGCCCCAGCAGAAGCGGGCGCCGCAGCGGCATCCGCCGCACCACATGTAGCGCTACCCTCCGGACCACCAGAAACAGCGGCGTCACCTTTCTTACCGCCAGTGCTCTTTGTGTTCGCCTTTTCAGGACATGACCTAATAAGATGGCCTTCTGCGCCACACGCAAAACACTTCATGGTTTCAGATGTTGCAAACACCAAGTAGCTAAAGCCGTCAATCCTGAAATTAAAAGACGCGTTCAGTTCAGCAGAGCTGTCTTTCAACACCATGAAACACTGTCTCCTATGACATACAACATGCTTCAGCAGGGGTGATTTACTACCCAGAGAGACCATTCTGATAGGGGACACAACCTGGCCAAAACGGGACAACTCTCTAATCAGCTGATCATTTTTAACGAAAGGAGGAGCGTTTGAGATGGTGATCCTCCTAGACGGGTTTGCCAGCGGTAAAACGGGAGTAAAAGTGTCACCTATGACCACTCCCTGTGCCACCACCTGATCAGCTTTTTCAGTCGAATCCAGAAAGATCACAATTGCGCTGTTCATCCTTGTAATATAAATGTGTTTTTAATGTGTGCCCTGATTTGTTTCTCAGTTGTTTTTAATATGTTTTAACAATCCAGTCCCATGAATCCAGTTCTCTTTATCTTAAGGCACACCATGACCTGGACAATATGACCTGTTTCTAGAAACTGTTTTCCTTAGCACAGCAAGTTTCTCACTCCTTAAATCACTGTTGCATGCTTATGAAACGAAGGCGTGACCTTTATTCCTTATATGTGTATTGGGAGAAATGTAGCAGGTGTTCCTGTATGTTTTGGGAATTGCCTGGGAACAGAAATTGGCCCTTCCTGTTCCCCACGCAATTCTATGATGGGAGGGGGGGGCTTGCTCGGAGCAGAGATGGCCACTCTGTTCTGTACCTAGCCTTCCTTTAAAAACAGGGGTTTTCCCTCAATACGGAGAGTCTGCCGTGAGTTTTCTTGCGCAAAAACGTCCGGCTGAGAAATCCCGCTCTTCCTGGCCGTGGGCTCCCGGTCACCTGTATCAAATGGTAAGAGCTTGTGAAATGACATGAAATGCATTGATCCTTGTGTGTGAAGGAAATGTGTGACATGCAATGATTTCTCTTTTGTGTATGGAGATATGGTCTGTGGGGAATAAAGAGATACAGTTTTATTCTAGCAGCCGTGTCTCAGTGTGAATACTTTGTCTCAGTGTACATTCTTTTCTATGTGCCGACTTCTCACGAACCTGTCTAAATATTTTCATAAAACATTTTGGCGTCACGAACAGGATTCGAAGAAAATAACAGAGGTTAAAGAGGAGCTGTGCATAGGAAAGTCATGTTTAAGAGAAAAATTAAACAGAGTGTAGCTGGGGGCTCTCCCAGCTGTTGTGCTGGTGATTGTGTTGGTAATTGTGCCGTTATCCCAGGCTGGGATGGCTTATGGAAGCAGGTTGGTGTGTGTTTAGCTGATGGAGGTGGCAGATTAGCGCCATGGGCAGATTTGGTAGGGGACAGGTCCCCTTCGGTGATGTCTGCGTGTCTACGGGGTATTGAAGTTGCTCCAAAAGCTCCGCTGAGCGGAATTCAGCAGCAGGTGCGGTGTTGTGTGAGTAGCCGTTCTTTCTCTCCCATCGGCAAGGGGAGAGGCGAGCAGCGCTACATGTAAAAAAATAAACCTCCTTTTCCTTTTTCTCTCTCTCTCTCTGTGTTCCTCGTTCTCCCAAAGGGGGCGGGTGAGGGATAATTCTCTCTCTCTCTCTCTCTCTCTCTCTGTTCCTCGCTCTCCCAAAGGGGGCGGGCGCGGGAAGTTCTCTCTCCCTCCCTCTCTCCTTTTGCCTGAGGGGCGGGGGAGAGGCAAAGTTTGGCCTTTAGAAAAAAACAGAAGGTGAATTTTCTTTGCTGGCAAGTGAAGAATGCAAGAGGCGGGGCTGCCTGCCTCACAAGGCTTGGGAGATGCTGAGTTGCATAAAGGAAATATAAAAACAATAGGAATCAACAGTGAACAAAGAGGACAGTTTGATCCAGTTTTTAATGGATTTGGAACAAAGCAGAAACCCTCTCAGAGGGTGAAATTTCTGGGAATCTGCTGGAATAAGGGAGAAAGAGAAATCACAGACAAAGCCCGAGAAAAGATAATGACTTTTGCCATCCCGCACACCAAAAAGGATGTGCAGCGGTTTGTTGGGCTGTTTGGATATTGGAGGAGTCACATTCCTCATTTGGGGCAAATTTTGCAGCCTTTATATTAAGTGACAAGGAAAAAAGAGCAGTTTGAGTGGACAGAAAAACAGCAAGTGGCTTTTGACATGGCCAAAGAGGCCATACAGCAAGCTCTATCATTAGGAAAACTGCAATCTGGTCCAGTTGAGTTGCAGGTGTCAGCTCGGAATAATTATGCAAATTGGAGCTTATGGCAAAAACAAGGCAAACAACGGAAACCTTTGGGTTTCTGGTCAAGGAAGCTGCCGAGTGCAGGAATTTGTTACACGCCTTTTGAAAAACAACTATTGGCGTGTTATTGGAGTTTGGTGGAGACAGAGGCATTAACTGCAGGGCATGAGGTGATCATGAGGCCATTGATACCTATTCTGACGTGGGTAATGAGTAACCCCACCACACATCGGATAGGTACTGCCCAGGAGAGTAGTATCATTAAGTGGAAATGGTACGTGTCTGAAAGAGTGAAATCTGGACAAAAAGGAGTTTCGGTCTTGCATGAACAAGTTGCTGATGTCCCAGAGGCAGATGAGTCTTGTTTTGAAGTTGAACAGCTGCAAGAATCTCCTGTGTTAACAGGGCCCCGCTATGATGAACTCACAGACGAGCAAAAGAGCAGGGCGTGGTTTGTGGATGGCTCTTCTCAGTGGGTAGCGGGAAAACGAAGGTGGAAAGCCGGGGCTTTCAACCCTCATCTGGGGCAAATTTTGGAAGAAATGGGTGAGGGAAAAAGCAGCCAATGGGCCGAGTTGAAGGCCGTACACATGGTGATACAACATGCGAGTGTGTCAGGAGCATATATTTACTCTGACTCCTGGTCAGTGGTTAATGGGTTAACCACATGGATGCCTACATGGCAGTCCAATCAATGGCGGATTCAAAAGAAAGAGGTGTGGGGTAAAGAGTTGTGGGAGGAAATCTGGCAAAAGGTTCAAGGGGTCACTATCCATGTCACCCATGTCGATGCCCATACCCAAAATATGGACTCAGAAGCCCTCCACAATAGCTATATTGATGGGGTGGTTAGAGCAATGTCAGTGGAGAGGCAATCCACTGCGGATTTGGCCCGGTGGGCCCATGAAAAGAGTGGACATTGGGGAATTCAAGCTACCACCCAATGGGCCAGGGATAGAGGCATTGATTTAAAAACTGATGATGTAAAGACAGCCATTGAACAGTGTGAGGTCTGTCAGCATCATAGAAGAGGTGTCCCACAACACCTCACTGGACATATACAAAGGGGAAAGAGCCCAGGACAAATCTGGCAAATGGATTTTATTGGTCCCCTTCCAGAATCACAACGGTGTAAATATGTATGCACGGCTGTGGATACATTTTCGGGTGTGGTAGTAGCACACCCAGCCAAAGTGGCTAATCAGAAGGCCACACTGGCCTGTTTGGACCTAATTGAAAGGTTCTATGGGCTACCTGTACAGATTCAAACTGACAACGGGACCCATTTCACCGGAAACCTGGTGAAAGATTGGGCCAAACACAATCATGTGGAATGGATTTATCACGTTCCGTATCATCCCCAAGCTGCGGGTTTAATTGAGAGAATGAATGGGTTGTTGAAAGCCACCTTGAAAAAAGAGGGATAAACAATAGTTTGGAAGGGTGGGAAAAAACGCTTACCACAAGCGCTGAAACAGCTAAACAATAGACCCATTGCACCTGGTACAACACCACTGAACCGAATGATCACTGTCAATCTTGAACAATTTGAAGGACAAATTATTGAGATGTGGAAAATTAACCCAGAGGCAACACTGCCAGTGCGAGCGACGAAAGGCTCGGCTGGATTAGATCTAAGAGCTATGGAAACTCTCACCTTAGTACCAGGAACACCCACTGTGGTAAAAACCGGACTAGGGTTGAAATGTCCGAATGGAATGTATGGTCACATATTGCCAAAGTCTGGATTATCCCTGAAAGGTTTAACGACTCTAGCAGGTGTGATTGACAGTGATTATCAAGGAGAACTGGGGGTGGTGTGCTATGTACTGGGATCAGAGCCCATAACCCTGAATAAGGGGGATGAAGTGGCCCAATTGGTCATTATACTATGTCTAATGACTGACCCTGAAGAGATTGCTAAGCCGGCTGTGATGACGCAGAGGGGCGAAAAAGGCTTTGGTTCCACAGATAAATCTGGGGCCAAAGTATGGGTGAGGCAAGAAAATGGCCCTCCCCGCCCGGCTGAGATCATAGCTCAAGGGACGGATCAGGTGGTGACCATTTTGTATCCAGGAGAGCAAACCTGGATAAATGTACCAATACCAAAATGTTATCTAAGGGAGAACTAATTGTGTGTTTTCTCTTCTCCTAAGTATGTGCTTGCTTTGCAGGAATGTTCGGGGGGAGACTGGTGATTGGGAACCGCAACGTCATGGGTCTTCTTCAACACCCCCACAAGCACCGAGGACATGGCTATGTCGTCTGCTGGGACATATGCCGCCCTGCCCTCGTTGTGATCGTGTGGATGAGTATCGCCGGTTGCTGGATCCAGATCCACGCCACACCAGGCCAAGAAATGTTTGAGGTGGACCAACCTGTCTCGCTGAGCTGGAAGGAGAGTCGGGTCGGTGCCAATCGGAGTCAAGACGGTTTCTATTGTTTATCAAACCAAAAGTGCAAGATACTGAACTTAACCAGCCACTGTCCTATTTACATATGCCCCAAATGTGTCAAATACCAATATAATGTGTCTGCGGTGGAGAAGGGGTGTATAGTTAACTTGACTGCCAATGTAACCATATGTGTGGCCAAAGTGGTTAATGACTTACTGAAATGTGACACTACCTTAAATGGTACAAAGCTATCCATCAACATAACAGGAGATAAGGAAGTGTATTTGATGAATGGAACAGTCATAAAGGGTCGACGCATCCCCTTTGTGTACCTTATTCTGGTGGTCGACAAAAACCCAAAGCATACATCCCCGACGAATCTGGCACCCATACTGTCGACATGTACAACAGTAGCCACACAAACCAGCCATATCACCGTCAATTGGATGGTAAAGATACCACCCATTCCCAAATGTTCAAAAAGAAAGAAGAGAGCATGGTATGACACGTTGCTGGGAGGATTTGGCACAGTTTTGGGAATCTCCAACACCATTAACAATGAGGTAACCAGATCAATGTTGGCAGATACTGGACATCAAACGTCTTTAGGCATTCAACAAGTTGGGTTTTGGATGCCTACGGTGGTGGGGCCTCAAATGGAGGCCGCCAATCTGTTTCAAAAACGTTTGACTTGGGATTTGACCATGTGGAATGCTACGAGTGAATTGATGACAAACATCACTCGCGCTTTCAATTGGACTGTGTGCAACATTCAAGTTTTGGATATCCGCATGCAGTTGGAACGTTTTACTCGCATTGTCACTACCAATCACGCTCGACAATGGCGAGACGTGTGGAACATCACTGAAGAATGGTGGTTAATTCCGCATCCTGAAAAAACCATCTGCAATAGCACGATGTGTAGCGGGCAATGGACTCAATTAAATGTTACAGAAGCTGTTGATGTGTGCAAATATCATGTGTTACCAGTAATTACTGCTACAGCATTTTGGTTTATTCAATTAAAAGGGGGATGGTTTGCTCCAGGGCAGAATAACACCTATGATTTATCAGAATGTGATTTGACTGACCAAGGATATGCATGCCTAAGTCGAGCAATATATACTGAACCATGCTTAACCATGACAGAGGCACTATGTGAATGGAGAATAGAAAAACCTTGTGACATGATGTGGCAAATAGGGCCCCATACTCTATGTGTAGCCACTTTAAACTCCCATCCAATGTTGCCTAGGGTACCTTTCACTGGGTGTCTGCATGGTGTTCACATGTGGCAATGGCATAATCGGACATATCGTCTTACCAACTTCTCTAGTGAGGCCCACCTGACCGCCCTGCAATGGCGGGTGCTGGAAGTTCCATGGCAGGTGTCCCTGGATCGATTCAGAGGCGCACTGAATGGATCCACGGAGATACAACAGCTCATTGGTGATCATATGTCTAATGTGCGTGCTGCAGTGATATCCACTGTGGTGGCCCAAGGAAAGGTATTGCATGCAGCTCATCAGATAGAGCAAGCTTCTGCTCATCACTGGTGGGATATATTCTCAGGCATGTCAGTCACTGCTCGCACAACACTGGTGCCTCCCCTAGCTATATTAGTTGCTGTTCTATGTGTCTTAACACTATGCAATTTCAGTGCTTTCTGCTATATTAGACCGGAGTGGTGGCTCAGTTGGTAGAGCATCCGCCCCACACCCGGGAGGCAGGGGTTCAAATCCCGGCCGGGTCATACCAAAGACCATATAAAAATGGTGCTTTCTGCCTTCTAGCGTGGTGCTCCGCATAATGGAATGGGGAAAGTAAAGTTACACACAGAGCTACCAGAGGACTGACCCCCCGCTGTAGCTTTCACTACTTACAGTAGCTGTGTGGCCTAGGGTCACAGAAACGGAGATAGGCGCCGCCCATATACACCTTCAGGTGTGAAGGGATTAACTAACTAACTGCTATATTAGAAGAGTAAAACAGGTTTTAAGTAGAAGAATATATAATTCTCTGGCAAAATGAAAATAAAAGTTATCTTTCGAGATGGAGGATATGGTACCACATCTTGCAAAGTAGAGGTGAGTGCTGAACCTCCTGGTCACTGGATATGTTATAGCTATGCTGTAGGTCCGAGTAGTGAATGGAATTGGTACACTAGACATTTTACCACAAGAAATGAGTTATTATGGCATGTTGTAACATGCATTTGGGACATTAATTGGGTGGAATTAAATCACCACAATGATATTGGAATACCTTACGAGGATGAAAGTATTCCCCAAGAAGAAAGTAATTACCCAATGTTCTTCACCAACTGATAGAACAAATAAGGTCAAAGGGTGGAAAATGTGATATAAATATTTTTAATGTGTGCCCTGATTTGTTTTTCAGTTGGGGAAGAAGGCACTTAGTTGGGGAAGAAAGCAATTATCTTCACCAACTTAACAACTGATCACAAATAAGGTCAAAGGGTGGAATGTAATATAAATGTGTTTTTAATGTGTGCCCTGATTTGTTTCTCAATTGTTTTTAATATGTTTTAACAATCCAGTCCCATGAATCCAGTTCTCTTTATCTTAAGGCACACCATGGCCTGGACAATATGACCTGTTTCTAGAAACTGTTTTCCTTAGCACAGCAAGTTTCTCACTCCTTAAATCACTGTTGCATGCTTATGAAACGAAGGCGTGACCTTTATTCCTTATATGTGTATTGGGAGAAATGTAGCAGGTGTTCCTGTATGTTTTGGGAATTGCCTGGGAACAGAAATTGGCCCTTCCTGTTCCCCACGCAATTCTATGATGGGAGGGGGGGGCTTGCTCGGAGCAGAGATGGCCACTCTGTTCTGTACCTAGCCTTCCTTTAAAAACAGGGGATTTCCCTCAATACGGAGAGTCTGCCGTGAGTTTTCTTGCGCAAAAACGTCCGGCTGAGAAATCCCGCTCTTCCTGGCCGTGGGCTCCCGGTCACCTGTATCAAACGGTAAGAGCTTGTGAAATGACATGAAATGCATTGATCCTTGTGTGTGAAGGAAATGTGTGACATGCAATGATTTCTCTTTTGTGTATGGAGATATGGTCTGTGGGGAATAAAGAGATACAGTTTTATTCTAGCAGCCGTGTCTCAGTGTGAATACTTTGTCTCAGTGTACATTCTTTTCTATGTGCCGACTTCTCACGAACCTGTCTAAATATTTTCATAAAACAATCCTCGATGCTGATTTTATGCTGCCATGCCCAACCACCTGTCCTACAGCGAGGCTGGCCTCCTCCACAGAACAGGGAACTGTCGGGAGGATTCTCACACCATGACGCCCGGTCAAGCGCTCAAACTCCACACCACCATCAATCACCGGCATAATGGCCGGCCGGGAAAAACCGGCAGCAGAAGCTACCGATCCCCGACACACTCACTCCAACACTCACACCCCAGCACACACACACTCAACCCACTATATCAAACACACACACCTCAAACACACACGATAGAGAAAAGTTAGAAAAAACAAAGTTTAAAGTACTCACTCGACACCACTCCACACCCCTGCTCCCACAAACGCCCACGCATGCGCACGAGAGAGAGAGAGAGAGAGAGAGAGAGAGAGAGAGAGAGAGAGATTTTTAAAAGATCTTTAATAAACACATTTGTCCATCAGTCAATACAATTTCTATGTCATGCTATATTACACAGAAAATTAATCCCCCAAAAAACGCCCCAAAAAAAGCTGTCCATCATGAACTGAACAGAGGACATTCTCCAGGGACCAGAGGGTCCTGAAACCTTCCACATCCCCATTCCCCATAAAAAACTGAAAGTCCAGCCTGATTCTGGCTTTAAGTAGCCTCACAAATAAAATTTTGGCATCAATATCATTCTCAACATTCTCAAGTTTTCTTCTCCGGCTTACATAGATAGCCAACTTTGCCTGCCCTAAAACAAAGTTCAGTAGTTGACACTTCTGCTTAAAACGACGATTGTACATAAAACCACAAATGAAAACCTGCTTAGAGAAAACTTCCTTAAAAATATGAAAAAGTTTTGTGAGAAGTTCAAAGAGGCCACTCAGGCGCTGACATTCAATAAAACAATGAAAAACTGTCTCCCTAGAGGAACAAAAAACACACTGATCACTGACACTGCTGTTAATCACAGAAACAAAAGCATTGACTGCTATAATACCATGCAGGACCCTCCACTGTAAGTCTCCATGCCTCTTAGGGAGAGGGGCTTTATAAAGAGCCCTCCAGGCAGGCCGATGCCATTTTCCTAGTTTAAAATAGGCTCTCCAAGGAGTGTCCACACAGGTGTTCAATCGGTCCTTGTTGAGTGCCATCACCACCAGTCTGTAGAGTGCCTTACCACTGGCTCCTCCAAAGTCCACACCAGTGGGAGCACAGAATGCCAGTAAGGAGCAAGGAGCGACGTCAAAGTCCATATAGAGCGTGAGAGAGGGAAAGGGATCCGTGCTTTCCGGCTGCAGCGTGCCATTGCTAAAGTCCAAGAGTAGGAAGTGCTCAAGTCCATGAAGCTCCTGTTTCCAGTGTGCAAGAAGACCATCGATGAAACGATTCAACCTGACACCAAGATGAGCTGCTAAAGCTGAGGCGTTGTTGAGGCCAGGACCAGCCAGTTCCACCACTTGCTTCAGAGTGAGAACGTTCCTGGAACACAGCCTATCAAGGAAGGTCCTTCCAACTCCCGGCAGGACACCAAGGCGACCACCAAAAACCAGCGGCTCCCTCAACAACCAGTAGAGGGAATCGCATGGCCCTCTTTGTTTTTTAAAAAGAGTCCACACTGAAAAGAGACTGCGGTAAAAACTGGGTAAAGACAGTGCATTAGAGTTCTTAAAATCCATTAAAAACACAGGGAGGTCTAGCCCAAGCCCAAGGACTCTCTGTAAAATAACACAGGCCAAAGGCCTCCATACCAGGTCCTGGGGGCCCGTCAGCAGTCTCTGTATGAAAGTCAGTCTAAAAGCAGCACCTCTACTAGCTAAATGAATCACTCCTTGCCCCCCCCTCCTCTTTGGGAAGAAATAACAGGGCTTGAGGAACCCAGTGGAGTCCACCCCCCCCAAAAAAGTCCACCAAAACAGACTGAATTTTGGACAACAAACCAGCAGGGGGGTCCATGCACATGAGGCGGTGCCACAGGGATGAGGAAACAAGATTATTTAAAATGAGCACTCTTCCTCTAAAAGATATTCTTGGCATTAGCCACTTCCACTTGTTTAGTCTCCCGTTAATTTTCTCTATGACCCCATCCCAATTTTTTTGCTCAAACTGCTGATTTCCAATAAAGACACCAAGATACTTAAAACCTCCTTTTTTCCAAATCAACCCACCAGGCAGCGTAAGCTGATTTTCTAGTTTCTCCCCCACCATCAGAGCCTCGCTTTTTCCCCAGTTTATTTTTGCAGAGGAAAATTGGCCAAAAAGATTGACACTCCTAACCAGAACGTCAATGTCACTCTGCTTATTTAGCAGAATGACTACATCATCTGCATAGGCCGACAGCTTGAACGTGGTGTCACAGCCAGGAAAAGTAACTCCTGATAGATCCCTTCTCAGGCAGTGAAGCAAAGGCTCTATGGCGAGGGAGTACAGCATCCCTGAGAGAGGGCAGCCCTGCCGAACCCCCCTCTGGACTTTTAAAGGGGCAGACAGGCCCCCATTTATCTTCAGCACACTCTCAATGTCACTGTACAAGACCCATATCCTGGCTATGAAGCCTGGGCTGAACCCAAAAGCTGTTAAAACTGTCCATAAATATTGGTGTTCAACCCGATCAAACGCCTTTTCCTGGTCAATTGAAATCAAACCAGTTTCTACCGCCAATGAACCAGAGACCTCCAAAATATCCCGAATTAAAGTGACGTTGTCACTAATCAGTCTGCCAGGCACACAGTAAGTCTGGTCTACATGAATGAGCTCGCTCATCACCTTCCTCAGTCTTCGGGCCAGAGCTTTTGAGAGAATCTTATAGTCTGTGCAGAGCAGAGAGACTGGCCTCCAGTTCTTTAGGCTCTGGAGGTCCCCCTTTTTCGGCAACAGTGTGATGATGGCCCTCCTGCAGGACGTGGGTAGGGTCCCCCTTTCCAAGCTATCTTGGAGAACCTCCAGCAGGTCTGGACCAAGCAGGGGCCAGAATTCCTTAAAAAAGTCCACAGAGAGACCATCTATGCCTGGTGATTTTCCATTCTGGAGGCTCATTAGCGCCGTATGCAGCTCAGACAGAGACAGTGGAGCATCCAAGCCGGCAACAAGGTCCTCTGAGAGCACTGGAAGACCATCAAGGAAAACCTGGCCCAGTGACGTATCCTCCCTCCACTCTGCTCTAAACAATTCACTGTAAAAGCTAGCAGCTTGTTTCCTGATCTCTGCTGCTGTGGAGATTGTTCTCCCGTCATCGCCCAACAAGGAGTGAATGAGCTTTCTCTGTCCATTTTTCCCCTCCAGTCCAAAAAAGTACTGGGAGGGCGAGTCCATCAGAGCTACATCCATGTAGCGTGAGCGGACCAGAGCACCCTGTGCGGTGACCCCTAGCAAGCTAGCCAAGGCTGACCTTTTTGACTTAAGAGCCTCTAAGTGCTCCTGTTTTCCGGTAGAACTGAGTAACTCCTCTAGCTCTACCACCTCAGTCTCCAGAACTTTCAAGGATTGGGTCAAGCTACGAGTGACATTTTGAGTGTACTGTTGGCAGAATTGTTTTATCTGTGCCTTACCAAAATCCCACCACATTTGGAGAGAACTAAAAGAAGATTTCTGTTCCCTGTGTGACCTCCATACATCATGAAAATCTCCCTTAAAAAACACATCATTTAAAAGTGTATTATTAAAATGCCAAAAAGCACTCTTACACTTTACATTTTCAATGAAAACAGAACAAATCAGCAGGCAGTGATCAGTGAAACCAACAGGACAGATACAACTATTTTTAAAAACACTCATTTGGTGTTTAAAACCATAGAAACGGTCTAACCTAGCCATAGATAAGAGGTTATCTTTAGCATGGCTCCAGGTGTACTGCCTCTGGTCCCCATGATGTGATCTCCACACATCGGCCATTTCATGTGCCTTCACTAGTTCCCTCAGCCTATTGGCAGAAGCAGGGTGAGGTTCCTGATGGTTCCTGTCCAGTCTGTGGTTTAATGTACAGTTAAAATCACCCCCCAGAAATAAAAAAACTATTTGGATTACAGGATCTAACCGTATCTGATAGCATATTAAAGACCCTGATCCTTTCTGCTCTCTGGGTTGGCACATACACGTTTATAAGAACCAAGTTTACGTTTTCAAACTGTACCTTTAGCAAGAGTACATGTCCTTTCACCACCTCTTCTACCTCATAAGAGACAGGCACACAACCCCGAGAGAAAAGTACAGCCACCCCTCCACTATTATTGGATTTGTGGCTAAAAAAAATGCAGCCATCCCACTCTTTTCTCCACTGGCACTCATTGTCTACAGTGCTGTGAGTCTCCTGGACCATCAGCACGTCAAGTGTCTTTAAATTAAAAAGCTTGTATAAAGAGGCCCTTTTTACATCATCCCTGGCCCTGTTTATATTAAGAGTGCCAATTCTAAGGTGGGGCATTAAAAAGGATAAAAATAAGGTACAGTAAAAAACACACACACATAGCATAAAAGGGAAGAAACAAACTAAGAGTCAACATGACTGTTAGTAATTTGTGATTTCAGTTTGACGACCAGTTTCTTTAAACGAAGTATTTCCTGATCAGTAAAAGTCTCATTCCCATCATTCAGTTTCATAAATTTGCGAGCTGATGCCACAAATAACTCCAGATCTGGAAAGTAATTTTCCACTTTCACAGCTCTGCTCCCCTTGGTCACCTGGAGAAATTGCCTAATTTTGGTAAAACAATAGGAGCTTTGCTCCTCCTGCGTCTGCGTCTGCATCAGTTCAGACTCAGCTCCACTTTCGTCAGAGACGCTCTCATCCAGTAAATCTAACTTCCCAACCCTACTAGATTTAGCAGAGCTCTGCAAGTTTTCAGCACTTTTTCTTTTTTGTGCAGCTTTAAAAGGATCCTCTTCAACAAAACTACATTCCTGCATTTCTTCGTGAACTGCAACGTTCGTCATGCAGTGTTTGCTCTGTGTGTCCGCTACAGCCTCAAACCGCTCCTCCCCCGCCTGCAAAGTCTGCTCACCCACGTTCCTTCGTTTAACTGCACTCTTACTTACACCCTCCGCCTCTTTACTCCGGTTGACAGGCTCGTCACAATGATCAGAGCTGCCGCCAGACAGAAATTTCCCACCATCACTGTTTGGGGGGGCAACTACCGCGCCCGCTGCGGCTACCCCAGCAGAGGCGGCCGCGGCCGCCCCAGCACAAGCGGACGCGGACGCGGACGCGGACGCGGACACCCCCGCAGAAGTAGAAGCGGACGCGGCCGCGATCGCAGCCGCGACCGCCCCAGCAGAAGCGGGCGCCGCAGCGGCATCCGCCGCACCACATGTAGCGCTACCCTCCGGACCACCAGAAACAGCGGCGTCACCTTTCTTACCGCCAGTGCTCTTTGTGTTCGCCTTTTCAGGACATGACCTAATAAGATGGCCTTCTGCGCCACACGCAAAACACTTCATGGTTTCAGATGTTGCAAACACCAAGTAGCTAAAGCCGTCAATCCTGAAATTAAAAGACGCGTTCAGTTCAGCAGAGCTGTCTTTCAACACCATGAAACACTGCCTCCTATGACATACAACATGCTTCAGCAGGGGTTATTTACTACCCAGAGAGACCATTCTGATAGGGGACACAACCTGGCCAAAACGGGACAACTCTCTAATCAGCTGATCATTTTTAACGAAAGGAGGAGCGTTTGAGATGGTGATCCTCCTAGACGGATTCGCCAGCGGTAAAACGGGAGTAAAAGTGTCACCTATGACCACTCCCTGTGCCACCACCTGATCAGCTTTCTCAGTCGAATCCAGAAAGATCACAATTGCGCTGTTCATCCTCGATGCTGATTTTATACTGCCATGCCCAACCACCTGTCCTACAGCGAGGCTGGCCTCCTCCACAGAACAGGGAACTGTCGGGAGGATTCTCACACCATGACGCCGGGTTAAGCGCTCAAACTCCACACCACCATCAATCACCGGCATGATGCCGGCCAGGAAAAACCGGCAGCAGAAGCTACCGTTCCCCAACACACCCACTCCAACACTCACACCCCAGCACACACACACTCAACCCACTATATTAAACACACACACCTCAAACACACAAGATAGAGAAAAAGTTAGAAAATACAAGGTTTAAAGTACTCACTCGACACCACTCCACACCCCTGCTCCCACAAACGCCCACGCATGCGCACGAGAGAGAGAGAGAGAGAGAGAGAGAGAGAGAGAGAGAGAGAGAGAGAGAGAGAGAGAGAGCAACCTTGAGACCAGCTCCGAGGCTGGGAAGAGCGCTCCAAAGGAGCTGAGCACTCCTCGGCTCCTCCTTCTTCCCCCAAAGGAGTGTTATAATAAATAAATAGTGAAGATTAGTTAGCTAGATATTACACAAAGTGCTTGCATACACATATCTTTAGCTGCACTCACACTCCCAAATTGCTCTTGTATCTGCTTTTGCTTCCATATATGGGTAACGTCTTGACTGTCTGTGGTGCATTATTGCACCCAGCAATCTCCCCCCATGGTGGTCAAGATTGTTTAAGAAAATATTCAGTTTAGATGTCAGAGGTTTCCAAGGCTATAACTGGAAAGTGGTAAGAGATAATGGCTTACTGTCAATGAGAAAGATGTAGAATCTGATTGAAAGTTTGAGATATGAGTAAATTTACACATCTAATTTGCTTAATGCCAAGGCAGCCATATCGAATTACATAACTTTCGGCCAAAAGTGGATTTTGGACATATTTACACAATGGATGGTTTTGTTTTGGGGTTTTTGTTATCTTCAAAGTATATGAACCAGAAAATCAGTACAATGTAAACAAAGGAATTAGTCAGACTTACCGCTGGCCAGGTGGCTTGTTTCGTCCATTTTTGTCATCCTGGTTGTTATTTTGTCTTCTGTCGGTCATTTTCGCTTTCTCTACCACATCCAGAAACTCTTATGATTATTCCACCTCAATTTCGCCTTTATTCAGCCACAATTTATTTTATATGATGACACGGAACCAGCGCGATTGTCCTGTCCAGTCACATGGAGCTGCGGTCGATGGCAGATGAAAATTAAACAGCTCAGCCACCTTCTGTTATAACAAAATGCAGATATTTACCTTCATAAGCTAAATCTTTTTAGAATCATAGTTGGCACATTTGGGAGCAAATGCCTCCTCTGTGTTGCGATGGAGCACTTCAACATTTGTTTACAAACTCTTCTTCGGTGCCCCGGAAGTGAGGTTTTCAGGTGGTTCTTTGAGACCTCAGTCCTCCAAGGCAAGGGCAGTAAGTTATGTGTGTCTGCCATCTTGTGAGGTGGAATACTTAGTACAACTGGCCATTTTCTATGGTTTATGGCCACATCACATGACAGGTGCAGAACTGTGACAGAGAGTGAGGGCGCTGTTGCATTATGAAATCTGGACACAAGAAGGGTTAAGTGGGGTTGCTCGTGCTGGAGAGACAAGAAACAGAGGGAAACGGGAGAGGAACATCTATGAAGATAGCACCGGTTGGAACCAGTTTGGACAAGGACTAGACTTTTGTTGGAAAGTTACTGGAAATGCCCAGTAACTTGAAGCCTATATGTATCTGTTTGAATCCATTGTTCTTGGCTCTTCTGGCAGACCGCGCTGAGAGGAACCCACAGCTGTGTTTTCTGACTCTCTGTGTGCTTCAATAAAAGATAGGGTGAGAAATAGTATCACTGTTATTATTGATTGGTTAACTGAAAAGTTTCTGCTGTCTAATTTTGAATTTTTACAGGAGTTTGCCTCAGAGGCTCTTGGAGGCGAGCCGGCTGGCTGGCACACCGGACCAAGGCAAACTGTTTGCCAGCTACCAGGGAGGCGATCTGCAGTGAGTGGGTAACCAAAGACTGGCGGGGAGCTCTCCAGCCTTCACACAGGGCCTGCTCCAGCGACTCTCCGCTTCCCTGAGAATGATCCTTCAGTAGGTTCACCTATGGAAATGTTTACTTCCTCAAGTTGGATTGCCTTCTCGGAGCCTTGTATAATGTCCTTGTCTTTTTCCATTTACTAGTGTGGGTGGAGCTCAGAATCAGAATCAGAATCAGAATCAGCTTTATTGCCAAGTATATTTACAAGTAAACACACAAGGAATATGACTTGACATTAGACGCGCACGTTAGGCGCATCCAATGACGCGTCGCCATACAAGGCGCCTGTCAACAGTGGAGGTAAAGAGGGGAGAGGAGGGGGAAGAAAACACAATAGGAGAGAGAAAAAACATAGTAATCAGAATAAACGCTCATATGTGAGCCAAATTTTGACTACACAGAAAAAACCCCTCATGCATTAGCATACAATAGAATTCACAAGACACAAGAGAGCAGTGTACAGTATCTTAATCAGTTCATGAATCAATGTGTGTGCGGTGTTGAGCAGTGTTGATGATAATAAGAGAGACCCAAGGACCCTTGGCAGAAGATGTTTTGTCTGTCTGGCGCCCAGTCTTATCTGGCGCTGCAGCTGGCTGTCCAAGGCCTTGTGCTCATGATTTTGAAAAAAAAAACACAATCTGCAGACAGCCAGGAGGAATTTTCATGGGGAATAATAATGCCAAATAGGACTGATCACAGAGAAGACTTGTATTTCTTCTGTAGATTCAGTACATTAATCCTTCATTGCGCAGCTTTGAATTCGTCGTGGAAAGACCTGAGCGAACCCATGATGTAATCCACCTTACGAGACAGTTCTCCAGTAGTCGCTATCATGGTCTTCTCCAGTTTCTCAATTTGTTGGATGCACCTCGCCTGGCCAGCATTTTGATAGGTTGAATCCATCTTCAGCAATTTGCGGTAAACCAAGACAATTCCCGTCCCAATCAGAATTATCCCAATCACCAAGATTACGAAGATAAACAGATCTTCAATATCTTCGATAGAAAGATTAGAGAGACACAGCATTTTCCATTTACCCGTGTCACATAGATAGCCCACTGGAGCCGTTCCAGCGGGGCAGACAGCTTCCCCCGGAGCACTTTTCCTTGTTGAAAAAATAGTGTCAATTGTGTTCAAAGCCCAGCTTATTAACTCCATAATTTCTTTTCGGCGGTCGCAGTTAGACGCAGGCAGACAACAGCAAGCTGGGATCTAGTAACAGGAGGGGAGGAAAAAATCAGCAGGAGAGAAGAAAAAAGCGTCTGCTCTCTTGGGAGGGCGGAAGTGAATCTTCTTGAGCTAATTAGAATATTCCCTGCCTCTCGCCCAAAGATGCTGGGACAGGCTCCAGCCCCTCGCGACTCGAAAAGGATTAACCCCTTAACGCCTGAATTTATTTCCAATTATGAAAAAAAAAATTTCACTTGTGTTTTTGCTTTCAAGTAGATGCTAAATTAAGTTGAGAAAGTTAATTTGACTATAGCACATAAAATAGATATAATTTTAGGTATGATGTAAGTTAGTGACAACAGGCATCTATGGTAAAAAAAAAAAAGGTAAAAACACCTGTTCCCATCTCAAGTATGAAGAGTCTTTTATTTATGCAGCAAAGTTATTTTCAGTATTTTCAACTCTCATGACTGCCAAACTATAACTATAACCCTAACCCTAACCCTAACCCTAGCAATCAGGAAATGGATGGTGCTCCGTCTCTGACCGTTCCTACGAGAAACTAATGCTTGCAAAAGGTTCCTAGGTATGTGTTGGAAGTGCTCCAACTGGAAGTGGAGGAATACAGATGGTATTTTGGTTGCATTTGGAGCGGAAGTGGTTTGATGCGAATTCGCGACAACAGGCGTCAATGGGTTAAGCAGAAGAAGATGAATGAATGAATGAATGAATGAATAGATCCACACATAGTTAAGCAGGTTGAAGATGTAAAACCCATCTTAGAAAGATGGATGATTTGCAAAATACTGAAGAATCAACATAACTAAAACAATGTGAGTTGTTTCATGACTGCCTTTCTGCACGACTGTCCACAGTATCCTCAGCCTCTAACCACAGTTTCTTTGGCACGCTTCTGGACTCATGTTCTTGACCAGCATCTTGTCCTGGAAGGTATGCAAATAAGTAAACAATATATCACACATACAAAAATTGTATTGGCCATTTGGAGTCTAGTGTTCAACTAGTGCCATTCTTGTTTACTTGCTGTTGCAATGAGCATTCATGATCATTTTAAATTCAGTACAGGTTCACTGCAAAGAAAGGCATAAAAATGTAAATGCACAGACAACAATTTGCATGTTTTTTGTTGAGTGTGTGTGGTTTTTTTTTAAACTTTTTTTTTTTAAATATGTGTATTAAGACAACGTATTATGGTATGTGTCATGAACTGGCCCCTACGCGGCAGAAAGACGGGTCCAAACACTGAATTGCTTAGTGACATTTATTAACTCAAAAAAATCCAAACAGTGCACTAATATAAAATTACAAACAAAACAACTAACATAAATGGTACTCCAGAGCATGGAAAGCTCTGGAGGAGAGGAAATAGTCCATGAGCCAGCCCCAATATTTTGACGTTTGACAATCAAATTAGTGAACAGACCCAATCATGATTTTTGGTTAGCCTGGTTTCTAAAGTGTCCAAAAACAGGGCTTGGACGTTTTGGATCAGTAGCTTAGTGCCCCAACGGCAGCCATATTTAAAGGTCGTCTATATTTTTAGCTCTATGACATCTGGTCAGATGTTTGGTCATAACTTTCTCATAGGTAAACCAATCTTCATGGAGTCAGTCTTATTTTGTTCAGAATTACTTACTGCAGATGCTCATTATATAATTATGTAACTTATTGCTGTAATAAAATTACATTTTAATGCTCAAAACAGTGTTTTAACCATTTATCTTATTCAAACGTGGAGGATTTTTCCCAAACACTTGCATATCACCCAAACACTTGTCCTTCTCTCCAGTTATACTAATCAAATCATTTTATATTACAGGTGTAACCATCTTCAGTACAGTCAATGAGACGGCATCACCATGTCTGAACCTAAGAAGAAAAGACGAGCAGCAGAGAAAGTTCTGTGCATTCTGTGTGGAAAGCTGGCTTTGCCTGATGAGCTTGTTCGGTTGACGGTTGCTTCTGCTTGGAAAACACTCTATGATGCAGCAAAAGTTCGACACTTTGAACCAATCATGAAGCTTGCCAGTGATGATATGAATAAAATTCCTGACATTCTCTACCATAGTAGTTGCAGATCAGACTTCACGCATAAGAAAACTCTTGCGAAACTGACTGATCCTAATCCTGCCACAGATGAGCAGAAGGATGAACAACCAAGGCAATCGAAATGCCAGAGGACATCCGATACATCATCACGTGTATATGACAAGAATTGTATATTCTGTGAAAAACAGTCAAAATACACAAAGGGTTCGAAAACACGTGAAAGACTGATTCAAGCACTGGATTTGCGTGCTGATACACGAATACGAGATGCTGCAACTAAAAAATCAGATGTAAGGATTTTGTCAGTTACCTCAAGAGATATCGTGGCGGCTGAGGCCCATTACCATGCCTCTTGCTACAAAGCATACGTGAAGGAACAGCCAGTTGTGGACAAAATCAATGAACAAACTGAAGTTGACGCAGCGAGGGTTGACTTGTACAGATACATCCGTAGTGATCTGTTTTCGAAACCACGCATCATTCCGCTTTCAGACCTAGTTTCAAAACTGGAGTCTCTCTTAAGTGAAAAGGGTGTCAAAATTAGTGAATCAACAAAGAACAACCTCAGCCGAAATCTCAAATCAGAATTCGGCGAGACCTTGCACTTTTTTACACATAAGCGCAGGGTTTACATTCGTCCTAACACGCTAACTATGGATGCGATTGCCTGTGATTACCTAGACCTTAAAAGTGACTTGGCAGAGCTGTGTTACGGGGAAAAATGTGATCAGATGATAAATCAAACAGCTCTCATTTTGTGCGAGCAAGTCAGAAACAAGATGAAAGACCAGAGTTGGCCTCCAAAACCTGATGAACTGACAGAAAAGTATATCGATCTGCCAGCTTGCCTTACTGACTGAGTGTTGCAGAAAAGTGCTTTGAAATTACGAAGGACGCTGTCAGAGAGGTTCCTGAGCTGACATGCTCACACGAGGAAGTGGATACAAGACTGGGTCTCCACGCAAGGCAAGCAACTGGCACACATAGACATGTGATAGTTATTTCGGAAGATATGGACGTGTTTGCGATGCTTCTAGCCTTCAGCACTCAAATAGGTGGACACTTACTCTTGAGACGAGGAAAGAAGAACAAAATCAGAATCACTGATATCTCCAGATTGGCAACTATCATTGGTAGGGATGCGTGCACTGCTTTGTTGGGTGTTCATGCTTGGACTGGCTGTGATTCTGTAAGCGCTTTCTCTGGCCAAGGAAAGATCAAGGCAGTTAACTTGATTCGTTCAAACGACACATTTTGTGAAGCATTCTCTCGTCTTGGGGAAGAGTGGAATGTTGCAGATGAGCTATTTTCAACCCTGGAAAGATTTGCCTGCAGCATGTATTCATGCAGTGCAAAGAGTACAACCGTGAACGACCTGAGATATGAAATATTCCGGTCCAGAAATGGTGATGTGTCTTCAAGACAATTGCCTCCTTGTAAGGATGCTCTCCATCAGCACACCAAAAGGGCAAACTACCAGGCGGCCATTTGGAGACGATGCCTTGAAAACTCGCCCATGATTCCAGAAGCTGCAGATGGACATGGATGGAAAGTTGAAAGGGATGGGCAAATTGGCATTGAATGGATAACAGGAGCACCTGCACCCGACATAGTACTTTCACTGATGTCATGCAAATGTGTCAGAGTGTGCAAAGTTGGCAGTTGTCCATGTATTGACAATGGGTTACCTTGCACGCCAGCCTGTAATTTGCAGGACTGTGACAATATGAGAGAGGAGGATGAGATGGAAATAGTTCCCGACAAGGATGGAAGTGACTCCGATGATGACGTTGAGTAAGGCCTGAATACAATTTCAGGATACAGCGGATATGAGTGCTCTAGTTCTTAAATGACTTCTGTGTTTCCCTAAGTCATACTAGTGGCAATAACATCATTGCTAATTGTTTATTGATGCTGAATGAATCCTTCTAGACATTTCATGAACAAAATTAATCATTTGATGGCCATTTACTGTTTTACAGCAAACTTCCTATCAAAAATAGTGTTAAAAATGCATTTTTCTTACCTAAAACGTTAAATTTTGAAAGGTAGTGTAGCATAACAATTGTATCAATTATACATGAATGTCTGTGGAATTTGATTCTGAGTGAAATAAGACCAATACCATTAAGATTGGTTGATCCGTTTAGAAGGTATGGGCAAATTTCCAAGTACATGTCGTGTGAGCTCGAAAACGTTAGCCATTCTTCAAAATGGCTGCCGTTGGAGCACAAAGCTACCGAGCTGAAATGTCCAAGGCCAGTTTTCATTTACTTCAGGCATCATACTAAACAAAAATCAAGATTGGATCTGTTCACTAATTTGATAGTCATATTCGGTCTGGCTCATGGATTAAAAGAGGAAGAGTCCAAAGTTCTTTGCAGTCAAAAAAAAAATAAACATTGCACTCAAGACACTGCTGTCCATAAAAATGCAACAAAATACAACTTACAAAGTTGGCAATCCAGAGCAGGGGCATGTTCTGGGGGAGAGTGGAATAGTCCCAGGGGAGAGTCCATATACTGTAATGCTGCCACAGTGAAACAATGAACTAGCAGAGATTAAATACTGGGCAAGAAAATGAGCAGCAGGTGTGGCGGAGCAGGCAGGGTGACCTAATTAACAATCATACAAAGCTTAACAGAGGCAGACAGCAAGTGAATAGTGGGTGCCTAGGAGAGGAAGAGGCTCATGTCATACTACCAAAATAAACAGTACCAAACAAGAAAATAATAACAGACAGGAAAATACTCAAAAATACATAAAGAGTCTGAGCACAGCTCAGAAACATAACAGTATGATGATGTCCCCCTGTGCAAGTTTGTCCGGCAAACTTCTCCCACAGTTTTCCAGCTAGGATTTTATTTCATAGTGCTTGTACATGTATTGAAGATGTGGATATTACTAGGACTTTGATTTTTGGATCATTTTTGTGACCATTACAGGATTTAGAAGTGTACCATTTTTGGAATGTAGTTGTCAGGTCTGCCTCCAGTAGTCAGAAATAATGGACTTTGGATGCAGGCGGAATTCCAGTTCAGCATGATTTATTAACAAGAAACATAAATACAACACTGGGGCTATGAGGCAGCTTAGGCTAATAACACTCATGAGAGAACAGACGTAACAAGGGACCAGAGAGAAAGTCCAATTATGTCGCCACACCGAGAAAGGCATAGCAGGGAAATAAATAGGAACACAGTTTAACCAGGCTAGGAACAGCTGAGATAAATAATGAGCTAAGGATAATGTATAGGAGTGAAACTGAAACAGGAAAGTGAGCCATGACAAAACAGGAACAAAACACAAGAACATTTCACAATAAGAGATGACCCAGGAACTAAGAGCAAACAAGGAATACTTTCAAAATAAGAACAGACATATGAACTAATGCTGAGTTCATGCTACAGCATTTGGACCAACTTTTACAGACGTTTTAAAAAATCAGAGAAATTAGTCCAAATGTCAGTGAAATTAAGTCCATGAGCAGGTTTTTTTTTAATCCAGTGCACACCAACTTTTACGAACTTTTAGAAGATTTTTTTTGCTAACATTTGCCAGCATTGCATTCAGTGTTGGCAAACTTTCCCCAACTTGGGATAGTGTATGTGTAGCTGTTGCCAACTTAGGTTAACTTAAGCGAATGAATAGTCAGTGCAGGTCAACTGACATCAACATCAAGGGATGCTCAAATTAAGGTCAGTGCTTGTGGAGGCTTCCTGCCATTCTGGACCTGCTTTTGGAGTGAACACATCTCCCTTGGGCATACGTTTCAGTATTTATTTTTGTTTTATATTCTGATGTAGTTACTTCTGCATGCCCTTTTCCCTGTTCATTCATTCATTCATTCCTCTAAAAAAGTAATACAACAATGCCTATCTATAGACTCCTATAGTAAGTCTGCAATTAAAATGTTAAAAAAAAAGCACAAGTTGTTAGAAAAAGCACAAATGTTAGAAAAAGAATGTTAGAAAAAGCACAAAGTCCAAACAGTGTTCATCATAAACTTACAAACAGACAAAACGAGGAGAAGACGAGGCTAGTGTTAGAACAGGAACAGGGTCCTAACAAACATGGATTCCTGATGAGACTCTGACAAGGAGTGGATGAAGCAGGAAGTCTTAAGAAAGGCAAGCAATTAATTATACCAAGTGCCATCAGGTGTGAATCACATGAGCGGACAGGAGGTGGAAGTGATTACAATCAGCTGTGAGTCATGAGGAGAGGAGACAGGTTCAGGTTCAGGTTACTTTATTTGTACCAGTAGGTAGATTTGTTTTGCAGTCAGGTGACATCCATATTTACAAACCACAACTACATTCAACATGAACACAAATACAGGCACACATGAAGCTGACTATAAACACGATAAAAGTACTCAAGGCTCCACCAATCGGGGCATAGGACAAAGAGATAAGAGAGAAGGGTCATATTAAAAAGTTAAAGACTAGTCAAAGAGGTTAAAAACTCAAAAGTCTAAAACCCAATAAAAGATTTAGAACCCAAATAAAAAACCTACAAAAATAAGTAAATATAAAATAAAATTAATAAATAGGTAACTAAATTATGTGCAATATATTGTTACATCTTGTTCAACTCTTTAACAGCAGCAGGAACAAAGCTATTTTTGTAGCTCTGGGTTTTACTTTTTGGGACTGCAAACCTCCGTCTGGAGGGAAGAAGCTGAAAGTTGCAGTGCAAAGGGTGGGAGTCATCATTTAAAATGGAGACAACAATCCTCTGTACCTGTCTGGTGTACAGGGATGTCAGGCTCAGCTGTGACTCACCAAGCAAACGACTGGACCATCTAACTACCTGATCCAAGGATTTCCTCTGTTTCAGTTTTATCTGACAAAATCATGACACTAAAGAAAAGGATAAAACAGATTCAATAAAAGCCCGATTAAACATGGTTCGGTCAATTTGGAAGTGTGCAAGTTTCCTTAAACAATGCAAATGTTGCTGACCCTTTTTGCACACCCTTTCACAGTTCTCTTCAAAGTTTAAATTACTATCAATAATCGTCCCAAGATATTTGTTGGATTGTACACATTCAGTGGTCTGGCCTTTTAGTACAGTGACTTCGTGACAGGGCTGACAGCTTGACAGGGGCACCACCTGGAAGTGCCACTGACAGCTGCAACCCCAGAGAGAGAGAGAGAGAGAGAGATTTTTTTTGATTTTTCAACACACCTTTATTGTCACAAATTCAACAGAAAAACACAACTAAAACAACTAAAAGAAGCAATGGAAAAGAAAAATGTCTCACTGACAAGAAATCAAAGACACAAGTAACCAAACAAGGAAAACTAAAACAAAAAACTTGCTTCTTACATCAGGATTATACCATAGATAATTTCCCCCTCCTTAACACAACACAGGATGTGCTTAAAGCACCACATAGCCTCAAAGGCTTCAACATTCTGCATCAGATGATAGTAATTCTAATCAATCACTATTCGAGCCTTAATCATGCCAACCAGCATGTCTTTTACATTACAATCCAGCAGTTGTTCAATTTTTCTTTTCCTACTAACATAAATAGCCATTTTAGCCTGACCCAGGATGAAATTTAAGAGTTCACTCTTTTTCTTAGTCCTCTGTCTATATGGAAAGCCCAAGATAAAAATCTGCTGGGAAAAGACTTCTCCAAACAGATAAAACAGCTTCCCCAAAAAAACAAACAACAATTGCAGTCTGTTACAGTCCAGAAAACAATGGAACACAGTTTCTTTCTGAGGACAAAATGGACAAACCTCAACAACATTTGGGTTTAAAAGAGAGATAAAAGCATTTACAGCCACAGCACCATGTAAAACTCGCCATTGTAGGTCTCCAACCTTCTTAGTTAATGGTGGTTTATAGAGTGCTCTCCAGGCAGGCCTCACCTCAGGACCCAGACCCAAGTGTTTCCTCCATGGTGTATCAGCTCGACCTTTTAACTTATTCACATTTAGAATTTTCACCAAAAGTCCATACATTTTTTTACCAGGAGAGTCACAAATGTTAGTGTGCTCAGAGTTTAAAAACACACCAGTGCCATCTTTAAAATCAGGAGATAAAATACTAAAAGGAAAAGGTTCATCAGCAGTTTGTACAGAGTTTTCGCAGTGTAAAACAATAGCAGAGTGTTCTTCTGCAGACAGGCAGTCTCTCCAATCTTTCAACAAGTTCATTATAACTCTGACTGAAGAGACGCCAAGAGCCGAGCACAGGGCAACAGCATTGTCCAAGTTAGGACCACATAAATTCACCAAATGTCCCAGCGTTGTAACCTTTGCAAAAAAAAAACTTTTTTAAAACAGAAGGTCCTAAAACATTGCCCACATCAAAACGGGTCCCGAACACAAGTGGTTCCTTTAAAAGCCAGAAAGGCGACAAGGAAGCCTGGGGAGAGTTCTTTTTAAAAAGTCCCCAGATTTTAAAAGCACTTTGGTAAAACTGGGGAAGTTCTGGGAGTTTTTGGCCCCTTAAATCCATTAAAAGCAGCGACTCCTCTAGTCCAAGCCCTCCACAGCGAGCCAGGACAGCCCTGGCAATAGGTCTCCACACAAGGTCAAGGGGGCCACTCAGCAGTCGCTGAATGAACTGCAGGCGAAAGACAGCCCCCCTGCTGGCCAGATGGATGAGCCCTTGACCACCTTCTTCCCTCGGTAAAAACAGGATACTCTGTGGAACCCAGTGAAGACGGTCCCAGAAAAAGTCCACGACTATAGATTGCACTCTGGCCAGCAAATTGGGTGGAGGGTCCAGACAAGACAGTCGATGCCACAGCATTGAAGCAATCAAGTTGTTGATAATTAAAACACGACCTCTGAAGGACAAGTTTGGCAGAATCCATTTCCATTTTTTTAGTCTTCCTTCAGTTTTTTCTATAAAACACTCCCAATTTTTCTCAGTAAAAGTCTGATTTCCTAAAAACACACCAAGATATTTAAAACCACCTTGTGTCCACGAGAGGCCACCAGGTAGGGCAATTTTTTGTGGTCTCCCCCCCACCACAACAGCTTCACTCTTACCCCAATTCACTCTCGCTGAGGAGCACTCACCAAAAAGATTAACAGTTCTTAAAAGGTAGTCTACATCATTTTGATTTCTTGTAAAAACAACAACGTCATCAGCATAGGCAGACACTTTAAAAACAGAGTCAGAGTTGGGGACTTTAAAACCAGTGAGGCCTTGCCTTAGTTTACAAAGGAGGGGCTCAATGGCAAGAGAGTACAGCATACCTGAGAGGGGGCAGCCCTGTCGGACACCCCTCTCAACTTTGAAAGGAGCACTCAAACCACCATTAATCTTAAGAATACTCTCAATGTCTCTATACAAAGCCTGGATCATGGCGATGAACCCTGAGCTGAAACCAAAGGCCTCTAATGTCTGCCAAAGGTATGGATGTTCAACTCGGTCAAACGCCTTTTCTTGGTCTATTGAAATAAGACCAAGTTCTTTGACCAATGAGCTGGAGAGGTCCAAAACATCACGAATTAAAAAAATGTTGTCTGTAACCAACCTACCAGGTACACAGTAGGTCTGGTCTACATGTATGACCTGCTCCATCGCCTTCCTCAGTCTGGTAGCCAACACTTTGGAGAGAATGTTGTAGTCAGTACAGAGGAGGGCCACCGGACGCCAGTCCTTAATGTCTTTCAAGTCGCCTTTCTTTGGAAGGAGGGTGAGGACTGCTCTCCTACAACTTAGGGGCAGGTGACCCTTCCGCAGACTGTCAGACAGTACTTCCAGCAAGTCCTCACAGATCTCAGACCAGAACGCCTTGTAGAACTCCGCTGGTAGGCCATCTATCCCTGGGGCTTTTCCACACTGAAGAGACTGGACAGCCACTGCCAGTTCTTGCAGAGTGATCCCGCTCTCCAGCTCCGCATTCACGCTAGCCATCACCTTTGGCAAGTCCGTCAAAAAATGACTCAGTGCATGTGGATTCTCAACAAATTCTTTCTTAAAGAGATCCTTGTAGAAAGCAACTGCAAAGCGACGGATCTCCGCAGACTCATGGATCGGCCGCCCGTCCTCGGAGCTGAGAGAGTGGATCATCCTCCTCTGACCATTCTTCCTCTCCAGACCAAAGAAGAAATGAGATGGAGTGTCCATTAGTGCGATGTTCTGGAACCTACTGCGTACCACAGCGCCCCTGGCAGCCACACCCAGTAGGTCAGTTAAAACAGACTTTTTGCCATTGAGGGCCTCAAAATGTCCTCTTTCTCCTGTGGAGCCTGCCAAAGACTGCAGCTCCACTACTTCTCTCTCCAGGTCCCTGACAGACCTGGCCAAGTCTCCAGAGACATTGCGAGTATACTGTAGGCACAGATTCTTTATTTGGCTCTTCCCTACATCCCACCACTGCTGCAAAGAACTAAAATTTGATTTTGTTAATTTAAAATTACTCCAAAAAAACATAAAAGCAGTTTTAAAACTGTTATCCGATAAAAGTGACGTGTTAAAATGCCAGTATGCACTACTGCACTTTATATTCTTGATAAAAACACAACACTGAACTAGGGAATGATCTGTGAAGCCAACAGGGACTTTAAAAGCACTTTTAAAAATGCTAAAATGGTGCTTAAAACTGTAAACCCTATCCAGTCTAGCTAAGGACAGAATATTGTCCTTTCTATGGCTCCATGTGTATTGTCTAGCCTTGCCATGAAAATTTCTCCACACATCACACAGATCATGAGCTTCTATGAGACCTTTTAAAACTCTTTTGGATGCAGCATGTGGCTCTGGGTGATTCCTATCCATAAGAGGATTTTCTGTACAATTAAAATCACCCCCCACAAATAAAAAGTCATCATTACTGCAATTTTTGATCGTGTCATCTAAAATATTTAAAAAGGCCAATCTTTCTGTGCCTACGGTTGGAGCATACACATTTATAAAAACAACTTTCACATTCTCAAAAACAGCTCGAACTTTTAAAATGTGGCCTGCAATTATCTCATCAATGTCATAAGAAAGTGGAATAAAATCTCGAGAAAATAAAATACCCACTCCACCACTACTGCTGTTTTTATGACTAAGAATAATTTCACCCCGAAATTCCCTCCTCCAGTCAGCAGCATTGTCCTCAGAACTATGAGTCTCCTGAACAAACAGAACATTAATTTTCTTGCATTCTGCAAGAGTAAAAACACTCGCTCGCTTGGACATTTCTCTTGCCCCATTGATGTTGAGTGTGCCAAAATTAAAACTGCACATGCATATAAAAGGGTAAAACCAATACAAAAACAGAAAAGAAAGAATGAGCGATAAAAGACTAATCATCCTGGGCAATTTGGTTCTTAACTTTTAGCACAAGCTTTTTTAGTCTGTAGATCTCCTGATCAGTAAAACTTTCCTGCTCAAGCTCTCCCCTATTTTTCATGTAGGCCCGAGCAGAGTCAACAAAACGTTTTAGATCGGGGAAGAAATTTTCAACTTTAACCAGTCTGGATCCTTTAGTGTCCTGCAAAAACTTCTGTATTTTTGTGAAGGGGTAACCACCTCCACTGGCCACATCATCACTGCTTTCACCATCACTCTCTATCTCAGACCCAGCATAAGAATCTGGCTGAGATAGTGAAACCTCAGAACTGTCTTTGACAACCCTTTTTACTTTGCTCCTCTGCTGTTTGGTTTCCAAGTTCTTCCGCTTGATGGAGATTTTACATAATTCTTCATCTAATTCCATGTCATCCTCGTCCTCCAACACTGACTCAGCCACCCTGGTAGCTGTCTCTTCCTGTCTTTTGCTCACCCTGTGCTGTGCTTTTATATTCATTTTTCTAGTCCCACCATCTACCTGGGCCTCATTTGGCTCATCTGTCTGATCCTCAGCGTGATCCCTCTCGGTAATCTCACCCTTGTCCACAATGTTGGTCTGTGCAGCAGCCCCGCGATGTGCTTTAACTTTCGCTGCTGTTTCATTTATGATCGACAGGCCGGTTGCGGAGGGCGGCAAAGCCGCCCCGCCGCCAGACGGCCCCGCGGCCTTGGCTGAAGCGCACGACGGCGCGATAGCGCCGTCAGCCTCGGAGGGCAGCAAAGCCGCTCCGTCACCAGACGGCCCCGAGGCCGCACTAGCGGCCTCCCCCGAGTGATCACCCCCCACTCCCTGAGGGCATGATCGAATCAAGTGTCCCTCCATTCCGCAGCCGAAACACTTCATATTGTCGGAGGTGACGTGGATGGTGTAATCAAAGCCGTCAATCCGGTATTTAAATACGAGGTTGAGGCTTTCCTCGCTATTCTTTAAAATCATGAGCACCTGCCGCCTAAAAGACATGACATGCTTTAAACGCGGGGACTTACAACCGAGAGGGATGTGCTTAATGGGGGACAAAAGCTGCCCGTGTCTCGACAGCTCCTTCTCCAATAGCTCATTCTTTAAAAATGGTGGGACATTTGAGATGGTAATTCTCTTCGCGGGATTTACCAGAGACAGAACAGGAACCAGTGTGTCTTTAATCACAACCCCGCTCTCCACTACCTGGTTAACTTTTTCAATACTATCCAGGAAAATCACCACGGCACTATTCATTCTCGAAGCTGATCTAATGCTTTCATAACCAACCAGCTCCCCCACAGCCAGACTACATTCCTCCACCGAGCAGCTGACAGCCGGTGTCAGTTTGACAGCATGTCGGCGTGTCAGCTACTCAAAACCGGAGCCTCGCTCCAAAACCATGCTGACCAGCAGAGCTGGCAGCAGAAACCCCCCTCCCAAAACGCCTACCCCACCCCAGCTACAGAAGACAACAAAAATTAAGATTATTTAACAAAAAAACACCTTAAACACCAAAAGATAGAGAAAAGTTTGAAATAATTCACTCACGCTGTCACACGCTCTCAGCTCGCACTCACGACCACACCCACTCAGAGAGAGAGAGAGACAGAGAGAGAGAGAGAGAGCGAGAGAGAGAGATTTTGATTTTTCAACACACCTTTATTGTCACAAATTCAACAGAAAAACACAACAACTAAAACAACTAAAAGAAGCAATGGAAAAGAAAAATGTCTCACTGACAAGAAATCAAAGACACAAGTAACCAAACAAGGAAAACTAAAACAAAAAACTTGCTTCTTACATCAGGATTATACCATAGGTAATTTTCCCCTCCTTAACACAACACAGGATGTGCTTAAAGCACCACATAGCCTCAAAGGTTTCAACATTCTGCATCAGATGATAGTAATTGTAATCAATCATTATTCGAGCCTTAATCATGCCAACCAGCATGTCTTTTACATTACAATCCAGTATTTGTTCAATTTTTCTTTTTCTACTAACATAAATAGCCATTTTAGCCTGACCCAGGATGAAATTTAAAAGTTCACTCTTTTTCTTAGTTCTCTGCCTATATGGAAAACCCAAGATAAAAATCTGCAGGGAAAAGACTTCTCTAAACAGATAAAACAGTTTCCTCAAAAAAACAAACAACAAATGCAGTCTGTTACAGTCCAGAAAACAATGAAACACAGTCTCTTTCTGAGGACAAAAAGGACAAACCTCAACAACATTTGGGTTTAAAATGGAGATAAAAGCATTTACAGCCACAGCACCATGTAAAACTCGCCATTGTAGGTCTCCAACCTTCTTAGTTAATGGTTGTTTATAGAGTGCTCTCCAGGCAGGCCTCACCTCTGAGCCCAAGCCCAAGTGTTTCCTCCATGGTGTATCAGCTCGACCTTTTAACTTATTTACATTTAAAACTTTCACCAAGAGTCCATACATTTTTTTACCCGGAGAGTCACAAATCTTAATGTGTTCAGAGTTTAAAAACACACCAGTGCCATCTTTAAAATCAGGAGATAAAACACTAAAAGGAAAAGGATCATCAGAAGTCCGCACAGAGTTTTTGCAGTGTAAAACAATAGCAGAGTGTTCTTCTGCAGACAGGCAGTCTCTCCAATCTTTCAGCAAATTCACTATAGTTCTGACTGAAGAAACGCCAAGAGCAGAGCACAGGGCAACAGCATTGTCCAAGTTAGGACCACATAAATTTACCAAGTGTCCCAGCGTTGTGACTTTTGCAGAAATGAACTTTTTTAAAACAGAAGGTCCTAAAGCATTGCCCACATCAAAACCGGTCCCGAACACAAGTGGTTCCTTTAAAAGCCAGAAAGGTGACAAGGAAGTCTGGGGAGAGTTCTTTTTAAAAAGTCCCCAGATTTTAAAAGCACTTTGGTAAAACTGGGGAAGTTCTGTGAGTTTTTGGCTCCTTAAGTCCATTAAAAACAACAACTCCTCTAGTCCAAGCCCTCCACAGCGAGCCAGGACAGCCCTGGCAATAGGTCTCCACACAAGGTCCAGGGGGCCACTCAGCAGTCGCTGAATGAACTGCAGGCGGAAGACAGCCCCCCTGCTGGCCAGATGGATGAGCCCTTGACCACCTTCTTCCCTCGGTAAAAACAGGATGCTCTGTGGAACCCAGTGAAGACGGTCCCAGAAAAAGTCCACGACTATAGACTGCACTCTGGCCAGCAAATTGGGTGGAGGGTCCAGACAAGACAGTCGATGCCACAGCATCAAAGCAATCAAATTGTTGATGATTAAAACACGACCTCTGAAGGACAAGTTTGGCAGAATCCATTTCCATTTTTTCAGTCTTCCTTCAACTTTTTCTAAAAAACACTCCCAATTTTTCCCAGTAAAAGTCTGATTCCCTAAGAACACACCAAGATATTTAAAACCACCTTGTGTCCACGAGAGGCCACCAGGTAGGGCAATTTTTTGTGGTCTCCCCCCCACCACAACAGCTTCACTCTTACCTCAATTCACTCTCGCTGAGGAGCACTCACCAAAAAGATTGACAGTTCTTAAAAGGTAGTCTACATCATTTTGATTTCTTGTAAAAACAACAACGTCATCAGCATAGGCAGACACTTTAAAAACAGAGTCAGAGTTGGGGACTTTAAAACCAGTGAGGCCTTGCCTTAGTTTACAAAGGAGGGACTCAATGGCAAGAGAGTACAGCATACCTGAGAGGGGGCAGCCCTGTCGGACACCCCTCTCAACTTTGAAAGGAGCACTCAAACCACCATTAATCTTAAGAATACTCTCAATGTCTCTATACAAAGCCTGGATCATGGCGATGAACCCTGAGCTGAAACCAAAGGCCTCTAATGTCTGCCAAAGGTATGGATGTTCAACTCGGTCAAACGCCTTTTCTTGGTCTATTGAAATAAGACCAAGTTCATTGACCAATGAGCTGGAGAGGTCCAAAACATCATGAATTAAAAAAATGTTGTCTGTAACCAACCTACCAGGTACACAGTAGGTCTGGTCTACATGTATGACCTGCTCCATCGCCTTCCTCAGTCTGGTAGCCAACACTTTGGAGAGAATTTTGTAGTCAGTACAGAGGAGGGCCACCGGACGCCAGTTCTTAATGTCTTTCAAGTCGCCTTTTTTTGGAAGGAGGGTGAGGACTGCTCTCCTACAACTTAGGGGCAGGTGACCCTTCCGCAGACTGTCAGACAGTACTTCCAGCAAGTCCTCACAGATCTCAGACCAGAACGCCTTGTAGAACTCCGCTGGTAGGCCATCTATCCCTGGGGCTTTTCCACACTGAAGAGACTGGACAGCCACTGCCAGTTCTTGCAGAGTGATCCCGCTCTCCAGCTCCGCATTCACGCTAGCCATCACCTTTGGCAAGTCCGTCAAAAAATGACTCAGTGCATGTGGATTCTCAACAAATTCTTTCTTAAAGAGATCCTTGTAGAAAGCAACTGCAAAGCGACGGATCTCCGCAGACTCATGGATTGGCCGCCCGTCCTCGGAGCTAAGAGAGTGGATCATCCTCCTCTGACCATTCTTCCTCTCCAGACCAAAGAAAAAATGAGATGGAGCGTCCATTAGTGCGATGTTCTGGAACCTACTGCGTACCACAGCGCCCCTGGCAGCCACACCCAGTAGGTCAGTTAAAACAGACTTTTTGCCATTGAGGGCCTCAAAATGTCCTCTTTCTCCTGTGGAGCCTGCCAAAGACTGCAGCTCCACTACTTCTCTCTCCAGGTCTCTGACAGACCTGGCCAAGTCTCCAGAGACATTGCGAGTATACTGTAGGCACAGATTCTTTATTTGGCTCTTCCCTACATCCCACCACTGCTGCAAAGAACTAAAATTTGATTTTGTTAATTTAAAATTACTCCAAAAAAACATAAAAGCAGTTTTAAAACTGTTATCCGATAAAAGTGACGTTTTAAAATGCCAGTATGCACTACTGCACTTTATATTCTTGATAAAAACACAACACTGAACCAGGGAATGATCTGTGAAGCCAACAGGGACTATAAAAGCACTTTTAAAAATGCTAAAATGGTGCTTAAAACTGTAAACCCTATCCAGTCTAGCTAAGGACAGAATATTGTCCTTTCTATGGCTCCATGTGTATTGTCTAGCCTTGCCATGAAAATTTCTCCACACATCACACAGATCATGAGCTTCTATGAGACCTTTTAAAACTCTTTTGGATGCAGCATGTGGCTCTGGGTGATTCCTATCCATAAGAGGATTTTCTGTACAATTAAAATCACCCCCCACAAATAAAAAGTCATCATTACTGCAATTTTTGATCGTGTCATCTAAAATATTTAAAAAGGCCAATCTTTCTGTGCCTACGGTTGGAGCATACACATTTATAAAAACAACTTTCACATTCTCAAAAACAGCTCGAACTTTTAAAATGTGGCCTGCAATTATCTCATCAATGTCATAAGAAAGTGGAATAAAATCTCGAGAAAATAAAATACCCACTCCACCACTACTGCTGTTTTTATGACTAAGAATAATTTCACCCCGAAATTCCCTCCTTCAGTCAGCAGCATTGTCCTCAGAACTATGAGTCTCCTGAACAAACAGAACATTAATTTTCTTGCATTCTGCAAGAGTAAAAACACTCGCTCGCTTGGACATTTCTCTTGCCCCATTGATGTTGAGTGTGCCAAAATTAAAACTGCACATGCATATAAAAGGGTAAAACCAATACAAAAACAGAAAAGAAAGAATGAGCGATAAAAGACTAATCATCCTGGGCAATTTGGTTCTTAACTTTTAGCACAAGCTTTTTTAGTCTGTAGATCTCCTGATCAGTAAAACTTTCCTGCTCAAGCTCTCCCCTATTTTTCATGTAGGCCCGAGCAGAGTCAACAAAACGTTTTAGATCGGGGAAGAAATTTTCAACTTTAACCAGTCTGGATCCCTTAGTGTCCTGCAAAAACTTCTGTATTTTTGTGAAGGGGTAACCGCCTCCACTGGCCACATCATCACTGCTTTCACCATCACTCTCTATCTCAGACCCAGCATAAGAATCTGGCTGAGATAGAGAAACCTCAGAACTGTCTTTGACAACCCTTTTTACTTTGCTCCTCTGCTGTTTGGTTTCCAAATTCTTCCGCTTGATTGAGATTTTACATAACTCTTCATCTAATTCGATGTCATCCTCGTCCTCCAACACTGACTCAGCCACCCTGGTAGCTGTTTCTTCCTGTCTTTTGCTCACCCTGTGCTGTGCTTTTATATTCATTTTTCTAGTCCCACCATCTACCTGGGCCTCATTTGGCTCATCTGTCTGATCCTCAGCGTGATCCCTCTCGGTAATCTCACCCTTGTCCACAATGTTGGTCTGTGCAGCAGCCCTGCGATGTGCTTTAACTTTCGCTGCTGTTTCATTTATGATCGACAGGCCGGCTGCGGAGGGCGGCAAAGCCGCCCCGCCGCCGGACGGCCCCGCGGCCTCGGCCGAAGCGCCCGACGGCGCGACAGCGCCGTCAGCCTCGGAGAGCGGCGAAGCCGCTCCGCCGCCAGACAGCCCCGAGGCCGCACTAGCGCGCTCCCCCGAGTGATCACCCCCCACTCCCTGAGGGCATGATCGAATCAAGTGTCCCTCCATTCCGCAGCCGAAACACTTCATATTATCGGAGGTGACGTGGATGGTGTAATCAAAGCCGTCAATCTGGTATTTAAATACAAGGTTGAGGCTTTCCTCGCTATTCTTTAAAATCATGAGCACCTGCCGCCTAAAAGACATGACATGCTTTAAACGCGGGGACTTACAACCGAGAGGGATGTGCTTAATGGGGGACAAAAGCTGCCCGTGTCTCGACAGCTCCTTCTCCAACAGCTCATTCTTTAAAAATGGTGGGACATTTGAGATGGTAATTCTCTTCGCGGGATTCACCAGAGACAGAACAGGAACCAGTGTGTCTTTAATCACAACCCCGCTCTCCACTACCTGGTTAACTTTTTCAATACTATCCAGGAAAATCACCACGGCACTATTCATTCTAGAAGCTGATCTAATGCTTTCATAACCGACCAGCTCCCCCACAGCCAGACTACACTCCTCCACCGAGCAGCTGACAGCCGGTGTCAGTTTGACAGCATGGCGGCGTGTCAGCTGCTCAAAACCGGAGCCTCGCTCCAAAACCATGCTGACCAGCAGAGCTGGCAGCAGAAACCCCCCTCCCAAAACGCCTACCCCACCCCAGCTACAGAAGACAACAAAAATTAAGATTATTTAACAAAAAAACACCTTAAACACCAAAAGATAGAGAAAAGTTTGAAATAATTCACTCACGCTGTCACACGCTCTCAGCTCGCACTCACGACCACACCCACTCAGAGAGAGAGAGAGAGAGAGAGAGAGAGAGAGAGAGAGAGAGAGAGAGAACTGGTAAAATACAAATATAATGTGATAACTGGAATGAAGACAAAGACTGAAGGAAAAATACAAGCAACCCCAAATATATAAATAACAAAACTACAATGAACATAAACAGGAAAAGAAGTCACACTTAAGACACAATACAAAGCATGTGAAAACCAACCAAAGATAAAATAACAGGAACTAGAACTCAGAAAATACAACAACTATACAAATATGGATAACGGCAATGAGACTAAGCACAGCGGAATTCCCCGTGCTCAGATCGTGACAAACTTAGTCCAGCGCTCAGGAACTTTTACAAACTGAGCACAACTTTCACCAGCGTGCATTTCCAAACGTCAACAAATTTTCAGTATGCTGAAAGTTTTCAAAGAACACAACTTTCAACAGCGTTTGACAACAAACACCAACTATCATTAACTTTTACCAACTTTTGCCAGCAGGGCCAGACGTTTGCTAAAACATCAGTAAAAGTTGGCCCAGACGTTGTAGTGTGAATCCACCCTAACAACAGATAAGGAATGAAGTCAAAACATTAATAAACTAGAAAAGCACTCAGAGAGTGCATACCTCCGCCAAGGCTCCTTCTGTCCATCATGGATCACCTCCAAAATGTAATGGGTTTATGTGCTGGGTTCGTGTGTAGGCCACGAGCCAGTTCTGGTGAAAACTGCAGCAAAGTTTATCCAGTAGTTTTGGAGGATTCTTGCTAACACACTGTGAGAAGATAAAAGCCTTGGTGGAGGTATGTGTTCTTGGACCATCGCTAAAATGTTATGGGTTCCTCTTTAGCCCAAGGACCACCTCTGGTGAAAATGTCATCCAAATCCATCCAGTAGTTTTTGTGCAATCTTGCTGTACAAATTCAAACAAAGTCCTTGGTGGGGTTATGCACTCTCAGGTCATCACCAAAATGTAATGGGTTCATCCTTGGCCCAAGGGCTACCTCTTTTGAAATTTTCATCAAAATCTGTCCAGTAGTTTTTGCATAATCCTGCTAACAGATGGACGGACAAACAGACAAACCACCCCAATTACATTACCTCCTTGGCGGCTGTAATAACCAAGGACTGGGATATCAGTGATAACAAAAGACCACAAACATATGATGAGTCTAAAAACAACAAAGAGCGCAGACATGGTCAGCAACCATTCATTTTATTATTTTATCAATGTTATGAGGGTGTGCATTCTTGACTATGGAGTTGTTCAGACAAAATATGTGATTATTATCATAAAAAAGTTTATCTAAAACTCAAATATCACAAACTGAACTTGGACATATGTAGAACAGTAACACGATAAACTTATAGTCTAACTAAGGAGACACTGTAATGCTCATTTTCCAACATTTACTGCTGTGGTGTCAAACAAACAACCTGAAACTGAATGTCCAAAAAACCAAAGAACTCATACTGGACTTCAGAAAGAACAGACAGGACCGCACCCCTCTCCTCATAAATGGCGACCGCGTGGAAACCGTCCCCACCTTCAGGTTCCTGGGCACCCACATCTCCTCTGACCTCTCTTTTTGTGCCAACACCAAGCCCTTGGTGAAGAAAGCCCAGCAGCGGCTGCACTTCCTCCATGTCCTGAAGAAGAACAACCTGGACCAGAAGCTGCTGCTGGTCGTCTACCGCTGCTCAGTGTAGAGTGTGCTCACCTACTGCCTGGGGAACAGGAAGGCTGTGCGGAGGGTCATCAACACCACCCAAAAAATCATTGATGGCCCTCTGCCCTCCCTGAAGGACATCTCCAGATCCTCCTGTCTCAGAAAGATCAAGGCAATCACACGGGACCCCTCACATCCCACCCACCCCCTGCTTGACCTGCTTCCCTCTGGACGACGGTTCAGATCAATCAGGTCCCACACCTCCACAAACAGTTTCTTCCCCTGAGCCATCCGCACTGCAAACAATCAGAGGCCCCACCCCCTCCCTCTGAAAGCTCACATGCACAGAACGGACCTTTTCAATTATCATAATAATTACACCTGTCTTTGCACTCTATACTTTCATGAATATTGACCCAGCCATGAAACCCCTACTATACCTGTGTATATTTTCCATAATCCTTGGGCCATTTTATTACCTCCGCCAAGGGAGGAGGTAATGTTTTTAGTGGCATTGGTTGGTTGGTTGGTTGGTTTGTCTGTTACCAACATAACTCAAAAAGTTATGAACAGATTTTGTTGAAATTTACAGGAAGGGTGTGTAATGGCATGAAGAACAGATGATTAGATTTTGGTGATGATCTGAGAGTGCATACTTCCACCAAGGGCTTTGATTGTATTTGTGCAGCAGGATTACACAAAAGCTACTGGATGGATTTGGATGACATTTTCACCAGAGGTGGTTCTTGTGTGACAGAGAAACCCATTACATTTTGGTGATGATCTGAGAATGCATACCTCAGCGGAGGCTCTTATCTTCTCACAGAGTGTTAGCAACAATACTCCAAAATTACTGGATGGATTTGGATGAAATTTTCTCCAGAGGTGGTTCTTGGGCTACAGAGGAAGCTATTACATTTTGGTGAAGATCTGAGAACGCATACCTCGACCAAGGCTCTTATCTTCTCACAGTGTGTTAGCAACAATACTCCAAAACTAATGGACAGACTTTGATGCAATTTTCACCAGAAGTGGCTCTAGGCCTACACACAAACCCATTACATTTTGGAGGTGATCCATGAAGGATGGAAGGAGCCTTGGAGGAGGTATGCACTCTCTGAGTGCTTTTCTAGTTCAATCGTGTGTTCAATTGTGTGTTCTGCACTCCGCACTTTTATGTACATTGTTTCATCTGTGAAGCCACCACCATACCTGTGTATATTTCCATAATCCTGGGCTATTTTTAGTTCAGTCATGTGTTTAATCATGTGTTCTGTAACTGTGTTTTATCTAATCTTTTTCTCTTACTTTATTATGCAGTAGTCTGGAGGAGCACCCACAGTTTTGTTGTGCTGTACAACTGTACAATGACAATAAAGCCTATTCTATTCTATTCCATCCATCCCATCCATCCATCTTCTTCCGCTTAATCCTTTTCGGGTCGCGGGGGGGCTGGAGCCGATCTGACCATCTCCCCCCTAATGGTAGGAACACTTCCATCATATGACATGTTCCTTCCTAAACTAATAGGCAGATCAAATGCAGGATGTCCAAGTATTTCTGAAAACCAAAGTGATGCCACTGAGGAAGGGACCTTATTAACTGCATGGGCCTCCAAAGTCATATTTGAGTGGGTCACTGCTTTAGACACATGCACATGCTGACATTACGCTCACTTCCTTACATGTTATTGTCCATATAAATCATACACTGCTCGGCCAAAAAAAAGTCACACACTAATATTTTGCTGGACCACCTTTAGCTTTGATTACGGCACACATTTGCTATGGCCTCATTTCGAGAAGCTCCTGCAACATTTAATTCCATCCAGAGTTGCATTAATTTTTCGCCAAGATCTTGTATTGATAATGGGAGCATACTTGCAAACTGAGAAGGGATGAAAAAGGTGACAAACTAAACTCATGCGGGGGGTTGGGGCTTACCCCCCCCCAAAAAAATGTAGTGATTTTAACACGTAAATTAAGCATTCTGGTGTAGTCTGAGGAGAAAATAAAGGAGAAAGAAAACACTTGCTTCAGATAACAAAATACATTTATTAACAGTGTTAAACACACATAACACTTAAAACTAATTTTTTCAACCTTTCAATGCTACACATTAATGTAACAGTAAATTTATTCTATAAATATCCTATAAAATAATGAAAAACTATTTTACATTTTTTTTCATATTTCATACTTAAAGTCATTTGGTTGAGAATACTTACATACTTATGTAACTCAAGTTTTGAGTGTGGAGCATGGGTCATATGTTGGGTGTTACTAGACTGCTTTTACTGGATCTGAATACGTCCACAATTAACCCTGGTGATCTCACTCTGCTCAACTACAGTCATGTGAAAAAATTAGGACACCCTGTATAAGCCTGTGTGATTTTTTTTAACATATTTGGACATATGGATATTTAATGTCAATGTTAAAAATGTTTAATATCAATGTTAAAAAATACTGGGAGATTCATGTAATACAACTAAACAATTAAAAATGAATTAAAGACTTTTTTACAATTTTCTGTAAAATGCAATTCTGAACAAATAATGAGGAATAAATTAGGACACCCCCCCCCCCATCTTTTTTTAGGACACCTCCACATTCATTCCCACTTAAAATGGCTAAAATAAATGTTTAAAAATGCAAATAAAAACAAGGTGAGATATAGATATGTGAACATTTATTAATAAAGAACTGAATATTTAATGGGGGGTCCTAATTTTTTCACATGACTGTGTATAAACAGCTAAGCCTACAAGGTTCTATTTCATGAATAAAAACGTTTTTCTCAATAAATTTGGGTTCAAAAGAAAGGTAAGCGATTGATGTAGAAGTGTCAGAATCATTATCAAATGCACTGTTTCGGAGTAAACTCAGCTAAAAGACAGCAAAAAATTATCCACCTTATTCCTAGGCCCCACGATGTCTTGAGTGAATTATGGTAGCAACTTCCAGTACTAGTTTAGAATATATGGTTGTTGTTATGGTACAGCCCTCACGGACTGCTAATGAGACGCTGCAGGCAGCCGTTGAGATTGTACATTTATTAAATAAGGACAGAATGACAAAATAATGAGCCTCGTGGGGCAAAACACAAACAAAGACAAGACACGACACTTACATATAAACAGCGAGGACGGAACCTGAACGCTGGGAAGAACTGGCTTCGGGTTAGGGAAACCAGACTGGATGGCAGACGAGGTCGCAGCCCCGAGCAAACAGAGCTGCTCCCTTAAATAGGGCATGACAGAGTAATCAGCTGATGAAAGATCATCAGCTGATTGGAATCCAGCTGTCCAGTGGAGCTCCGCTCCTGACAGCCTGAAGCACCGCCGAGACGCTGTCATAATAAAAGCCCGGAGGCCAAAGAGGTGCGCAAGAGGAGAGAACGGGGAACTACCGCACAATCCAAGTGCAGACAGAGTCAGCACACGGACCATGACAGTTGCCCCCGTTCACGAGGCGGATTCCAGACGCCGTGTAACATCGAGCCCCCCCACCTGGAAGGTCCACAGGACCGCCCCAGGGAGGGACGAGGGGGAAAAAGGCTAAGGAGGGCCCAAACCAGATGACAAGGGCGAGTACAGAAAAAGCAAAACATTGAGCAACTGCAGAGCATGGGGAAACAAACACAAAAATACTCCACAATGCACAGGAAAAAAAAAAACAGTCAAGACAAGAAATGCAAATAACAGAATATTAAGCCTACAAGCCACAAACAGAAATACCAGGTCTACAGACCAAGATACACAGGCCCAGAAGAAATAAATACAGACCGGCAGAGGGCGAGGCGAAGGTGAGGTCAGGGCAACGCTGCTCCTGCACGGGAACCGAGGCGAACAGGTCAACGTATTCAGGGTATTCATACAGTTCTGGATTCCCATCCAACAGCTTGACCGCCACCGTCACATGCTGCATGATCTGTGTAGGATGGAAGGCGTAGCGAGCTGAAGCCACTCGGTCCCGGATGGAAGTCGCTATCAGCTGTAAATCCTCCGGGGGAATCCCGACTGACATCTCACTCCGTTGGGGATGACCTCTGGGAGGTGTGAACTCCTGGACTGGATGAGGGACAGGAATGGAATCCCAAAGCGAGGATGCCTCCTCTTCGGCTTCCTGCCGGAGTTTCCCTCCAGCCCACAGAGCTTCTCCCGGTGCGCAGAGATGTCCGCCATCCTCACCGTGATCTCAGGGTGGTCGGCGTAGCGAGGATGGCGGTTAATTGTTGCCTCAGCGAGGTCCAGGTACCAGCGCGAGCCGCTGGGGATGGGATGGCTACGAGCGTTGGAGAGGATCCCGTTATCTTGATGAGAGCCATGACTAGCTTGTAGCCCAGGCTCATAGCGTAGCCCTTGAGAGGCAACGCCATCTCCTAGCACACTGGTACACTGAACAGGGGAACTACAAGTCCAATTAAAGCAAACTCACGGTCACCGGCGTCTCATTCGAGCTGCCACCTACTGTTATGGTACAGCCCCCATGGACCGCTAATGAGACGCTGCAGGCAGCCGTTGAGTTTGTACATTTATTAAATAAGGACAGAATGACAAAATAATGAGCCTCATGGGGCAAAACACAAATAAAGATAAGACACGACACTTACATATAAACAGCGAGAACGGAACCTGAACGCTGGGAAGAACTGGCTTCGGGGTTAGGGAAACCATACTGGAAGGCAGACAAGGTCGCAGCCCCGAGCAAACAGAGCTGCTCCCTTAAATAGGGCATGACAGATTAATCAGCTGATGAAAGATCATCAGCTGATTGGAATCCAGTTGCCCAGCGGAGCTCCACTCCTGACAGCCGGAAGCACCACCGAGACGCTATCATAATAAAAGCCCGGAGGCCAAAGAGGTGCGCCGGAGGAGAGAACGGGGAACTACCGCACAACCCGAGTGCAGACAGAGTCAGCACATGGACCATGAAAGTTGTCACTGAAACAGGACACTTTTCCTCGTTAAAAAACAACGACTTCGGCATCAGAAGTTTGGGAACACGGCCTCTTGCACCTCAAAACAGTAATATAATCATACCACTTCCCACAACTATCGAGGGATTGGAAGATGGCCTTATAAAGTGACCTCGTAGACAGTAGCTCCATTAGTTAACATTGCTGCTAAAATGCTAACGCTGTAAACAGATGACCCATGCTAGTAAAATGAATCACTTTGAGGACATTTTCAAAACTGATGTAATGTTATTTCCATATTCTGTATTGAAAGATCTTCAAAATGATATTTATTTTGTAGGAAGTGTGCAAAAACTGACCCTGAAAAAAGACGATTTGTTTATATTGTATTTTGGCTCAGTTGAAAACTCTCGTTCGATCGGTCAGGAGTTACATCTTTCGCAAAAGCATAGGTATTTTTAGAAAATATGATTTCTAAGCTTTCCAGTGACACCAAACACTCATGGGGGTTTTCCTGGGACTTTGCTGCCACCAAAGAAAGAATCATGATTTATGACTTCTTATTGCCTGTATTCATAATGATGCGGTGGGCATTCTGACCAGCATGTCTCCACTGCAATAAATTCAGCTACATTTTGTTAAAATATGTTGGACATAATCATATTTACCTTAGAACAAATATACGCCACAATGCCGTTCTTGGATGTCATCTGTTACCGTGTAGTGAGAAGCCTCCATTTATCCAGTCTGGCACAACCATGAACATCAGCAAGTGCCAGAACTACGCCAAAACATTCAAAACATACAAAAACTAGAAGAGATGAAATTAGCTGCCACTTGAGTGCAGAACACGTATGTGGACTATACATTAAAATGAATTTGAAAAACTTTTAAAAACACAATTTTAAATGCCCCTGCTATTCCACTCTTATTGACTTATTTAACACTAGGTCAGCAGAAACCAGAAGCTCTGCTCATAATCGTTCCTACAGCGGTACCCCCAGGAATAAAGTGGATATAACTATAATTTTCAGCTCTGTCTAAAAAATGTAATATGATTATATTTTTATGTGATTAGTGCAGTGTTTAATTCTTTTTTTTTTTTTTTTTCGGAACTACCTGTTCTACCCAGGGGTCCCTCGGACAGGTTGGAATCGGATAACAATAAGGATGCAGTGGAGATAGCCTTCCCAAAATTATTCGCTTTGAACTAGGCTAGGGGTCTGTAACCTTTGCGAACCAAAGAGCTACTTTGCCCCTCTCTGACTAAAATTGAACTAGCTGAGAGCCGCAACACCTGTTTAATTGCTAAAATAAAGATTATGCTACTTATAAAGGGTATATATAGCACTGAATACACAAGAAATGTAGTTTTTGTGACAGTTTTTGTGACATGTATGAATTCATACTACAACAGTGAAGAAAACAGATTTTGCAATTTTTGAAACTGAAATTTAATTGCTATTATATGTTACTCTCAGAAGCAACATGAAAAAAAAATAGATGGCCTTCTTTGAAATTAACTGAAAACCAAGGATAACATTTGAGTCCTTCTCATATGTGGGGAAAATAAATAAAGGAAGAACTAGCCCACTTTGAAATAAATCATAACAAACTGTTGCAGGTTTTCACAAAAAGAGAAATGATAAAAATAGGCCAGTTTGTTCAGTTAAATATATATATATATATATATATATATATATATATATATATATATATATATATATTTAAAAATTGCATAGATTAGTATTACTTATTCATATTCTACCTTTTATTGCATGCATAGGTTTTTATTTTTATCTTTAGTGCTACTCCATGTTTAATGTTGCAGCATTGCACCGAGACAAATTCCTAGTTTGTGTACTACATGAACAATGGCAATAAATCTCATTCTGATTCTGATTCTGATTCTGATTAAATCAATTTCTCTTCTGTTTTCTTTGCATTATGCATGAATTTACTCCTAATATCTTTTAATAAAACAAATGGAAGAAAAATGTGACAAATCACTTGGAAAAATTAAAATAAACAACTTTATCTCAAAATGTGCTTTTAAGATCTGTCTCATGAACATTATTCCAGAAGACTGTAGCTGTCTCCAGGCAGGCTGATATGATTTAACTTGTTTTTACACATTTTATTAAGATTATACTCAAGCTGCTTTTAGCGCTGTACTGATTGTTTTTGCATTGCTTTGACACCATTTTTCCTCAGTCAGCTGTGGGTCAATATTTCCCTTACCTCTTGAAGTGTACAACACATTGAATATTCGCCACGGGGAGGAGCTGACTACAGATGATATTCGAGCAGCTTTAAGAGCCTATTGTCAGCCTAAAAAGAATACAGTATTGGAGAGGCATCAGTTCTGGGCTCATCCAATGGCAGAATCTATTACAACTGAAAAGTATGTGACAGAATTCAGACAGAAAAGTAAAGACTGTGAATTTGGAGCATCAGAAAATGACATGATCAGAGACAAACTTGTGTTTAGCATGAATGATCAGCACCTGAAAGAGAGACCTAAGATAACCAAATCTCACACTGGAGAAAGCGATGGATACCTGCAGAGCTGCTGAGACTGCCAGAGCACAAATACAAGCTATGAGTGCAGCTGCACAGGAGAAAACTGTACATGCACTGTACAAGAAAAAACACATGGACAAGCAGTCACATCGTAAAGGACACAGCCAAAAGGAACAACAGACAGAGAACAGTGGACAAAAACCCACATGCAGTAAATGTGGAAGACTGAGCCCTCCCAAACAATGCCCTGCATATGGAATCACATGTCACAAGTGTGGTAAGCAAAACTGTTATGCAAAGGTGTGTGCTACAGTCAGAATGCCACATGGAAGGCCAGTGCACAACATAGTTCCAGAAATAGACTTTCTGTTCATTGGCACAGTGCATACAGACCAACCTGACATTAAAGTGGACAATTCATGGTATGCTGAAGTAAATGTTAATAATATGAATATCAAATTCAAGTTGGACACAGGTGTCATGATCCTGGGGCACGGGTGAGCACCATGCCCAGTTTCCTGTGTAGTTTAGTGTTTTTTCTGTCTGCTGTGTTTCGTTCCTGTAGTATTATTATGTACATACATTTTGGGGTTCTGTTGTGTTTGTATCGTTATGGTTTCCGGTTATGTTTTCTTTTGACAGCGCAGTGCAGCTTCCTGCTGTCAGACTGGTCGGAGCTGCACACCTGTTATTCATTCTGTTATTTTCTCCACTCATGTACCCACACCTGTCACTAGTTATGTTACTGCATATAAGGACACGGCAAACCTCTGGGGTTTGTTGTGTCCTTCTACCACGTGCACCCGTCCTCAGGAACAGCCAACTGAGTATGTTTGGGTCCAGCTGTTGAGAAAAGTAGGAGAGCTCCGATCAGGTATGTCTTCCCCTTATTTCCAGCCGTGAGCCCTGCTGTCTCTGGGAGAGCTCCAGCTGGATTCCGCCCCTGACCAGGCGTTCTCTGTCTTCCGTCCCCCTGGATGTCGAGCCCCACTCTCCTCCAGCGTTCGTCATTGTGTACTTCATGATTTAGTTTTTGTATGTTCACTTTTTTGTCTGTTTTTATGTTAATACATGTGCAAACTCCCAGAGAGCGTTTGGTGTCCTACTTTCGCCCATGAAACAGGTGTTTCATGACAACAGGTGCAGAAGCCAATGATCTGCCACTAAAAATGTTTACCACCATGAAAAGGAATGCAAGCTGTGAGAACAGCAAAGAAGTCAACAACAGTGCTAGGCGCATATGGGGGAGCGAGACTGAAACCAGCAGGCATGCTGACGTTAATGTGCTCCACGTCCAGCACTCAGACAAGTCTACCATTTTATGTGTCACAACTATAATCTACAGCCATCTTGGGTAGAAATGCATGTGAAAAACTACAGCTGATAAAAAGAATGGACATCGACTCACTCAACTTAAAACCACAGAAAAAGGAGGAGCTGATTGCACAGCACCCAGTTGTTTTTGAAGTTTTAGGTCACAGGTGTCAAACTCATTCCATGGAGGGCCAAGACCCTGCAGGTTTTACTTCCACCCAGTGTCTTCAACAGGTGATTTCTCTGAATTTCTTCCTATTGATTGCTGATCAGTGAAAACACCTGCTGAAGAGACTGGGTGGAAGTAAAACCTGCAGGGTCTTGGCCCTCCATGGAATGAGTTTGACACCCCTGTTTTAGGTGAATTTTCAGGAGAGTATCACATTCATACAGACCCCAAAGCTGTACCAGTCATACACGGCTGCAGAAAAATACCACTAGCTGTAATGGACAAACTCAAAGTTACCCTTGATGAGCTGGATGAGCTGTTACAGGCTGACGTAATCACAAAAGTGACTGAACCAACACCATGGGTGAATAGCCTTGTTATTACAGAAAAGAAAGGAAAGAACAAACTGAGGGTTTGCTTGGACCCCAGCGATTTGAACAAAGCCATATTAAGACATGACTACTCCATTCCTACAACAGAAGAAGTCCTAAGTAAACTTGCTGAAAAGAAATTATTCACCGTGCTGGATGAGAAAGATGGATCCTGGCAGGTGAAGCTGGACAAAGAATCATCCCTGCTGTGCACATTTAACACTCCATGGGGCAGATATTGATTCAAATGACTACCATTTGCTATTAAATCAGCAAGTGAAGTGTTTCAGCAAAACAACAGTTAAGACATTTGGAGACATTCAAGGAGTTCACATCATTGCAGATGACATGATCATTGCTGCATCCTCAGAGAAAGAACATAATGAAATATTACAAAGAGTGATGGCTAGATCAAAGGAAGCTAATGTCAAGTTCAACAAAGAGAAAATACAGTTCAAGGTGAGCAGCGTGAACTACATGGGTCACATCATCACCTCAGCAGGCGTAAAACTTGACGATACTAAGGTTAAAGCCATTATTGAGATGCCATCATCTAAGGATAAAGCAGGACTAAAGAAAATGCTTGGAATGATAAAATACTTGGCCCAGTACATCCCTGGAGAAGCAACCATAACAGCACCTCTAAGATAACTTCTCAGAAAAGACGGCATGTGGCTGTGGCAGCATGAACACAAAGAGGCAGTAAAGCTCTTGTGTCTGCCCTTGTGCTCAGGTTCTTTGACCCATAGAAACGGCTCATCATACAGGCAGATGCCTCCAAGGATGGCCTAGCACACATCCCCACCCCAACCAGCTCAAACCAGGAGTGGCCGAGTGGTTAGACCATCAGCAAGATGCAAAGACTACTTCATGGGCAAACCATAGCACTCACTCTTCAGAACAACTCTGTCATGCCCAATGTTGAAAATTAAATGAGAGAGAGAAAGAGAGAGAGAGAGAGAGAGAGAGAGAGAGAGAGATTTGATTTTTCAACACACCTTTATTGTCACAAATTCAACAGAAAAACACAACTAAAACAACTAAAAGAAGCAATGGAAAAGAAAAATGTCTCACTGACAAGAAATCAAAGACACAAGTAACCAAACAAGGAAAAACAAAAACAAAAAACTTGCTTCTTACATCAGGACCGTACCATAGGTAATTTTCCCCTCCTTAACACAACACAGGATGTGTTTAAAGCACCACATAGCCTCAAAGGTTTCAACATTCTGCATCAGATGATAGTAATTGTAATCAATCACTATTCGAGCCTTAATCATGCCAACCAGTATGTCTTTTACATTACAATCCAGCAGTTGTTCAATTTTTCTTTTCCTACTAACATAAATAGCCATTTTAGCCTGACCCAGGATGAAATTTAAGAGTTCACTCTTTTTCTTAGTCCTCAGTCTATATGGAAAGCCCAAGATAAAAATCTGCTGGGAAAAGACTTCTCCAAACAGATAAAACAGTTTCCCCCAAAAAACAAACAACGATTGCAGTCTGTTACAGTCCAGAAAACAATGGAACACAGTTTCTTTCTGAGGACAAAATGAACAAACCTCAACAACATTTGGGTTTAAAAGAGAGATAAAAGCATTTACAGCCACAGCACCATGTACAACTCGCCATTGTAGGTCTCCAACCTTCTTAGTTAATGGTGGTTTATAGAGTGCTCTCCAGGCAGGCCTCACCTCTGGACCCAGACCCAAGTGTTTCCTCCATGGTGTATCAGCTCGACCTTTTAACTTATTCACATTTAGAATTTTCACCAGAAGTCCATACATTTTTTTACCAGGAGAGTCACAAATGTTAATGTGCTCAGAGTTTAAAAACACACCAGTGCCATCTTTAAAATCAGGAGATAAAATACTAAAAGGAAAAGGTTCATCAGCAGTTTGTACAGAGTTTTCGCAGTGTAAAACAATAGCAGAGTGTTCTTCTGCAGACAGGCAGTCTCTCCAATCTTTCAACAAGTTCATTATAACTCTGACTGAAGAGACGCCAAGAGCCAAGCACAGGGCAACAGCATTGTCCAAGTTAGGACCACATACATTTACCAAGTGTCCCAGCGTTGTGACCTTTGCAAAAATAAACTTTTTTAAAACAGAAGGTCCTAAAACATTGCCCACATCAAAACGGGTCCCGAACACAAGTGGTTCCTTTAAAAGCCAGAAAGGCGGCAAGGAAGCCTGGGGAGAGTTCTTTTTAAAAAGTCCCCAGATTTTAAAAGCACTTTGGTAAAACTGGGGAAGTTCTGGGAGTTTTTGGCCCCTTAAATCCATTAAAAGCAGCGACTCCTCTAGTCCAAGCCCTCCACAGCGAGCCAGGACAGCCCTGGCAATAGGTCTCCACACAAGGTCAAGGGGGCCACTCAGCAGTCGCTGAATGAACTGCAGGCAAAAGACAGCCCCCCTGCTGGCCAGATGGATGAGCCCTTGACCACCTTCTTCCCTCGGTAAAAACAGGATACTCTGTGGAACCCAGTGAAGACGGTCCCAGAAAAAGTCCACGACTATAGATTGCACTCTGGCCAGCAAATTGGGTGGAGGGTCCAGACAAGACAGTCGATGCCACAGCATTGAAGCAATCAAGTTGTTGATAATTAAAACACGACCTCTGAAGGACAAGTTTGGCAGAATCCATTTCCATTTTTTTAGTCTTCCTTCAGTTTTTTCTAAAAAACACTCCCAATTTTTCTCAGTAAAAGTCTGATTTCCTAAAAACACACCAAGATATTTAAAACCACCTTGTGTCCATGAGAGGCCACCAGGTAGGGCAATTTTTTGTGGTCTCCCCCCCACCACAACAGCTTCACTCTTACCCCAATTCACTCTCGCTGAGGAGCACTCACCAAAAAGATTGACAGTTCTTAAAAGGTAGTCTACATCATTTTGATTTCTTGTAAAAACAACAACGTCATCAGCATATGCAGACACTTTAAAAACAGAGTCAGAGTTGGGGACTTTAAAACCAGTGAGGCCTTGCCTTAGTTTACAAAGGAGGGGCTCAATGGCAAGAGAGTACAGCATACCTGAGAGGGGGCAGCCCTGTCGGACACCCCTCTCAACTTTGAAAGGAGCACTCAAACCACCATTAATCTTAAGAATACTCTCAATGTCTCTATACAAAGCCTGGATCATGGCGATGAACCCTGAGCTGAAACCAAAGGCCTCTAATGTCTGCCAAAGGTATGGATGTTCAACTCGGTCAAACGCCTTTTCTTGGTCTATTGAAATAAGACCAAGTTCTTTGACCAATGAGCTGGAGAGGTCCAAAACATCACGAATTAAAAAAATGTTGTCTGTAACCAACCTACCAGGTACACAGTAGGTCTGGTCTACATGTATGACCTGCTCCATCGCCTTCCTCAGTCTGGTAGCCAACACTTTGGAGAGAATGTTGTAGTCAGTACAGAGGAGGGCCACCGGACGCCAGTCCTTAATGTCTTTCAAGTCGCCTTTCTTTGGAAGGAGGGTGAGGACTGCTCTCCTACAACTTAGGGGCAGGTGACCCTTCCGCAGACTGTCAGACAGTACTTCCAGCAAGTCCTCACAGATCTCAGACCAGAACGCCTTGTAGAACTCCGCTGGTAGGCCATCTATCCCTGGGGCTTTTCCACACTGAAGAGACTGGACAGCCACTGCCAGTTCTTGCAGAGTGATCCCGCTCTCCAGCTCCGCATTCACGCTAGCCATCACCTTTGGCAAGTCCGTCAAAAAATGACTCAGTGCATGTGGATTTTCAACAAATTCTTTCTTAAAGAGATCCTTGTAGAAAGCAACTGCAAAGCGACGGATCTCCGCAGACTCATGGATCGGCCGCCCGTCCTCGGAGCTGAGAGAGTGGATCATCCTCCTCTGACCATTCTTCCTCTCCAGACCAAAGAAAAAATGAGATGGAGCGTCCATTAGTGCGATGCTCTGGAACCTACTGCGTACCACAGCGCCCCTGGCAGCCACTCCCAGTAGGTCAGTTAAAACAGACTTTTTGCCATTGAGGGCCTCAAAATGTCCTCTTTCTCCTGTGGAGCCTGCCAAAGACTGCAGCTCCACTACTTCTCTCTCCAGGTCCCTGACAGACCTGGCCAAGTCTCCAGAGACATTGCGAGTATACTCTAGGCACAGATTCTTTATTTGGCTCTTCCCTACATCCCACCACTGCTGCAAAGAACTAAAATTTGATTTTGTTAATTTAAAATTACTCCAAAAAAACATAAAAGCAGTTTTAAAACTGTTATCCGATAAAAGTGACGTGTTAAAATGCCAGTATGCACTACTGCACTTTATATTCTTGATAAAAACACAACACTGAACCAGGGAATGATCTGTGAAGCCAACAGGGACTATAAAAGCACTTTTAAAAATGCTAAAATGGTGCTTAAAACTGTAAACCCTATCCAGTCTAGCTAAGGACAAAATATTGTCCTTTCTATGGCTCCACGTGTACTGTCTAGCCTTGCCATGAAAATTCCTCCACACATCACACAGATCATGAGCTTCTATGAGACCTTTTAAAACTCTGTTGGATGCAGCATGTGGCTCTGGGTGATTCCTATCCATAAGAGGATTTTCTGTACAATTAAAATCACCTCCCACAAATAAAAAGTCATCATTACTGCAATTTTTGATCGTGTCATCTAAAATGTTTAAAAAGGCCAATCTTTCTGTGCCTACGGTTGGAGCATACACATTTATAAAAACAACTTTCACATTCTCAAAAACAGCTCGAACTTTTAAAATGTGGCCTGCAATTATCTCATCAATGTCATAAGAAAGTGGAATAAAATCTCGAGAAAATAAAATACCCACTCCACCACATTTGCTGCTTCTATGACTAAGAATAATTTCACCCCGAAATTCCCTCCTCCAGTCAGCAGCATTGTCCTTAGAACTATGAGTCTCCTGAACAAACAGAACATTAATTTTCTTGCATTCTGCAAGAGTAAAAACACTCGCTCGCTTGGACATTTCTCTTGCCCCATTGATGTTGAGTGTGCCAAAATTAAAACTACACATGTATATAAGAGGGCAAAGCCAATATAAAAACAGAAAAGAAAGAATGAGCGATAAAAGACTAATCATCCTGGGCAATTTGGTTCTTAACTTTTAGCACAAGCTTTTTTAGTCTGTAGATCTCCTGATCAGTGAAACTTTCCTGCTCAAGCTCTCCCCTATTTTTCATGTAGACCCGAGCAGAGTCAACAAAACGTTTTAGATCAGGGAAGAAGCTTTCAACTTTAACCATTCTGACCCCCTTAGTGTCCTGCAAAAACTTCTGTATTTTTGTGAAGGGGTAACCGCCTCCACTGGCCACATCATCACTGCTTTCACCATCACTCTCTATCTCAGACCCAGCATAAGAATCTGGCTGAGATAGAGAAACCTCAGAACTGTCTTTAACAAACCTTTTTACTTTGCTCCTCTGCTGTTTGGTTTCCAAATTCTTCCGCTTGATGGAGGTTTTACATAACTCTTCATCTAATTCGATGTCATCCTCATCCTCCAACACTGACTCAGCCACCCTGGTAGCTGTCTCTTCCTGTCTTTCGCTCACCCTGTGCTGTGCTTTTATATTCATCTTTCTGGTCCCACCATCTACCTGGGCCTCATTCGGCTCCTCTGTCTGACCCTCAGCGTGATCCCTCTCGGTAATATCACCCTTGTCTGCAATGTTGGTCTGTGCAGCAGCCCCGCGATGTGCTTTAACTGTTGTTGCTGTTTCAGTTATGATCGACAGGCCGGCTGCGGAGGGCGGCAAAGCCGCCCCGCCGCCAGACAGCCTCGCGGCCTCGGCCGAAGCGCCGCCGCCAGACGGCCCTGCGGCTCCGGCCGAAACACCCGACGGCGTGGTAGCGCCGTCAGCCTCGGAGGGCAGTGAAGCCGCTCCGCCGCCAGACGGCCCCGAGGCCGCACTAGCGCCCCCCCCCCCCGAGTGATCACCCCCCACTCCCTGAGGGCATGATCGAATCAAGTGTCCCTCCATTCCGCAGCCGAAACACTTCATATTATCGGAGGTGACGTGGATGGTATAATCAAAGCCGTCAATCCGGTATTTAAACACGAGGTTGAGGCTTTCCTCGCTATTCTTTAAAATCATGAGCACCTGTCGCCTAAAAGACATGACATGCTTTAAACGCGGGGACTTACAACCAAGAGGGATGTGCTTAATTGGGGACAAAAGCTGCCCGTGTCTCGACAGCTCCTTCTCCAACAGCTTGTTCTTTAAAAATGGTGGGACATTTGAGATGGTAATTCTCTTCGCGGGATTTACCAGAGACAGAACAGGAACCAGTGTGTCTTTAATCACAACCCCGCTCTCCACTACCCGGTTAACTTTTTCCACACTATCGAGGAAAATCACCACGGCACTATTCATTCTCGAAGCTGATCTAACATTTTCATAACCGACCAGCTCCCCCACAGCCAGACTACATTCCTCCACCGAGCAGCTGACAGCCGGTGTCAGTTTGACAGCATGGCGGCGTGTCAGCTGCTCAAAACCGGAGCCTCGCTCAAAAACCATGCTGACCAGCAGAGCTGGCAGCAGAAACCCCCCTCCCAAAACGCCTACCCCACCCCAGCTACAGAAGACAACAAAAATTAAGATTATTTAACAAAAAAACACCTTAAACACCAAAAGATAGAGAAAAGTTTGAAATAATTCACTCACGCTGTCACACGCTCTCAGCTCGCACTCACGACCACACCCACTCAGAGAGAGAGAGAGAGAGAGAGAGAGAGAGAGAGAGAGAGAGAGAGAGAGAGACACTTTGACTTTTAAAATAAGCCTTTATTGCACACTTCAAAAAAATGTAAGCACACCAACATCATTCCACCAAGTGTGTCACATTGGAAAAAGTGCAAACTGGAGTGTTTCCCCCCCCCCCCACACACAACACAGAGCATTCCTTGCAGTCCACCTATTCCACATTGGCAGTGGCAGTAGTGCGAGTCCTCCTCATAGTCCGTGCAAAGACGAGCCAGAGGCCCCCGCCAGTTCCGTTGCACATCCCAGAGACTGTTTCCCCATCTCAGAAGGATTGGAGTCCTTAGACCATGTGGGTTTTTCAAGCAAGTCAACTGTGCAGCAGGCTCGTCCAGAGTGTAGATAGAAAACGGTGGGGTGTCCATGCCCCGCAGGTAAAGATCCAGTTCCGTGACAGTCAATTATAGTCAATTACAGTCAATTAAACGTCATATACAAGTCTGATCAAACAATATCCCAAAAATGTGTAAAACAGGCAGAGAGAGAGAGACTTGACTTTGACTTTTAAAAATAAGCCTTTATTGCACACTTCAAAAAAATGCAAGCACACCAACATCATTCCACCAAGTGTGTCACCTTGGAAAAAGTGCAAACTGAAGTTTCCCCCCCCCCCACACACACAACACAGAGCATTCCTTGCAGTCCACCTATTCCACATTGGCAGTGGCAGTAGTGCGAGTCCTCCTCGTAGTCCGTGCAAAGACGAGGCAGAGGCCCCCAGCAGTTACGTTGCACATCCCAGAGACAGTTTCCCCATCTCAGATGGATTGGAGTCCTTAGACCATGTGGGTTGTTTCAAGCAAGTCAACTGTGCAGCAGGCTCATCCAGAGTGTAGAAAGAAAACGGTGGGGCGTCCATGCCCTGCAGGTAAAGATCCAGTTCCGTGACAGTCAAATACAGTCAATTTAACGTCATATACAAGTCTTATCAAACAATATCCCAAATATATGTAAAACAGGCAGAGGAACGACCGCCATTTATTCCCCCTGTCGGGCGCGCTTGACCGCCGTTCTCCCTGCTGCTTTACGCAGGGCTGTCAGGTGTTTCTTGAGGCGAAAATGTTTTCTTTCATCCAGGAGGTCAAGACCAACCTGCGTTCTTAGCACATCAACAGACTTAATGAATTTATCAGTGTCACTGAAGTAGTCGGTGACCTTAATGGCTTTGTTATAGGTTTCATCCAGAAAAGCATTTATTTCTTCCAGAGAATACAAACTCGTGTTTGTACTGCATTTTGCCTCAATAGACTCAGTATTAGACACAGTGTCGTTATCAGATTCCATTTCCTCGTCAGCACAACTCAGCTGACTGTTTGGTTCTCCTGGGCCAGGGGATTCATCATGGGCCACATTTTCCTGGACGCCACCCTCAGGAGCTGACTGTCGCTGTTCCATCCCCTGCTGTATCCCCTGCTGTGGAATGGTAGCAGCCTCCGGAAGCACAGCCACTGATGTCACACAGCGAGATTCTGATGCACCATCAGGTCGGTGCTCCGTCTCCTCCTCCGAAGCGGTAGCAGCTGCCAGAGGCACAGCTGCTGACGTCACACAGCGTGCTGATTGTGACGCACCATCAGTGACCTTTTTGGCGGCATCGCCATCAACGCTCCCGGCCGTAAGCTGGGCTGCGGGCACCACAGTCGGGCCGTCCACAGACACAGCGGCAGGCTCCGGATCAGGGGCGGCGGAAGGCCCCGCAACATCGCCCGCATTAGCGGTGAGAGCGGAGGCCACGCCGCCGTCCGCAGCTGCGCCGTGAGCGGAGGGCTCGCTGCCGGCACCATCCGCGGCCCCATCAGGGCAACTCCGCCCGCTGCCTGTGCGGACAAGCGAACCGTTTATGGCCCATGTCTCCACATTCAAAACACTTCATCTGTCCTGAGCTTGCATACACCACATAGGATCCGTCCCCGTGTTTGACCCTGAAGGACACTTCCAGAGTTTGAGTGGGCGAGTCAAGAAACATGAACACCTGTCGCCTGAGTGATTTGACATGTTTTAACTTGGTGGCCCTGCATCCCAAAGTCAGAGTTGTAAACGGGCCCGCAAACTTCCCAAATCTGCGGAGCTTCGTCGCCAACTGCTCATCAGTGATGAAAGGTGGAACACCTGAGACGGTGATTCTCATTGATGGGACAGATAAGGGGGACACCTGTACATACGTTTCCCCGATAACAACACCGCTTACAATCAGGGTGTGGACATCGTCTTCAGCTGCCAGAAACACAACTACAGCTCTATTCATTCGGGACGCAAAGCAGATCGCGTCATGGCCCACCTGCTCGGCCACAGCCTCAAGGACCTCCTCCACAGTAACAGTGCTGTCCAGGGGAACGATCCTCACCCCCTGGTGGATAGATGGAGGTGGCGTTTCCAAGGTCGCCATCCTCCACAGAAAAAATCAAAAACTGGAAAAGCGGCCAGTACTAGAAAACCGAAAAAAAGTCCAAACAAACCACGGAGTTCCCTATTCCCGCCCTCCTCCTTCAGCCGCCGGAAACAGAGAGAGAGAGAGAGAGAGAGAAATGGGGCAGAGAGTTTGACTGTTTAGAATGTTCAAATGCCTTTAGAAGGTGTTAAATGTTATTTGAGTTGCTTGATGTTAAGAAACAATCATATTGCTTATTTTAATAACAGCATGAAGAAAAAGTATAATATTAAGATATATTACTATAACAGAGTTTTGATACCATTCAAGAGAAATGAGCAAAGGTTAATGATAGTTGTGTTGGGTTTGTCATGGCGGCCTCTGGGCCGTCATTGGCATCATTATCTCCAGCTGCGCACAGATCCACAGGTGTTAATCAGCAGCTGTTAAAAGCCAGCGTTGCTGACAGCTCAGTACGGAGTCGTCTGTTCTCCTCGTCGGAGAAAGAACCTGAACTCCGCTCTCTGGCCTCGTCAGGTTACTCTCTCGTCTCGTCTGGAACTTCTCTGGCTTCGTCAAGAACTTCTCTTACCTCATCAAGGACTTCTCTTACCTCATCAAGGACTTCTGTTCAGAGTCAAGCACGTAAGAGAACTGTCTGTTACTCTACTCCTAACCTCTACCCCTGTGCACAGGTGGACCCCCCTGGCGGCAGACCTGCGGCCCCAGCTGACGGGGTTACGCCAACACGCACACGTAGTGGTTCGCTACCACCACGACTACCGGTACGTCTTGCTCCTCAAATTCCTGAACTACTGCTGTATCAGTTGCAGGAGTATTGGCCACCGTTATCAGTGGAGTTACTGTCATCAGCATCTGTTGTCTCATCGTCACCACGCTCTGTGGATTCACTCACCTCGTCATCATCTGGATTGTCATCGTCCCGGCTTGTGGTGTCACAGCCGGAGTCACTGGAAGATATGTCCTTATCACAGCCACGGGTGGAGGCCCTAGCACGTTCACGGACACCTTCACCTCCACGTTGCACGGCCGCTGGTTCTCAGCAGGACGTAACCTGTGCTCCCGCCAAGTAAGCCTCACTACCTGTAGCTTGTCACTTGCGTGGGACAAAAGTAATTGTTTGTGCTTGTATGTTCCAGGGTTGCCGGGTCTCCGTCCAGGGTGCTCAGCTCCAGTGACCAGAACTCTATCCACGCACTCACACTTGCACTACACACCCTGTCACTCTAATAAAGATTATTGTTCACTATCTGCCCGTGTCAGTGTCTGTCTCCTGGGTCCCGAAACATGTCAGTACGACTCCGTCACGTTGACCCAGCGGACAGCTCACTGTCGCGCTTAATTAACACTCTTAGCAGCCGGGTAGATTTACTAGCCCACCAGCAGACAGTAATCTTAAACCAATTAACTTCAATTAATAGTCGGCTGGATCGTTTGGAAGGACACCAGACGTTTCCCCCGACCGCTAACATCTCAGCCCCTGCAGGCTTAGCGTCAGGACAAGCTAACACCTCCTCATCCTCTCGTCTCACCCCAATTCCTACACCTGCCCGGTTCAGCGGCAAACTTGGGGAAGCCCGAGGATTCATATTACAATGTGAGTCAGTTTTTCTGCGTGTGCCGGGGGATTTTTCTCTCGATTCTAGCCGGATAGGCTATGTCATTAATTTGCTGGCAGGAAGAGCGTTAGACTGGGCGTATTCGATCATTGCTAAACCTAGCTATCCCCTGCTTTCTTACCAGGAATTTGTGTCAGAATTTTTATCTGTATTTGATCATACGGATAGGGGTGAGGTGTTGACTGAACGATTTCTAAGCTTACAGCAGGGAAAGAGAGCAGCTGCAGATTACGCCATTGACTTCCGGATCCTGGCCACAGAGATTGGGTGGGGGGAGCCATCACTTTGTGGCATTTTCCTACGTAGTCTCAACGACGAGCTAAAGGATGAGTTAGCGGCACGGGAAAAACCAAATAATTTGCAAGATTTGATTGCCCTAGCAGTTAGTATCGATAGCAGATTAAGGGAGCGGGCGGCTGGACGACGAGTTATCTCCCATTCGGATAAACCCCGCCCTCGCGTTCCTAACTCTCCTCTTCTTGCTCTACCCACGTCAGAGGAGGCCCCGGATCAGGAAGCCATGATTATGGGTCATTCCAAGGTATCAGCAGCTGAGAAACAACGCCGTGGAGATCAAAGCCTATGTTTCTATTGTGGGAAGGAGTCACATGGGGTTTCCGATTGTCCGAGTAAGTTAAAAGGGAAGGCCCGTGGATCGCAGTGGGGGGATTCACGGGCAAGAACTCAGAGGAACCCCTTACTTGTTGTCATCTACCCCTCAGACTCATTCATACACACACTGAACACTCCACACTAGCGTTAGTTGATTCTGGAGCTGAGCAGAATTTCATTTCTAGAGACCTGGCAACCCGGATGGGCCTTAGCTGTCAGACTTTAGAACCCCCTGTCAGATTGATCACCCTGTCTAAGGCTTCCTTGACCACCATTGACCTTCAGACAGCCCCTGTGTCAATAATTGTCTCAGGGAATCACAGGGAGGAGATTCAGTTCTTAGTGCTGCCCGTTTCTTCTTCGCCCGTTATTCTGGGGTACCCCTGGCTGCGCCTACATAACCCCACTATTGATTGGCAAGCTGGGAGAATAACGGCATGGAGTACGTTCTGCCTTAGCGCCTGTCTCCAATCAGCAGCGTGCACCCCATCCGTTAAGGTGCCTCTGCCAAATTCATCCCCACCGGATTTGTCTAAAGTGCCAGAGGTTTATCACGATTTGGGGCAAGTGTTCAGCAAGTCTCGGGCGTTGTCTTTACTCCCCCATCGTCCGTATGACTGCGCCATCAGTCTGAAGGCTGGGGCCCCTCTGCCTGCTAGCCGCCTTTACAGCCTATCAGCCCCGGAGCGCGAGGCCATGGATACGTACATTAAGGAATCCTTGGCTTCTGGTATCATCCGCCCGTCGTCTTCGGCAGTGGGGGCCGGATTTTTTTTTGTTGGAAAAAAGGACGGTTCACTACGCCCCTGTATCGACTTCCAGGGCCTGAATGAAATAACAGTCAAGGATAAATATACTCTGCCCTTGATGAACACTGCATTTGACTCCCTCCAGGGGGCATCCTGGTTTACTAAACTGGACCTTAGGAATGCCTACCATCTAGTGCGCATTAGAGAAGGAGATGAGTGGAAGACGGCTTTTCGGACCCCCAGCGGTCATTGAGTACCTGGTAATGCCATTTGGGTTAACTAACGCTCCGGCCGTCTTCCAGCGTTTGATTAATAATGTACTTCGGGATTTTTTGAACTCGTTTGTTTTCGTTTATCTTGATGACATCCTCATCTTCTCCCGCACACTAGCGGAACATCGGGTGCATGTCCGCAGGGTATTACAGTGCCTCCTGGAGAACCAGTTGTTCGTCAAGGCCGAGAAATGTGAGTTCCACACTGATCAGACCTCCTTCCTTGGATTTATTATTGCTCGGAACCAGGTGCTTCCTGGCCCTGCCAAGGTCAAAGCAGTGGTGGAATGGCCTGCACCCACCTCCAGAAAGCAGCTTCAGGGTTTCCTGGGGTTTGCTAACTTTTATAGGAGGTTCGTGCCCAACTTTGGTAATATTGCCCGTCCTTTGACTGCTCTCACCTCCCCTAAGATCCCATTTTGCTGAGGTAAGGAAGCAGCCGGTGCGTTTGAGAAGCTCAAGAGGGAGTTCGCCTCGGCCCGAGTCCTTACCCAGGTGGACCCGAAGCTGCAGTGCTTGGTGGAGGTGGACGCGTCTGATGCGGGAGTTGGAGCTGTACTCTCCCAACGGTCCCCTGAGGACGGTAAGATTCGCCCTTGTGCTTTTTTCTCTCATCGTCTCACCCCTGCAGAGAGGAACTACAGCATCGGGGACAGGGAGTTACTGGCTGTGAAACTGGCCTTGGAAGAATGGAGACATTGGCTGGAGGGGGCTGCTCAGCCGTTCGTGGTTTGGACTGATCACCGTAACCTGAAGTACCTCAGGACGGCGAAGCGCCTGAATGCACGCCAGGCTCGCTGGTCCCTTTTTTTCGGCCGGTTTAACTTTACCATCACGTACCGGCCGGGAAGCAAGAACGGTAAGCCGGATGCCCTCTCCCGGCAGTTTGACCCCCCATCCTCCGAGGACCAGGAGACCCCTATCCTGCCGCCTTCCTGTGTCGTGGGCGCCCTGTCCTGGGGAATCTGCAAGACGGTTCACCAGGCTCAGAAGACCGAGCCGGACCCCGGGGGGGGGGGGGGGCCCGGGCCGCTTGTTTGTTCCACGCACTGTCCGAGGCAAGGTGATTGAGTGGGGTCACGCTTCCAAGTTGGCTTGTCATCCTGGAGTGGGTCGGACCGTGGATCTTCTCCAAAGGACCTTCTGGTGGCCAGGGTTATGGAGGGACGTTGTAGGCTACATCCGGGCCTGCGCTCAGTGCGCCACCGGGAAGACGACATCATCCCCCCCGGCGGGCTTACTACATCCGTTGCCAGCTCCTTCACGCCCCTGGTCTCATGTAGCGATGGATTTTGTGACTGGGTTACCCACTTCAGATGACTACACCACGGTGTTGACCATCGTGGACCGGTTCTCGAAGGCGGCCCATTTTGTGCCACTTCGGGGTCTGCCTTCGGCCCAGGAGACTGCGGACATCCTGGTGCAACATGTGGTCCGTCTTCATGGCATCCCTGCGGATATTGTGTCTGACCGAGGACCCCAGTTTGTATCTCAAGTTTGGAAGGCTTTCTGTGCGGCACTAGGAGCCACAGCCAGCCTCTCTTCTGGTTATCACCCCCAAAGTAATGGTCAGTGCGAACGGGCTAATCAGGAGCTGGAAGCTGCCCTTTGTTGTGTCATCTCCTCCTGCTCATCCTCCTGGAGCAAGTTCCTGCCCTGGATTGAGTACGCTCACAACGCCACAATCTCCACGGCCACGGGCGTCTCCCCGTTTAAAGCTACTTGTGGGTTTGATCCTCCGTTGTTTCCTGAGGAGGAAAAGGAGGTAGCGGTTCCTTCAGTCCAGGCACACATTAAGCGCTGCCGGCGAGTTTGGCTCCTCGCTCGTCAAGCCTTGCTGAAGACCACTAAACGTAATATCCAGGTGGCCAACCGGCATAGGAGACCCGCCCCGGACTATAAGGTGGGTCAGAAGGTTTGGTTGTCAACCCGGAATATTGGTGTGCCGGCTGAAAAACGTAAGCTTACTAAGCGCTTCATTGGCCCCTACACCATTAATCGTATTGTTAACCCTGTGTCTGTGCGCTTGTCTCTCCCCTCTTCAATGCGTATCTGCCCCACCTTTCATGTCTCCCAGGTCAAGCCGTACGTCTCTGACCCCCTGTGCCCTGCTCCTGCGGCTCCCCCACCCCCAAGGATGATCGATGGCCATCCGGCCTGGGGGGTGACTGCCATCTTGGATGTCCGCAGGCGGGGTCGTGGCCTTCAGTATTTGGTGGACTGGGAGGGCTTTGGACCGGAGGATCGGTCTTGGATTTGCCCAGCGTTGATCTTGGATAAGCAGCTGATTCGCGACTTCCACCGGGCGAATCCAGGTAGGATTGGGCAGGTGCCTGGAGGCACTGCTAGAGGGGGGAGTACTGTCATGGCGGCCTCTGGGCCGTCATTGGCATCATTATCTCCAGCTGCGCACAGATCCACAGGTGTTAATCAGCAGCTGTTAAAAGCCAGCGTTGCTGACAGCTCAGTACGGAGTCGTCTGTTCTCCTCGTCGGAGAAAGAACCTGAACTCCGCTCTCTGGCCTCGTCAGGTTACTCTCTCGTCTTGTCTGGAACTTCTCTGGCTTCGTCAAGAACTTCTCTTACCTCATCAAGGACTTCTCTTACCTCATCAAGGACTTCTGTTCAAAGTCAAGCACGTAAGAGAACTGTCTGTTACTCTACTCCTAACCTCTACCCCTGTGCACAGGTGGACCCCCCTGGCGGCAGACCTGCGGCCCCAGCTGACGGGGTTATGCCAACACGCACACGTAGCGGTTCGCTACCACCACGACTACCGGTACGTCTTGCTCCTCAAATTCCTGAACTACTGCTGTATCAGTTGCAGGAGTATTGGCCACCGTTATCAGTGGAGTTACTGTCATCAGCATCTGTTGTCTCATCGTCACCACGCTCTGTGGATGCACTCACCTCGTCATCATCTGGATTGTCATCGTCCCGGCTTGTGGTGTCACAGCCGGAGTCACTGGAAGATCTGTCCTTATCACAGCCACGGGTGGAGGCCCTAGCACTTTCACGGACACCTTCACCTCCACGTTGCACGGCCGCTGGTTCTCAGCAGGACGTAACCTGTGCTCCCGCCAAGTAAGCCTCACTACCTGTAGCTTGTCACTTGCATGGGACAAAAGTAATTGTTTGTGCTTGTATGTTCCAGGGTTGCCGGGTCTCCGTCCAGGGTGCTCAGCTCCAGTGACCAGAACTCTATCCACGCACTCACACTTGCACTACACACCCTGTCACTCTAATAAAGATTATTGTTCACTATCTGCCCATGTCAGTGTCTGTCTCCTGGGTCCCGAAACATGTCAGGGTTAATGTTATAGAAATGAGGTACCATGCACAGAGTAAAATGGCTATTATAGAAATGGTGATATGAATCTTTCAAGTTAAGAAAGGGGGATGTAGTATATAGGGCCTCACACGAATACTAAGTTTTATGAAGAATGTCATTAGTGCAGTGAGAGCAGAGCGACATGAACAGAAGTGAAGTTCCGAATATGTCTGTAGTTGAGTCGGATGGTTGTTAATAAATGTCCACTGCATTAAATCAAAGGTGATGTCTCTGAGTGATGCTTCGCAGATTCATAGCAAGTAACAAGAGCTACAGCAGTGGTGTGGTGTGGCACTGGTGTCCTGATTATTGAAGCCAGAATGTGGCACCTGTTGTTGGCAGCGGCTATCGTGGCATTTGACTTCCTTTTTTTTTTTTGTCAAAACAAAACAGCAGTATTTTTATTATTTTTTTTTAACTTTATCAAAAGACTTTGGGGTCAGGACTGGAGTCCACCAGTTCGCGACCCCTGCAATATACAATAGAAAAATAAAATAATTAAAATGACTGTCCGGCCACTTCAACAACAGCAGAGATGCACATTCTCTCTGGTGTGGCATACAGACCCTCACCAACTACAAGCCTTCACCTCAGACCTGTATGAGTGACACCACACTGCTCAACAACCTAAACGAATTCTTTGGTCACTTTGAAGCACAAAACAGCACATCAGCACAGAAGACCACTCCTCCTCCGGACGAGCAGGCCATGAGTCTGGATCCGGCTAGCGTGAAGAGGACCCTCTGCAGGATCAACTCGCACAAGGCAGCTGGCCCAGACAACATAACGGGCCGCATCCTGAAGGACTCTGCAGAGGAGCTCAAGAATGTCCAGGCCAACATCTTCAACATCTCCCTGACTCACGCTGATGTCCCCACGTTTCAAAACTGCCACCATAATACCAGTTCCAAAGAAGCCCATACCATCCAGCTACAGTGATTACCGGCCCGTAGCACTGACCCCCATTATAATGAAGTGCTTCGAGTGGCTAGTCATGCAGAACATCAAGGCCATCCTGTATCCCTCCCACAACCCATCCCAGTTTGCATACAGGTCAAACAGATCCACGGAAGATGCCATTGCTGCTGCTCGCTATCCAGCCCTCACTCACCTGGACTCAAAAAACTCCTACATGTGAATGCTGTTCTTGGACTTCAGTTCAGCATTCAGCACAATCATCCCCCAGCACCTCATACAAAAACTCAGACACTTGGGATTCAAAACCGCTCTCTGTAACTGGGTGCTGGACTTTCTCACTGGGAGGCCACAGAACATGCAGATTGGCAGCAACACTTCCCAGACCATCACACTGAGGACAGGGGCCCCACAAGGGTGCGTGTTCAGCCCGCTGCTCTTCACCCTGCTGACCCATGACTGTGTACCAGCCTACGACACCAACCATATCGTCAAGTTTGTGTCCGACACGACGGTGGTGGGCCTCATCACCAACAACGAGGAGGCCAACTACAGAAATGAGGTGAGCCAACTGGTCCAGTAGTGCAAAGACAATAACCTCTTCTTGAAGGTGGAAAAAAACAAGGAGATTGTGGTCGACTTCAGGAGGGGTCACACACTTCACCCCCCTCTGATCATCGATGGTGCAGCTGTGGAAAGGGTGAGCAGCACCAAGTTCCTGGGGGTGCACATCTCTGAGGACCTCTCCTGGTCCAGCAACACCACATCACTGGCCAAGAAGGTTCAAACTCGCCTCCAATTCCTCCGCAAACTGAGGAGAGTACGAGTCCTACCCTCCATCATGTGTTTTTTCTACAGGGGCACCATTGAGAGCATCCTCTGGTGTTCCGCACCTACCCCCACCCCCCAGGGTGGGTGGCTGGGGGTAGGTGCGGAGGGAGAGAGACCAAAACCAGAAACAATCAAAACCCAGCAAGAACAACTAAATACTGGACAATGACAAGAATACCAACTACTCAGATAAAATAAAAAAAAAAACACATGGAGGAAAATAAGGCAACAATAAGACATAACACAAATTGCCAAGGATCCCCAAATAACAGTTACAGAAAACACAGGACAGCACGAGAAAATAAAATCTTCGCCCACATGTTACACAAGGAAATGACTTCCCACCTGTGTGAATTCTCATGTGAATTTTCAAATAACCAAATACAAAAAGCAGAGCACTTACTGGCTCATACCTGACTACACACAATACAAACTAGGGCAACTGCAAGACATAACCATAACACAAAGCACACAGGATAGCAAGGAAGAAAAAAAACAGAACAATCACTGGGACAGGTCAACACCAGAAAATGACCACTACCCCCCTGACAGTTTACGCCGACCGGCAGAGACCAGGCGCCACAGGAACAGTTCAGGTGGTCTCCCCGCATCCAACAGCCGGCGGGTGGTCATAGGAGGCGGAACATGACCAGGCGGTTCACCACAGTCCAACGCCCAGCACGTCCGCTCGTCTGGCGGCCAAACCAGGTCGCCCAACGAAACACACAACACGTCGGGTGGCCGACCCAGGGCGCCGAACCGGCGAAGCAGTTCCTCAGGCGGCCGACCCGTGTCCCTCAGCCACCAGTCCCAGGGAAAAACAGCCCGCGGCGGCCTCCCTGACGAGGACAAAACTCGGGAGAGCCAGGGCGAGCGAACAGGAACCCCCACGGCCCCCGGCGATGATGCGCAGGGGCGGTGACTCAGTGGAGGGGAAAGAAGGCAAGGATGAGCCCGTAATCCGTCCGACGGTGAAAGGTCTGCAGCTCATCCCCCGTCCGTGGACCACACTGGCTCTGCACCTCTGCCGGACCCCAATTGGGTCCCAGCTGCACCCACGTCGGGCCCTGATTGGGCCAGAACTGCACCTGCGGTGGACCCCGATTGAGCCTCTGGCGAACCCACGTTAGACCCCGATTGGGCCAGAACCGCACCTGCGGTGGACCCCGATTGGGCCTCTGGCGCACCCACGTCGGACCCCGATTGGGCCAGAACCGCACCTGCGGTGGACCCCGATTGGGCCTCTGGCGCACCCACGTCGGACCCCGATTGGACCAGAACCACACCTGCGGTGGACCCCGATTGGGCCTCTGGTGCACCCACGTCGGACCCCGATTGGGCCACAGCAGCCTCCACGACGGACCTCGACTGGGTCGGTGCAGCTCCGCTGACGATCTCCACCCCCGGACCTGGGACCTTCAACCCAGTGACTCTGACTGGTTCCATGCCGGCGACACTGCAACGAGGCTCACAAACAAGAAGAAAACCGGAATTAGAATCACCGGTAGCAACAGAACCCAGCGAGACGAGCTCGGGCGCAGCAGACGGCTGCTCCTCACTTGCCTCCCTGAGAGGCAGGCAAAAATGCTCCAAAACAGGAGACAGAGACACAAGAGCACTTGCCTGCACTCGGGTTCTGTTGCCACCCAGGACTTCGATGATCCAGGTTCAGGGCGGCAACTCTCGTCAGCAGGCTCCAACTCAGCTGCGTTGGGCTCCGCAGCTGGCAAGATGTCATCTGCAGCCTGAGGTTCCTCCCGCGCTGCTGTCCACGCCGATGACCCGTATGGCGTGGGGGCAGGGGACCCTCGACCCACTGGCTCGGACCGCTCCGGCAAGGAGACCCGGGGACGCTTCATCATCGGCTCAGGCTCCAGGCCGCAGTCCGCTCTTCTCCTCCGTCCACGACGTGGCTGCAGGGCTGGATCCAGGCTTTCCAGCACTGCAGACCCCCTCTTCATCCGACGACGTTGGCCTGGCGTCGCGAACCGCTCAATAGGGGGGGACACAGAGGCAGCAGGTTTAATCATTTTCTCTACAGCAGGTGAAGGGAGCTCGGGGGGCTGCGAACCCCAAACTCCACCCCCAGGAGTCAGACAAGGCAGATTACAATCATGATGTCATAAATTAACATGCACTTGCCTTCCTCCCAGAGAAGAGATGGTTCCTGCTGTAGGGGACGTTGTTCCTCCTTTTCCCCGCTGGATGGCGACAGAGGGCCCCCTGGAAGGACGAGGTGGAGCTGCTCTCTGAAGTTCGCTGACGGGCTTCGCCGGCAGCGAGTCCAGCTGGGGATTCTGCTGAGGATCGCCTGGACCGCGGCGCCGATGTCGTCGTCGGCCCCCAGATGGCGCAAACTCCTGGACCGGGTCAAGGGCAGGAGCGAGATCCCAGCACGGGGAGCGAGGATGCCTCCTCCGCTGCTTCCTGCCGTAGTCCTCCTCCACCATACGGAGTATCTCGCGCTGTGCGGCGATGTCAGCCCTCCTTGCGCCGACTTCAGGGTGGTCAGCGTAGCAGGGAGAAAGATGATTCAGCACATCCTCAGCGCAGTCCAGGTACCAGCGTACCTCGCTGTCGTAGTCGAGGAGGGAAGCAGAGATGAGCGTTTCATCCACGTATTCTAGGACGTCCGCCAGCTTGTGGCTCAGACTCCAAGCGCGGCCCCTCCGCAACGGCATTTCTTCAGCACACCGTACCCAGACAGAAAAAGAACAAACGTCCAAAAAAAGCAAAAACTCACGGTGAAAAAGGCGTCTCGGTGTGGAGTCTCCGTTTAGACGTCTGGCAGGAGTATACTGTCATGCAGTGACCCTCGCGGATCACCATAAGATGCCAAGAGTCCACCGGTGAGTTTTGCAATGATGGTAATTTATTAATACAACAGGACAAGACAAGACTATGAGCGGCTCAGGGCAAAAACACACACTAAGCAATACAAGGGCTCGTAGGGCTAACCCCAGCCACTACGAGCTAAACTATGCCAAGACCAAAGAACACGAACCTGACATGAAGGTCTCACGAGGATTGTTTGACAATGTCTGGCGATGTCTGACGATGTCTAACTTTTTGACGAAGATAGTTTGACGATACTCCTGCGATTTAACTTCCGCTAGTGCCCGACTTATAAAGGCGAACACTAGATTAGATTAGATTAGATTAGATTCAACTTTATTGTCATTACACATGTATGAATACAAGGTAACGAAACACAGTTTAGCATCCAATCAGAAGTGCAAAGGACAGCAGGGCAGTATATACGGTAATTAACAGTATGTGCAATTTAAGCAAATATATGCAAATATATGCAGCAGTGCAGAAAGTTAAAAGTACTGTTATGTGCAAATAATGTGCAATAAGTTAGATGTAGTTATGTAGTTATGCAGTTATGTACAGGTGAGGATGGTAAAAGATGATTGTAAGAGAGTCAGCGGGGAACTAAGTTCAATAACGTGACAGCTGTTGGAAAGAAACTGTTCCTAAACCTGCTGGTTCTAGTCCGAAGGCTTCTGAAACGTCTTCTGGAGGGGAGAAGCTGGAACAGTCCATGAGCAGGATGGTTGGAGTCCCTAAGAATGCTGCGTGCCCGGCGCAGACATCTTTTCCTGTAGACGTCCTCTATAGCTGGAAGTGGAGTCCCTGTGATGCGTTGGGCGGTTTTCACCACCCGCTGCAGCGCCTTGCGGTCAGCTACAGAGCAGCTCCCATACCAGAGTGTGATACATTTTGTCAGGGTGCTCTCTATCACGCAGCGGTAGAAGTTGCCCAGGATGTCAGTTGACAGATGGTTCTTCTTCAATGTCCTCAAGAAGAAGAGGCGCTGATGGGCCTTCTTGATCAGGCTGGTGGTGTTAACTGACCAGGACAGGTCCTCCGAGATGTGGGTCCCCAGGAATTTGAAGCTGGGGACACGTTCAACAGCTATGCCATTGATATGGATGGGGTCATGTGTCTCTTCCCTCTCCTTCCTGTAGTCCACTATGAGCTCCTTGGTTTTGCTGGTGTTAAGGAGCAGGTTATTGTCAGCGCACCAAGTAGCCAAGTGCTCAACCTCTGCCCTGTAATCTGACTCGTCGTTGTCCCTGATGAGTCCAATCACCGTGGTGTCATCTGCAAACTTTATGATGGAATTGGATCCATACATAGGCCTGCAGTCATGGGTGTAGAGGGAGTAGAGGAATGGGCTGAGCACACAGCCCTGTGGTACACCAGTGTTGAGTGTGATGACGGAAGAACGGTTGGGGCCTGACCTAACATGCTGGGGTCTGTTGGTCAGAAAATCCATGATCCAGTTGCAGGTGGAGGTACTGATTCCCAGGTCCCCAAGTTTGGTGAGCAACTTGGAGGGGATAACTGTGTTGAATGCTGAGCTGAAGTCAATAAACAGCATTCTTGCGTAGGTGTTCTTGTCATCCAGGTGTGAGAGTACATAGTGCAGCGCTGTAGAAACCGCATCCTCTGTACTCCTGTTGCTCCGGTAGGCGAACTGATGAGGGTCCAGTGTTGGGGGCAGGCCTTTTTTGAGCTGTGCCAAGACCAGTCGCTCAAAGCACTTCATGACTATGGGCGTCAGTGCCACAGGGCGATAGTCATTTAGGCACGATGGTGTTGAATGTTTCGGCACTGGTACTATTGAAGTGGTCTTGAAGCACGCTGGTACCACGGCCTGGGCCAGGGACAGATTGAAGATGTCTGTGAAGACCCCTGCCAGCTGCTCAGCGCATGCCCTCAGCACACGCCCAGGAATGCCATCAGGGCCAGCAGCCTTACGTACGTTGACATGACTCAGTGCATTACGGACGTCGGTGTGGGTGAGTGTGAGGTGGTGGAGGTCATCAGAGGGTGGGAAATTGATGTTCTTTTCATTGTTGTCCTTGTCAAAACGAGCATAGAAGTTATTTAGCTCATTGAGAAAGGGCACAGTCATGGCTATAGGTATGGAGTTGCTGGGCTTATAATCAGGCTTATAATCACTAATGAGCAGTAATGACAAACAGCTGACCAGCCTTGACAGGCGGAAGCCCCACCGAGCGCCTTCACAATAAGAGCCCGGTGAGGCCAGAATACAACCCACAGCTGTCAAGGCCGGCAGCGAGCTGTGCGTAGCCCGAGCGCGGACAGAACCGGGTCGTAACAGAGAGCTCGGGTCGTAACAAGAAATGCCATTTCAATTCTCCTGTATGTCCTGTACGTATAGTAGTATTGACAAATAAAATCTTTCAATCTAGATTCTTGCATCTTGAACTGACCTCTTAACAAGAAGACAAGCTTTCCATTTTCAAGTTCAAGTTTCAAGTTTCAAGTTCAACATGTTGGCAAATGTGCCGTTAAAGAAAAGGATCACGACACACTTTATCGACGTTAAGTTGCACAGCATATATCGTACGAAGGCAGATAGCGACACTTTAAAGTGGTGTGAAAAAGTGTTTGCCCCTTCCTGATTTCTCATGTTTTTTTCTATTTGTCACACTTAAATGTTTCAGATCATCAAACAAATTTAAATATTAGACAAAAAAAGCACAAGTAAACACAAAATGCAGTTTTTAAATGAAGGTGTTTATTATTAAGGCTAAAAAAAATCCAAACCTACATGGCCCTGTGTGAAAAAGTGATTCCCCCCCCCCCCCCGTTAAAACATAAATTAACTGTGGTTTATCACATCTTTGGAAAGTTGGGTTCAATTTCTCTAGCCACACCCAGGCCTGATTACTGCCACACCTGTCATGATTGTGGTAAACAATCAGCTCACGTGCATGATGCAGCAACAAAGAAGAGCAATCAAACAACAAACACACGTTTGAGATGTTTATTAAATGTAAAATAAATGCACAGCTACAGAAACAGTCACTCGCCAGAGGAAACAGCCTGTGGAGAGAAGACGAGAGCTGTGAGTTGGAGGAACAGAGTAAGAGGAAAATGGCCTGGCCAAATTACCACTTAGGTGAGCTCCGAGGGAGAACCAGCAGGGCCCCAGCGGGGAATAGACAAACCAGCAGGGTGAGGGGAGTGGAGCTGGTGGTGCCTGACCGGGTGGAGGTTGAATGCCATTGGTGTGCGATGATGTGGCTGGAGAGCATGTGCAGTCCTGGAGACACACCCGCACAATGGCAGCAACCTGAAGAGAGAAGAGATTAGCCAGGTTAGTAACAAGATAACCTGTGTGAATAAAACACTTGCTTGTCCTTTGAATGGGCAGTATACCCAGATGAGCCAGCGCTGAGTCACTGAAGAGTGCTTCCTTATAAACGCTGGCTGATGAAAGGGTGCAGGTGTGTCTTCTCACTCAGGTGCGGTGATGACCTGAGGACAGATAAACGGGAAGGAGGAGGCGCCCTCTTGCTGCCCATGACAACACCTGTTCTCAATCAAGAAATCACTTAAATAGGACCTGCCTGACAAAGTGAAGTAGACCAAAAGATCCTCAAAAGCTAGGCATCATGCTGCAATCCAAAGAAATTCAGGAACAAATTGTTATGGATGCCCCTTGCAGGGCATCAATGAGACACTAGAGACCAACCACTGAGTTTGCTTGTTTATTAACCAAAAGACTAGGATGACAAAATAAAAAGCCACGTGGGGCAAAATACAAACATAAATTAGACACAAGAAAACTGACTCTGGAGATAAACTTTGAGAGGCAGCGAGGATGGCGCCTATGCTGAACAATAAACACTTACGGGAGAAAGGACGAAGAGAATCACGGGTGACTGGAGTTGGGGATAGGAACTCCAGTCGCGTACACGGAAGTGCACGATGTTGTTGTAGGTTGCAGCAAGGAGTGGGCCTCAGCTGCTCCCTTAAGTGCAGAACGCACACCAATCGCAGAAGGGGAATGTATATTAATGAAATGACATACAGCTGTCACCGCGTCGACTCAGCTTTGACAGCCGGAAGTCCTGCCGTGACGCTGTCACAATAAAAGCCTTGAGGGAGGCCACATCGCCAGTCCTCAAATAAAATGAGAGAACCGGGAAAATACTGAACAACCCGAGCGCGGAAGGAATCAGCGCTCAGGCCATAACAGTACCCCCCCATTCAAAAGGCACATTCGAGGCATAGACGTAACATCCACAGCCCCCCCAACCAGAAGGCCACCAGAACCAACCCAGGGAGGGTCGAGGGGGAAACAGGCCAGGAGGGCAAGAACCAAAACAAAAAGAAAGGAATAACTACAGGGCCCACAGAGGGGGAGAGAGAAAAAAAAAACAAAAAAACCCCACAAGGAACGGGTAACATGGATAAACATAAAGTGGCGGGGTTAAACACCGTAGTGACCAAAACTAAACTACACTAAAGAGAAATACTCAGGCACAATGGAATGAATAAACAAATATATATATATATACAGTGGGGCAAAAAAGTATTTAGTCAGCCACCAATTGTGCAAGTTCTGCCACTTAAAAGATGAGAGAGGTCTCCAATTTTCATCATTGGTATGCCTCAACTATGAGAGACAAAATGAGGAAAAAAAAAATCCAGAAAATCACATTGAAGGATTTTTAATGAATTAATTGGTAAATTCCTCGGTAAAATAAGTATTTGGTCAATAACAAAAGTTCATCTCAATACTTTGTTATATACCCTTTGTTGGCAATGACAGAGGTCAAACGTTTTCTGTAAGTCTTCACAAGGTTTTCACACACTGTTGCTGGTATTTTGGCCCATTCCTCCATGCAGATCTCCTCTAGAGCAGTGATGTTTTGGGGCTGTCGCTGGGCAACACAGACTTTCAACTCCCTCCAAAGATTTTCTATGGGGTTGAGATCTGGAGACTGGCTAGGCCACTCCAGGACCTTGAAATGCGTTTTACGAAGCCACTCCTTCATTGCCCGGGTGGTGTGTTTGGGATCATTGTCATGCTAAAAGACCCAGCCACGTTTCATCTTCAATGCCCTTGCTGGTGGAAGGAGGTTTTCACTCAAAATCTCACGATACATGGCCCCATTCATTCTTTCCTTTACATGGATCAGTCGTCCTGGTCCCTTTGCAGAAAAACAGCCCCAAAGTATGATGTTTCCACCCCCATGCTTCACAGTAGGTATGGTGTTCTTTCTCCTCCAAACACGACAAGTTGAGTTTTTACCAAAAAATTCTATTTTGGTTTCATCTGACCATATGACATTCTCCCAATCCTCTTCTGGATCATCCAAACACTCTCTAGCAAACTTCAGACGGGCCTGGACATGTACTGGCTTAAACAGGGGGACACGTCTGGCACTGCAGGATTTGAGTCCCTGGCGGCGTAGTGTGTTACTGATGTAGCCTTTGTTACTTTGGTCCCAGCTCTCTGCAGGTCATTCACTAGGTCCTCCCATGTGGTTCTGGGATTTTTGCTCACCTTTCTCGTGATCATTTTGACCCCACGGGGTGAGATCTTGCGTGGAGCCCCAGATCGAGGGAGATTATCAGTGGACTTGTATGTCTTCCATTTCTAATAATTGCTCCCACAGTTGATTTCTTCACACCAAGCTGCTTACCTATTGCAGATTCAGTCTTCCCAGCCTGGTGCAGGTCTACAATTTTGTTTCTGGTGTCCTTTGACAGCTCTTTGGTCTTGGCCATAGTGGAGTTTGGAGTCTGACTGTTTGAGGTTGTGGACAGGTGTCTTTTATACTGATAACGAGTTCAAACAGGTGCCATTAATACAGGTAACGAGTGGAGGACAGAGGAGCCTCTTAAAGAAGAAGTTACATGTCTGTGAGAGCCAGAAATCTTGTTTGTTTGTAGGTGACCAAATATTTATTTTACTGAGGAATTTACCAATTAATTAATTAAAAATCCTTCAATGTGATTTTCTGGATTTTTTTTTTCTCATTTTGTCTCTCATAGTTGAGGTATACCGATGATGAAAATTGGAGACGTCTCTCATCTTTTAAGTGGGAGAACGTGCACAGTTGGTGGCTGACTAAATACTTTTTTGCCCCACTGTATATATATATATATATATATGTGTGTGTGTGTGTGTGTGTGTGTGTGTGTGTGTGTGTGTGTGTGTGTGTGTGTGTGTGTGTGTGTATACATATATATATAAACATCCTGCCTGGTAAGGAAAAAAGAGAAAACCAAAATACAGGTACACTTCAGAAAAAAAAAAAAAACACAAGTACCATGTAAACACTGAGAAGAAAAAAAAAAGAGAAAAAAAAACTCACTAACTTCAGAGTAGGCAAACAAAAACTATAGTTATAGTACTGTAAGTCCAACATTAACAAACATTAAAATAAGGCATTAGAAAGTAAGTTTATCCAGCAAGTGCAGCATGAGACAGAGTTGCACAGTATTGTTCATGTTTACTGTCTACAGCCAAAACAAAATACAAAATAATTTCAGAGAACTGCCAGATAAACAAAAAAGGAAAATTCACTTCCCAAAGCACGTGTATATATATATATAAAAAAAAAACTATGCAAAAATAGAAAAATAAATACTGCCAAGCAAACAGATCCTTCAATTCGCTAAAATATTGAAATGGAGGCCTAATGCTCAAAAACACTGATTTAAAGTATGACGTTCTTGAATGTCTTTAAACAAAAGTGACAATCATCTCCTCCTTTTTGCAATGGCCACGGGGTTTACAATGCAATAATACCCAGAACACATAAATCATACTACCAAAATAAGAAACTTGGCTGATGCCCGCAGTCGGCACTGGGCTAAGAAAGAAGAGCATTCCTTCAAACCCACGAGACTAAGACTGACACAAACTAAAGTACATAAGGAGGCACTCTGGGAACACAGAACAGGTGGAGAGACAAATCAGGATAAACCGAAAACACACCGGGAGAACAATGAAGCACGGCACGGGCAGGGCTGAACAGACAGACAGAGCACATCGGAACCAAAATACTACTGATAATAATAAGCACAGAAAGCAGGGCAAGAATCAAAACTACAAAATATAAGAGACATGATAATGAAAATAAACACAACGACTAAACTAAGGCCAAGGCAGAGGAACCCAATGAACTGAGGACAAGGACATGGCAGACCCTAACAACAAGTAGTAAGTTTATAAGAAGGAGAAAAAAAAGTTATGAAAAAAAAAAAAACAACTTCAGGGACACCAGCAGGTAGAGAGCGGAGAAGAAAAAAAGACACTTCAGGTGGTCTACCCGCATCCAGATTCCACCTGACTGAGGGGGAAAAAAGCAGTGCGGGCGGCCTACCCAAGTCCAGATTCCACCTGACAGAGAGGAAAACAAACGGTTCGGGTGGCCTACCCAAGTCCCAGACCCAGGAAAACAGTACCTCAGGCGGCTGGACCAGTTTGCTGCACCAACAAGACAGTTCTTCAGGCGGACGACCCAGAACGCAGAACCCACGAAGCAGTTTTTCGGGCGGCCAAACCAGGTCGGCGATCCAACAAGACGGTTCTTCAGGCGGCTGTCCCACGTACTTAGACCACCAGGACCAGAGGGGGAAGTTCAGATACGGCCTCCCTACCAACAGTGAGGGAGAGCCGACCCGAATGAGGGGAACCCCAACGGCACCCGGAGGGGAAAAATAGTAAGAAAGAGGAGGAACCAGCCCAGCGTCCGGCTGAAGAGGATCTACAGCTTCCTCACCGGCTTCGAACTGAACCGGCGCTGCACCCTCGATGGACCCCGATTGGGCCAGCGCAGCACCCACAATGGACCCTGATTGGGCCGGCGCTGCGTCCTTGACAGGCCCCGAATGGGCTGGCGCTGCATCCTCGACAGGCCCCGAATGGACCGGCGCTGCATCCTCGATGGGCCCCGAATGGACCGGCAATGCGTCCTTGATGGGCCCTAAATGGACCAGCGCTGCGTCCTCGACGGGCCCCAATTGGGCTGGTGCTGTGTTGTCGACGGGCCCCGAATGGGCCGGAGCAGCACCCATGATGGGCCCCGATTGGACCGGTACAGCACCAGGGTTGACCTCTGAACTCAAGCCTGGAGCCTCCATGACGACGACCGGAACTGTTTCATCTCCGGTAACCCTTGGAGAAGGCAACCGGGATCAGGATCACCGGCAGCGGCAGAGCCCGGCGAGATGAGCTCGGATGCAGCTGTCGGCTGCACCCGGCTCATCTCCCCAAGAGACAGGGAAGAATGCTCCAGAATGGAAAATAGGAAAACAAAATAGAACACTTGCCAGATCTTGGGCTCCACTGCCGTCCAGGACTCTGACGATCCAGGTTCGATAATCTGGAGGTCCATCCTTGGCTCCGACTCAACTGCGGCAGACTCCGCAGCCGGCATGATGGTCGTCACAGTCCAGAAACCCCCAGGCACTGAAGCCCATGTCGACAGCCTGCACGGCGTGATGGCAGGTGGTCCGTAAACTGCTGGGTCCGACTGCTCCTCCATGGAGACACGGGGACGCTTGATCGTCGGCACAGGCTCCAAATGGCATTCCACCCTCCTCCTCTGCCCGTAACATGGCTGCGGGGCTGGCACCAGGCTCTCCAGGGCCGCAGGCTCCTTCTTCGTCTGACGGTCGAGTCCTGGAGCGGGGAGAAGAGAGGGGAAGGAGACACAAAGGATGCAGGTTCATTGTTCATGGCTGCAGCAGGGGAAGGGAGCTCAGGGGACTGTGAACCCCAAGCTCCACCCCCAAGAGTCAGACAAGGCAATTCATTATATTGAGTGTAAGAATGAGACAGCACTTGCCTGCTCACCTGAGGACCGAAGGTGGCTGCTGCAGTGGGCTTGGTTTTCCCCTCTCCCCTATGGATGGTGGCGGAAAGCCTCCCGGGAAGACGAGGAGGAGCCGCTCGTATGGCATCGGTGATGGGTGCAGCCAGGGCAGGACTCACTGAACTCACAGCAGTTGGAGAGAGCGCCAAGAAGGGCAGAGGAGCAGCCGAGGCAGTCGAGGGGACGAGGAGCTGACGGAGCAGCGGGAACGGATGACCCGGAGGCTGAGGCTGCTGACTGTCCCTTCCATTGCGACACAGGGGAAACAGCTGGCTGAGAGGCAGAGTTCTCATGGCGACCCGGAACAGGATCTGGACAGGTATTTTGCTGAGGCTGATGGCAGGCAGTGTGGCGACATCTTCTGGCAGAGGGCGAAGCTAGCGTTAGGTCTGGGAAGCATCGCTGCTGTGCAGACACGGAGGCTAGTAGCTCAGCGTACTCAGGATAATGATGCAGTTCAGGATTGACTTCCATCAGTCTAACTGCCGCCACCATGTTTCAGGACCTGGCTGGGATGTGAGGAAGAGCGTGCTTTAGCCACATGGTCCCGGATGAGCTCAGCTGCCCACTGCATCTCTTCATGGGGAGTCCCGGCTGTCCTCTTCCTCCGCTGCGGATGGGGGCAGCCTTTCGGTGACGTAGGCCCCTGGGCTGGATGGTGACAGGAACCTGATCCCAAGGCGAGGAGCGGAGATGCCTCACCGTCAGCTCTGGCTTTGGTTTCCTGCCGGAACTCCTCTCCAGTCCATGGATCTTCTCCCGAAGTGCTGTAATTTCGGCCATTCTCTTTTTGACCTCAGCATGATCGGCATGACGAGGATTTCGCTTAATTGTCACCTCTGCGAGGTCCAGGTACCAGCATGAGCTGCCGGGGATGGGGTCGCTACGATCTTGGGAGAGGATGCCATCTACCTCGATGAGAAACATGATTAGCTCGTAGCCCAAGTTCTAAGAATAACCCTTTCTTGGCGACGCCATTTCCCAAAATACACTGGTATAGGGAAAAAAGAAGGGGAAAAACTACAAGACCAAAAACAGACTCATGGTGGCCGGCGTCCCGTTTGACTGCGACCTACTTTTATGGATGCTCCTTGCAGGGCATCAATGAGACACTAGAAACCAACCAGTGAGTTTGCTTGTTTATTAACCAAAAGACTAGGATGACAAAATAAACAGCCACGTGAGGCAAAATACGAACATAAACTAGACACAAGAAAACTGACTCTGGAGATAAACTATGAGAGGCAGCGAGGATGGAGCCTACGCTGAACAATAAACACTTACGGGAGAAAGGACGAAGAGAATCACAGGGGTGACTGGAGTCGGGGATAGGAACTCCAGTCGTGTACACAGAAGTGCACAATGTTGTTGTAGGTCGCAGTGAGGAGAGGGCCTCAGCTGCTCCCTTAAGTGCAGAACGAACACCAATCGCAGAAGGGGAATGTAATTCATGAAATGATTTACAGCTGTTACCGCGCCGACTCGGCTTTGACAGCCGGAAGTCCCGCCGTGACGCTGTCACAATAAAAAGCCTTGGGGGAGGCCACATCACCAGTCCTGAAATAAAATGAAAGAACCAGGAAAATACTGAACAACCCGAGCACAGATGGAATCGGCGCTCAGGCCATAACACAAATGAGAAACAAAGTAATTGAGCTCTATCAGTCTGGAAAGGGTTATAAAGCCATTTCTAAAGCTTTGGGACTCCAGCAAACCACAGTGAGAGCCATTATCCACAAATGGCAAAAACATGGAACAGTGGTGAACCTTCCCAGGAGGGGCCAGCCAACCAAAATTACCCCAAGAGCGCAGCGACGACTCATCCAAGAGGTCACAAAAGACCCCACAACAACATCCAAAGAAATGCAGGCCTCACTTGCCTTGAACTTTTTGAACTTTTTGGAAGGTGTGTGTCTCATTGCATCCGGCATAAAAGTAACACAGCATTTCAGAAAAGGAACATCATACCAACAGTAAAATATGGTGGTGGTAGTGTGATTGTCTGGGGCAGTTTTGCTGCTTCAGGACCTGTAAGATTTGCTGTGGTAAATGGAACCATGAATTCTGCTGTCTACCAAAAAATCCTGAAGAATGTCCAGCCATCCGTTCGTGACCTCAAGCTGAAGCACACTTGGGTTCTGCAGCATTCCAATTATCCAAAACACACCAGCAAGTCTACCTCTGAATGGTTTAAGAAAAACAAAATGAAGACTTTGGAGTGGCCTAATCAAAGTCTTGACCTGAATCCGATTAAGATGCTGTGGCCTGACCTTAAAAAGACAGTTCACACTCGAAAATCCTCCAGTGTGGCTGAATTACAACAATTCTGCAAAGATGAGTGGGCCAAAATTCCTCCACAGCACTGTAAAAGACTCATTGCCAGTTATCGCAAACGCTTGATTGCAGTTGTTGCTGCTAAGGGTGGCCCAACCAGTTATTAGGCTGAGGGGGCAATCACTTTTTCACACAGGGCCATGTAGGTTTTGATTTTTTTCCCCCTTAATAATAAACACCTTCATTTAAAAACTGCATTTTGTATGTACTTGTGTTTTCGTTGTCTAATATTTAAATTTGTTTGATGATCTGAAACATTTAAGTGTGACAAACATACAAAAAAATGAGAAATCAGGAAGGGGGCAAACACTTTTTCACACCACTGTGCTTCCAAACTCCCGCTGAAACCACGGTTACAAAAATAATTTTTTTGTAAGTCGTCTGTGTTTTTTCAACCGATTTAAGACAGTTTTGCACCGCTGAATCCGAAAATGGCATCTGTTTCTCTCGATCAGGTCAGGTTTTTATGCTAAGTTGATTTTTAAAAAATCTGATCTTCTGACTAAATTGGTTACATTTTTGAGACAGTATCGGTTGATTTTTGTTAATATTTCTCATCCAAAATAGATTTTTAAGAGAAAAAAATCATTTTCTAACACAATTTATTTATTAAATGTTATAAACTTCGATTACTGTAAATTGAATAGTAGACACTGATAAAGGTAAGTACATGTAAATTGAATGTTACAGTATGACATCATTGTTCAGAATTCAGAGCTTCAACTTCCGTTTATTCGAACCTCTGGAATGCTCAGCGGCAGGGATGTCTCTCTTCAGAGTCCAACAGTAATCAGTAATTCGGACCTTGAGGTGTGCTTGTCTTCTGCCTCACAGCATGTACTGCACTGGAGTTGGGGATTGATTAACTCAAAAAGCGCATTTTGACCAGAATTCCTCCCACAAGAGATGAATCTGTGCATGTTGCCTCATGAGTCAACTGTATAGTCTCTGGCAAATTTTATTATCATATTAAATTGATAATAATCCGGAATCTAGTTTACAGCGTTGCTGGCTGTGGCCCATGAGTGAGGCAGAGAAATTAGTTATTATTCATCGGGGTTTCGTTGCACTCAATAAACTGAGTTATGGAGATAAATCGTGTAATAATAATCATGTTTTTCAATGACTAATTCATAGGCAAAGCATTTTAACTGAAGTGGAAACATTATGTAGTTTGGCGAAGCCAAACAGAACTTTGCAGACAGCCCACAACTTCTCACAGCAGGTGGGGTCTACCCAAGTCCATGGGCCCTCAGACTGGAGAACAGAATAGGTCAGGGGGCCTACCCCAATTCATGAACCCCCAAACCAAAATGCAGGATAGTTCAGGTGGCCTAACACTGTCCTTGGGCCACTGGACCACAGTGCATGGTGGAACGACAGCCACAGGGACACAGAGCTCGCCAATCAAAAACAAAGGAGCTCGATGTTCTGCAACTGACAACTGCAGCACGCTGGCCCTCGGGGCCAACGATGGAGGTGCACCAGCCTCTGGATCGATGGGTGGAGGCCCACTGGCCTCTAGGACAACAAGTGGAGATCCACTGACTTCTGGAATGACAGGTGGAGGCTCACCGGCCTCTGGAACAACAGGTGGAGGGCCACCGGCCTCTGGAATGACGGGTGAAGGCTCATTAGCCTCTGGAAGGTGGCTGAGATGGAGCGTGGTCCTCGTGCGGCTCCGTCCTCGACATGGCCAGCTCAGACGAGGGAGGAGAACAGGAGGTCAGTGAGGTGACAACACAGTCATCAGCAGTAGAGACCAGTGGGGATGACCCAAAAGCTGATGGATTCTGCACTTGGATCCCCCCCCCCCCCAGCAGGAGCAAGACAAGTGTTTTCTGAAATAGTTGAAAATAAGGGAAAAGGTACTCACCTTAACTCCTTCCTGATCTCCTGTTGCCGGGATGACAACCTCAGGATGAGCTGCTGGAGTGGTGGCCTCTGGGTGAGCTGCAGGTGTGGCGGTCTCTGGTTGAGCTGCAGCCAGGATGACTGGTGGGGCTGGTACTGGAGCTGGGGAGTGACGTGGGTAGGAAGGGTCATTAAGCTAGTGATGGGACTTCCAGCGCTGGAGCTTCAGAGTGTGTGCCGAGGCATGTATTGATGACATATAAATAAACAATGTGTGTTTACCGTGGATACAATTTCTATGATTTTGATATTAACTTGTTTCTTAAATTATATTTGTCACCCACAAAGGATTCTGATGAGCTTCTTTACTGAAGAATTTCTATTAAGTTCAGCCTGAGGCATTAAGCATTCTATGGTATCTCTCCAAATCTAATTAATTAAATGTAGTTGGTCAACACCTTCTAATTTGGGTTGCACGGTGGCGCAGTGGTTAGCACTGCGGCAGCACAGTTTACCCTTGGCCGGGGGATCGTGGGTTCGATCCCAGCCCCCGACCAACAGTGATCTGTGTGGAGTTTGCATGTTCTCCCCGTGTATACTTTTCAGAATCAGAATCAGCTTTATTGGCCAAGTATGCACAACACATACAAGGAATTTGACTTTGGCTAAAAACTTGCTCTCGTTGTTCAGGTGAAGGATTTAAATAAGGATTCAATGACAACCAGAGTATGTACAGTAAATTACAGTCTGTCCACGTTTCTATAAAAGGATGCAAATATATACAGGAATATATGCAGTTATTTACTCGGACTAACCACACTTTGCAGAAATATATGAAAAAATATACAATCACACAGTATTTCAATGTGGACTCAGATTCAGTGATATAATGTGAATGAAGTAAAAAGCAGTGTGAGAGTTATGTGCAATGTAATAATGGATGAAAAGTCATGAGTACAGCAAACAGGTAGGACTAGGTGAATGTTAGGAGTTCATCAGAGTGATGGCTTGAGGAAAGAAACTGTTCCTGTGACGGGTGGTTTTGACCTTCAGTGATCTGTAACGACGACCAGAAGATAGAAGTTCAAACAGTTTGTGGCCGGGGTGTGATGGGTCAGCACAGATGTTTCCCGCCCGTTTCCTGGTTATGGACCGATATAAGTTCTCAATGGAGGGTAGGTCGGTACCAATGATCCTCTCCGCAGACTTAATGATCCGCTGCAGTCTGGTCTTGTCCTGTTTAGTGGCAGATCCAAACCAGACAGTGATGGAAAAGCAGAGGACAGATTGGATGATGGCGGTGTAGAAGACAACCAGCAGCTCCTGAGGCAAATCAAACTTCTTGAGCTGACGCAGAAAAAACAACCTCTGCTGCGCCTTTTTCCGGACAGTGTCAATATGGGAGGACCACTTCAGGTTCCGGGAGATTGTGGTACCCAGAAACTTGAAGGAGTCCACAGTGGACACTGTGCTGTTGAGGATGGTGAGTGGGGGGAATGAAGGGGGGTGTCGCCTGAAATCCACAGTCATCTCCACCGTTTTGGCTGGGTTAAGTTCAAGATGGTTCTGGCTGCACCAGAGGATCAGCTGCTCCACCTCCCGCCTGTATGCAGACTCATCATCATCCCGGATCAAACCGATGACTGTGGTGTCGTCCGCAAACTTCAGGAGCTTCACCGAAGGGTCCTCTGAGGTGCAGTCGTTGGAGTAGAGGGAGAAGAGCAGTGGGGAAAGGACACATCCTTGGGGGGCGCCAGTACTAATTTTTTGGGAGCTGGATGTAAATCTCCCTAGCTTCACCTGTTGCCACCTGTCAGTCAGAAAGCTGGAGATCCACTGGCAGGTGGAGGGGGGCACCTTGAGCTGGAGGAGTTTCTGATGAAGAATGCCTGGGATGATGGTGTTGAACGCTGAGCTGAAGTCGACAAACAGGATCCTGGCGTACGTCCCTGGGGAGTCGAGGTGTTGCAGGATGTAATGTAGTCCCATATTCACTGCATCATCCACTGACCTGTTTGACCGGTAGGCAAACTGCAGTGGGTCCATCAGGGGGCCTGTGATGACCTTCAGGTGGTTCAGCACCAATCTCTCCAAGGATTTCATGACCACAGAGGTCAGGGCAACAGGTCTGTAGTCGTTTAATCCTGTAATAGAGGGTTTCTTGGGAACTGGAATGATGATGGAGCGTTTGAAGCAGGAAGGCACTTCACGCAGCTCCAGTGATATGTTAAAGATCCGGGTGAAGATGGGGGCCAACTCGTTGGAGCAGACTCTCAGGCAGGACGGAGACACACCATCAGGTCCTGCAGCCTTCTTGATCTTTTGTCTCTGAAAGACCCGGCGCACCCGGCGCACTTTCAATAAAGTATACTAAAAAATCTAATTTAGTGGCTTTACATAGCATGCCATTGTGGTGCATGTGTACAATGTTTGACTCTGGTGCTGAAGGTTGAGGGTTTCACGGTGCTTTCACACCTACAGGCTTTAGTTCATTTCAATCGTTTGTTTTCTCTGTTAGTGTGATTTGTTTTGTCTGGTGAGAACATGGTAATCACGCTAAAGTGCGCACCAAACCAACCGTACCGAGACCACCTCAAAAAGGTGGTCTCGATTCAAATCAAATGGCGAACTCTGGTGCGGTTCTGCAGATGAGAAAGTGACCACACTAAAACAGGAGCAGTGGCAAACGGTAAAACATTTTATGTCACTGTACATACGTACCTGATGGATCTTTGAATTTTTACCTGTGTGAAAGGGGGCCGAAGCAAGGAGAAAATGATATAAAGTAACAAACTTGTCAACTGATTCAGACCAAATTAAACGAATTTAGGTGTGGAAACACCCTAAGTCTTTGTTTAGCGTGATTTCGCAGTGTCATCAGTATTACATTTTTGCTGTCTGCTTCAACTATGGACCTTGAGTTAATGGTGAAAAAGACCCATGGCCATTTTTAACAGCAGGGAATATATATAAATATGCACACACCCAAAACTACAGACACATTCCAGCACAAACAATGAGAAGCTGAGATTGTTCACTCCACGGTTCTTTTTCAGTGTGTCTATTTATACTGTATATATTTCCCGCTGTTAAAAATTACTCACCTGCATCCTCTGCATTCTCAAAAGCTCATGAATGTGATGACCCGAGCGTAGATCTCGTCCGCACTCAGGCCATGCATCATCTCTGCCGGCTTTGACAGCAGTGGATTACATTCTGGCTCCCCGGGCTCTTATTGTGACAGCGCTCGGTGGGGCTTCCTGCTGTCAAAGCCGATCAGCTGTTTGGCATCACCACTCGTTAGCTGCCGGCTTTATTAGCGGGCGCTGACAGCAGGTTGATGCAGCAGTATCATCAAAACATCCTGAGAGATTTCTTGTGAGACATCAGCATTCGCATCAAGGTTCGTGTTCATAGTCTTGTCCTTGTTCTCGTTAAGATCGTAGGTGGCTGGGTGTAGCCCTACGATCCCATGCTTTTTGTAGTGAGTGTTGTAGTGAGTGTTTTTTTTCTGTCGCTGCCGGTGACTCTGATCCCGGTTCTTCTCTGTCTTCTGAGCTTTGTTGCAGAGTCACCGGCACAGAGCCAGTTGTGGTCGCTGTGTTGGAGGTTCCAGGTTTGGGGGCGGAGGTCGTCAGTGGTGCCGCGCCGACCCAGTCGGGGTCCTTCGTGGGTGCTGCTGTGGCCCAATTGGGGTCCGACATGGGTGCGCCCGAGGCCCAATCGGGGTCCATCACGGGAGCTGCTTTGGCCCAATCGGGGTCCAACGTGGGTGCACCCGAGGCCTAATCGGGGTCCACCGCAGGTGCTGTTTTGGCCCAATTGGCGTCCGACGTGGGTGCAGCCGGGACCTAATCGGGGTCCAGCGGAGGTGCAGCACCAGTGTGGTCCGAGGACGGTGGAGGAACTGCAGACCCTTTGCCGCCTGACTTAGTACGGGCTCATCTTCGCCATCATGCCCCTCTTTGGAGTCATCGCCCCTGCTCATCATCGCCGGGGGCCGTGGGGGTCCCTCTTCACCCGCCCCGGCTCTCTCATGTTTTGTTCTTGCCAGGGAGGTCACTGCGGGCTGTTTTCCCCTGGTTCTGGTGGCTGAGGGACGCGGGTTGGCCGCCCGAGGAACTGCTTCGCCAGTTCAGCGCCTTGGGTCAGCCACCCGACATGTTGGGTGTATTGCTGGGTGATCTGGTTCGGCCACCAGAGGAGTGGACTTTCCAGGCCTGGGACTGTGGTAAGCCGCCCGGTCATGTTCCGCCCCCATGACCACCCGTCGGCCGTTGGATGCTGGGAGACCGCCAGAACTGTTCCCGTGGCGTATGGTCTCCGCCGGTCGTCATTGTCACGAACTGTCGGGGGTAGAGGTCATTCGTGGTGGTATTTTGGCCCTGTAATTGTTGTTGTTATTTTTTTTCTGTCCTCTGTTGTATTTGCTTTTTGACTTAAGAGTGTGGTATTTTTGTCATCGTGCTTTGTATTGTTTTGTTTTTTTCTTGCCTTGTCTTGATCTTGAGTTGTGCTTTAAGGAGTGTTGTATTTTTCTGTTTTCGTGCCTGTGTAACTGTGTTTCATGTATTTTGGAGTTGTTTTTTTTTTTTTTTTCCTGATTGTCTGTGCCCTGGTTCACAGTCTGTGATTTGATCCTCTCCTGCCGGGCCTGCCCCATCCTCCCACCCTGGGAAGGGGGTGGGGGGGCCTTGGATGTCTATGGGCATTCTGAGCCCGCCCTCGGAGGGAGGGTACTGTGATGACCCGAGCGGCGATCTCTTCCGCGCTCGGGCCATGCATCATCTCTGTCGGCTTTGACAGCAGTGGATTACATTCTGGCTCCCCAGGCTCTTATTGTGACAGCGTTCGTTGGGGCTTCCTGCTGTCAAAGTCGATCAGCTGTTCGGCATCACCGTTCGTTAGCTGCCAGCTTTATTAGCGGGCGCTGACAGCAGGTTGATGCAGCAGTATCGTCAAAACATCCTGAGAGATTTCTTGTGAGACATCAGCATTCGCATCAAGGTTCATGTTCATAGTCTTGTCCTTGTTCTCGTTAAGATCGTAGGTGGCTGGGTGTAGCCCTACGATCCCATGCTTCTTGTAGTGAGTGTTTTTGCCACAGCGGCTCATAGTTTGTGTTATTGTCTTGTGTCTTGAATATTAAACATCAATGCAAAACTCACTGGCGACTTTTGGCACCTTATGGTGGCCCGCAAGGGTCACCGCGTGACAGTGAAATAATCAGGAAAATCACCTAAGTCCAAAGATTGTTGAAAAGTAATTATTTCTTAATAAAAAATGGATAAGTAACACAAGCACACTAATGGCCCTTGTCCACTAGTACCTGTTTGGCCCTACTCACTTCGACTCGGCTTTACTCAACTCAGCTCGCTTTTGTTTCCATTACAGCTGAGTACCGCCTGGGGTGGGTGGGGTTTTTTTTACAAGGCGGTGCCACACTCCCGTGACACAAAAGAAACCACGTGACACAAGCAAAACACAACATGGCAGCTTACGAAGCGACTGCTGCTTGACCGAACCATAATGACAATGTTTTATTGGGCTTTTATTGAATCTGTTTTATCCTTTTCTTTAGTGTCATGGTTTGGTCAGATAAAACTGAAACAGAGGAAATCCTTGGATCAGGTAGTTAGATGGTCCAGTCGTTTGCTTGGTGAGTCACAGCTGAGCCTGACATCCCTGTACACCAGACAAGTACAGAGGATGGCTACCTCCATTTTAAATGATGACTCCTGTAGTTCATATATCCATATCTGCATATGTATAGACACAGGGGGATGTTTTGTGATTGCATGTGTGGAATGACCTCACGTCTCAGAAGAGGACAATAGGTCTGGACCACCTGCGGAGAACAACGAGGAGATAGAGGCACGGCGGTGAAGACCTGAAAAGACTTCCTGACCCCCTAGGGTCAGGCAAAGGAATGGGAGGACATTGGAAGGAGACATTGGATGATTAGAAGGATATGACAAGGATGTGTGATGTTGGCTTTTGTTGTGTGATGTATAAGTATGGGGGTCTGACTGCAATCAGCCTCTTTCTGCTTTCTGCCTTTGGTGAGACATGTTGGGGATGTGAAGCCGACATTAAATCTGAATTATAAAATCACTCAGCTTCTTCATTTCACGCTCCCCACATTGGTGACCAGTACGTGAGAATGAATGAAAGGCGTTCCCCCATTGCAGACTCGTCGGAGGCGGCCCGAGCAAGCGCCGTCGCCATCAAGCTCCCAGAATTCTGGCAGAACGACCCGAACTTGTGGTTCAAGCAGGCTGAGGCACAGTTCGCGCTCGCAGGGGTGACGGCAGACAAAACCAAGTTCTACCACGTCATCGCTAGGCTCGACGCCGCCACAGCACAATGCGTGCAGAGCGTGATACAGCAGCCGCCCACCAGCGACAAATACGAGCAGCTGAAGGCTCCTCTCATCGAGAGCTTCGTGCCCTCGGCCGAGGAAAAGGCCAAGAGACTACTGGCGATGTATGGCTAAGGAGTGGGCAAGAACATGCACGTCTTGCCAGCGTGCCAAAATTCACAAGTACACGAAAGCTCCTTTAGAACCATTCTGAATCCCGGCCAGGAGGTTTGACCATGTGCATGTCGACCTCGTGGGCCCCCTACCGTCGTCGCAGGGGTTCACACATCTTTTAACAATGGTGGACCGAAACACACATTGGCCAGAAGCGGTCCCGCTGACGTCAACTACGGCCGCAGAGGTGGCTCGCGTTTTTTTAACGTCCTGGGTAGCGCGTTTCGGAGTCCCGTCAGACATCACGTCCCATAGGGGGCCTCAGTTTTTCTCAGAGCTCTGGTCTGCGATGGCCAGCAGCTTAGGGGCGACAATCCATTGCACTACCGCGTATCACCCCCAGGCTAATGGTTTATGTGAGCGTTTTCATAGGTCTTTGAAGGCTGCCCTCAGAGCGTCACTAACGGATGCAGATTGGGTTAACAAACTACCGTGGGTTTTATTGGGGTTGCGTTCTGCGCCCAAGGAGGATCTAGACGCCTCCCCAGCAGAATTAGTTTTTGCACAACCTCTCAGGCTCCCCGGTGAATTCTTACCAGAACATCCAGAGCCGAGGTGCCTCCCAGCTCTGAGGCCACTAAGCAGCACGGGAGCGGACATGCTCCCAGGCCCGGTTCATCACACCTTTCCGCGGGTTTTTGTTCCCCAGGCTTTAAAAAATGCCGAGTTCATTTTTGTTAGGCACGAGGCTTTAAAGCCAACCCTCCGCCCATCATATGATGGTCCATATAGAGTGCTGGAACCTGGAGATAAGCATTTTGGGCTGGATTTGGGGGACAGAAAAGAGACAGTCAGCATTGACAGACTCAAGCCTGCCTTCATGTTGAGTGACGAGCCTGTACGGGTGGCGAGAGCACCTCGACGTGGTAGACCCCCCAAGGGACACGTCCCAGCCCCCCCACAGGGATCAAATAACCACTCTTTTCCTCAAGCTGCAGATTCCTTACAAGACAGCGCTGCTGGGACGCCGAAGCAGGCATTCAGCAGATTTGGAAGACGGTTGAAACCCAGACGACACACAGACTGATGCGAATGTGATAATGTGTTTTAAGATATGCTGTCGGGGTTATCATAGCAGTTTTAAGGCGGACATGGGGCATAGACTGTACTGTTACTGTTATCACTGTGTTTTTAACGTGATCAGCTTGTATAGTTATGCCAGTGATGCCACCATATTCTGTGAACCTACATATATTGTCCTTTTCTTAGACGTTTGGGGGGGGGGGGCTGTAGTTCATATATCCATATCTGCATATGTATAGACACAGGGGGATGTTTTATGATTGCATGTGTGGAATGACCTCACGTCTCAGAAGAGGACAATAGGTCTGGACCGCCTGCGGAAACAACGAGGAGATGGAGGCGCGGCGGTGAAGACCTGAAAAGACTTCCTGACCCCCTAGGGTCAGGCAAAGGAACGGGAGGACATTGGAAGGAGACATTGGATGATTAGAAGGATATGACAAGGATGTGTGATGTTGGCTTTTGTTGTGTGATGTATAAGTATGGGGGTCTGACTGCGATCAGCCTCTTTCTGCTTTCTGCCTTTGGTGAGACATGTTGGGGATGTGAAGCCGACATTAAATCTGAATTATAAAATCACTCAGCTTCTTCATTTCACGCTCCCCACAACTCCCACCCTTTGCACTGCAACTTTCAGCTTCTTCCCTCAAGACGGAGGTTTGCTGTCCCAAAAAGTAAAACCCAGCGCTACAAAAACAGCTTTGTTCCTGCTGCTGTCAAAGAGTTGAACAAGTTGTAACAATATATTGCACATAATTTAGGTACCTATTTATTAACTCCATTTTATATTTACTTATTTTTGTAGGATGTTATTTGGGTTCTAAATATTTTATTGGGTTTTAGACCTTTGAATTTTTAACCTCTTTGACTAGTTTTTAACTTTTTAAGATGACCCTTCTCTCTTACCTCTGGTTTTTCTCTCATCTCTTTGTCTTTATCCCCTGATTGATGGAGCCTTGAGTATTTTTATCATGTTTATAGTCAGCTTCATGTGTGCCTGTGTTTGTGCCTATGTTGAATGTAATTGTGGCTTGTAAATATGGATGTCACCAGACTGCAAAACAAATCTACCTACGGGTACAAATAAAGTAACCTGAACCTGAACCTGAACCTGAACCTGAACCTGCTCGGTCGGTCTCAGGCTTTTTGTCAGAGTAAAGGGGCGATTCTATATTTTGGGGTACATTCCATGTCCGCTGATGTTTAGTGATGTTACTGACTATTAAACATCTTTTTTTTCTCTGTAATTTCACATTTTAACCATGTATACACATAATGCAATATAACTGTAAAACATTTCACATATTTTCTGATTATTATTATTTAAAATCTATAATGATATTCTTAGAGTTTTCATTTTTTCCATGTCCGATTTCCCGTTTCACTGTGTTGTGATCAAAATAAAGTACTAAAAAACATCAAAGTCAATAATATTATTTTACAATGTTCTTAAGAGTGTTAAGTACTAGGAGAAAATAATAATTTCACATTATATTTTAACATCTTAATACTTAAAATTATTAATTTTACCGCTGTCCGCAAAATTCATGTCAACTAAGTTACCAACAAGACTCCCCCTGCTGAACCCAAAAATGGTTTGGTCCAACACCATGTGACCAGCCCTGTGTGGTGACGTCTTCCTTTCTGGCGGGCATTTTGAATGCATTATGGTGAGTCTCCTCTCACTTCATTCAATATTTGATCTAAAATTACATGTGGTCTGAGAGTATATTAATTTAGCATCAACTAAGTTACTCATATAATCATGGGTTTTGATATTTCAATATTTAAATTAACTTACCTGATTAAAAAACCTGTTATCCTCTTTAAGAAAATGCCATGTGCATAGCTATGCTACATTAGCTAAGGAAGTTATGAGAGAAAACATGGAAATTGTCAACTAAGTTACCTGTCAACTAAGTTACATAGATTGGGTAACTTAGTTGACATGCAACTCCAGTGCTCTCTGACATCAGTAATTTTCTCTACATTGTTGTCATTATCAATCTGCCTATCTCAATGAATACTGTAGTTAATAGAGTGCATTTTACTTTTTCACTATTCAAGTTAATTTAGTATTTTAAAATCTATTTGAAATAGGTGTCAGCAGCTGAAAAACAGCGCAGATACAGGGCTCGAAGAGATGCTGATCCAGCAAGAAGGACAGCTTATTTGGAGAAGCAAAGACAGGCATGGCACAGGCTAAGGGCACAGAGAAAGGTGAAAACTGTTGAAATGATGAGTGAGAGAGAGAAGAGAAGCAAGAGGGCCTATTGGAGGAAGGCGCAGAAGGAAAGCAGGGAAAGAAAGATGAGTCTTCAGAACTTATGTACACCACCAGGGAGTCCAGGCAGCCCAGGTCCAGGCAGCCACCTGGACTGTATGTATGATGTCTGCCCTGATTGCAAAGGACAAGAGTTTGCCATGGATGGAGTTGATGGAGTTGATCTTCAGCAAAAAATACAGATCACACAGTGGACAACTGACACTGTCATCAGAGACAAGAAAAATATTGATGGAGAAAAGGAAAAGATTCCTGTGAAAATCACAGTAAAACAGAAAAAGGAAATGGAAATGGCTGATGTGCTTCAGATGTTTCAAAGCCAACTGAATCGTGTCAAACGACATCTATTCAACATTAAAAGCCAGTTCTCCCACTACCAAGAATTAAGGAGATGCATGTCCAACGAAGAATGTTTAATCCACATCGATTTCTCGGAAAACTACTCCTGCAAGCTTGCATCAGAAATCCAAGCGATGCACTTTGCATCCAACCAAAGGCAAGCAACTCTCCACACGGGAGTCCTTTATGTTGGTGGGACAGAGGACCCCTTGTGTTTTTGCACAATTTCTCCTTCTAAGGAAAAGGGCCCTCATGCAATCTGGGCACATTTGTCCCCAATTCTGGACGAAGTGAAGAAGTCACATCCGTCTGTTGAAGTGGTGCACTTCTTCAGTGATGGGCCTACAACCCAGTACAGGCAAAAAGGCAATTTTTTTCTCTTCAGCACAGAGCTTTTGAATCGAGGTTTTAAGCGGGGGACGTGGAACTTTTTTGAGGCTAGCCACGGGAAGGGTGCTCCAGATGGAGTGGGGGGGCTTCTGAAAAGAACTGCTGACAGGCTTGTTAGTCACGGCCATGATATCCCAACAGCAGAGCACCTCTACCACGCTTTGGCCAACAGGACGGCTGTAAAGCTCTTCTACGTCCAAGAAAGTCTGGTGGATGATGCAGCGAAAATAATGCCAATCCTACCAGCAGTCCCTTCAACAATGCGAATCCACCAAGTGGTCACAGGGGCACTGGGAGAGATCCTGTATCGGGATGTCAGTTGCCCTTGTACCACTCGGCAAAATTTTGAGTGCAGATGTCATGGCACACATTACTTTGCATTTGATGTTGCACACACAGCAACATTAGTCCCTCAAACACACAAAGTAGCAGGAAGTGAAATTCCTTGGGGTCCTGAGCTAATTGGAGAATGGTGTGTTGTAAGGTACGAAGGGGACATTTACCCTGGGATAATTCAGGACACCATGGAAACCCATGTACAGGTGAAGTGCATGAGTAACATTGGCGTAAACCGCTTCTTCTGGCCACTCAAAGAGGATGTGCTATGGTACCTGTTTGAGGATGTGCTGAGAACGATTCCCCCTCCAAAGGCTGTGACTTCATGCCATGTTGAAATTGACAAAGAAATATGGTCAAGTTTGTAAAAAGTCCTAGTGAGGTTTATATGGAATGATCAGTTGAATGTTTCATATACTACAGTTGTATTTCAGTGTAATTCTGTTCTACTGTATTAACTGAATACAGCACAGGGCAGTTCATCAATTGCTATTTGTTGCCCTTTTACTGCTTTTATATGTATGTGAATCAAAGTCGTTTCATTTGATTCTGCTTGGAAACGTGAATGAGTTCTACTGATGATTAGGCCTACTACTGATACTTTACTGTAACTGTGTAACAGTTGCATGCTACTTTGCTTTGTTCATGTTCTTTTCACTGTTTTATCCATCACCTTGACTACTTAAATGATATTTCATTAAATTTCATACTACATTAAAATAACATGGTACTAGTTGTTTAATGTGTCCTGTCAACTAAGTTACTTGTGTCAACCATGTTACCTCCATCGTCAACTACGTTACACTTACATTTTTCAAGTTAAAGAATGAAAATGAGGTCAAAAACATAATTTCATGATTGGTATAGATGTGACCAGTTGTGAACTTTGGCAGCCTTTTGTTTAAATTCTGAAAATGACTGATATGACATTTTTGTAAATGAAAACATCATGGTCCTAATAACAGTTGTAGTCGAATTGCTTACCCATGGGGGGAATTTTAATAGTTAAAATATATATTTAAAACAAATAATTGTAGATCTGGCAGAAAAGACTAAATATGTCTCCAACTCTAATTTTACTTTAACTGTAAGATTCTGCCAAATGATTGAAATCATATCAGTTTGTCTGTAACTTAGTTGACAGATGGGGAAGGAAACACATTTTATTTAATTAAAAATAGAAAAAATGGTTAATGATTAAGCTTTGCAACAACTGGATATGTTACCCTGAAGGATTATGCTTACTTGTAAGAGTGGTTGATTCACTGAAAAACAATATATATATAATTTTTTTTCTTATGGTGAAATGTACCCCGAATTATAGAATCACCCAAAGGAAAAAAAGGACAGCCAGAGAAGGGTACAGGCAATGAGACAAAACACTCTGGAAAAGTACAGGAGCGTTTAGGAAGCCATAGAGCCGAAGACGTGAGGATACGAACTAGATCACATATGAAGGTAAGCTAATGATTGCTAATGCTAGTTTGCTTTATGTCCGCCATACTATATTGTAATGTCTGCAAGTTATCGCTATTAGGTACTTAAATATGTATGCTTTGTGTGTGTTTCAGATGGCTCTCTTGTGGCAAAATTACCACTTCAAACCGTGGGTCCGGGCATTCAACACAGCCTCTCACTGATGTCACCCCAGCTTCACAAACGCTCAGTGGTTACATAACTTAAGTATGTCTGTAGAAACATTTAGCTTCCTGTGCAACAAATTGCTCTGATCTGTGTGAAAATCATGGAGAGACTGTTGAGACATCATGGGATGTACCTGCTCCAGCAGCACTGAGTCTGTGCTGGTGTCATGGCAAAAAGTGATCAGCTGCCAAAACTTGATCGCCAGGTGCCATATTGTAGTTATAGGGTTATTCATTCATTCATTCATTCATTCATTCATCTTCTTCTGCTTAATCCTTTTCGGGTCGTGGGGGGGCTGGAGCCTATCCCAGCATCTTTGGGCGAGAGGCAGGGTACACCCTGGACAGATCACCAGTCTATCACAGGGCCAACACAGAGAGACAGACAACCATTCACTCTCACAGTCACACCTAAGGACAATTTAGAATCCCCAGTTTGATGCCAATTAACCTAACTTGCATGTTTTTGGCATGTGGGAGGAAGCCGGAGAAATCCCGGAGTAAACCCACATAGACACAGGGAGAACATGCAAACTCCACCCAGATCACTGTTGGTCGGGGGCTGGGATCGAACCCAGGATCCCCAGGCCTATATTAGCCATAAAATATATATTTCATACTGAGTTAGGTATAATAAGATATATTTAACAATTATGATGCATTTTAAGCCAAAACAAACTTGATCTAGGATTAAAAGCAATTAAAATAATGCAGTCACAAGGTTTCATGGAAAATACTTGGATTTACTGGATAGATACTAACTAACTAACTAACTAACCTGCACTTATATAGCGCTTGTAGATACATGTAGACACTGTATAAATATGTATTCTCTGCATCAACAATGTACTATACATGTATTCATTTAGTATTGCACTGGGAATTTTGACAATCAACCTTTGTACTTTTTGTAGATCTGTCTCCACTTTGTTTTATGTGTGAAGGTTACCACCAAGTGGCATAAATTAAATACTAAAAGATTGGAAAAGCTGTCTAAGAACAATCCAGCAGTTTGAGAAATTACTTTTGGTTTGGTGTAAGTCTGTCTACAAAATTATGAACCATAAAGCAGTTTGTGTTAAAATGTTAAATCCCATTAAACCCACACCCAGGGGTGTCCAATCATGTGCCATGGAGGGCCAAACCCTGCAGGTTTTCTCTTCTACCCAATCTCTTTAGCAGGTGTTTTCACTGATCAGCAATCAGTGGAAGAAATTCAATGGAGTCTGCTGTTTGGTGCTGCAGGGTGCTGGACACCCCTGCCCTAACCCATTATTAGAAAATACAGATGCTAATATGGCCCAGAATTCCTCCATATACTCGTACTACCACTAAAGCGTGTAGTGTCCTCTGCACTGGCACATCTAGCAATACAGTCTTAAGTAAATAAAATGTTTTTGGTTACTTTTTCTTAAAAATGAGCCATTATTTTCAATATCACTGATGAATGGTTTGTACTGTTGATTCTTTTCACACCAGTGTCTTGTGACAAAACAGAAAATCATGATGCAAACACAAACTTTTTTTTTTTTTTAACTTTTTCTTAACCCCTTAGCATTACTGCCAATTTTCCAGGGTGGAAAAGTAGAATTTTGGTTAAAAAAAATCTTTCATTTTTTACCATTACACAGAGATAACATGGAAACATAGCACGGCTGGATTACCAAAATGTGTATAAATATTTTTTAACTACAATGTCATGATTTGCTGCATCGCAAGATTTTGTTGGACCAAAACTGTTCCCACAACCTACAACCTGACCTTGCTCTGTAGACTTTTATAGGATATTTAAGTAATTAGACTCCAGAATATACTCCAGTAAAATTGTCTACCAACCCTTTTTTTCTAAAACTTTGGAGAAAGTTGGTAATGTACTACAGACACATAACCTGATTTACAGCTGAATTTGGTCAGAAGGGAGGATGTGTATGTAATTATTGACTTTTTTCCCACCAGTGTCATAACAGACAAAACACAATCATGATGCAAATACACACTGGTTTATTACAAGTATCAGCACAATTACACACTGTTTTGTTTCGTATGTACACAAGTTAAAAAAACACTGGGGGTGGGCCAGTTCAGCCAGGAAAGCTTGATTGAAGGCAGCGGTTTGTGTCATCTCCTCCCTTCAGAAGGCGACTTCTTGCTCCCATGCTTCACGTGCATCATCGGCAAGTCGGTTGATGGCCTGCATGTGCTGGGCAAGTGCTTCATGGTGCTGTTCAAGCTGCCGTCACCATACATCTGGGCAAACAGTGGCAAGGTCTGTTGTGGAGTGGCTCCTTTTCCTCTTGCCTAGACGAAAGACAGAAATAGATGGTGGTTAGTTAAAGCAAGTTCAAAACATATATTAGGAAAATACACTTGTGAAAGTCAGTGGTGGGATGTGACAAAAATGCTTTGTTGTTGTATTTAAGCACAATTGTCATGTTGCTGCGCCTCAGTAGAGCAGATTTTGCAGGCACCAGGTTATGTTTAAAATAATTTGTTTTTATTGTGGCCTCAGAAATCTGAATGAATTAATACAGTCAGCTGGCTTGAATCATTTCAGTGAAGCACATTGACTGCAAGTACATCCGAAAGAAAGTTCATGTGCTACATCAGTTTTTCCAAAAACAAGAATTATATCAGTACTTCCTCCACCACAGCTAAAATGGGACCAGGTTGTGGACCCCTGACAAGTGAGCACCCCAGGATCCACTCTGTTCATGTACAAGTACAATTTCAATCCAGGGATTTATGGTGGAAAAGAAACAGCACGACAACACTGTTCCAACACTGTTTTTTGAAAATCCACAGAATAAGTATGTGGGTCTATTATGAGGCTGTAGGAAATTATATGAATCACTTTATAAATCACTGGTTTGAAAATGCACTTGTATATGTTGAGATTTTGGATCCTGGGGTCCACTTGACCTGTATCCATAAACACAACAGGGTGTTAAATCTTTTGTTTATTGTGCCTTACCAGCACTTGAACATGTTGTGCCAGAGGTTGACAGAGCTGGTGATGGAGTTGAGGGAGACGGAACCCTGGCATGTGGAAACAGATTCTAGAAAGAAAATACACACAACTTAATGCACATCACCAAAGTGCAACACGTACGCAAAACGTTTTAACCATGATTAGCATATTTCATCGTTTGGCTTTCACAAGCGTATACTTCAGACAAAGCAAGTGCGAATCAGCAGAGTTGGCTACTAGCTCGCTAACACTCATTAGCCAGGAGAGAACGGTGTTGTTATTGCTCAAAAAAGTGAGCTCACTCACCATCCATGGTTTGCAACAATGATGTGTCCACCCAAATCTCCCTGCCATTGCTGGTTGGCCGATGGCCGTAAATGGCATCCATTGAACCACTTCCAATACTTTCTGTTCACCCCACTTTGGCCGTTGTGATCCTTGATGGCCTGGTAATCACTTTTCATTTTCTTCAGTTTCTCCCTACATTGTTTTAATGTCCGGTTGTATCCGTGGGCTGCCATCTGTTAGGAGACCTCCTGGTAAACTTTTTCGTTGCGGGTCACTCTATCTAACTCTCTCTGGATTCTATCATCAGCCACCAAGCACAGAAAAGTCTGCACCTCTTCGTTGGACCACGGTGTAGATTTCCACGAAACCTGCAAAGTCATCTCTACCGTATTCTCCGAAGCCATCTCTACCTTGTTTACTCACTGAAGAATTTTTTGCAAATTGCAGTTGTATATTCTGCAGAAGACTGCGCTCTCATGACGTTACGCCCTGACCAATCAGTGGCCTGCAGTCTGTTGACGTCATATTTTCAGCTCGACTCAGCACAGTTGGAACCCGACTGGAGTAGGTACGGAAAAAAAACCTACAAACCGAGTCAAGGCAAGTAGGGCTGAGAGGGTACAAGTGGAAAAGGGGCTTAAGAAACACAAGCACATTCACTGTAGTCACCCCAGTTTTATTATTTCTTTTTCCTCCTTTATGATCACTGATATTTTTTGAAGGACAGTACATTTATTGAAATGAAAAATACACATCAAACTAATAATGTGCTTGTAAAAATCTGCATGTTGTGTACTTTTTATCCAGTATGGCTTAGTGGAGCAAATGAAGTTTCACATGAGGCTTCATCCATATGAACCAATTTGATGAAAAGCTGCACGGCATCAAGAAAGCCTCATCTGGCCAATCACTACATTAATCAAACCATATTTAAAACAGTTTAACATACAGTGGTGTGGAAAAAAATGTTTGCCCCCTTCCTGATTTCTCATTTTTTTGTATGTTTGTCACACTTATATGTTTCAGATCATTAAACAAATTCAAATATTAGACAAAGATAACACAAGTAAAAACAAAATGCAGTTTTTAAATGAAGGTGTTTATTATTAAGGGTAAAAAAAAAAAAAAAAAAAAAACCTGCATGGCCCTGGGTGAAAAAGTGACCCCCTCCCCCCCCGTTAAAACATAAAACACATAAATTAACTCTGGTTTATCACATCTTTGGAAAGCTGAGTTCAATTTCTATAGCCGTACCCAGGCCTGATTATTGCCACACCTGTTCTCAATCAAGAAATCACTTAAATAGGACTTGCCTGACAAAGTGAAGTAGACCATAAGATCCTCAAAAGCTCGGCATCATGCTGCGATCCAAAGAAATTCAGGAACAAATAAGAAACAAAGTAATTGAAATCTATCAGTCTGAAAAAGGTTATAAAGCCATTTCTAAAGCTTTGGGACTCCAGCAAACCACAGTGAGAGCCATTATCCACAAATGGCAAAAACATGGAACAGTGGTGAAACTTCCCAGGAGCGGCCAGCAGAACAAAATTACCCCAAGAGCCCAGTGACGACTCATCCAAGAGGTCACAAAAGACCCCATAACAACATCTAAAGAACTGCAGGCCTCACCTGTGTCAATTAAGGTCAGTGTTCATGACTCCACCATAAGAAAGAGACTGGGCAAAAATGGCCTGCATGGCAGAGTTCCAAGACGAAAACCACTGCTGAGCAAAAAGAATATAAAGGCTTGTCTCAGTTTTGCCATAAAACATCTTGATGATCCCCAAAATTTTGGGGAAAATACTTTGTGGACTGACGAGACAAAAGTTGAACTTTTTGGAAGGTGTGTGTCCCATTACATCTGGCGTAAAAGTAAAACAGCATTTCAGAAAAGGAACATCATACCAGCAGTAAAATATGGTGGTGGTAGTGTGATGGTCTGGGTCTGTTTTGCTGCTTCAGGACCTGGAAGACTTGCTGTGGTAAATAGAACCATGAATTCTGCTGCCAAAAAATCCTGAAGGAGAATGTCCGGCCATCTGTTCATGACCTCAAGCTGAAGTGCACTTGGGTTTTGCAGTAGGACAATGATCCAAAACACACCCACAAGTCCACCTCTGAATGGCTTCAGATTAAAGATTCAAAGACTTTATTATCATGTGCACAGTTAAAAAATGCAACACTTCCTGAGCAATGAAATTCTTACTCTGCTGTCCGCAACAAATGCCAAGGTAATAAATACACATAAAAACTAATACTAATAAAGGTAACAGACACATCTTAATACTAAATACTTTTACTAATAAATACTAATAGATACACATTAAAAGCAATTAGGACAGTTAAAGCAGTTAAAACTAGAGGAAACAAGAACGAAAATTCACTGGGTGACTATAACATGTCCCTGAGTAATTTTAAAAATTCACTGAATGAGTATGACTCACCTCTGATAATACCCAATAGACTGTACAATGGTAATTTTAATATCAGAGATGATATGAACATGAGATGGCATGAGACTATGTACAATGTGCAAATGAACAATATAAGGGGGTTACTTTATTTGTACCCGTAGGTAGATTTGTTTTGCAGTCAGGTGACATCCATATTTACAAACCACAATTACATTCAACATAAACACAAACGCAGGCACAGATGAAGCTAACTATAAACACAATAAAAATACTCAAGACTCCATCTATTTTTATTGTGTTTAAAAAAATACTCAAGACTCTATCTCTCCCTCATGGATCGTCACCTTATCGTGGTGGGGAGGTTTGCGTGCCCCAGTGATCCCAGGAGCTATGTTGTCTGGGGCAGTTTGCCTCTGATAGGGTCTCCCAAGACAAACTGGTCCTGGGTGAAGGGCCAGACTAAGAACGATCCAACAGACTCTCATGAATTGTATATCAAGGATTCAGTGTACCCCGCCCGGTATGGGGTTACCGGGGCCCCACCCTGGAGCCAGGCCTGGGGGAGGGGCTCGAAGGCTAGCGTCTGGTGGCCAGGTTTCCACCCATGGGACCGGGCCGGGCTCAGCCCGAAGGAGTTACATGGGTCCGCCCTCCAGTGGGCTCACCACCTGCAGGAGGGATCATGGGGGTCCGGTGCTATGTGGATTAGGTGGCGGTCAAAGGCGGAGACCTTGGCGGACTGATCCCAGGCGTTCTAAACTGGCTTTTGGTACGTGGAATGTCACCTCTCTGGTGGGGAAGGAGCCTGAGCTGGTGTATGAGGTTGAGAGATACCGGCTAGATATAGTCGGCCTCACCTCAACACACAGCTCCGGTTCCGGAACCAGTCTCCTGGAGAGGGGCTGGAGCTTGGCCTTTTCTGGAGTTGACCCGGGCGAGAGGCGACGAGCAGGGGTGGGTATTCTTGTATCGCCCCACCTTGCTGCCTCTATATTGGAGTTTTCCCCGGTGGACCAAAGGGTTGCTTCCCTGTGCCTTCGGGTTGGGAAACGGGTCCTGACCATCATTTGTGCCTATGCACCAAATGATGTTTCAGAGTACCCACCCTTTTTGGAGTCTGTGACTGGGGTGCTGGAGGGTGCTCTTCTTGGAGACTCCATTGTCCTACTGGGGGACTTCAATGCGCACGTGGGCAACGACAGTGAAACCTGGAGGGGGGTGATTGGGAGGAACGGCCTGCCCGATCTGAACCCGAGTGGTGTTCAGTTATTGGACTTCTGTGCTAACCACAGTCTGTCCATAACGAACACCATGTTCAAGCATAAGGGTGTCCATATGTGCACCTGTCACCAGGACACCCTAGGTCGCAGGTCGATGATCGATTTTGTTATCGTATCATCAGACCTGCGACCGTATGTCTTGGACACCCAAGTAAAGAGAGGTGCAGAGCTGTCAACTGATCACCACCTGGTGGTGAGTTGGATCCGATGGCAGAGGAGGAAGCCATTCAGACCTGGTAGACCCAAACGTATAGTGAGGGTGTGCTGGGAGCGTTTGGCTGAGGCCCCTGTCCGGGAGGTCTTCAGCTCCCACCTCTGGAAGAACTTCAATCACATTCCGAGGGAGTCTGGAGACATGGAGTCTGAATGGGCCATGTTCTCCACCTCTGTTGTTGAAGCGGCGGCCCAGAGCTGCGGCCGCAAGGTGGTCGGTGCATCTCGTGGTGGCAACCCCCGAACAAAGTGGTGGACACCAGTGGTGAGGGGGGCCATTAAGCTGAAGAAGGAGTCCTATCGAGCTTGGTTGGCTTGTGGGACTCCCGAAGCAGCTGAGGTGTACCGGCAGGCCAAGCGGAGTGCAGTTCGGGTGGTTGCTGAAGCAAAAACCCGGGTATGGGAGGAGTTCGGTGAGGCCATGGAACAAGACTTTCGGTCGGCCTCAAAGAGATTCTGGCAAACTGTCCGGTGGCTCAGGAGGGGAAAGCAGCTCCCCGTCCACACTGTGTATGGTGCGGATGGGACACTGTTGACTTCGACTTGGGACATCGTCGGGCGGTGGAAGGAATACTTCGAGGATCTCCTCAATCCCACTGATACGCCTTCCACAGAGGAAGCAGGGTTTGGGGATGAGGGGGATGACTCGCCTATCACAGGGGCTGAGGTCACCAAGGTGGTTAAAAATCTCCTTGGCGGCCGGGCCACGGGGGTGGACGAGATTCGTCCTGAGTACCTCAAGGCCCTGGATGTTGTTGGGTTGTCATGGTTGACACGCCTCTGCAACATTGCGTGGAGGTCGGGGGCAGTGCCATTGGCATGGCAAACCGGGGTGGTGGTTCCTCTCTTTAAAAAAAGGGACCGGAGGGTGTGCTCCAACTTTAGAGGGATCACACTCCTCAGCCTCCCTGGGAAGGTCTATGCCAAGGTACTGGAGAGGAGAGTCCGGCCGTTGGTCGAACCTCGGATTCAGGAGGAGCAATGTGGTTTTCGTCCTGGCCGTGGCACATCGGACCAGCTCTTTACCCTCTCGAGAATTCTCGAGGGTTCGTGGGAGTTTGCCCAGCCAGTTTACATGTGTTTTGTGGACTTGGAGAAGGCATTTGACCGCGTCCCTCGTGGATTTTTGTGGGGGGTGCTTCGGGAGAATGGGGTATCGGGCTTGTTGTTACGAGCTATTCGGTCTCTGTATGACCGTTGTGAGAGTTTGGTTCGTATTGCCAACACTCGGTCGGAGTCATTCCCAGTGAGAGTTGGACTCCGCCAGGGCTGCCCTTTGTCACTGATCCTGTTCATAATTTTTATGGACAGGATTTCTAGGCACAGCCAGGGAATGGAGGGTGTCATGCTTGGTGACCACAGGATCTTATCTCTGCTGTTTGCAGATGATGTTGTCCTGTTGGCTTCATCCAGCAATGACCTACAGCTCTTGCTGGGACGGTTTGCCGCTGAGTGTGAAGCGGCTGGGATGAGAATCAGCACCTCCAAGTCCGAGTCCATGGTCCTCAGCCGGAAAAAGGTGGATTGTCCTCTCCGGGTTGGGGATAGGCTCCTGCCCCAAGTGGAGGAGTTTAAGTATCTTGGGGTCTTGTTCACGAGTGAGGGAAGAATGGAGCGAGAGATCGACAGACGGATTGGAGCAGCATCTGCAATGATGCGGACGTTGTACCAGTCTGTTGTGGTGAAGAAGGAGCTTAGTTCTAAGGCAAAGCTGTCGATTTACCAGTCAATCTATGTTCCTACTCTCACCTATGGTCACGAGCTTTGGGTAATGACCGAAAGAACGAGATCGCGGATACAAGCGGCTGAAATGAGCTTTCTCCGTAGGATTGCTGGACTCACCCTCAGAGATAGGGTGAGGAGCTCAGTCATCCGGGAGAGGCTCAGAGTAGAACCGCTGCTCCTCCACATTGAAAGGAGTCAGTTGAGGTGGTATAGGCATCTGATTAGGATGCCTCCTGGACGCCTCCCACTTGAGGTGTTTCAGGCACGTCCCATTGGGAGGAGACCCCGGGGCAGACCCAGGACTCGGTGGAGAGACTATGTCTCCCAGCTGGTCTGGGAACGCCTTGGTATCCCCTCTGAAGAGCTGGAGCAGGTGGCTGGGGAGAGGGAAGTCTGGGCTTCTCTGCTTGAACTGCTACCTCCGCGACCCGGACCTCCGGAAAAGCGGTAGAAGATGGATGGATGGATGAAGGCTCCATCTCAACTCAATATGCAAATTTAGCATCCAGTGTGTGAATTCCTATTTGCAAAGCTGTGTCTGGAATTGTGTTATTTGTTCAGGAGTCTGATGGCAGTGGGAAAGAAGGAGTTTTTTAGTCTGGATGTCCTGCATTTCACAATTCTGTACCTCCGGCCTGAGGGTAGAAGTGTGAACATTCTGTACTGGGGGTGGGTGGGGTACTGGAGGATGGAGGCAGCTCTCCTTCCGGCTTTCAGAGAGAGCAGTCACATTTTCACTCCTCTCCTCCTCCCGCCTCCCTGACTGATCCCAGCTTGCTTCGTCTGTGTCTGTGTCTTGCTCCTTCTCGTGGATCTCAATCCAAATGGAAAAACGGGAAAAATGGAATTTCGGGCTTTAAATGCAATTGACACCACCTTCAACAGAAAATCGGGCCCGGGGGAGCCCAAATGTGTGACTCATGGGTTAATTGGATCTCATGTGTCTGTGTGATTCGATTGAAGATGCAGAAGACATCTATCTGTTTGGATATGATCACAGGATTTCTACTGTTTGGCTCCGGAGTTTCCTAGTGTATCGGAAATTAAAAAAAGTTGAAAGAGCTGGTCAAAATGCGGATCCCGGCGAAGCTCCTTCAACAATTCGACCAGCGATTTTAAGCCTGTGAATTGAATTAATTGTGATGCACAGAATCGCAAGAGAGTGGAAATTACTATGCTCCAAGTGACTGTGCTCATCTGGCCTTGATTCGGCGTCCTTGGGAACTCATTCCTCCAGGTGCAGAGATTTTGCAGGAAGGTGTTTGGCTTATCTTTAACCCAGCCAATAACAACAATTGCTGTTGTTCAGCAAACTGGACTCTTCAAGGACAGCGGTATCATGTGTCTAATACAGAACTTTGCCATCTGGCATGCACGAAGAGAGATAGACTCTGGGACATGCTTATCTGTGTTTTGAATACATGAACATAACACCCATCTGTTGCCAGGAGGCGCCCCTTTGTTGTGCACCAGCAACTGATACATCAACACCGCACTCATGCTGATTACATGCTGACTACACACACACTGGTCTCTCTCTTTTGTATTGTGTGATCTGTATTGGTCTGCTAATTATGCTTAGAGGGTTTTTTTCTATGTAATCACAATTTTGCTCACAAAATACGAGCTTTATTTTGATTAACTATGTTTTTTCTCTCTGCCCATTGTGTCATTCCCTCCCCCATTCCCCTCTTTACCCTCCACTGATGACAGGCGCCTTCATGGCTGCCGCGTCATTGGAAGGCGCTTATCGAGCGCGTCCAATGTCAAGTCAAATTCCTTGTTTGTTTACACTGTAAACATGCATGGCAATAAAGCTTTCTGATTCTGATTCTGATTCCTTTGGACTCTGCGATGATAGATGCTCTACAGAGAGGGGAGTGGAGTCCTGATGATCTTCTCAGCTGTCTTCACCACTCTCTGCAGGCATTTGCAGTCCAACGCAGTAGTGCTGCCGTACCACACAGTGATGCAGTTGGTCAAGATGCTTTCGATGATGCAGCTGTAGAAGTTGTAGAGGATCTTGGGGGACATGCCAAACTTCCTCAGCCTTTTCAGAAAACCAGCTCTTTGGTTAAGAGAGAAAACAAAATGACAAAAGAAAAACAAAATGAAGACTTTGGAGTGGCCTAGTCAAATTCCTGACCTGAATCCGATTAAGATACTGTGGCATCACCTTAAAAAGACGGTTCATGCTTGAAAACCCTCCAGGGTGGCAGAATTGCAACAATTCTGCAAAGATGAGTGGGCCAAAATTCCTCCACAGTGCTGTAAATGACTCATTGCCAGTTATCACAAATGCTTGATTGCAGTTGTTGCTGCTAAGGGTGGCCCAACCACTTATTACGGTTTAGGGGGCAATCACATTCTCACACAGAGCCATGTAGGTCTGAATTTTTTTTCCCTTAATAATAAACACAGTCATTTAAAAACTGCATTTTGTGTTTACTTGTATCTTTGTCTAATATTTAAATTTGTTTGATGATCTGAAACATTTAAGTGTGAGAAACATACAAACGAACAAGAAATCACGACAACTGTAAGCTCAATTTTTAAAAATGTAGCCTTCAATTTATGCCAAAAACATGCATATAAGTAAGCTACTGTTACTAAGAAAACAGTTGCTCAAGCAAAAAAGCTACCATGTTCAACTATATGCTTACCTGTATGTTTTCAGTCCTCCAGTGACGCCATCTTGCTGCTCTTGCAATGAACATTTAATTTTTAAAAACCAAGCATCTCCTAGGTACCTGGAAGTGATGGCTTGTACCACATGCATGAACCAGCAAATCACAAAGAAGCCTGCCAAATCTGAACCTGTGTATCAAAAATGTGTAAGAAAGTGCAATGCAGGCACTGCCTCTAGGGTGCGCTGTTCTATACACTGGGATACACTCAGTCAGGTTATGTGGTAAAAAAGGACTTTGCAAGAAAAAGAGAAAATATGTTATTTAGACACTAATAAATGTATATACACTCTCCGAATTACGCAGACATCGGCATGGTCCTTTTAATATCCTAAGGTCTGTGGACTGTGTAGTCCCTGTATGTAGTTGTCTGTCAATACCGTATAAGCACAGCACACTCTCTTTCTCGCCCACGCACACGCACGCACACACACACACAGACATTCCTTGCATTAATGGGTAGATTTTTAAATTTTGGTCTAGTTTGACACCGCAAAAATCTTCCGTTTCAGCAAAAGCAGCAATAAAACAAAACCCTTAAGCTGTTTCTTTCCAGTGTGTGTGGTGATCCGAGCTGTGTATTGTTTGTCTCTCCTTTCACTGATTATTTTCCACAGCTGTGGTTTCATCCACACCTGTGCTCCTTAATTAGCAGCCTTTAAATGGAGTAGGGTCCTCCACTCCTGCAGAGAGACATTTACGCTCACATGCAGCTAAAGTGCTCCTCACAGCTCTTCTCACGTCCAGCTGTGAACTTCGCCTCAGACTCGGCACACCGTAAGCAACCTCTCTATCTGATCTCACCACCCTTGCATTTAACCTCTGCTTGTCTTGGATACCTGTGCACAGGTGGACCATCTCCTTGGCGGACCGACACAACTCCTGGCAGCAGACTAGGACCCTCTCCTGGAGCTGGTGTCTCCTCACCCCCGTCGGCATTCTGTAAGTGCCTTATTCATTAGACTGAACTTTCTCCCTTTGCCCTCAGCTGAGGAATTACTCTTGCACCTGGCACTGTATATATTTGCATCAGCATCACCTCACCTTCGCGGGAACACGGCAACCAGGAGTGAACAAGGCCACAGGTTGTTTCATTCCAACCACTCCCTGCTCCATAAGATTATAATTAACTCCACAATATTCAACCATGTGCAACAAGTTACTCATTACTCCTTCTCTCTCTCCTTTGCAGGGATGCCAGACTCCTCCCGCTCTGCACTCACACACATTCACACACACTCACCCTCAATAAAGATTTTTGTTATTATAACCAAGTCTGTTGTCTGCTCCTGGGTCTGTTACTAAATCATGTCAGTGTGCCCTGTGTGGTGAGATTTCCTTCAAGGTAAATCTGGTCAAAATGTCACCTCTTACTACCACATTTGACATCTGTATGGCAAGGATGACTTACAATGTGAAGGAAAGAGTTGGGGCTGTCAGGATCTTATGAAAAGATGATCACAGAAATCCTGTTTTTAAAATGTCAAATATGCTTATACGTATTGCAGTATCATAGTAGTAGCAGTGGTTAAACATTTCATTACATTTTCTTCCTCAATTTTATATTGCACCTTTTTAAATTATTCTCTTTGCTACAGCAATGAAATTTCAGAAAAGGGCGCAGGGAGGATCATCTTAATTTCAGTAGCTTGTACAACAAATAGAATCTATTCTCCTCTGGCATAGCATTAAACTGACCAGTCTCCTGGGGTGACAGCAGTGCTCCTGAACATAGGCATACACTGAAAAAATGGCATTTTTTTCCCCTCTTTAAATGTCATGTGCTGTTATTATTAGCTGAAATATTTACCCTGTGATGTAAGATAGCACTGTTTTTTTGTTTGTTTTTGTTACAGCATGTTCTGTCTGAAATTATCTATACAGTATGTGTTATGTCTTTATTCTCCAGCGGTTTCAAATTCCAGCATCACAATTCTACCATCAACAAAGGTAATATTAATTCACATTAATCTTCAACCGCTTAATACTTTTCGGGTTACGGGGGGTGCTGGGGCCTATCCCAGCATCTTTGAACGAGAGGCAGGGTACACTCTGGATGGCTCGCCAATCCATTGCAGGGCCAACACAAAGAGACAGACAACCATTCACTCTCATTTCATACTGAAGGACAGTTTATCCCCAGTTGATGCCAATCAACCCAACATGCATGTCGCTGAACTGTGTGAGGAAACTAGAAAATCCGGCAAAAACCCATGCAGACACAATGAGAACGTTCAGCTCAGTGGCGCAGTGGTTAGCACTGTGGCAGCACAGTAAGAAGGTCACTGGATCGATTCCACCCCTGACCATCGTAGGTTCAATCCCACCCTCTGACCATTGGTGACCCTTCTGTGTAGAGTTTGCATGTTCTCCTCGTGTCTGTGTGGGTTTACTCCGGGTACTCCAGTTTCCTCCCACAGGCCAAAAACATACAGGTTAGGTTAATTGGAGACTCTAAATTGGTCCTAGATGTGAATGTGTGTGTGTGTGTGTGAATGAGCAAAGGATTGGTGCCACACCGTGGATGCCCTGTAATTTTCCCATTGTGGGATTAACAAAGGATTATAAAATAAAGCATGCAAACTCCACATAGAAAGGTCACCAGGGGCCATGCTGTGCTGCCACAGTGCTAACCACTGCACCACCAAGCTGCCCAAAATTAATTCACAGTTTTATATATATAATAAGTATTGAATATGTCAAGATTTTTCTCATTAAACATATTTCTGATGGAGCCATTGACCTGAGATTTTCACCAGATATCAGTAACAGCCCAAGGAATCCATACATCCAAAGAAATCAAGGAAACTGTGTTCATAAAAAAAGTTATAGTTAATAAAGTGGAATGACACAGGGAATAAGTACTGAACATGCTCGGTGAAATTTATTTAATATTTAGTAGTAAGTCCTTTGTTGGTAATAACAGCTTCCAGACACCTCCTGTATGGAGAAACTAATAATCACCCTTTATTGTCATTCAACTGTACAACCAATCATGTACAGTAGAACGAGATTGTGTTTTACCTATCTACAGTGTTAATCACACACACACCCCAAGTGTAGAATCAGAGGGCTGCTGCCATGCAAGGTGCCACAGATTTCCCTCCTCCATTCCATTATTGCTGAGCACCAAGCTGGACGGCAGGAAGTTCCACTTTTATATGGTCTTCGGCATGACCCGGATGGGATTTTAAGACACTGTAAAAAGAAACTTGAAGAAGTTGGACATAGACAGGAGTTCCTGGCAGTGAAAGGCTAAGGACAGAGCTGTGTGGAGGAATCTGATCAGACCTAAATGAAACAGTCATTGTCGCCCACAGACTGCTATGATTCTGATGATGATGATGATACTGTATATATCAATCCCTCCAGGATTTCGCGGCATGTTTTTATGATTGTTCCGGCCCAAAAAGCCTGAATTTGTGGGAGCTTTTTTAAAAAGTTGCGATAAAGTTGCAATTTTTTGAGAGTTTTTTTTTTTTGCAGATGTTTTTTTTGCAGATTTAGCAGATGCTTTTTTCCAGTGTACTGCAATAATATCCCATATAACACCACAAGAAAGGCACATAAATGTCAAAAATTTCCCATTAAACAGTGATTTGTAAATTAAGCAGAAGCTTCTGCTATACAGGAAAAAAAAAACTCTTGTGCAATAGCAAATACAGACTTTGACACAATATCCATTACAACAGCAAAATTGCATTGAATGCATGTTAAAGAAAGAGCATAGATTTGGAAATTATGGCAGCACCTTCATTTGAAAACCGCAGCGGTCCCCAACCAGCACAGAGAAAAAAAAGAAGTAATTTGTTCTTTTGCTCTGTATTGTCTAATGAAGTCTGTGTTTTTCTGGAAAAAAAATACTGAATATTCTCTCTTTCCATGCCTGACTGCTGCCAGTCTGTTTATCTGCTGCATCTTGACACACAGTCGTACCGGAAGAAGTGGCTCTACTTGGGTGCGCACGTTGGACTTTGTCCAGACCAGAGATTCACAGCTTTTTAAAGCTCATTGACAAGATGTAATAATGGTTTTACCTCTAAAGATGCATACAATGTTACAACACTGGCTGTAGTGTTAAATTTGCTTGTTTACTTGTGGTTTTACTGCATCTCTCCTCCCACGTGCTCCCACAACTTTTTCAACACAAACCCAGCACTTCCTACACACGGTCAGCATGGAGACACGAGGAGGCGTTCACCAGCAAGCTGGGGGAGACGGAGGAAGGGACAGTGTGGGAAAAGTCGTGGATGGGTGTTTTTTTTTATTTTTGTAATTTGAATTTTATTGGGTTTTCAATTTAGAAAATAAAGCAAAAAACAAACAAGCCAAAAAAAAACCAAACAAACATCAAAAACAAATATACCCAGTGAGAGGATAAAACATTCCAGTTCCACCCTAATACTCCTAAGATGATTGACTTAATCTACAACACCTATAAAGGTGAGATAGGATCCCCACTTATTGTAAAAGCTGTCCATCCTGTCCAAAAGTTTATATGAAAGGCGTTCTAGTGCAGCAAGCTTGCCCAGCTCCCTGAGCCATTGAGCTACGGGTGGGGCAGAGGAAGATTTCCAATAAGAAGTAATCAACTTTCGGCCCACCATCAAAGCAGTCTGAATCCACTCGGCATCAGAGATTGGGTCCTGAATAGTTGATGGATCCCCAAGGACAAAAAGTCTCTGAGTAAATGACACTTCTTGCTTAACAATTGTCATAATATGTCTATGGATCTCCAACCAAAAGTCCTGTATTACCGGACAACTCCAGATCATATGGATAAATGTACCCTCCCCCTATAGACATCTCCAGCAGCTTGATGAATGAATGAGATTTGCTCTAAACATTTTATGAGGTGTCCAGGAGAATCGATTCAAAATTTTAAATTGAGCAAGTCTGGTTTTCAGTTCCCTAGACACTTTCTTCCCATTCCTTAAAATATTTGCCCATTCAGCATCAGTAAATTGTGAATTCAGATATTTTTCCCATACGTATTTAAGGGATGAAAAATCTTTATTTGAGCTCTTAAGGAGCATTGAATAGAAATTTGAGGCCTTACATCTTTTACCACAGGAACTCAATGCCTGGATGAACCAATCTGCCTCAGGAGGAGGGGTAGTTGTAGATCCAAAGACTTGACACAGCAAATGTCGAAGTTGTAAATATTTCCAAAACTGATTCTGTGGTAGACCATACTGTGCCCGTAGATCATCAAATGATTTGAGAGCTCCCCCTTCATATAGATCTTTTAACATCAAGATGTCCTTTTTCACCCAGATTTTCCAAATAAATGGGGATTTTCCAATGTGGAGACTTGGGTTAAGCCAAATAGAAGCCATAGAATGCAGATGAGAGCTAAACCCTAATATAGAAGCAACCCTCTTCCAAACGTATTGTAAAAAGGATACAATAGGATGCGACTGAAATTCAGAAGGAAGTTTGATTGTGATTAAATGTACTAAGGGAAGAGGGCTGCTCAGATAACTCTCCAAATAAAACCAAGGGGGAGCTCTCTCAGGGTGGAGAGCCCAATGAATCAAATGTCTAAGACTAAAAGCGTAGTGATATAAAACTAGATTTGGGACCCCCAAACCTCCTGAATCTGTAGCCTTTTGTAATCTTTTCAACTTTAATCTAGGGCGCTTACAATTCCATAAAAACTTATTGCACAACCTATCAAATTGCCCAAAATAACCAACTCGAATCTTAAGAGGAAGGGATTGTAGAAGGTAATTAAATCGGGGTGCACAAATCATCTTGATAACATTGACCATGCCCCAAAGAGACAAAAAAAGAGGCGACCACCTCTCTATGTCTATTTTAAATTTTTCGAGCAAAGGCTCAAAATTAATCTGAATCAGATCCGATAAAGTGTGAGGAAACAGGATGCCAAGATATTTAATTCCTAATTTTGGCCAAGAAAAGCTTATATTTTGACCAAATGTAAACAATGTTTTAGGGCAATGTTAGAGGGAGAATTTCTGATTTTACCCAGTTAACTCTATAACCAGACAGACGTGAAAATTGGTTAATAATTTTAAGGAGAGCTGGAATTGATTTTTGAGATTGTGTAATCAGTACCAATGCATCATCAGCATACAACATTATCTTATGGGTACTGCCATGGACCTGAATACCTGGAAAATTGCTGTCTTTGCAGATAGCAACAGCTAATGGTTCTAATGCCAAAGCGAAAAGCAGGGGACTTAAAGGGCAGCCCTGGCGCGTACCCCTATAGAGTCTAAAAGGCTGTGATGTAACTTGATTTGATATCACTGAAGCTCTAGGTTCATTATATAGTAATTTAATCCAGGAAAGAAACTTTGAACCAAAACCAAAAGTCTCTAGAGTAGCAAAAAGATGATGCCACTCAACCCTGTCAAATGCTTTTTCAGCATCCAGGGAGAGGGCTGCTACTGGAGAGAGGTAAGAAAGTGAAGGATCATTTTGAACTGACCATATGATATCAATAAATCGCCTAATATTGTCTGCCGCACCCCTGGAACGAATAAAACCCACCTGATCAGGATTTATAAGATATATCATTACTTTATCTAATCTTAATGCCAAAATTTTGGAAAGAATTTTACAGTCACAGTTTATAAGACTAATTGGTCTATAATTCTTGCAATCTAACGGGTCTTTATTGCTTTTTAAAATAAGCGAAATTAAAGCCTCTGTTAAAGAAGGGGGCAGACGGCCTTGTTCAAAAGATTCCGCAAACATTTCTAAGGAGAAAGGAGAAAGCTCATCAGTACAGGCCCTGTAAAATTCTACAGTGAATCCATCAGGGCCCGGTGCTTTTCCAGTCGGAAGGCTCTTAATAACTTTCACAATTTCATCTTTAGTAATTGGGGCGTCAAGCAGGTCTATTTGTCCCTTCGCTAGGGAGGGCAAAGACAGGGAAGACAAAAATGCATAAATCTCTTGAGATCCAGCCTCCATTTCAGAAGAATAAAGCGAAGTGTAAAATTCTCTAAAAGCACCATTAATTTCATTTGAGTCTGACACCAGAGTACCATCCTGTGCCCTAATAGCAGATATAATGCACTGAGCTTCTTTCATTTTAATATATCTAGCCAGCATTTTGCCAGCTTTGTCCCCTTCCTCGAATTGTTTATGCCTAAGGCGAAATAGGGAAAATTCCGCTTTTTGTGTTAGGATTGAATTCAGCTCATACTTAAGCTTCACAAGGATTTACAGATTTACTAAGTTTGTGTCCTGTTTGAATGCAGTCTCTGATATAGCTATTCTCCTCTCCAAATCAATCTGTTTAGCAATGTTAGCGTTCTTTTTAAAAGATGCATATTGAATAATATGTCCCCTGATAAATGCCTTAAAGGCCTCCCAAGCAACACTAGCAGAGGGAGCAGAATCCCAATTTGTCTCAAGATATAAGGAGATCTCTGCTTTCAAAGAGGACACAAAATCTGGATTAAGAAGAAGGCTTGAATTAAGCCTCAATCTAGATTTTTTTTTTAACTGACAAGGCGGGATCATATGTAAAAAAAACAGGGGCATGATCTGATAGTAGTATGCTACCAATGGAGCTCGAATTTACAGAGAAAACAGAGGATTTTGACATTAGAAAGTAATCAATCCTAGAAAACACATTATGAGCAGTGGAATAAAAAGTGTAATCCCTTGTGGACGGGTTAAAAAGCCGCCAAACGTCTACTAAACCAATTGCATTGCACGTCTTTCAATATAGAGCCAGATTTAGATAAACGCTGTGAGGGGATGCTCCGATCTAAAATGTTGTCCATGACCTGATTAAAATCCCCAAATACTAAAATGGGATAATTACCCATTTCGCTTAGTTCGTGTTCCAGTTGTGCAAAAAATGCACAATCAACTATATTTGGTGCATAAACATTAGCGAGTATCATCCTATGGCCCTTAATTTCTATAAGAATTATGAGGAGTCGTCCATCATCATCACTAACCTCTCTTAGACACTTGAACTGCAAATGTTTATGAAAAAGGATTGCCACTCCCCTGCTCTGGCTATTATCGCAAGATGCAAACCCGTGACCCACCCAATCCCGACAGAGTTTTTTTAGATTCTGTTTTAGTGAGGTGTGTCTCCTGAAGCAATGCTACATCTACTTTTTTTGATTTAATAAACACCAAGATTTTTTTCCTCTTGATTGGGTGGTTAAGACCTTTAACATTCAAAGTAATAAGGTTAAGAAAGCTCTGACAATTAGCCAACATCATAAACGGTACATATTACCATCCAAAATATCCAGCAATTCTCCACCAAAAACCCCCTCACTGGGCAAAAGACAAACACAATAAAAATTAAAAATACAAAAAAAAGAAACAAAAACCACTTAACCACTTAATCATAAAATAACATAAACGGTGACCTAAAACCAATGTCACCCATCGGTGCTCAAGAACAGCACCAACCCAAAAAAAGAAAATAAAAAACTCTAGGACCGTGACTGTGAACAGTGCAACAAACTTAGGGAGAGCTGCAACATCGCAGCAGCCTCATGCCTACAAATAATAAAGCACGTGCAGTAAAAGAAAAAATGAAACCTTACATTAATACTGCATCAAATCCTCCATCAAAAATATATGACAAATAAACATATAGCATGTATTTATACCATTGTTCATCAATGTCTCACAGTAGTGAAAGAACCAGGTTCTATGCTTTCTTAGGATCAGTGAACTCCTGTTTACCACTTGCCATCTTCACAATGAGAACTGCAGGATACCTGAGAGAAAATGCAATTTTCTTCTGATGTAGCAGGTGTTTACATTGCTTGAACGCCGCCCTCATATCGGATACTCGTCTGGAATAGTCCGGAAAAATCATGATGTGATGACCATTCCAATCCAGCTTTCCCATCCCACGTGTTGCCTCCCAATACGCTCCCTATCCTGGAAGCGCAGAAGTTGAATCAGGATAGCCCTGGGTGGCTGGCCGTCTGGTTTGCGTCTGGCGAGGCTCCGATGCGCACGGTCAATTTCCAGCCCTCCAGGAAACTCAATTTTCAGGAGATCTGGGATAGCTTTGCGCATGAAGGTGAGGGCATCTGACTTTTCACAGTTTTCTGGAAAGCCGACAAAACGTAGATTGTTTCGGCGTGATCTATTTTCCAAGTCATCCAGCTTCAGAAGTAAATCTTCCACCTGCATCTGAGTTGCGGGAGGATTAGCATCCAGAGCTACATTAGCGTCTTCAAGAAAGGCAATGCGAGATTCCACGTCTCCCAGCCGGGTGGCTAACTCCGTTAACTTGGTATTCACCGCCCTCGTTGATGCCTCTATAGAGTTAAGCTTAGCGTCTTGCCTCTCCGATATTTCTTTCAGCAGTGCATAAATCTTAGAAATGTCCTCCGCCATTTGGTCTTTAGAAACACCTGCATCTGTTGAAGGTGGCGGAGAGGAAGGAGGGCTCGTTGCAGTATCGCTAGCTTTAACCAGACTTTCCTTGCTAGCACCGGCTTTGGAGCGAATATTAAGTTTCTGTAGCTGCGTTGGCATTTTAATCCTGTTCTCCACAAATGCAGTCTCAATGCAAAGTGTAGAGTAGTTTCAGCCGAGGAAACAAGAGAAAAGCGCCCTTGTAAAAGTAAAAAGGCTGTCTGCACTGCGGAGCTCCTCACCTAAGCAGCCATCTTCACTGCCCGCGTCTCCCTGCAACTCGTGTTTTTTTTTTTTAAATCACACACTGTTTTTTGCTGATGTGTTCCATTAATACTCACTGTAAACACAGAACTAAGTGCAGTGCAACAAAACATCTGATTGGTTAGACTGAGTGTTTGAGTGCTACTCAGGGACAAATCTGATTGGTGAAATTGGCGGAAGTTGATGAGGATTGGCCAACATTGCTGAAGGTTGTGGTGATTGGACAAAGTTGCAAGGTCGTGCAAAAAATGCAATGATGACGTGATTTCGTATGAATTTGTGCGACCACATTGCAAAATCCTGGAGGGACCGTTACATATAGTCCAACCACAAGCACATTTACATAATATATAATCGTCGGCCTCCGTCGGTCTATGATGACCATGGAAGAGAATCCTAAACGTCTACTCTGCTGGAACAGCACTGCCTGTGGCTGAACAGGCCGATGCGCGAATGGCAGTCCCTGTCACACAGGTCGTACTTGTGGGTGGTCTCCATGCTGCTGGGTCTGTGGCGGTTCTTCCTGCGGCTCCTTTTTTCATCTGCTGCAGCAGTCAGTCTCTCTTCACCCGCCTTGAGCTGTCTGGTCAGGGTGCCTCTTCAGTTGGAGCGGTCCGTTGCAAGGTCCTCCCAGCTCTCTGTGTTGATCTCCAGGGCCTTCATGTCTCTCTTGCAGACGTCTCTAAAGCGCAGCTGTGGGCGGCCAACGTCTCTCCTGCCAGTCGCCAGTTCTCCGTAGAGGACGTCTTTGGGGATTCTGCCATCCTCCATACGGTGAACGTGGCCTAGCCAGCGGAGCCTGCGCTGCCTGAGTAGAGTGAACATGGAGGGAAGGCCAGCGCGGGACAGAACTTCTGTGTTGGGCACTTTGTCCTGCCAGGATATGTCCAGGATGTGGCCAATGCAGCGCAAGTGGAAGGAGTTCAGTCTCTTTTCCTGCCGGGCGTATGTTGTCCACGTCTCACTCCCATAAAGCAGCGTGCTGATGACGCAGGCATTGTAAACTGCCATCTTCGTCTTGACAGAGAGTTTGGGATTCTCCCACACTCGTGTGGTGAGGCGAGCGAGTGTGAAGACTGATTTTCCAATCCTCTTGTCGATCTCTGTATCAAGGGAGAGGTTGTTGCTGATCGTGGACCCCAGGTACATGAACTGATTCACGACCTCCAACTCGTAGTCGTCGATGGTGATGGTTGGTGGTGCTTCCGTGCCTTGCGCCAAGACGTTAGTCTTCTTCAGGCTGATGGTAAGCCCGAAGTCCTTGCATGCCTGGGAGAAGCGGTCCATCAGGGTCTGAAGCTCCTGCTGTGTGTGAAGCTGTGTGTGTCTAATATATAATAGGTTAGGTTAATTGGCATCAAAACTGGGGATTCTAAATTGTCCTTAGGTATGACTGTGAGAGTGAATGGTTGTCTGTCTCTCTGTGTTGGCCCTGCGATGGACTGGCGATCTGTCCAGGGTGTACCCTGCCTCTCACCCAAAGATGCTGGGATAGGCTCCAGCCCCCCCCCCCCACTACTCAAAAAGGATTAAGTGAAAGAAGATGGATGGATGGATAATAGGACAGCGATAACTAGGTACTTGTGACTTTTTGGGAAGATTTTGAATAAGATTTGATTACATCCTTAAAATTTTGGTTTTAATCAAATAAAAATACTGAATGTCTTAGTATTTTTCTTACTTTTTTACATTTTTGACTATGTTTCTTAGTTTAACATAGATTAGTTCAGTTTTTCCCCTTTCTTCACTGTATAAAATAAAATAAAATGAATGTTATCATAGTCCTTACAGATACTGTATGGGAGAAAACCATAACTGAAAACATACCCTGTAAATATTTTACTGACTTATCACTTCAGCACTGCCCAAAAGGTTAAAGTATTGCTCTTTCTAATCCCTATATGAAGAAATTTTATACTACTTTGGGCAGAGAAAGTTTAATCATAAAATGCAACAGCTGTCCCACAATAACACATCCCAGTAGAATCACAGTTCACACTGCTACACTTATTGATAAGAAAATAGAAAGTGGATTATTGATAAATGACATAAGTGACCATTTGCCAGTCTTTGCACTTATCCATGGCCACACGGGGGCCAATACAGAAAAAAACTTTAAAATATTTCAGATACAAATCACAAAATGCAATCAGTTCTTTTAAAGAAGACCTACTGAAGCAAGACTGGACAAAAGTCTATGTATCAGATGTAAATGAAGCCTATGACACATTCATGAACATTGTAACCACTCTTTATGAAAAAAAATTGTCCATTAGTAAAGAAAAAGCTTAAACAGAAATTTGCCGATAAGCCATGGTTAACCAACGGATTACAAAAAGTGTGAAAAAATAAAAAATCAATATATAAAGCTTTTCTAAAGAAAAGGACAAAAGAAGCAGAGCAGTGGTATAAAACATACAAAAATAAGTTAATATATATAATGAGATGAAATAAAAGAGACTATTACAGTAAAGAACTGGAGAAAAACAGTGATAATATTAAAAACACATGGAAAATACTTAACAATATTCTTGGAAATAAAAACAGAAATGCAAGCTACCCAACCAATCTTTCAAAAAAAAAAAATGACTCTTGAGTGTGAATGCAGTCTCACCTGCAGATGAATTTAATAATTTTTTTGTTCACATTGGTCTTAATTTGGCTTGAGAAATACCCATTACGGCATCTGCAGATGATACAATAAGCAAAAACATTGCTATAAAAGACTCCATTTTCATAAATAACACAGACGAGAAAGAGGTCATTGAAATTGTTAAATCATTTAAAAGTAAAACATCTACGGATTGTGATGGTATTGACATGCTTTTAGCCAAAACTATCATTGAATGCTTAGTGATGTCATATCCGGCTCTAGGGAGCGGGGCAATCAGAGCCAGGGGCAAGCCAGTGAGTCGTGATATTTTATTCAGGGTAAAGGGGAAGGGATGAGGAGAGCACAGATACTCATGCAGACGTACACTCACAGGTTGCACAGCGCAGAGGTAAGCAGCTCGTACCGGACGTGGGAGTAACAAGACGTACATACTCACAGCGGGATACAAACACAGGAATGCTGCAAGAGGAGTATAAGCTGACACCAGACGAAGGGGCTTCAGCTTAGCAATGTGTTTATGTCGCAGCCCCGAGTCAGAGGCTGCTCCTATTTATCCTCATTGGCAGCGCCCCAGCTGATGAAGACTAATTGGCCCCAGCCGTCCATAATGCTGCCAGCTGGGGGCCAGCTGAGACGCTGCTCAATGGGAAGCAGGGATGAGGGAAAACATGGGCTGAGTGCCGAGACGGCATCTCAACCCATGGTGACAGAGCCCCTCCCTCAAGGTCGGGCTCCTGAACGACCAGGAACATCCCAGCCCCCCCCACCACCACCACCTAGGGTGGGAGGAAGGGAGGCGGACCGGAGGGGAAGAAGCCAAGGGAAGGACAACACCAATGGGGCAATGTAGGGTAGCGGGAAAGAAAAACCCAAATACAATACTGACAAAACAGAATAATTAACCCAGGTACAGATGGGGAGAAGAACTGGGTCAGCACGCCGGTTACATACTACCCAGAGAGTACCAACCATGCGTGACCCAGAGCAAGGAAAAAAGAACCACCAAAAAGGTACAGGGCAAAAAATGCTGAGTACGGTTAAATAAAGGGGAACCTATACACAGTGCTAATTTAAGTACATACACACACAGTCACCAAGAAAAGTGAGGGTGACTGGAACAAATGACAATTATAGAGCATGGTGTTACGGAAAACAAGGCACATGACTCTATAATGAACCAACAGGACAAAAAAGAAATACTGAGTGCAGGCAAAGAAAAACCCCCACACACGAATATATAAATACCCAGTCACCTAAAGAAATGAAAGTGACTGGAATAAATGGATAACTGCAGAGCATGGTGTTACGGAAAACAAAACATAACTCTACAATACAAAAAACGAGGCTAAAAACATGGCACAAAAAGTAAAATGCTGAGCATGAGCGATGGAAAACACAGCACTATAAAAACGAATCCACCAACAGGACAAAACATTACACCCGAGTGACCTTAATAACAAAAGAAAAAGTGACACCCGAGGTGAATGGCAGGCAGAGTCCAAAAATGGCCGAGATGGCTCCGGAGATCTCCCCGCCCATCGTCCAGCTGGCGAATCAGGGGAAGAGAAGTGTTCGGACGGCGAACTCTGGACCCAGATCCCAGGAATCCAGTCCACCGGCAGCCGAACCAGGCTGCCCAGAGGGAAACACAGACCAGTGGGGGGAACCAGATCACCGAACCGAAAGTTCTGTGGGTCGAGTCGTCGACCCGCATCACTCAACCACCAGGACCGTTGAGACGGGCGAAGGATCAGAGCGGATCCCGGTGGAAGAGGCTCAGGGGAGAGCCGATGACGAGGGCGGCGGGCGTCAGGCCGCAGGAAAACGGCCACCTCCTCACCGGACCTGGACAATACTGGGGCAGCACCCACGTCGGACCCCGATCGGGCCTCAGGCGAACCCACGTTGGACCCCGACTGGGTCTCGGGCGAACCCACGTTGAATACTGCACCAGAACCGACCTCCAACGTTGAACCCGGACCCTCCAGCACCACGAGGAACAGCAACTCCTTGCCGGTGACCCTGGAAGAAGGCTCAGAAGAGAAAACAGAACCGGGATCAGGATCACCGGCAGCGCCAGAACCCGGCGAGACGAGCTCAGACGCAGCGGACGGCTGCACCCGGCTCGTCTCCCCTGGAGATAGGCTGAAGTGCTCGGGGATAAAAAGAGAGAAAAGAAAGGAGCACACTCGCCTGATCTCGGGTTCTGACGCCGTCCAGGACTGCGAAGATCCAGGATCCGTCGTCAGGAGGTCGTTGTCAGGCTCCCATCTAGCCGCGTCGGGCCCCACAGCCAGCACGATGGTCAGCGCAGCTTGAGATCCCTCCAGCTCAGGTAACCCCGCCGACGATCCACTCGGCGTGAAGCCAGAAGAATCTCGTCCCGCCGGACCGAACCGCTCCTCCGTGGAGACCCGGGGACGCTCAGTCGTCGGCGTAGACTCCACGCAGCAGTCAGTCCCCCTCCTCCGTCCGCAATGTAGCTGCGGAACCACAGGCCCTCTCCATATCCCACCACGTTGACCCGGAGCCGGGGACCGCTCGGCGGAGAGAGACACAGAGGATGGGGGATTAGGCATACAGGTTACAGCAGGTGGGGAGAGTTCAGGGAGCTGCGAACCCTGAACTTCTCCAGGGATGTGACAGAGCAAATCATTAAGCAGGTGTGAAAAAACAATGACTTGCCTGCCCCCTGGAGGTTGAGTATCGCCTGCTGTAGTGGATTCTGCTTCTTCCTCTCCCCGCCCGGCGATAACGGAGGACCCCCCGGGAGTTCGTCTGAGGATCGCTCGCGTTGTCTCCAGCAGAGAGCTCACCAGGCCGGGATTCCAGGCACACACAGCGGTCAGGAAGCGCGTCGAGGAGGAGGGGGAAACAGCCGGGGTGAGCCAGCCCGAATGTCCAGGAATGACAGCGGGGGAACGAGGCTCAGGGGACGAGGCTGTAGAATCTCCACACTGACGAGGCGAAGGGATGACAGCTGCGTGGGAGGAACGGTCCTGACGATGACCCAGAACTGGATCCGGACGAGGTTCGTGCAGAGGTGACTCGGCGATGTGATGACGACTACTCCCAGGGGACGAAGCGAGGGGGAAACCCAGGATTCGCCGCTCCAGATCGGAGATCGAGACGAGGAAGGCGTCGAGCACGGGAAAGCTTCGTAGCCCTGAAGTCCTCACCATCAATCTCACTGCCGCCGCCACATGCCTGAAGGTGGTGACAGGAAACACAGTAGAGCTCGCGACAGCCACTCGACCCCGGACATAACTGCTGTCAGCTGCGGCTCCTTGAAGGGAATCCCGAGTGACGTGGCGCAGGTCGGGGGAAGTCCTCTGGTTGGCGCGAACTCCCGGACTGGAATGGTGGCAGGAACGGGACTGCGAAGCGGGGAAAGACGTCGCCCACTTCGACTCCCTGCCGGGATTTCCATCCACCCCGTGGAGCTTCTCTCGCTGTGTACCTGCAGCGTCTATCCTGGCACTGTCCTCCAGATGGTACAGAGAGTGAGGGTGACAGTCCAGGAGTTCCTCAGCACGGCCCGGATGCCAGCGTCTCACGTTGGAGGCGTTGTGCAGGGTGAAGAACGTCCCGTCGACAGCCTCCGAGATGGACCTCAGCTCGTCGCCCTGGCGCCGGAAGTGACTCCTGGGAAACGGCATGCTAGCAGCGCTGACACCCGGACAGAAAGGTACATTTCCACGGCGACTCACGGCCGCCGGTAGCTCTTCTGGCTGCGACATACTGTCATATCCGGCTCTAGGGAGCCGGGCAATCAGAGCCAGGGGCAAGCCAGTGAGTCGTGATATTTTATTCAGGGTAAAGGGGAAGGGATGAGGAGAGCACAGATACTCATGCAGACGTACACTCACAGGTTGCACAGCGCAGAGGTAAGCAGCTCGTACCGGACGTGGGGGTAACAAGACGTACATACTCACAGCGGGATACAAACACAGGAATGCTGCAAGAGGAGTATAAGCTGACACCAGACGAAGGGGCTTCAGCTTAGCAATGTGTTTATGTCGCAGCCCCGAGTCATCGAGGCTGCTCCTATTTATCCTCATTGGCAGCGCCCCAGCTGATGAAGACTAATTGGCCCCAGCCGTCCATAATGCTGCCAGCTGGGGGCCAGCTGAGACGCTGCTCAATGGGAAGCAGGGATGAGGGAAAACATGGGCTGAGTGCCGAGACGGCATCTCAACCCATGGTGACAAGTGAAGCCACTGATGTATATTTGCAACCTGTCTCTCCAAACAGGTATATTTCCCAATGCAATGAAAATAGCTAAAGTAATTCCGATATACAAGATGGGTGACAGAGGGGAATTTTCAAACTATAGACCTATTTCATTATTGCTGCAATTTTCTAAGATACTTGAAAAATATTCTGTGAGAAATTGACAACTTCATAATGAAGAATAATTTACTGTGTGAACAGCAATATGGGTTCAGACATAAGAGGACAACTGCATTTGCCCTAATGGAATTTATAGAAAAAATATCAGCTGCCATTGAAAATAAAGAGTATTCAGTTGGGTTATTCCTGGATCTTAAAAAAGAATTTGATCCAGTGGATCATAATTTATTATTAAAGAAACTACAAAATGATGGTATTAGGGGGGTAGCACTGTCCTGGTTATGTAGTTACTTAAAGAACAGATATCAGTATGTATGTGTTGGTAGCAAAAACTCACAGTTACTGAAGGTTACTTGTGGAGTCCTACAAGGTTCAGTTTTGGGGCCATTGTTATTCAATATGTACACTACCGTTCAAAAGTTTGGGGTCACTTAGAAATTTCTTTATTTTTGAAAGAAAAGCACTGTTTTTTTCATGAAGCTAACTTTAAACTAATGAGAAATACACTCTAATATCTAATATACATTGCTAATGTGGTAAATGACTATTCTAGCTGCAAATGTCTGGTTTTTGGTGCAATACCTACTTAGGTGTATAGAGGCCCATTTTCAGCAACTATCACTCCAGTATTCTAATGGTACAATGTGTTTGCTCATTGCGTCAGAAGGCTAATGGATGATTAGAAAACCCTTGTGCAATCATGTTAGCGCAGCTGAAAACAATTTAGCTGGTTAGAGAAGCTATAAAACTGACCTTCCTTTGAGCAGGTTGAGTATCTGGAAAAAATTATTATTTCAAATACAAATCATTATTTCTAACCTTGTCAATGTCTTGATTATATTTTCTATTCATTTTACAACTCATGGTGGTAAATAAGTGTGACTTTTCATGGAAAACACAAAATAATTGTCTGGGTGACCCCAAACTTTTGAACGGTTGTATATATAAATGATATATGTAAAGTTTTGGAAAAAAATGGATTTAATATTGTTTGCAGATGACACTAATTTATTATGCAGTGGAAGCAATTTGGAACAACTTTTGGATACACTGTGGTTTGATTCAAACAAATTAACACTCAATTTAAGTAAGACAAAATTTATAATTTTTAACAACCATCTCAACAACTTAGTATCTAAACTCAGTGTAAATGGTGTAGAGATTGAAAGGGTATCCGAAATTAAATTTCTTGGAGTAATAATTGATAATAAACTGTGTTGGAAGTCACATATTAATTATATTAAAGGTAAAATATCTAAATCAAACAATACTACACAGAGTGAAATATTTGCTGAATCAACTCACACTATATACTTTGTATCTTTCATTACTACTCCCATACATGACATATTGTACTGAAGTATGGAGAATTACATATAAAACAAACATATATCCAGTCTTTATGCTTCAGAAGAGAGCTATTAGAATAATAGACAAAGCTGCTTACAGGGAACCAACAAACCCACTTTTTCTTAAATTAAAAGCTCTCAAGTTGAAAGATCTGGTTGACTTTAAAACTGCAGTAATAATGTTTAAAGTGAAGAATCTATCACTGCCCGCAAATATCCAAAAGTTGTCCCAAATAAGGGAGAAACAATATCATTTCAGAAGAACATATATATTTCAAAAACCTTCAGTGAGAACTACCACCAAGCAACACTGTGTCTCAGTGCAAGGAGTCAGACTGTGGAACGCTTTTGGACCTGAATTAAAATCATGTTCAACACATGGACAATTTAAACAAAAACTAAAGGAAGAAATACTCCAAACATATATACAAGATGACATGTAAAATCACATAGGAATTATCATATTCAGTCTGTGTTGTGTTGTTGCTTAGTTTTTTGGGGGGGGTTTTGTCATGTTTTGTCATAGCTTTTTTCTGAATTGTAATCGCTCTTGTTTTGTTTTTCTTTTGAATTCTTGGATGGAATATGGGTGGGCAATATAAGCTGCGGCTTCAGCCATCACCCATTTCGGATAACTTATGTTGAACTGTATAATCAGAGGAGTTATTGTTTAATTTGACCTTGTAAGATTTTTTTTTTAAATTTTTTTCCCCTTTGTTATATTATTCTGTTCCTTTCTTTTAATCTTTACTTTTAATCTATCCGAAATAAAGATTCATTCATTCATTCATCTGTTATTGTTAAATATGGCTTAAGTCTGCAATTCCATCAGAAATCCCACAAATGATAACCCATCCAGGTATGATAATCTCTGAATTACTTTCTGGCATTCATACAGTAGCACATTTAAGACTTTCTCATAACTCTTCTATACAAGTGGCTGGAAATTATGTGTTTACTGAACCCTGATTATTTGTGGGAGCTTCTCAGTATGACTCATGGGTACTTATAAATGTGAAGTTCTCTTAAGCAGTTGAATAAGACATCATTAGTCATCAGGAAATGTCATAAAATAGCATCTGTTTCTGTAGTTTAGTCAACAAATGGGAGGAGAAACAAGAACTTAAAGCAGATGGGTTTGGAGATTGGGTGAATAGGCTTTAAAGAACTGGGGTAAGAATGAGATTGATTAATCATTTAAAAATGATGATCCTTAATCTTGATCAACTGTTTTTATTTTAACCACTAAGACAAAGGTTCTCAAGAAGTACTTACTTGAAACAAAAAAAAATTATTTGCACCCAACTACTGCTATATCTTGCTATAGTACATCTGTTAGTACGAAAGTAAAGGGACAAAGCACTTACTGAAAACTACTGAGTTTCTATACAGCTATAGCAGTATTGATGTCAGAGAAGATAATGCACAAAAGAAATCCAGGATGAAAACAAAGGTTAATCACATTCATTTAATCTTCATCTTCTTAACACTTATTATCATGGGGGTCCGGAGCTATGTGGATTAGGTGGCGGTCAAAGGTGAAGACCTTGGCGGACTGATCCCAGGCGTTCTAAACTGGCTTTTGGTATGTGGAATGTCGCCTCTATGGTGGGGAAGAAGCCTGAGCTGGTGCATGAGGTTGAGAGATACCAGCTAGATATAGTCGGCCTCACCTCAACGCACAGCTCCGGTTCCGGAACCACTCTCCTGGAGAGGGGCTGGAGCTTGGCCTTCTCTGGAGTTGCACCGGGTGAGAGGCGATGAGCAGGGGTGGGTATTCTTATATCCCCCCACCTTGCTGCCTCTATATTGGAGTTTTCTCCGGTGGATGAAAGGGTTGCTTCCCTGTGCCTTTGGGTTGGTGCCTATGCACCAAATGATGATTCAGAGTACCCACCCTTTTTGGAGTCTCTGACTGGGGTGCTGGAGGGTGCTTCTCTTGGAGACTCCATTGTCCTACTGGGGGACTTCAATGCGCACGTGGGCAACGACAGTGAAACCTGGAGGGGGGTGATTGGGAGGAATGGCCTGCCCGATCTGAACCCGAGTGCTGTTCAGTTATTGGACTTCTGTGCTAACCACGGTTTGTCCATAACAAACACCATGTTCAAACATAAGGGTGTCCATATGTGCACCTGGCACAAGGACACCCTAGGTCGCAGGTCGATGATCGATTTTGTTATCGTGTCATCAGACCTGTGACCATATGTCTTGGACACTCGGGTAAAGAGAGGTGTAGATCTGTCAACTGATCACCACCTGGTGGTGAGTTGGATCCAATGGCAGGGGAGGATGTCATTCAGACTTAGTAAAGTCTGTCATTCAGTCTGTCATTCAGACTGAGCCACCACCGGTGTGGTGGCTCAGTTGGTAGAGCATCCGCCCCACACCCGGGAGGCAGGGGTTCAAATCCCAGCCGGGTCATGCCAAAGACCATATAAAAGTGGAACTTCCTGCCGTCCAGCTTGGTGCTCAGCAATAAATGGAATGGAGGAGGGAACTCTGTGGCGGCGCCTTGCATGGCAGTGGCCCTCTGATTCTGCACTTGGGGTGTGTGTGATTTACACTGTAGATAGGTAAAGCACAATCTCGTTCTGCTGTACATGATTGGTTGTACGGATGAATGACAATAAGGGTGATTTAATTTAATTTAGTAGACCCAAACGTATAGTGAGGGTATGCTGGGAAAGTCTGGCTGAGGGCCCTGTCCGGGAGGTCTTCAACTCCCACCTCCGGCAGAACTTCAACCACATTCCGAGGGAGTCTGGAGACATGGAGTCTGAATGGGCCATGTTCTCCACCTCCATTGTTGAAGCGGCTGCCCAGAGCTGCGGCCGCAAGTTTGTTGGAGCATCTCGTGATGGTAACCCCCGAACCAATTGGTGGACACCAGTGGTGAGGGGGGCCATTAAGCTGAAGAAGGAGTCCTATCAAGCTTGGTTGGCTTGTGGGACTCCCGAAGCAGCTGAGGTGTACCAGCAGGCCAAGCGGAGTGCAGCTCAGGTGGTTGCTGAAGCAAAAACTTGGGTATGGGAGGAATTCGGTGAGGCCATGGAACAAGACTTTCGGTTGACCTCCAAGAGATTCTGGCAAACTGTCCGGCAGCTCAGGAGGGGGAAGCAGCTCCATGTCCACACTGTGTATGGTGCGGATGGGGCACTGCAGACTTCAACTGGGGATATCATCGAGCGGTGGAAGGAATACTTCGAGGATCTCCTCAATCCCACTGATACGCCTTCCACAGAGGAAGCAGGGCTTGTGGACGAGGGAGATGACTCGACTATCACAGGGGCTGAGGTTGCCATGGTGGTTAAAAATCTCTTTGGTGGCCGGGTGGACGAGATTCGCCCTGTGAACCTCAAGGTCCTGGATGTTGTAGGGCTGTCATGGTTGACACGCTTCTGCAACATTCCGTGGAGGTCGGGGGCAGTGCCTTTGACATGGCAAACCGGGGTGGTGGATCATCTTTTCAAAAAAGGGGACCGGAGGGTGTGCTACAACTTTAGAGGGATCACACTCCTCAGCCTCCCTAGGAAACTCTATGCCAAGGTACTGGAGAGGATAGTCCGGCCGTTGGTCGAACCTCAGATTCAGGAGGAGCAATGTGGTTTTCGTCCTGGCCATGGCACATCGGACCAGCTCTTTACCCTCTCGAAAATCCTCGAGGGTTTTTATGAGTTTGCCCAACCAGTTTACATGCGTTTTGTGGACTTGGAGAAGGCATTTGACTGTGTCCCTCATGGTTTTTCATGGGGGGTGCTTTAGAAGTATGGGGTATCGGGCTTGTTGTTATGAGCTATTCAGTCTCTGTACGACCGTTGTGAGAGTTTGATTCATATTGCCAACACTCAGTCGGACTCATTCCCAGTGAGAGTTGGACTCCACCAGGGCTGCCCTTTGTCACCGATCCTGTTCATCATTTTTATGGACAGGATTTCTAGGCACAGCCAGGGAATGGAGGGTGTCATGCTTGGTGAACACAGGATCTCATCTCTGTTGTTTGCAGATGATGTTGTTCTGCTGGCTTCATCCAGCAATGACCTACAGGTCTTACTGGGATGGTTTCCCACTGAGTGTGAAGTGGCTGGGATGAGAATCAGTACCTCCAAGTCCAAGTCCATAGTCCTCAGCCTGAAAAAGGTAGCTTGTCCTCTCCGGGTTGGGGACAAGCAAATGCAGCAAGTGGAGAAGTTTAAGTATCTTGGGGTCTTATTCATGAGTGAGGGGAGAATGGAGCGAGAGATTGACAGACGGATCGGAGCAGCATCTGCAGTGATGTGGACATTGTACTGGTCTGTTGTGGTGAAGAGGGAGCTAAGCTCTAAGGCAAAGCTGTCAATTTACCAGTCAATCTACATTCCTACCCTCACCTATGGTCATGAGCTTTGGGTAATGACTGAAAGAACAAGGTCGCGGATACAAGTGGCTGAAATGAACTTTCTTCATAGGATTGCTGGACTCACCCTCAGGGATAGGGTGAGGAGCTCAGTCATCCGGGAGAGGCTCAGAGTAGAACCGCTGCTCCTCCACATTGAAAGTAGCCAGTTGAGGTGGTATGGGCATCTGATCAGGATGCCTCCTGGACACCTCCCACTTGGGGTGTTTCGGGCATGTCCTTCTGGGACGAGACCCTGGGGAAGACCTAGGACTCGCTGGAAGAGGAGAGGGAAGGGAAGGCTGGGCTTCTCTGCTTGAAATGCTGCCTCCACGACCCGGACCTCCAGAAAAGTGGTAGAAGATGGATGGATGGATGGACAACATTGGGAAAATACTGCATTTTTATACAAAAAGTAGGCAAATTTACAAGAAAAAAAGTCTCTGATTTACAAGAAAATCTGTAAAACTATGACAAAAAATTTGCACACACAAAAAAGTGACAGAAACGTCACAGTCCTACATAAAAACACTGTTGAAGTTTATTAAGGGAGAAAAAAGATTGGACAGAATATTCACAGCCCCAAAAGTTGGAAGTGTGGACAGCTCTATCTTTAAATGGGTTTATAATGTGCTTTTAGTTAATATATAATATATGTACAGTACATACACATGAATATTCAGTCCTGAAGTGACCACACGGGACAAGCATTAGGCTGGAGGAGATGACAAATGCTGCAAGAAAAAAAAATGCTGGAAGAAGCACTGCAACTTTTTATTTATCAAATTATTTTTTTAGCACTCCTTTTATTGCAAATGGACTCTTAAACACCAACAAACTCCAAAGGTACGGTGTTAATCTGGTGAATCTTGTTATACTAAGAGCTACAGTAAATCACTATACAGTGATGATAATAAGCCATCTATATTTCAGTGTTTGATCACTGCCTAATGCTGTCTCGTGATTAAATAAAATGGGAACGGAAAACAAGAAATATGATTTTAAGCTTAAACTTAAACTTTATTTTTATTTATTTAAGCTCAATAATTAAATTCCAAATAACTCAGTGATGCTGTATTGCAGTGCTTTGGAACTCATTTTTATAACCCATTTTCTGGGCCAAGGCCAGAATAGCCTATTTTCAGCCTGCGATCATTGAGTCCATCTCGACCTCTACACCAAGGTGGACGAACCTAGTCATTTTCACCCTTTTCCTCAGCAATGTAGAGGAATTCCCCACTAGCACTTGGCTAGTAGCGGAAGCGTACTCTATGGTGTCAGGACCTGCACCACTGGCCAATTACTCATGGAGGGGGCCGTCACACCCCTCCATGGGTAATTGGTCAGTGGTGCAGGTCCTAACAGAAATTGGGGGCTCATCTGGGATTTGAACACCTGTACCACTTCTTTAAAGGGGGAGCTGTGACGTCCCCCTCCGTGAGTAATTGGTCAGCGGTGCAGTGGTGCATACATATCCATTATGCATATGAATAAAATTTTGAGTGTTGTGTTTTCCTTAATGAGATATTTTAAAAAGTTTAGGCCGATGAAATGCATCTATTCTTTCATTCATCTATTTGGTGTTTATTTCTTATATATTCATTTAGATTCTCTTTTGTGCAGTTGTGGTATTTTAACAGAAGATAGAAGATCTGAAAATGATCTGCAGGGAAAATAATCAATTTCTTTTAACGTGGATATTTAAGAATAGCGTTCAGAGCGACTTAGTCTATAATTGAAAGTGGTAAAACTTACTTTCTAATTGAATTTTATTATTACCAAAATCATGACATTTTAAAAATACAGAACAGTTTAAGGTTAACTTGAATTTTGTGGGGATGATAAGCAATATTGAAAGGCATTTATATTTAAGGACCAGTGGCATAGAGCGTTTGTTCTTGATAAATGTCCGGAGCTGCTAACATTTAAATGAGCACTGAAACATACGTAAATTTCACTCTTACAGCTGACGAACAAACCATTCTGATCACATTTCATGAATGATTAATACAATGCAAAGCCCAAATTTGCATGAGAAGAGCTAATCGTTTCTCAAATCAGCTAATTCCTACCAGGCAGCACATATGGGGTACTCCCATAGCTTTAAATCATATTAGCAAACTAGCAACCAGCTAACGTCAGACAACAATTCACCAGCTTAATCAACAATATATTTACCTCCTTTTGAACAGAGGGGTTTGTCCTTTTATTTGACAACCAACACTTTAAAATGGCTTGTTGCCCTTGTGGAGCTCTTTTCATTCTGTCTCACTTGTGAACTGGTCCTGCTGCCTTCAAGCGTCCTCACCTGCCTCTGCTGCAAATGGCTGAGTATTGACCAGAGAAGGCATGGACCGGTTGGGCAATATCAAGTCTATGGGGGGTACATTGTTTGATTATTAGAAATGTTTCTTTTCATTGCTTGCAAATGAAAAAAAACAAAAAAAACAGACAACTTCTTCACTCACTTGTAGATTTTTTTTATTAATTATATGATTATTGGAGGGGGTATATTGCATGGATTTGAGTGCCCCGATTACAACACTGTGGATCACAGGGGGCTGGAGCCTATCCCACAGTCTTTGGATGAGATTAGAAATTAGATTTTATGTTAAATGTGCACTGATAAAAAATATTCTGCCCAATTTACTTAAAAATTAAGACAACTCTTTGCGTAAGACTTTTATGTAGATTATGCAAGACTGCTCCTTGTAAGAACTACTTATTTTTTTGTAAGCGAAAAACACATTTTCTAGTAAAGATAGACATTTTAAGTAAAATCAACTTAATTTTGAAAGTAAAATTAACTTAATGTTTTAACTCCTTAAAGTGTTATGACCCGAGCGCCGGTTCTGATGGCGCTCGGGCTAAGTTATGTTTCGCTGCCGGCCTTGACAGTTGCGGGCTGTATTCTGGCCTCACCGGGCTCTTATTGTGAAAGTGCTCGGTGGGGCTTCCGCCTGTCAACAGTCGGTCAGCTGATTGTAATTACCGTCGTTAGTGCTTTGCCTTCTTAAGCCCGGCACTGGCGGCGGTAAGACGCAGCAGTGTCAGTCGTTCTTCGTCTGAGCTACGGATGCTTTGGACTGTTACCTACCTCGTCTGCCTGTGGTTGACCGTCGCTTCCCCAGGACCAGTAAGTGAGCTGTTAGCCTTACCCCTCCCGGTGTGAGTAGACCTCTGTGTGTCTCTGCCTCAGCAGCCTGTGTAGCCATTACTCCAACAACCTTGCCTGTGTATGACCGTCTCCTCCTACGGACCTGTATGAGAGCTGTTTAGCCTTACGCCTCCGGATGTGTGTAGACTTATGTGTCATTGCCCCTGCATCTTGTGTTGTTACTTTTTCACCGTAATAAAACTCACTGAAACTCACTGGTGTGGCGTCTTATGGTGGCTCGCGAGGGCCACCGCATGACAGTACACTGCTGCCAAAACGGCGTTTACGGTGACGCCAGCCCGAGACGCAATTCACCAGTGGGTTCGAGTTTTTGGACATTTGCTTTTTCCTGTCTGGGTACTGTGTATGTGAAGAATGCCGTCGCGGAGGGGCCGCATTTGGAGTCTGAGCCGCGAGCTGACAGGTGTGCTGGAAGTCGTGGATGAGCTGCTCATCTCCGCTTCCCTGCTGGATTATGACCACGGCATACACTGGTACCTGGACGCCGCCGAAGATATTCTTTGTCATCTCTCTCCCCTCTACGCCGACCACCCGGAAGTCGACGCGAGGAGGGAAGACATCGCCGCGCAACGCGAAATATACCTGATGATGGAGGAGGAACGCGGCATGAAGCAGGAGAAGAGGCACTCCTGCTCTTTGCCTATGGATCCCGATCCTGTCCTCGATCCGTTTCGGGAGTTCGCACCGTCTGGGGGCCGGCGAAGGCGTCGGCGCCACGGCCGGGTGCATTTTCGGCAAGCTCCTGCTCCGGATCCAGTTCCGGGCCGCCGGGATGACCCCCTCAATCAGCCAGCTGCTGTGAGTGAGCTGAGTCCTGTGCTGGTGGGCTCCATCCATGGGTCCTTTTCTACCACCCAGCGAGCGTGGGAAGGAGCAATGTCCGCTACAGCTGATACCATCTTTCCTCCGGGAGACAGGCAAGTCCAATTTCACTGTCCTATTTTTCATAGTGATCTGTCTTGTCTGACTCCTGGGGGTGAAGCTCGGGGTTTGCAGCTCCCTGAGTTTCTTTCCTCAGCTGTAGCCATTTGTATTAAACCTGCTGCCTCTGTGTCTCCTCCTGCTGAGCGGTCCTCGGCGTTAGTCCCATGCCGTCGAACGAGGGGGAGGCCTGCGGCTCTGGGAAATATCCCGGCCCTGCAGCCTTGTTTTGGACAGAGGAGGAGAACGGACTGCGATGAGGAGCCAGTGCCGACGAGAGAGCGTCCCCAGGGTTCCTCAGGGATGCAGCCCGAGTCAGCAGGTCCACGGTCCTCTGCCCCCACGCCATACGGGTTATTGGTGTGGACGCCAGCACGTGAGGATCCGGCTGCAGAGACCTTCAGGCTGGCTGTGGAACCCGACGCAGCCGAGTGGGAGCCCGACGACGAGTGTCTTCTTGAACCTGGATCGGCGAAGTCCTGGACGGCTCCAGAGCCCGAGTGCAGGCAAGTGCTCTTCCTTGTTTTCCTGTATGGTGTGTTAGAGCATTTTTGCCTGCCTCATGGGGAGGCGAGTGAGGGGCAGCCGTCTGTTGCACCCGAGCTCGTCTCGCTGGGCTCTGGTGCTGCCGGTGGAACTGATCCCGGTCCTCTCCTGTTTTCTGAGCACCTCCACAGCGTTACCAGTCCGGAGCCAGTCAAGGTCACGGGACTGGGGGTTCCAGGTTCGGAGATGGAGGTCGTCGCCGGTGCAGTCCTGACCCAGTCGGGGTCCGATGCGTGGGCCGAGGTGACCCAGTCGGGGTCCGACGCGTGGGCCGAGGTGACCCAGTCGGGGTCCGACGTGGGTGCAGCGATGACCCAATCGGGGTCCGACGAAGTCCAGTGGGGGTCCAGCGCAGGTGCGGCTGTGACCCAATCAGGATTCGAGGGGGTCCAAGTCTTTGGTTGTTCCCCTCTCAGGAGCCACCAGCTGGGGGCCATTAGAGGTTTGTGTTTGGCAGACTGGCGCTCTCCTGTCTTGTCGTCTTCAGGCGGACGGCTGCATGCATTTCCTCCACGGTCCTGGTGGTTGTGGGATGCGGGTCGGCCACCCGAGGAACTGCTTCGTGCGTTCGGCGTCTTGGGTTGGCCACCCAATAAACTTTGTTTGCTACGGGGTGACCTGGTTCGGCCACCAGAGGACTTGTTTCTGGTGGCCTGGGACTGGGGTAGGCCACCTGATCATGTACTGTGTTTGTGGGACTATCTGTGGGCCCATACGGTGCCTAGTCATAGTCAAGTCAAAGCAATTTTAGATTGCCTCATGTTTCTTCTTTTTGAAGGCCACAGTCTAGTCATAGTCAAGTCAAAGCAATTTTAGATTGCCTCATGTTTCTTCTTTTGAAGGCCACAGTCTGGTCAAAGTTAAGTCAAAGCAATTTTAGATTGCCTCATGTTTCTTTTTTTTTTTTGGAAAGCCACAGTTTAGTCATAGTCAAGTTAAGTCAAGCAATTTTAGATTGCCTCATGTTTCCTTTTTTTCGAAAGCCATAGTTTAATCATAGTTAAGTCAAGTCAGAGCAATTTTAGATTGCTCCATGTTTTTTTTTTGTTTTTTTTTTTGTAAGCCACAGTCTATCTATAGCTAAGTTATGTCAGAGCAATTTTAGATTGCTCCATGTTCTTTTTTTTGTAAGCCACGGTCTAGTCATAGACAAGTTATGTTAAAGCAATTTTAGTTTGCTCCCTGTGTGTTTGTATGTATTTCTTGTTTTGTTTGTGTTTAGGTTGCCTCATGTGTTTTTGAAAGTCACGGTCTAGTCGTAGTCACGTTATGCCAAGCAATTTTAGATTGCTCCATGTGTGTTTCCATGTATTTTTTGTTCCATAGTTATCGTGCGTTTCCATGTATTTCTTCTTCCATAGTTATCATGTGTTTCCAGATATTTCTTGTTCCATAGTTATCATGTATTTAGGTTGTTTGGGAGTATGATTTTGGCATGTTAAGTTTGGGTTTTTGAAGAGATCTTTACTTTGAGTTCTTTACCACGTGGGATTATGTACTTTGGAGTTAGACGGGTTGTCTGTGGTCCCTGTGGGAAGATGTTCGGTGTCAGGTGCTTATTCAATTCAATTCAATTCAACTTTATTTATATAGCGCCATTTCACAACAACAGTCATCTCATAGCACTATCAACTGTAGGGGGGACCCCCACAGTTGCAGAAAGACCCCAGCAATCAGGCGATCCCCTGTGAGCAAGCACTTGGCGACGGTGGAGAGGAAAAACTCCCTTTTAACAGGAAGAAACCTCCAGCAGAACCAGGCTCAGGGAGGGGCAGTCATCTGCTGCGACTGGCTGGGGGGTGAGGGGATAGAGAAGAAGAAAAGAACAGACATGTAGAGAGCAAACAGCACGATGGGGACTCAATCTATGGGAGAGAACAAACAAATGTTAATGACCAGCAAAAAAAAAAAATATTTCATAGAGAGTGAGGAAAGGAGTGAGGCCCAGTGCATTACTGGAGGTCCCCCGGCTGACTAAACCTATTAGCAGCATAACTAAGGGAGGGTTCAGAAACACATGATCCCTCCCTAATTGTAGGCTAGATCAAAAAGGTAGGTTTTAGCCCTATTCTTAAAAACAGAGATCGAGTCTGACTCCCGAATCCAGATTGGCAGCTGATTCCACAGGAGAGGAGCTTGATAACTGAAGGCTCTGCCTCCCATTGTACTTTTGGAGATTCTAGGTATTACAAGTAATCCTGCATTTTGAGAGCGTAGTGCTCTGTTAGGATAATACGGTAGTATCAGATCTTTTAAATAAAAAGGAGCCTGATTGTTTAGAGCTTTATAATAAAGCCTGATAATAAAGAATTACAATAATCTAATCTCGAGCTAACAAAAGCGTGGATCAGCTTCTCAGCATCACTCTGAGACAAGATGCTCCTAATCTTGGCAATATTACGCAAATGATAGAAGGCAGTCTTAGAAACAAATTTAATATGTGAATTGAAGGACAAATCCTGATCAAAAATAACTCCAAGGGTCCTCACAGAGCTATTAAGAGAAAGAGTAACTGCGTCCAAACTGAAAGTTTGATTTGGAAAGGAATTTCTAAGGTTTTTTGGACCAACAAGAATGACTTCAGTCTTATCTGAATTTAATAGCAGGAAATTACAAGTCATCCAAGCTTTGATTTCCTTAAAACAGGCTTCTAACTTGGCTAATTGATTAGTATCATCTGGCTTCATTGACAGGTATAATTGTGTGTCATCTGCATAACAATGAAAATGTATACAGTGCTTTCTAATAATGTTGCCTAACGGAAGCATATATAAACTAAAAAGAGTAGGGCCTAGCACAGATCCCTGTGGAACTCCATGACTAAGCTTTGAGCTGAAAGAAAACTCATCATTTACATGAACAAACTGGAACCTATCAGATAAATAAGATCTAAACCACTGCAACGAAGTTCCATTAAGTCCAACATAGTGTTCTAATCTATCAAGTAGAATATTATGATCAATAGTATCAAAAGCTGCACTAAGATCTAAAAGGACAAGTACAGAAACTAGTCCATTATCAGATGCAATGAGGAGGTCATTAGTGACCTTCGCTAAGGCTGTTTCAGTACTATGATGGATTCTAAACCCAGATTGAAACTCTTCAAGTAAACCATTTCCCTGCAGGTGGTCAAATAATTGCGTAGCAACAACTCTTTCTAAGATTTTTGAAATGAAAGGGAGATTAGAGATTGGTCTATAGTTAGCTAAAGCTCCTGGATCTAGCGTTGGCTTTTTGAGTAAGGGTTTAATTACAGCCGTTTTAAAAGCCTGCAGTACATGGCCTAAAGTTAATGAAGAATTGATTATATGAAGAATAAAGCTACCAATAAGTGGGAAGACTTCTTTAAATAACCTGGTAGGAATAGGATCTAAAAGACAAGTTGAAGGTTTGGATGAGGAAACTACTTTGTCTAACTCACAAAGGTCGATTGGAGTAAACTCATCAAGACAGACATCAATAGAAGGAGTTGTAGTAGTTACAGTATTTAAGTTAACTGTGGGAAGAATCTGATTGATTTTATCTCTGATGGATGAAATTTTATTATTGAAAAAGTTCATAAAGTCCTGACTAGTAAGCTCTAAGGGGATGCTCGGATTGACAGAGTCCTGACTCTTTGTCAACCTGGCTACAGTACTGAAAAGAAACCTGGGATTATTCTTGTTCTCTTCTATTAATGCAGAGTAATAACTCATTCTAGCTTTTCTAAGAGATTTTTTTATAAATTAAAAGATGATTTCTCCAAGCTAAATAGATTTCATCTAAATTAGTAGAGCGCCATTTTCTTTCTAATTGATGAGTCTTCTGTTTTAAGCTACGAGTTTCTGTGTTGAACCAAGGAGTTAAAAATCTCTAATTAGACTTTTTCTTTTTTAAGGGGGCCACCAAGTCTAGAGCCTGATGCAGAGAAGCTGAAACACTATCCAACATGTTACCATGTTATGTTCTTTATGGTTTTGTATCCCTTGTATTTTTTTAGTCATGTCTTGTTTTTTCTGGTTTCGTCATGGTTCTGGGGGAAATTGATGTATTCTTTTTCCTTTTGGTTTAAGGTCTCGTTCATGGGTTGGTTCTCTCCCTCCACATCTGTTCCCCAACCTCCCACCCTGGGGGGTGGGCAGGGTGGTTCCTTGGGGCGTTCGGAGTCCGCCCGTGGAGGGAGGGTACTGTTATTACCCGAGCGCCGGTTCTGATGGCGCTCGGGCTAAGTTATGTTTTGCTGCCGGCCTTGACTTTTGCGGGCTGTATTCTGGCCTCACCGGGCTCTTATTGTGAAAGTGCTCGGTGGGGCTTCCGCCTGTCAACGGTTGGTCAGCTGATTGTAATTACCGTCGTTAGTGCTTCGCCTTCTTAAGCCCGGCACTGGTGGCGGTAAGACGCAGCAGTGTCAGTCGTTCTTCGTCTGAGCTACGGATGCTTTGGACTGTTACCTACCTCGTCTGCCTGTGGTTGACCGTCACTTCCCCAGGACCAGTAAGTGAGCTGTTAGCCTTACCCCTCCCGGTGTGAGTAGACCTCTGTGTGTCTCTGCCTCAGCAGCCTGTGTAGCCATTACTCCAACAACCTTGCCTGTGTATGACCGTCTCCTCCTACGGACCTGTATGAGAGCTGTTTAGCCTTACGCCTCCGGATGTGTGTAGACTTATGTGTCATTGCCCCTGCATCTTGTGTTGTTACTTTTTCACCGTAATAAAACTCACTGAAACTCACTGGTGACTGTGTGGCATCTTATGGTGGCTCGCAAGGGCCACCGCATGACATAAGGATTACATTTGATTACATGATCTGCCTCTCCTGTGGCTTGTGTTGCAGATCTGCGCCTGTCACGTGATTGGTCAAAAAGTCTGAAAAAAAACAACAAAATAAACCCAGATGTACAAAGCATTTCACATCACTAGATGGCACACACATATGGCTTACTGGTCTGCACTGGAGGACCGAGATCAGCAAAACCAGAACTGCAACAAATCTGATGTCACTTCCGGGGCACAGAACAAGAGCTGTATAAACAATTGCGCAGCATATATACCACAGGGAGGAAGCATTTGCACCAAATTTTGCCATCTATGATTCTAAAAGGGATTATTTAGCTTCTGAAGGGAAATATTTACCTTCTGGACAGCACAAGATGAACCGGAGTGGAACATTTTTCGTCCGCCATTGACGAAGCTGCACGTGATGAAGAAGACAATACTGCCGGTTCCGCGGGGTAAAGTAACCAAAATTGAGGTGGAATAAATCAGAAAATAAATGTGATTTTTGTCTGGATGTGGGAGAGAAAGTGAAAATGACAAAATACGGACAGGGGCGAGCACATGGACGAACACACAGACAAATGGCGACACATGACAAGCTGTCATGATCCGGCGCCAATCTCGTCCGCGCTCGGGTCATACATCATCTCCTGCAGGCTTGACAGCAGTGAGTATCTTCTGGCTCCCTGGGCTCTTATTGTGACAGTGCTCGAGGGAGCTTCCTGCTGTCAAAGCCTGCCAGCTGTGGTGCATTCAGGGCTCATTAGCGGCCGGCATTTAAAGCGATCGCTGAATGCAGCCCAATGCAGCAGTCTCCGTTGAATTTCCCTGTGTTTTGGCGTCAAGCGAGCGTTCCTTGTCTCGGACATCAATATCCCTCTTTGATTCCTCATCTCTGATCATCCCTCATCCTCGTCGGGAATTGTAAGTGTGCTTGCTCAGCCTTATAGTCTCTGTCCCTAGTCATAGTGTGTTTTAGCCCACCGTGGCTTATTACTTTGTCGCTTTGTGTTATCCTTCTGTTCCTTTTCCCTTTAATAAACATCACTGCAAACTCACCGGTGACTTGTGGCGTGTTATGGTGGCTCGCGAGGGCCACCGTGACACAAGCGGTAAGTCTGATGTTTTTTTTATCAGCTTGTTTACATTCTACTAATTTTCTGGTTCATAAATTTTGAAGATAACAAAAAAAAAAAAAAAAAAACTAAAACTAAGACAAAAAACCAAAACCATCCTTTGTGTAAATATGTCCAAAGTCCACTTTGACCGAAAGTTATGTAATCTGATGTGGCTGCCATCACATTATGCAAATTAGATGTGTAAATTTACCTCATCATAAATTTTGGATCATATTCTACATCTTTCTCATTGACAGTAAGCCATTATGTCTTACCACTTTCAAGTTACAGCCTTTGCAATTTGTGATATCTAAACTGAATATTTTCTTGAAAAAAATCATAACCACCAGAGGGTGCATGGAGATGGTGCATGCAGATGGTGCGGTATCTTAATCCTCAAGTAGTTAAGAAAGGTCAACTTAAATTTTCTATTTGCAAATTCACAAAATTAGGTTGATTTTACTTCAATTCTTTAACTGACTTTACTTGTAAAATGTATTTCATGCAAACAAAAAATTAAGTAGTTCATACAAAGACCAGTCTTGCATAATCTACATAAATATACAAAAAGTTGCCTTAATTTTTCTATGTTCATCAAGTACAGTATTTTTCAGTAAAAGGTCATAGCAATTAAATGTTATATAACATCTTATACCTTTTGTAATTAGCATTTCGGTCATGAAATACTAAAATACAGGGTTTAATATCTGCCCCACTGAATTTGAGCTACTCTGTGACTGAGGAAAATTGGTAGTGCTAAAAGGATAAGTCAAAGTTAAAGTCACCAAAATTGTCTTTTATTAACTATACCACGTGGTTACAAAAAACAAACCACATTTGCTGCTGCCATGGAGCCGAGAATTTATTATAAAGATAAATGGACATGACCATCCCATGGCTTTACCTGAACCTTGGCACTACTTTGATCAAAAGCCATCTTGGGCTAACTATGCCTTTCCAATTGTAGAGCACTATAACAGAAAGTATACACCAGCATCAAAAGGCACTTATAGTGAAACCTGAAAAGGTACATGAAGAACCTAAGAAAGTGCAGTGCAAGTAAGAATTGCAGCACTAGACAATTAACTCTTGACCTTCAACAACACCTGACTTTGACTTAGTAAAAATGAACAACTGTACAAGAAGAAGAAGAAGCCAACTTTATTGTCATTCAGTCCATACAGCCAATCATGTACAGTAGAACAAAATTACATTTCTCCTATCTACAACGGCACACGACTTTACACAGAGAAATTCTCACACTGGGTACTAATTTGTACATTGCTCATTTGTATATTGTACATAGTCTCATGCCATCTCAGGTTCATATCATCTCTGATATTAAAATTACCATTGCACAGTCTATTGGGTATTATCAGAGTTGAGTCATACTCATTCAGCGAATTTTTACTTCCCCAGGGTCGTGTTACAGTCACTCAGCGAATTTTCAATTTTCGTTCTTCTTGTTTCTTCTAGTTTTAACTGCTTAACTGTCCTAATTGCTTTTAATGTGTATTTATTAGTATTCATTAATATTAGTATTTAGTATTAAGGTGTGTGTCATGCGGTGACCCTCGCGGATCACCATAAGACGCCAAGAGTCCACCAGTGAGTTTTGCAATGATGGTAATTTATTAAAAACACAAGACAAGACAAGACTATGAGCCACTCAGGGCAAAAACACACATTAAGCAATACAAGGGCTCGTAGGGCTAACCCCGGCCACTATGAGCTAAACTATGACATGACATGAGACACGAACCTGACATGAAGGTCTGACGACGCTTTGACGAGGATAGTTTGACGAGGTTTGACGATTTGACAATACTCCTGCCATTTAACTGCCGCTAGTGCCCGCTTTATATAGGCGAACACTAACGAGCAGTAATGACAAACAGCTGACCAACCTTGACAGGCAGAAGCCCCACCGAGCGCCTTCACAATAAGAGCCAAGAGAGGCCAGAATACCACCCACAGCTGTCAAGGCTGGCAGCGAGCTGTGCTTAACCTGGGCGCGGACAGAACCCAGTGCTCGGGTCGTAACAGTACCCTCCCTCCAAGGTCGGGCTCAGAACGCCCAAGGACCACCCTGCCCCCCCCACCCCCCAGGGTGGGTGGCTGGGGGTAGGTGCGGAGGAAGAGAGACCAAACCCAGAAACAATCAAAACCCGACAAGAACAACTAAGTACAGAACAGTGACAAGAATGCCAACTACTCAGATTAAATTAAATGTTCGACTAACAATCACAAAAAAATGCACAGGATAACATGGACAAAACAACAAAAAAAACTAGAATCACTGGGTCAGAAAAACTAAATACAGGACAGCACGAGAAAATTAAATCTTGGCCCACATGTTACACAAGAAAATGACTTCCCCCCTGCGTGAATTCTCATGAGAGTTTTCAAAAATCCAAATACAGAAAACAGAGCACTTGCTGGCTCATACCTGACTACACACAATACAAACTAAGGCAACTGCAAGACAGAACCATAACACAAAGCACACAGGATAGCAAGGAAAAAAAAACAGATCACTGGGACAGATCAACACCAGAAAAATGACCACTACCCCCCCGACAGTTTATGTCAACCGGCGGAGACCAGACGCCATAGGAACAGTTCAGGTGGTCTCCCCGCGTCCAACGGCCGGTGGGTGGTCATGGGAGGTGGAACATGACCAGGCGGCTCACCACAGTCCAACGCCCAGCACGTCCGCTCCTCTGGTGGTCGAACCAGGTCGCCCAATGAAACACACCACATGTTGGGTGGCCGACCCGGGACGCCGAACCGGCGGAGCAGTTCCTCAGGTGGCCGACCCGTGTCCCTCAGCCACCAGTCCCGGGGCAAAGCAGCCCGCGGCAGCCTCCCTGACGAGGACAAAACTCGGGAGAGCCGGGGCAAGCGAACAGGAACCCCCACGGCCCCCGGCGATGATGCACGGGGCGGTGACTAAGTAGAGGGGAAAGATGGCAAGGATGAGCCCGTAATCCGTCCAACAGCGAAAGGTCTGCAGCTCCTCCCCCGTCTGTGGACCACACTGGCGCTGCACCTCCGCTGGACCCCGATTGGGTCCCAGTTGCACCCAGGTCGGGCCCCGATTGGGCCAGAACCGCACCTGCGGTGGACCCCAATTGGGCCTCTGATGCACGCACGTTGGACCCCGATTGGGCCAGAACCGCACCTGCGGTGGACCCCGATTGGGCCTCTGGCGCACCCACGTCGGACCCCGATTGGGCCAGAACTGCACCTGCGGTGGACCCCAATTGGGCCTCTGGCGCATCCACGCCGGACCCCGACTGGGCCAAAGCAGCTCCTGCGATGGACCCCGATTGGGCCTCCGGTGCATCCACGTCGGACCCCGATTGGGCCACAGCAGCCTCCACGACGGACCCCGACTGGGTCGGTGCAGCTCCGCTGACGATCTCCACCCCCGAACCTGGGACCTGCAACCCAGTGACTCCGACTGGTTCCATGCCGGCGACATTGCAACGAGGCTCACAAACAAGAAGAAAACCAGGATCAGAATCACCGGTAGCAACAGGACCCAGCGAGACGAGCTCGGGCGCAGCAGATGGCTGTTTCTCACTCGCCTCCCCGAGAGGCAGCCAAAAATGCTCCAAAACAGGAGACAGAGACACAAGAGGGAGCACTTGCCTGCACTTGGGTTCTGTTGCCACCCAGGACTTTGACGATCCAGGTTCAGGGAGGCGACTGTCGTCAGTAGGCTCCAACTCAGCTGCGTCGAGCTCCGCAGCTGGCAAGTTGTCATCTGCAGCCTGAGGTTCCTCCCACGTTGCTGTCCACGCCGAAGACCTGTATGGTGTGGGGGCAGGGGACCCTCGACCCACTGGCTCAGACCGCTACGGCGAGGAGACCCGGGGACGCTTCATCGTCGGCTCAGGCTCCAGGCCGCAGTCCGCTCTTCTCCTCCGTCCATGACGTGGCTGCAGGGCCGGATCCAGGCTTTCCAGCACTGCAGGCCCCCTCTTCATCCGACGACGTTGGCCTGGCATCACGGACTGCTCGACCGAGGGGGACACAGGGGCAGCAGGATTAGTTATTATCACTACAGCAGGTGGAGGGAGCTCGGGGGGCTGCGAACCCCGAACTCCGCCCCCAGGAGTCAGACAAGGCAGGCTACAATTATGGTGTAATAAATTAACTTGCACTTGCCTTTCTCCCGGAGGGAAGATGGTTCCTGCTGTAGGGGACGTTGTTCCTCCTTCTCCCCGCTGGATGGTAACAGAGGGTCCCCTGGAAGGATGAGGTGGAGCCGCTCTCAGAGGTTCACTGACGGACTTCGCCGGCAGCGGGTCCAGCCGGGGATTCTGCCGAGGATCGCCTGGGCCACGGCGCCGACGTCGTCGTCGGCCCCCAAATGGCGCGAACTCCTGGACCGGGTCAAGGACAGGAGCGGGATCCCAGCACGGGGAGTGTGGATGCCTCCTCCTCTGCTTCCTGCCGTAGTCCTCCTCCAACATACGGAGTATCTCGCGTTGTGCGGCGATGTCAGCCCTCCTTGCGCCGACTTCAGGGTAGTCAGCGTAGCGGGGAAAAAGATGATTCAGCATATCCTCAGCGCAGTCCAGGTACCAGCGTACCTCGCTGTCGTAGTCGAGGAGGGAAGCAGAGATGAGCGTTTCATCCACGTACTCAAGGACGTCCGCCATCTCGTGGCTTGGACCCCGAGCGCGGCCCCTCTGCGACGGCATTCCTTCAGCACACTGTACCCAGACAGAAAAAGAACAAACGTCCAAAAAACCAAAAACACACGGTGAAAAAGGCGTTTCGGAGTGGCGTCTCCGTTTAGACGTTTGGCAGGAGTATACTGTCATGCAGTGACCCTCGCGGATCACCATAAGACACCAAGAGTCCACCAGTGAGTTTTGCAATGATGGTAATTTATTAAAAACACAAGACAAGACAAGACTATGAGCCGCTCATGGCAAAAACACACATTAAGCAATACAAGGGCTCGTAGGGCTAACCCCGGCCACTACGAGCTAAACTATGACATGACATGAGACACGAACCTGACATGAAGGTCTGACGACGCTTTGACGAGGATAGTTTGACGAGGTTTGACGATTTGACAATACTCCTGCCATTTAACTGCTGCTAGTGCCCCCTTTATAAAGGCGAACACTAACGAGCAGTAATGACAAACAGCTGACCAACCTTGACAGGCGGAAGTCCCACCGAGCGCCTTCACAATAAGAACCCGGAGAGGCCAGAATACCACCCACAGCTGTCAAGGCCGGCAGCAAGCTGTGCTTAGCCCGAGCGCGGACAGAACCCAGCGCTCGGGTCGTAACAGTGTGTATTACCTTTATTAGTATTGATGTGAATTTATTACCTTGGCATTCGTTCAGAGAGCAGAGTAAGAATTTCATTGCTCAGGAAATGTTGCATTTCTTAATTGTGAAACATGATAATAAAGCCTTTGAATCTTGAATCTTAAATCTATCTACAATGTTAATCACATGTAGAATCAGAGGGGCCTCTGCCATAGAAAGCGCCGCCACAAACACAAACCATAACAGCACAAGAAGGAGGTCACACAAAACTCTTGCCATTGAACAATGTCTGTTTGGCTTTCAGACACGCAAGGTGACCTTGAGATCATGGATCTTAGAGGACATTCTTTTGTTTATATCTTTGGGGGACTACGATGGGGGACTCTGATTGAGTCCCCATCGTGCTGTTTGCTCTCTACATGTCTGTTCTTTTCTTCTTCTCTATCCCCTCACCCCCCAGCCAGTCGCAGCAGATGACTGCCCCTCCCTGAGCCTGGTTCTGCTGGAGGTTTCTTCCTGTTAAAAGGGAGTTTTTCCTCTCCACCGTCGCCAAGTGCTTGCTCACAGGGGATCGCCTGATTGCTGGGGTCTTTCTGCAACTGTGGGGGTTCCCCCCTACAGTTGATAGTGCTATGAGATGACTGTTGTTGTGAAATGGCGCTATATAAATAAAGTTGAATTGAATTGAATTGAATCTTTCAGCTACAGAAACATCTTTCGAAAAACCTCAAAGGTGCATTTCAGTTTCTTAGGGTAGCTTAGTTCCCGGTCATAAGGTGGCTTCACACTACAACGTTTGGACCGACTTTTACTGGCGTTTTGGCAAATGTCTGGTGGCGCAGTGGTTAGCACTGTGGCAGCACAGTTTTACCCTCGGCCGGGGGATCGCGGGGACCGTGAAATCGTGGGTTATATCCCTGCCCCCGGCCAACAGTGATCTGTGTGGAAGTTTGCATGTTCTCCCGTGTTTGCGTGGGTTTACTCCGGGATTTCTCCGGTTTCCTCCCACATGCCAAAAACATGCAGGTTAGGGAGTTAAGGGGCGCTTGCGCACGCAGCGACCGGCAGCTGGTGGTTTGTCACCAGACTGCAAAACAAATCTACCTACGGGTACAAAATAAGTAATAAAAAAAAAAATGTCTGGCTCTGCTGGCAAAAGTTAATGATTGCTGGTGTCTGTTGGCAATCGCTGGCAAAAGTTGTGTACTTTGAAAATTTTCAGCATGTTGAAAATTTGCCAACATTTGTAAATACACGGTGGTGAAATTTGTGCTCAGTTTGTAAGAGTTCCTGAGTGCTGGGCTAAGTTATGCAGCGTTTTTCTAAGTCAGCCTAAGTTAAAGCTGGGTTCACTCTATAGCGTTTGGACCAACTTTAACAGACGTTTTGAAAAATCAGAGAAATACTCAGCGCAGGTCAGCTGACATCAGCGTCAGGCGACACTCATATAAAGATCAGTGTTTACGAAGGCTTCCTGCCATTCTGGACTGCTTATGGAGTGCACACATCTCCCTTAGGCATACATTTCAGTATTTATTTTCATTTGATATTCCTGTGTAGTTACTTCTGCATACCATTTTCCCCTGTTTATTCATTTATTCATCTACAAAAATAATAAAATAATATATAAACTTCAACACTAAGTCCGCAAATAAAATGTGAATGTGGATGGAATAAAAAACTATTTAGTGAATCATCTTTTGAGCCAAGGAACCCTTTTTACATTGAAAAAAATCTTGTGGCATCCCACCAGCCGAAAATGTTACAGAATGACACATTGTAGCCTGTTAAAGTGTGATGACAATTTAAGATAAGAGGTAAGATAAGATAAGCCTTTATTAGTCCCACAATGGGGAAATTCCAGGATTGCAATAGCACAGGGATAGCAACACTCAGAGCAACAATCAGAAGGCAAGAAAAAACAAGAGCAGCGAATATACATATGTACATATAAATATAAATATAAATATATATATATTTGATATATTTGATATTTGATATTTGTCCATGATGACAGGTGCTGGTCCACCCCTGCGCACAGCAGCTTGTTCTTCAGGATCATCGGTTGGATGGTGTTGAAAGCACTGGAGAAGTCCAAGAACATGATCCTCACAGCAGCTAGTCCTTCAGGATCACACATCCAATCCTGTAGTGGGGAATTCTCTGACCGTAGCCCAATTCAGAACCAAACTCTCCACTCCCGTGTCGACCAGCATTGGTACTGGAACTCCATCCAGAACCACCGTGCAGCGTGTGCGCCCACAGGTACTCGGGGACACTGTGTATATCACTGTCGGGGCAGGGGGAGTTGAATTCCTGCGAGGGCTCTCCTGCTCTGCTGACTGGCATACTCTCGCAAAGTGGTGCAGACGGCCACATTTTCCACAGCGCTTCCCTCTTGCTGCACACTCTCTAGCCTTATAATGGTGCTTTGTGGGCCCACAACCCATACACCTGGGCTTTCCCAGGGCAGACCACATCCGTGCAGCGTTGGCCTCCTCCACATTGTCCTCGACGCTCCCATCACTGTCCGGGTCCACTACCTATGCGGCCATGGGGGATCTTAAATTTCCTGGTGAAAGGCACTCGCTTAGCTCCCGAGTTAGCTTGTCCACTGCTTCCAGCTGTAGCGCCAACTCGACAGCCCTAGTCAGCGTCAACTCACCCGGGAATGATAGCAGCTTGGAGCAGACCACAGCACAGTTGGTGTGTTCCGCCAACTGGTGGCGAACCATTTCTTCCACCAACGGCCTGAACCAGCACTCAGCAGCCAACTGCCTTAAGTCCAACATGAACCGCTGGATCGGTTCGCCTGCCTGTTGGCGGTGCTATCTGAACTTAATTCGTCTGACGATGACGTTGTCCGGCCCCCTAAAATGGCGGGCCATTAACTCGACATCTTGTTCGTAATTGTCCGCGTCTCCAAACATGCCCAAAATTCTCTGTCCCTCCATTCCCAGGTTGTGTACCAACAATGCACGAGCCCTCAGCTTCTCCATTCGTCCCAGGTCCAACACCACCATGTATGTCTGAAAAGCCTCGTACCACCAAGGCCACAGTACTGGCGGTTCCCCCGGGAGCTCCAGGAATAGCCAAATAGGTGTTCCACATGCCTCCATGTCTTTACCTCTCGTCGCCAAATGTTATGTCATATTCTTTATTATAATACTGAATCTCAGTGCAACCTGGCCAGGCATGCAGACGCTGGCAGAGGTAAGGTGGAAGAGACCGCCCCCTACCTGCAGCCCCTCTTATACCACCGGAGCTGACAGAACCGGAACCCAGAGCCGTCACTCCGTACCACACAAATAAGAGCTCCAACATAAACATTATATGAACCATAAACAACTACATAATAGGCACCTACATATGGGAACTGTCAAAGTAACATAATCAGTGATGGGAATAGCACGTTACCAAGTAACACATTACTGTAACGCCACTACTTTTGCAGTAACGTGCTGTGTAACTAAATTACTGTTTAAAAATTCAGTAATGCGTTACAGTTACTGAAATTTGATTAGATGCATTATTCACATTACTCGTTTTATTAATATGGATAGAGATTTTAGAGCAAATAAACTGACCCTACCATAGCTGGCACAGCCATCAGCCTCCCCCCCCATGGGCTGGTTTCCTGTCCTGCGGTGGGAAGAAATGCTGTGGCGACTTCTCATATGGATCCCTGATCACCTGTCGTCCGAGCGATGAGTAGCCCCCCAACAGCTTCTACCTCTGTGGTTAAAGATGAGTATTTTTTGAGCAAGAATCTCAGATTTGTCTGCAGTTGTGTAAATGTGTAAATTATGCAAGTAATTGTGTGTAAGTTTTCTTACACACAGAGAAAAAGAGATTTGGTTTGTTGCAGTAAAGAACAGCTTCTTGTAAGCAGTGAACTTTCATTTATCTGTGCTTTCTGTTTTATTTTATCTCATTCAGTTACATGCTGTTGTGAGATGCAACTATTTCATGGAAGTAAATCCTCTAAAATCCTCTAGTAAATCTGGTTTTAATGGGTTGGTCCAGGGGTGTGAAACATATGGCTCGTGGGCCAAAAACGGCCAACCAGGGGTCCAAAATTTTCTCTGTTAATTCACAGCTTTATTTCTAGTAAATTTCTGACTTTCTACTGATTACAATAGTTTATGTAAATCTGAGACATTTTTTCTCTGTAAAATGAGACTTTTATCTCATCAGTTTTCTTTTTCTTCTTTTTTCTAATGAGAATAAGGGGCCCTTGACCTTGCTATGTGTGCAAGATGATTTAAGTATGCATTTAAAAGTAATACTCTATTAAGGATATGACTGGAAATATTACCCATGAGCCTGAAGAAATAAATAACGCCTTTAGAAAGTTTGATGAAAACCTCTACTTATCTCAGGTTAACCCATCTGACTCAGAGATAAATAAATTTTTGGATGATATTAACTTACCACGATTAAATAATGAACAGACTGCAGCTCTGGATGCACCTCTTCTGGTGTCCGAACAACAGGAGGCACTTAAGCACATTCCAAACAACAAAGCTCTGGGACCAGATGGTTTTCCAGTAGAATTTTATAAAGAATTCTGGCCTGTGATGGCACCTACTTTCTTTAAAATGGTGACCTAAATTAAAGAAGATAATGTGATCCCTCCAAATATGAATTTGGCTAGTATTATCCTGCTCCTTAAACCTGGAAAGTAACCTATGATTCCATTCAGCTACCGTCCCATCTCACTTATGAATGTCGATCTTAAAATAATTTGCAAAGCTCTCGGCAAAAGAATAGGATAAAAAAAGGATAATTCCGGTGATTACACATCCAGATCAAACAGGTTTCATCAAGAGTAGGCACTCGGCTAATAATACAAGAAGGGTATTTAATTTAATAGACTACTGTAAGATCAGTAACTTAGAAACTAAAATTTTATCTCTGGATGCAGAGAAAGCCTTTGACCGAGTTAATAGGAAATTTCTTTTTATGGTGTTAAATAAGTTCGGGTTTGATTCATCTTTCATAAACTGGATTCAAACAATATACAGCTGTCCAACTGCGTCTGTCCGAACAAATGATCAGACTTCCCGAAGCTTTAATCTCCAGAGAGGTACTAGGCAGGGTTGTCCACTCCCTCCTATCATGACTACTGAATGAGCAGCTCAAGTGCAGGGTGCAACACAGAGTAAAACACTTCACACAAGGAAAAGTTTAACCTTTTATTGAATTTCAAAAAGGGAGCACAGCTAAGGAAATTGTCACTCGCCAGAGGAGAACACAGCCTGTGGAGGAGAGAGGAGAGTGATTAGCTAGAGAAGGGAGGAGGAAGGTGGAAACACAAATTAGCCACTTATGTGGGCCGAGCAGGGAACCCGACACAGAACCCAGCGCAGAGAGACGAACCAGCAGGGTGAAACTGGCGAGGATGAGGAAGGGGAAAGACTGGGCTGTGTCTGTCCGGGTGGAGAGAGGAGCTGCAACAGGATGAGGGTGATGAGGCAGGTGAGCGCACCACAACCGCTGAAGACACACCACTCAGGCGGCGGCAACCTGGAAGAGGAGGAAAAGAGGATATTAGACAGAGAAATCCTCAAGTTAAATAATTTACTTGCTTGTTTAGTCCTGCTAGGCAGTGTACCCAATGAGCCAGCGCTAAAGCACTGAAGATCAGATCCTTTTAAATGTTGACGAGGCAAAGGTAGCAGGTGCGTCTAGTGTCCCAGGTGTGATGATTGCCTGAGGAGCAGGGGAATCAGGAAGGAGGGGAAGAGCGCTCACCAGAACATGACAGTGTCCCCCCCTCAAGAAGCGCCTCCTGGCAGTCCACTGGGTTTTTCCAGATGGGCTTGGTGGTAGGCCCGGACCATCCCTTGATCATGGAAGTAGGATCTGGGGATCCAGGACCCTTCTTCAGGGCCGTAGCCCTCCCAGTGGACAAGGTATTGAAGGCCTTGGCCCTGGCGACAAATGTCCAGAATCTTGCAGACAGTGTAGGTGGTATGGCCACTGAGGACTCGAGGAGGAGGAGGCGGTCTCGGGGGGAGACAGAGAGGGCTGGCAGGGAGGGGTTTAATGTGGGAGACGTGGAAGGTGGGGTGCACCCAGAGAGCTTGTGGAAGATGTAGCTGGACCATAGCGTTGTTGATGGCCTCAGCGATGGGGAAAGGACCCAGAAAGCGAGGTGAGAGCTTTCTGGATTCCGCCTTGAGTTCTATCTGGTCAGCTGACAACCACACCTCTTGTCCGACTCTGTACTTCGGTGCTGGAACCCTCTTCTGGTCAGCATAACGGTGGTTACATTCTGTGGACCGGAGGATGGCAGCTCGGGTGTCTCTCCAGTGCTTGCGGCAGTGGCAAATGTCAGCCCCCACGGACGGCACCGCCACTTCCCTCTCCGCCATGGGCAATGGGGGGTGGTGTACCCCATGGAGGCCTTGAAGGGCATCAGCCCCATGACAGCGGAAATAGCATAGTTGTGAGCATACGCCACCCAGGTCAGATGTGTGCTCTAGGACGACGGATTGTCGGCTGCCACACACCTGAGGGCGGCCTCCAGGGACTTGTTGGTACACTCAGCCTGCCCATTGCTTTGGGGGTGGTGACCAGACATGAGGCTGACTGTGGTCCCAAAAGATCAGCAGAAAGACCTCCACACTTCGAAAACGAACCGTGAGCCCCGGTCAGACATGATGTCCACAGGGATCCCATGGAGGTGGACGACATGGATGGAGATGAGGATGGCAGTCTCAGCAGCAGATGGCAACTTGGAGAGGGGAATCAAGTGAATGACCTTGGAAAATCTATCAACCACAGTGAGGATGACTGTCTTGCCGTGAGAGGAGGGAAGTCCAGTGACAAAGTCTAGAGCTATGTGAGATCAAGGTCGGCTGGGGAGGGGAAGAGGATGCAGAAGACCAGCTGGGGGTGTGGAGCTGGACTTATTGTGGGCGCAGGTCTGGCATGTCCTGATGTATTCCTGCTTGTCCCTCTGCAGGGTGGGCCACCAGAACACTCACCGGATCAGGTCTATGGTGCAATGAACCCCATGGTGGCACACGAAGTGAATGGAATAGCCCCACTGGATGACATAGCTGAGGAGGGCAGCAGGCACAAATAGGTGGTTTTTGGGGCACCCTGCTGGTTCAGGCTCCGAGGAGCGGGCCTGTCGGACCCTCCACTCGATCTCCCAGGTAAGGGCTCCTAGGATGCACGAAGGCGGAACAATAGACTTGGAGAGGGACGGGGGTGGAGGTTGGAGCTAAACTGCCTGGAGAGAGCATCCGGTTTAATGTTACGTGACCCCGGTCTATAAGTGATAGTGAAATTAAATCTGTGGAAGAATAAGGCCCAGTGGACCTGCCTGGCATTCAGTCGGCAGGCCGACCGTAGGTATTCTATGTTTTTGTGGTCGGTCCACACAACTATTGGATGGATCACTCCCTCCAGCCAGTGTCTCCACTCCTCCAGGGTCAATTTAATGGCCAGGAGCTCTCGATCCCTGATATCACAGTTCCTCTCGGCTGGGGTTGGGGTGAGCTGCCATGAGAAATACGCGCACGGGTGAAGCTTCTGACTGGAGCTTCTGACTGGAGGTCGAGCACTGTGAGAGGACAGCGCCTACCCCCGCGTCAGAAGCGTCCACCTCGAGGGTAGACAGGAGCTGAGTGTCAACCTGGGCTAAGATGGCTGTATTCGAGAACAGGCCCTTTAATTTGAAAAAGGCCTGTTCAGCTGCCTCGGACCAGACGAATGGCATCTTAACAGAGATCAGCTGTGTCAGAGGCTGTGCTACCCCACTGTAGTTCCTGATGAACCTGCGATAAAAGTTTGCAAACCCAAAGAGGCGCTGAAGCTCCTTGCGGGAGTGGAGTGTTGGCCAATCCAGCACAGCCTTCACCTTAGCCGGGTCAGCCCTCAGCTCTCCCTCCGCCACAATAAATCCAAGGAAGGAAGTGGAGTTGGTGGAAAACTCGCACTTTTCAGCCTTCACCTAGAGCTGGTTCTCTAAGAGCCGTTGTAACATGGCCCTAACATGGACCTCGTGCTCCTCTGGCGAGCAGGAGAAAATCAAAATGTCATCTAAATAAACAAATACAAATTGATTCACCATATCGCGGAGGATGTCATTAATAAGACATTGGAAGACGCCAAGGGCATTAGTCAGCCCAAAGGGCATGACCAGGTATTCAAACTGCCCCAGGTGTGTTTTAAAAGCTGTCTTCCACTTGCCCCCCTCGCAAATGCAGATGAGGTGATATGCATTGCATAAATCGAGCTTGGAGAATACTCGAGCGCACTGAAGGAGCTCGAATGCGGAGTTGATCAAGGGCACAGGATATTTATCTTTAATGGTGATTGCATTAAGTTCACGGTAGTCAATGCACAGACGCAGAGATCCGTCCTTCTTTCCAACAAAGAAAAAACCTTCTCCAAGAGGAGCCAAGGATGGGTGAATGAGGCTGGCATTCAATGAATCTTTAATGTACCTCTCCATTGCCTCCCTCTCCAGCCCAGAAATGCTATAGAGCCGGCTGGACGGAAGCCGCACACCGGGGAGGAGCTCAATAGCGCAGTCATAGGATCGGTGAGGAGGAAGAGAAAGCACTCTCGACTTGCTAAAAACCTCCCCAAGGTTGTGCTAGACCTCGGGTACAAGGGTGAGTTTTGGCGACTCAGCTGGAGGAGAGGAAATGGGCAGGCTTGGAGAACACTTGGCTAACTTAAACAAGATGCCAAACAGTATGGGCTCCAAGAGGAGCTGGAGTTTTGAGCCCAATTAATGATGAGATTGTGCCTCCTAAGCCAGGGGTATCCCAGGACCACTGGGGAAGAAGAATTTGGAAGAATAAGAAACTATAACTTCTCCCGGTGGTTTCTGGAAAAAGGGACCAAGATCTGCGCCATGCAGTGAGAGACAGGTGCCACCTTCTGGCCCGATAAGGAGGTAACGCTTAAAGGGTTGGACAATTTGGTAATGGGAATTCCCATTTCCCAAACGAGATGAGAGGAGATGAAATTACTCTCTGCATCTGAATCGATAAATGCCATAACCCTCCTCCTGACTCCCGGTAATTGGATTAGGGCTGAGATGGAGAGATTACCGGGGGGATGAGAAGGAGTCCCGCCAGTCAGACCCCCCACGGCTACTGACAGGCCACGTCTTTTGATTTTAGGTGGCAAGCGTCCAGACAGTGTTTTAAGGACCCACAATACATGCACACCCGATCCTCTTCCGCCGCTGATGTTCCTCTGGAGCCAACCGAGCCCAGCCAAGTGCCATGGGTTCAGAAGAGGAATCGGCACCACCTAGGTCAGTAGCCTGGATGGGTACGCGCGCTATGGGTGGGCGAGAGGAGGAGTTGCGCTCCTTCGCGCGCTCGCGGTACCGGTTATCCAAGCCGACTGCCTGATCAATGAGACCATCCAGAGAAGCAGGAACAGCATAAACCGCCAAGTCGTCACAGAGGTGAGGGTTTAAACTGTGGAGGAAGGCGTTGCGTAAAGCAACATCATTTCACCCCAAGTCCGCCACTTTGACCCGTAACTCCACTGAATAGTCGGCAACAGACCAACTACCCTGGCAGAGAGACAAGAGGCGGCTCATAATGTTCCCCTCTTTCTCTGTTTGGTCAAAAGTTTGGGTGAATTTGGACACAAATTGATCAAAAGTGTAGTGAGGGCCCTACGAACTATCAAGAATGGACCGGGCCGAACTAAGAGCCAGGTCTTCGCAGGAGGGTGAGAAAATGAATTCTGAAAATCTCATCTGGGTACTCCCTCCCCACCTGGCCCAAATAAAGCTGAACCTGGCACAGAAAATCCCTGCATTTCAACACCGCCCCGCGTACGGGGCCAGTGGGGGAATAGAAGTTGTTCGGCGTATGATGGAAGAGACTGGGGCTGCAGGTGGAGCGGAAGGACCCAGATCAGACAAATGCGCCAAATGATCAGAGACTGTACTCAGCTGCTGCGTAATGGTTTGTAGCTGCTGAGTGAGTAATGCCACCTGCCTCTCTGTAACATTGAGGCGGTGGAATGCAGAGTGTTCCCCTGCTGTGGCACCCGCTGAGCTTAAATCTTGGCTGGCTCATTCTGTCATGATTACTGAATGAGCAGCTCAAGTGCAGGGTGCAACACCAGAGTAAAACACTTCACACAAGGAAAAGTTTAACCTTTTATTGAATTTCAAAAAGGGCACAAAGCTAAGGAAAGCTTCACTCACCAGAGAAGAAGAAAGCCTGTGGAGGAGAGATGGGAGTGATTAGCTGGAGAAGGGAGGAGGAAGATGGAAACACAAATTATCCATTTACGTTGGCAGAGCAGGGAACCTGGCACAGAACCCAGCAGGGATAGATGAACCAGCAGGGTGTAACTGGCAAGGATGAGGAAGGGGAAAGACTGGACTGTGTCTGACCGGGTGGAGAGAGGAGCTGCAACGGGATGAGGGTGATGAGGCAGATGAGGGCACCGCAACCCCTGAAGACACACCGCTCAGGTGGCAGCAACCTGGAAGAGGAGGAAAAGAGAATATTAGACAGGGAAATCCTCAAATTATATTATTTATTTGCTTGTTTAGTACTGCTAGGCAATGTACCCAATGAGCCAGCGTTAAAGCACTGAAAAGCACGGCATCAGCGCAAAGCTCCTCAAGTCCTGCGCAGATCAGCTATGTGGGATTGTGGAGCACATCTTCAACCTGAGCCTGAAGCTGGGGAGGGTACCACAGTTGTGGAAAACATCTTGTTTGGTACCTGTACCAAAGACTTCCCACCCCAAAGATCTGAACAGCTACAGACCAGTGGCCCTGACGTCCCACATGATGAAGACCCTGGAGAGACTGCTCCTTGCTCCCCTTCGCCCCCTGGTGGAACCAGCGATGGATCCACTCCAGTTCGCCTACCAGCATGGCATTGGGGTGGAGGATGCGGTGATCTTCCTCCTTCACCGTTCTCTGTCCCACCTGGAGAAGCCCGGGAATGCTGTGAGGATCATGTTCTTGGACTTCTCCAGTGCTTTCAACACCATCCAACCGATGATCCTGAAGGACAAGCTGCTGTGTGCAGGGGTGGACCAGCACCTGTCATCATGGATCCTGGACTACCTCACTAACCGGCCACAGTTTGTGAGAACCCGGGACTGTGTGTCCAACACGATCATCGGTAGCACGGGGGCCCCCCAGGGAACAGTTTTGGCTCCCTTCCTGTTCACCCTTTATGCTGAGGACTTCTCACACAACACAACACACTGCCATCTACAGAAGTTCTCTGACGACTCTGCGATCATTGGCCTCATCTCCAACGGAGATGAAGCTGAGTACAGAGGACTTATCCAGGACTTCGTGGACTGGTGCCATCGGAACTGTCTCCAGATCAACGCGAGGAAAACTAAGTAGCTGGTGGTGGACTGCCACAGGCAAGGACAACCCCTCACAGCACCAGTAAATATACAGGGAACAGACATCGAGATGGTGACATCCTACAAGTACCTGGGTGTTCATCTGAACAATAAACTAGACTGGTCACACAATACTGACGCACTCTATAAGAAGGGACAGCGCAGGCTGTTCCTACTGAGGAGACTCGGGTCTTTTGGTATACAAGGAGCGCTGCTGAAGACATTCTACGACACGGTGGTGGCATCAGCCATCACTTTTGGAATGGTCTGTTGGGGCAGTGGTATTACAGCAGCCGATAGGAAGAGACTGAACAAACTGATCAAGAAAGCTAGCTCTATCCTGGGGCAACGCCTTGACCCAGTGGAAGAGATGGGAGAGAGAAGGATGGTGGCTAAACTGTCATCTTTGCTGGAGTCCGAGTCCCACCCTATGCAGGACATACTGAACGCACTGAGGAGCTCATTTAGCAGCAGACTACATCATCCTAGGTGCACAACCGAGAGGTTTCGCAGGTCCTTCCTACCTACGGCTGTCAGACTGTATAACTTAAGCAGGGCTGCTTGCAGAGATAGCAAAAAAAAACAAACAAAAACGTGACAACCTAATAGTAGTGAATGCAAAAGACGCAATAGACTTACACAATGGTCCCCTCCGGTATACAACTAGGAAAATACCGGTCGCTACGGAGGGTGACAATATGTATGGGTACATAATCATACCATGTAGGATAACTAGGTAGACGGTTATGCTGTTTATTCCATCTAGCTACAATGCTCTGCACTGTGTGTGTTTATATATTTATTCCATCTAGCTACAATGCTCCGCACTGTGTGTGTTTATATATTTATATATTTATTCCATCTAGCTACAATGCTCTGCACTGTGTTTATTTATTTATATATTTATTCCATCTAACTACAATGCTCCGCACTGTGTGTTTATATATTTATATATTTATATGTACATATGTATATTCGCTGCTCTTGTTTTTTCTTGTCTTCTGATTGTTGCTCTGAGTGTTGCTGTCCCTGTGCTGTTGCAATCCTGGAATTTCCCCATTGTGGGACTAATAAAGGCTTATCTTAGCTTATCTTATCTTAAAATCAGATCCTTTTAAACGCTGGGAGGCAGAGGTAGCAGTTGCGTCTAATCTCCCAGGTGTGATGATTGCCTGAGGAGCAGGGGAATCAGGAAGGAGGAGGGGAGCGCTCACCAGAACATGACATTTTCCCTTGTGGGCCTCAGGTTATTTCACACCTTAGACAGAGACAATGAATACACATGGGAGAACAATGCCCAAGTGGGTGAGAGGGGGATGAATGAAGTGTAGTGTAGATGTCATGCTGTGTATGAGGAAGTGCCTTGAACCTTGTGAAGTGTGACTTGATATAGAGAGAGGAATGCTTAATGTGACTAGTCAGTCTGTTCTATGCTTGTGTGATGTGAGTGTGTAATAAATCGTCTGAAATGAATATGCCTCTTCATTTACACACTCCACACTGGTGACCCAAGACGTATTATGGAACACGAGGCAAGAACCCTGGAGTCGGCCCGGTCGGGAAGCCCCAGAGACGCTGAAGCCTACCCGCAGACAGCCAGGACTGGAACCCCCAGCAATGCGTGTGCAGTTTCAGTCAAGCTACCGGATTTCTGGCAGCACAACCCGTGCTCTTGGTTCCACCACACCGAGGACCAGTTTGCCCTTCGGGGAGTAGCAGCAGACGACACCAAGTTCTACCATGTGGTAGCAGCGCTTGACTCCCGCACAGCCCAGCAGGTAGCGAGCCTGCTCGATCAGCCACCAGCCAGCAGCAAATATGAGGCGCTCAAGGCTGCGCTCATCCGGTGATACACGCTCTCGGAATGTGAGAGAGCGGAGAGGCTCCTGGCGCGGACCGAGGTAGGAGATGGGTAGACCTGATGGAGAAGATGCTGGCGTTGATGGGCACGGGCGACGGGCACTTTCTGTTTGCCCACCTTTTCCTCTGGAACCTGCTAACAGAAGCAAGAGCGGTTCTGGCCAATTCACCGTTGCTGGCCGCGCGAGACTACCGTGCGCTAGCCCAGGAGGCAGATCGGATCATCCTCACCACCAGGGCGATCACAGTCAACACGGCGGCAGCGGAGCCAAGCGAGACGACCAGGGGAGGCGAGGAGCCACCGACGGTAGCAGCAACGGCGGCCGAGGAGCGCTAGAAAGACACGCTCTGCTTCTACCACCGCCGCTTCGGAGGGAACGCGCACAGATGCGCGCCACCATGCTACTTGAAACGCTCGGGAAACGCCAAGGCCAGCAGTCGGTAGCAGCTGCAAACACCGGTGAAGAGAACAAGCTGCTCTACGTGACGGACTCGCGCTCAGGGAGACGCTTCCTCATCGACACCGGAGTCATCCTGCCATCCTACGCTGACCGGCTGGCATGACCTAGCGGCCCTGGAATGGTGGCAGTAAACGGCTCGGAGCTTAAGACGTTCGGTGAGAGAACACTGACCATATCTCTACATGGCCGCTCGTATGAGTGGACTTTTGTCATGGCAGCACCGTGTTGCCCGCTCCTGGGCGCTGATTTTCTGTGTGCACATGGTTTACTTGTGGATGTTGCTAACAGGGGCCTGGTTAATGCACTGTCCTTTGAATCTCTCCCCTGTATAGCTCGAGGGACCCGGCCAACAGCACAAGCCAGCGTCACAACTCCAGGCGGTAAGTTCCACGCACTGCTCACTCAGTTCCCAGCACTCACGGTCCCGACGTTTTCGGCGGCCATCGCTAAATACGGGGTGGAGCACTTTATCACCACCACCGGGCCACCCATTTTTGCAAGACCTGGGCGCTTGGACGCAGCTAAACTGGCCATAGCATGCGAGGAGTTCGCCAACCTGAAAAGGTTGGGCATCATCAGGCGATCAAACAGCCCATGGGCATCCCCGCTACACATGGTCCCTAAGGCTGAGGGATTGTGGCGACCGTGCGGTGATTTCCGCAGGTTGAACAACGCCACAGCACATGACCGCTACCCAATTCCCCACATACAGGATTTTTCCGTTCACCTCGCCGGAGCGCGTGTTTTTTCTAAAATAGACCTGGTCCGCGGTTACCACCAGGTCCCAGTGCGCTCGGAGGACATACCCAAAACAGCGGTAATAACTCCGTTCGGTTTATTCGAGTTCCTGTGCATGCCATTCGGGTTAAAAGGCGCAGCACAGACGTTCCAGCGCATGATGGATGCAGTGCTGCGTGACCTCCCGTTCGTGTTCGTCTACCTGGACGATATCCTGGTAGCCAGTACGTCCGAAGACGAACACGAAACCCACCTCAGGACGATTTTCCGGAGGTTGGAGGAGCACGGGTTGATAATCAACCTGGCGAAATGCCAGTTTGGTGTGACGGAGATTGATTTTTTGGGGCACCACGTCTCTCCGGAAGGATTGATCCCGTTGCCCGACAAAGTGCGCGCCGTGGCAGATTTTTCCCGGCCTCAGACAGTCAGGGTGCTGCAGGAATTTTTGGGGATGGTGAATTTTTATAACTGTTTCCTTCCCCGTGCGGCGCGGCTCATGCAACCATTGTACACCGCGCTCAAGAGACAGAAACCCGCGGATGGAGTCGAATGGACCCCAGAGCGAGAGCGGGTGTTCTCGGAAGTTAAAGCAGCCCTGGCAAACACCACACTGCTGGCACATCCAGACCCGATGGCCCGGCTAGCGCTCACCACCGACGCTTCAGACGTGGCCATAGGGGCGGTCGTGGAGCAGCGCGTCGCCGGGGCTTGGCAGCCGCTTGCATTTTTCAGCAGAACTTTGCACGACAGCGAACGTAAATACAGCGTGTTCGACAGAGAGTTGCTGGCTCTCCATCTGGCCATACGCCACTTCCAGTTCTGGCTGGAAGGGCGCAACTTCATCGCATTCATAGACCACAAGCCACTAACGTTCGCGATGGCCAAGGTTTCAGAACCGTGATTGGGCCGGCAGCAGAGACAGCTGGCCGCGATCTCAGAGTTTACTACCGATATTCAGCATGTGTCGGGTAAACTGAATGTGGTGGCGGACTGCCTCTCGCGCGCTGTGGTGGCCCCAGTCTACGTGGGGATAGATTACGCAGCCATGGCCGCGGAGTAGATTAGCGATGCAGACGTGCGCGCGCTCCTGGACCAACAGGACCAGGGTTAAGGCTGGAGAGCAGGGTGCTGCAAGATGGAGGCCCCCCCCCCCCAATCTGCGACGTCTCCACGTGACGCCCGCTTCCGGTAGTCCCAGTCGCGTGGCGCCGCCGCATGTTTGAGTCGGTTCACACTCTGGCGCACCCAGGAGTGCGCGCATCTGTCAAAATGGTGGGAGAGAAGTTCGTGTGGCCGAGCCTACGCAAACAAGTAAAAGAGTGGGCTGCAGCCTGCGTGGCATGCCAACGAGCCAAGGTACACAGGCACACGAAGGCTCCCTTGGAGCCGTTTCCGGTACCGGCTAGAGGTTTGACCACGTTCACGTGGACCTTGTGGGCCCCCTCCCGCCATCACAGGGGTGCACGCACCTCCTGACAGTGGTGGACCACACCACGCGCTGGCCAGAAGCAGTCCCGCTGGCAGCAACCACATGCGCGGATGTAGCACGCGCTTTTTTAACAACATGGGTGGCGCGTTTTGGAGTCCCTTTGGACATTATGTCCGACAGAGGCCCGCAATTTGTTTCCGACCTCTGGTCCGTGATGGCCCGCAGCCTGGGTGCTGCAATTCATCGCACAACCGCGTACAACCCACAAACCAATGGTTTATGCGAGTGTTTTCATAGATCACTGAAAGCAGCACTCGGGGCTTCACTGACGGATGCAAATTGGGTAGACAGGCTGCCGTGGGCTTTACTGGGGTTGCGCTCCGCGCCAAAAGAGGATTTGGAAGCTTTCCCGGCAGAGCTCGTTTTTGAGCAGCCCCTACGGCTGCCCGGGGAATTTCTACCGGACAATCCCGCGCCGGGCAGCTCCCCGTCTCAGCTTTTGCAGCATAGCGCAAACACAGGCACACTGCCGAGCCCTGCCCACCACAGTTTTCCACGTACCTTCGTGCCTAAAGCTTTGAAGAACGCAGAGTTTGTGTTCGTCAGACACGACGCCCACTGCCCTCCATTGCGCCCACCCTATGATGGACCGTTCAGAGTGTTGGAAACAGGGGATAAGCATTTTGTGCTAGACTTGGGGGGTAGACAGGAGAGAATTGGCATAGACAGACTCAAACCAGCCTTTGTAGTGGCGGATGAGCAAGTGCTGTTGGCGAGGGCCCCTCGGCGTGGAAGACCCCCACGGAGACCTCCCCAGATGAACGATTCATCAGAGCAGCCACACGGATAGAGTGAAACACCCCCCCCCCACGGCTTACCCGCAGTCGGACACACTCCCAGCAGCCTCCCACCAGCACAGCAACGCCACAGAGGCAGTAAACCCCAGTTACAGCAGATATGGGAGGAGACTGAAGCCGAAACAGCATGTGGACTGATGTTCTATTGTTCTATCTAAGATGCTGGGGGGGGGGGGGTGGTGTGGGCCTCAGGTTATTTAATACCTTAGACAGAGACAATGAATACACATGGGAGAACAATGCCCAAGTGGGTGAGAGGGGGTTGAATGAAGTGTAGTGTAGATGTCATGCTGTGTATGAGGAAGTGCCTTGAACCTTGTGAAGTGTGACTTGATATATAGAGAGGAATGCTTGATGTGACCAGTCAGTCTGTTCTTTGCTTGTGAGGTGTGAGTGTGTAATAAATCGTCTGAAATGAATATGCCTCTTCATTTACACACTCCACACCCTCACTTTTTACCATCTTTATCGAACCATTAGCAGCAGCCATACGACAGAATATTGATATCAGAGGTATTCAAGCTGGAGAAAAAGAACTCAAGATAAGTCTTTAAGCTGATGATGTATTGATTTTCCTTGAAAACTCACGAAGAACTCTTCTTCAGACAGTGGGGTTCATTGATCAATTATCATCATTATCAGACGATTCTATTAACTGGGGTAAATCAACAGTTTTACCTATAAATTGTAATTTCTCAAATACATCCATTATTCATATACAATAAGGTAATATTAAATACTTAGGAATAGATCTCTCCCCCATGCTCTCAGAGTTATTACAACTAAATCCCACTCCCCTTTTAAAAACAATACAAGGTGACCTTATGCTCTGGAGGACACTACCTATATCACTAATGGGAAGAGATGCAACCATTAAAATTATGGTTCTTCCTAAAATAAACTATTTGTTCTCAATGATTCCTATCCTACCATCTATGGCCTGGTTTAAGTCTTTAGACTCAAATATAAGTAAATTTTTATGGAAGGATAAACCATCACGATCAGTCTAAAAACTCTTCAAAAAGCAAAAGAGTGCAGAGGCTTAGATCTACCATTTTTTTTAAATTACTTCTTAGCCAATAGATCACAGGTTGTTTCTAAATGGACAAAATCAACCCCACTAGGTAACCCATGGTTAGATGCTGATCAGGCTCTCTGTGGATCGCTAAATATCTCTGACTTACCTGTTATGAGTCCCTGTATTAAATGCCATGACTGTTTTTAAAGCATTAATATCATCTCCTCTCTGACAGCTTGGTGGAAATTTTTAAAAAATAATGGGGTCTTCACTTATCCCTTGTAAACTTACAATGTACTCTTCTGTGGGGGAAAGTGCTGCCACTGATGACCAGGTTGTTCATTGCACAGAAGTCCGCAAATCTCTCACCGTTCTCGTTTATCACTCCCAGTCCATGTCTTCCCATCACTTCCTCATATCCGGTGTTGTCTTGTCTGATCTTGGCGTTGAGGTCGCCCATGAGGATGTTGACGTCTTTCTTTGGGTACTTGGCCATGACGTTTTGCAGTCTGTCATAAAATCGGTGCTTGACTTCTTCATAGCTGTCGTTGGTTGGGGCGTAGCACTGGATAATGTTCATCTTGATCTTCTTCTTCTTTGTTCTGAAGGATAGATAGATAGATAGATAGATAGATAGATAGATAGATAGATAGATAGATAGATAGATAGATAGATAGATAGATAGATAGATAGATAGATAGTTTATTTCGAACACAAAAATATAACAAAAAACAAGCAAATGGCAAATGCAATAAAGTTACAATATACACTGTTCGAAAGGGAGAAGGAAGAAGTGAACACTTATTAATTCCAACTCCTCTTTTCCATAGATACACCCATGTGAATTTTATACAAATTACCACCTTTAAGACCCCAAGTAAACAATTTACTGTATTTTTTACAAATCGACATTAACACCCATCCATTCTAACATACAATGAAGTCCATACATCCAAAAACCAGTCTCAAACAACACAGATATACACAGTTCTGTCCCACCCACCATTCCATAGTGTCCCATAATGACCCAGAGTGAACATAATGAATCGTACATATAAATACTACCCTTCTAACATATATCCTTTCAGCAAATGGTGCTTATACCTCTTTTTGAATTGATTTCTGTTTGTACATAGTTTCAGTTCCGGCTCCAGACTGTTCCACAAATCCACCCCACAGACAGATATTTACATACTTTTCTTGGTTGTACGTATCTTGGGTTTTGTAAAGTTTAAGTCTCCTCTCAAATTATGATCATTGTCTCTTTTTTTAAATATTATTTGTATATTAGTTGGGAGTTGATTGTTAATTGCCCTGTACATTACTTGTGCTGTCTTAAATTTAACTAAATCGATGAACTTTATGACATGTGACTTTAAGTACAACGAATTGGTATGGTCTCTATATCCTGCATTGTTTATTATCCTTATAGCTCTTTTTTGTGATGTGCATATTGCCTGTAGGTTGGTCTTGTAGGTGTTTCCCCAGACTTCTACACAGTAGTTAAGATAAGGTAAAAACAGTGAATTGTACAATAAGACCAATGATTTATAGTCCAAGATGTGTCTTGTCTTCCCCAGTATACCTATACATTTTGCTAATTTAGCCCGGATGTGACTGATGTGAGGTTTCCAGCAGAGTTTATTGTCTAGCGTCACCCCCAGAAACTTATTTTCCTGTACTGTTTCTATTCTGGTATCATCTATCGTTACCATTATTTCATGATTTATTTTATAAATTCCAAACACCATAATCTTTGTTTTTTTTAGATTTAGAGATAATTTATTTTTGTTGAACCACTGCGTTAATTTTTTCATTTCAGTTGTGACCACCTCTAAAACCTGCTGCAAATTCTCATGCTGCGATTATTCTTGATCCATGTGCTTCCCATCCTATCAGAGCTTTGCAGGTCCTGACAACATGAGTGCGACGGCTTCTGTGTGTGAAGCGTTGTCTTCTTCGTGGCCGGAATACAGCAACATCTCTCTGGTGTGCAGTCTTCTTTGTCCTGACTGTGTCCAACGGGTCTCGCTGATTCCAAGCACTGTGAGGTTGTAGCTCTTCATCTCTGCGGCTACTTGTGCTGTTTTTCCCGTCTCATACATGGTCCTCACATTCCATGTTCTGACGTTGATGGTCCTAGTCGATAGAAGGGGGGTCGGCCTTGTAGCTTCCGTAGACTCACGGCTTTCACCACACTGTGTCATATGTCCTCTTGATGAGCACCCTTCCTCTCCCAGGGCAGTAGTCTCTTGGTCTGTTGTTGGCGTTTCTGTAGCATGCAGGGTTTTTACGGGGTGGGGTTGCTAGCCCCACGCCCAACCCTCCTCCCTTCTCAACCGGGCTTGGGACTGGCCATGCTGGAGTTATGTGGTCCTGTGCACCGGTTCAAAAGTTCTGGCGGAAGACATTTGACGACCTGTCGGCATGCCTTGGGTATCGTGTCCCATCTTCACCCACACTTTGCATATTAGGTGATTTAAGTTAAATAAATATAGAGGCAAGGATGTCACACATGGTTCTCACCGCCTTATGCATCGCAAAGAAAACTATCCTCATGAATTGGAAATCAAGAAATAATTTATGCATGACTCACTATAATAACTTACTATTAGATTGTATTAGCCTGGAGAGAATGTCTGCCTCCTCAAATAATCAATTGACTGAATTCAGTTCTCTCTGGTCTCCGCTTATTAATTTTATAACCTGAGGTGTGGCAGGCGGTGGTTTGTTCTCCTTGGCACCTCTGGTGGCTGGCTGTGCCCCGACCATGAGGGGCCGGTGTCCAGTTCTGTTCTGGGGTGGCCGTGTGTCTGGCCCGGGGGAGGGGGTTGGTTGGTGGGGGCTGCGGGTGGGCCAGGGGGTGGGCCACAGAAGCCCCTGACAGGCTGGCCTTGCCTCCCTAGAGGGGCTGGGTCTGGCCCTGGGCCGCAGGTGCTGAGGGGGGCATTCCTCCCCTGGGCCGGGGTCGGGTGTGCGCTGGCCCCAGTGCATCCTTGTGCAGTGGGGTCATGTCCTCCATGGGGCCCTGGCGGCACCGTGTGGCAGATGCCTGCGGCCTGGGGGGTCGCCGTCCCCGTCCTCTGGGGCCTGCAGGTGTGGGTGTGCATGTGTATGTGTGTACATGTGTGAGAGTGGGCGTGAATGGGGGCATGTGTGTGAGTGGGTGCAGAAGTGGGTGTGTGGGTGTGTGTATTGTGCGCTGGCATGTGGGAATGTGTGTAGGTGTAGATGGGCATATGTGATGGTGAGTGTCCGTGTATGTGTGCACATGAGGGTGGGTGTGTGGGTGTTTGTGTGTGTGTATGGGTGCAGTTACCTGTGGGTGGATGTGTGGTGGTGGAGGATGTGTACAGTGATCCCTCGCTACTTCGTGCTTCACCTTTCGCGCCCTCAGTGCATCGCGGATTTTTCAGAAATATTCATCAAAAATTCAAAATTGAGAAAAAATGGGCGGGCGCTAGCAGAAGGCAGGGAGACTACATTAGAACATCAGGTATCAACACGGAGAGCCGCTCAACTCAAAATCCACCTCTCTGACCACCGCTCCACTCCTCTCCGCCCACCTCTTCACTGCTCGGGAATCTCGCAAGCTGATTGGCCGAGACGTTTTACCCAGCTTCTCTCCCTGCAGAGCGCCCATACCCACCGAAGGAAGACCGCATTCATTGTTCTTTATCGCTAGTCTCGCAGCGTGGAACTTTTCGCTGTTCTCTTGTCCCTTTTTGTGTGAAATAGTCTTCCCGTCGAGCCACTACGCCGCCTCCTGCAGCTGCCCTCGACAATCCTGCGCCTCTAGCACCTGACGATGAGGCGTCACCTGAGGAGCAGTAAAGCTCTCATTAACCTGTACAGTACGTAAATCATCTTCATCTTGAGTTACGTATCTTGTTATAAAAATAAAAGAGTTCTAAAAACATATTTATGTACACTTTATTTACATCTACGTATGTATGTACACTTACACACACACACACACGTATCATATGAGAGAGAGTGAGAGAATGAACGTATGTGTTATTTATGGGTGACGTCATTAGGGGTGACGCTACTTCGCGGTTTTTCACTTTTCGCGGTCGGTTCTGGAACCCATTAACCGCGATAAGTGAGGGATCACTGTATATACTGTGGGTAGGAGAACTTTGTTGGGTGGCGGGGGTGGGGCAGTCCATCTAGTGGCATGGGGGTTTGCGATTCGGGGTCTGCTTGTCCTGGCCACCCTGCTGTTGTGTCGTGGGGAAGTGCACTTTATCGCATTGCCCCTGGTGTCATTGGTTGCAGGTGTGCGTGGATGCTTGGGGGTGGTTGGGGGGGCGTTGGCACAGGTTGGTGGCTGTGTTGCCGTTGGGCTGCTCCGGGGTGGTTGTTGCTGCGGGTCGGCCTGCTGCTGTCGGTGTGCGTCTGGGGTGGGTGGTCGGTGGGCTTGCGTGGGGGCTCAGGGGTGTCGCTTGGCATGTGTGGTGCTGTGTGGGTCTGGCCCATTGCTCACTATTGTGACTATTGTTGTTGTACATGTTTGTATGTGCAAGATGAATGGGAATGGGTATGGCTGCTCCACCATGTTTGTTCTGCTGGAAGCACCAGGGTGCGACGCTGGTGGGTCCTGGGCTGCTCGGCCTGGCGTCCCTCACCCTGGGTTGGGATTTGCGGGCAGTGGGTGTCCTCATGAACCAGTTTGCAAGCTGGCTTCTTGTGTGGGGGGGTGGGGGGTCGCTTTTGGACCGCCTCCTTACCAGTCTGATTTCCTGCCCCCCTTAGCCCTTCCCCCAATTCTGGGTGGATTATACATCTTCTCGGATACATTTAGGGCTTTGGGGCAGGGGTGTGCCACACGGTGTCGGCAAAGGGGATACCTCTGCTGCGCGATGGGGCTGCCCTCACCTCAATTTTAATTGCATTTTAGACACTGAGAGCTTGGGGGGATGGGGGCCCCACTGCCTATCACAGTGGCTAGTGGTGCTTCAACCACCATCCCCCCAATTTTAACTGCGCTATGGTAGTCCACACATTTACACGCAATCACATCATACAATCAAAATACACCTACCATATGTTGTACAAGGTGGAGGGGGGGGTCTTCCCCCACCCCTGTTGCCCTCCTCCTGCTGGGGGCTGGGGGGCCCAGCGGGGGGGGTCTAGAAATTAAAATAATAACGGACTGAAATTAAAATAATAACGGACTTTAAAACATTCACTAAAAATGTTAAAAACTGGCTGAAAAATAAACAAGAATGTACTCATGTATGAATTAATTGTCTGCAAAGTGAGAGTGAATGAAGGGAAGGAATAAATGTGTTTGTTTATAGTGAGTGACGGAGGGAGGAAGGCCTGAAATAGGCAAATGTGAGTTATGTTATATGTGTTAAATGTGAGTCAGGCTGTTATATTTGTGTATTTATAATATTTATAATATTTATGTTAAATGTGAGTCAGGCTGTTATATTTGTGTATTTATAATATTTATAATATTTATAATTGTGTATTTATAATTTTTCTGCATTGATGTATGTGGTTATTGTGTATATTTTTTATCTTGATTCTTTTTTCTAAAGCCCATCCAGGGACAAGAGTTGCAAATTAGCTAATAGCTATACACTCTATGTGCAACACATCAGATTGATTGTCTTTGATTAATTGTCTATGTTTATTGCACTGTCCCTGTCAAATAAACTAATCTACTACTAGGACCCGTCATGTTGTCAAAATCCCTGGGTGCTGCTGAATGTGTAGATACAACCAAGGGAGTGAGAGAGGGACTCAATAAGAGAGTAAGCAAAAGTGAGGGAGTGATGAATAGAGGTGGTAATGGTGGGTCAGTGTTGTGTGGCGCTTTGCATGTCAGGTGGCATGTCGGGGTACCTGCGGTGATCTGCTGATCAGCTGCTTGGGTGGACGCTGAGGCTGGGGGTTTGCTTCTGTGACCGCAGCCGCCCTGGGGTGGGTCGGCGGGGGTTGGAAGCTGGCCTGCGCCGGCAGTCTCCTCGGTCACTGCCGGGCATTGGTGCACATTCAGGTTCACTGCATCTGCACCGCAGTCGCTTTAAGAAATAAGGGTGAATGAGGGTGGGTGAGTGTGAAGGGGAGAGCACGAATGGATATGAGTAGGTCAGAGTGTGAGTGAGAGTGTGTGTGTGGGTGAACGTGAGTGAGTGTGGGTGACCCTGAGGGTGAGTTGGAATGAAATTGAACGGGTACAGGAGTGAGAGAGAATGGGTGGGTCCGGGAGTGTGAGAGCGGGTGAGTGAGAGTGAGGGAGTGCATATGGGTGCGTTTGAGAGCATGAGGGTAGGAAGGTGTGGGGATGGGTGTGTCTGCAAGTTGAGAGGTGCTGGATTGAGGGGGGTAGTGCCTCTCGGCTATGTGGGCTCCCCTGGGCGGGGGGGACTTCTTTGGGCATGGGGGTCCCCTGGGTGTGTGGCAGTGGCACTGGGGGGGGGGCGGACCTGCTGTGGGGGTGCTTGGGGGGATCACGCCAGGTGATGCGGGACAGTCTCCAGCCAGGAGGGTGGGGTCACTGGCCTCCTGGCGCCTGGGGGGGGGGGGGAGGCTGGTGAGGCCAGGGGTGTGGGCCGGCCGTGCCGACCGCCTGGCAGCCTAGCCTCCCTTGATCCTCTCTCCGGGGGCAGTTGCCTGGTTTTCCTCGGGCTTGCTGACCTCGGGCATTTGTTCCCTGTGGGGGTTAGCAGCGCTGCCTTGCCTGCTCGGGGATCCTGGGGGGAGAGCTGCTGCGACCAGCCCCCCTCTTCAAATGTTTCCTGACAAACCACTCACATGCACACACTTATTTTGCACGCGCTCTCATATATACGCACACAGACACACACGCACAAATGTCTCTCCTTTGACAGGTGCGGATACCAGACTCGTGTTGAGACATCTTCAGTGGAAGAAGCAGTTTGTCTTCTGTTTTAGTTGTTGTTTTGTTTGTCTTTTTGTCTGTTCCCCTCCCTTTTCTTCCTCCCTCCACACACTTCCTTTCCCTATTCCCCATCCTGTTGGGTCCTCCATGGGTAAAAGAATTTAAATAATTAAAAGTTATTACAGGAGGGGTTTACGACAATATACAGTACATAGTTAGGTACTGTATAAAGCTCCTTTTGGCACAGTAAATCTGTTTTGACACAATAAGGGTAACAGATCTCTGTTCTGCTTACCTAGCTGCCTGACAGGACAAGGGAAACAAAAAAGTAACATGAAAGTTACTTTTACAAGTAACTAGTTACTTTAATCAAGCAGTAACTCCAAAGTAACTCAGTTACTTTTGAAAAGTAACTGTAACGAATTACTATTTTTTAGTAACTCTCCCAACACTGCTCGCGTTACTCGTTTTATTAATATGGATAGATATTTTAGCGCAATTAGACGATCATACAACTTGCAGACCCTGTCATAACTGACGCAGCTATCACACAGTTTCCTCCGTGGGTCCTTTTCCTGTCCTGCCCCAGTTCACATCACAGCCCAGTGAAGAAATGCCATGGCAGTGGCAACTTCTCATATCGAGCCCGGATCACCTGTTGTCCGAGCGGTGAGTAGCCCCTACCAGCTCCTACCTCTGTGGTTAAACATGAGTATTTTTTTAGCAAGAAGCTTGTATTTAATGTCTGCATTAAATGCATTTAAAGTTTTCTTGGGCACAGAGAAAAAGTGACTGTGATTTGTTGCAGTGAAGAACAGCTGCTTGTAAGCGGTGAACTTTCATTTATCTGTGCTTTCTGTTTTATCTCATTCAGTTACATGCTGTTGTGGTATGCAACTATTTCATGGAAGTAAATCCTCTAAATATGCATTTTTAAAGGGCTGGTCCAGGGGTGTCAAACATATGGCTTGTGGGCCAAAATCATGCAGTACCTCAAAAGTAACTCAGTTACTTTCGAAAAGAAGTACCTAGTAACTGTAACTAGTTACTATTTTTTTAGTGACTTGCCCAACACTGCTTATAATGCAACTGAAACATTCAACCCTAACCCTTACTTACAAAGGGGCACTTAAAGATGTTAGGAGTGCCTTGATGATGATGGTTTTCTTTCTATGGTAAAGAAAACCCTTTCTCAACATTGGGGTAACCCAGTATCATAGTGGTCACTATGCATAGCATGGTAGCATGTTGTTCAAATGCAGTGATCTCTGGCTTAATTTCCAACCAAAGCCATCTCTCCAGCATGTCTCCCCACTGCTCTTCACTCTCTTCAATAAAGGCAAAATTCCTAAAAAAAATAAATCATGAAAAAATCCAGTCATGTGCAGAAAACTTTCTAAATCTACCACAAACAGAATACTTATAGAGCAAATGCCAAGATTTTGTCAAGCTGCAAACCAGAGATTAGACTGAATTAAGGGGACAGATACTGTTGACAGATGCAGATAAAGTGTTGATTGGACAGTGTTGTAGGACATAGATGGACAATGTTCCAAAATGGAATGCGAAAGCACCCACAGGAGTTTTGAAAGGTCTTTTCAAAGGTCTTCTTCCCAGAGCAGAAGGAAAAGAACAAGTCATTCAACAGTGGGCAGGTCAATTACTATAAATCAGTGCTATTGAAAAAGCTTAATAAGACATAGGCGAGGCTGAGCGCAGTGTGTTGCGGTGTGTCACTGTGCTCAGGCTCTTAATTTATTTCTGATTATTTCCTGTATTTTCCCCAGTGTTGTCTGTTTATTTTACTGTATGTTGGTTTTGGATGTGTTTCTAGCTGTCAGTTGTTCTCTTATGCATTCATGTCCTTATTGTTATTATTATTATTATCATGGCATTTAGTTCCTAGCGTTTATATTTTGTTTCTTTGTGCCAGGAGCTTCCCACCTTTGTTCCAGACGCTCCCACCTTGTTATCACTCTGTATGTGTTGCTGAATAATTAGGTCACCCGCCCGCTCATGAGATCCACACCTGATGGCACTTTGTATTGTTTGATTGCCTGCATTATTTAAGATTGCCTGTTCTGTTTGCTTATTGTCAGTGCCTCAAAGTGTCAGGGTTATTTCTCTACTCCGTCAGAACCCCTACACCATTCTGACATGCATTCCTGCTTGTTTCCTCGCCATTTACCTGCTCTCCTCTGTTGTAAGTTTATTTTGGTTCACTGTTTGGACTTTGTGTTTCTACACTAAATTGCACAACTAGCAGTCCAGCGCCTGGGTCTCCCTCTCTGCCCTGAGGGGCGATTCATGACAGTAGGCACTGACCAGTTTGAGACCCAGCTCATGCTAGTTTGTGTTTTTTGTTTCACTCACCTGTTTTGGGGAGCTGTCATCATATCACCAGCACACGTGGACTCTGTAGGTCTGTTACCCGATGAGCCTGGGGTGGGAGTGCTGCAGAACCCTCATGGAGGTGAATGGATTAATCTCTGCAGCTCGCATCGCTCCAACACCGAAAGACACACTGTGGTTCCTGGGCCTGAGGGAGGTGGCTGTTCACCGGTGCCCTCAGTTCACAGAGCATGCTGAGGGGGTGGACAGGATGTCGCTGGTGGCAGCTTTGCCACAGGAGAGCAGTGGGAAGGTGAGGAATTCCCCAAAGAAGCCTGGACTAGCGCCTAAGGGGAGGCATCCCCGAGCCTCTGTTTTGTCAACTCCTCTGGCACCAGCTCCTGCTCCCGGTCCACCTACTCTGGGACACCGCTGTCCTGTGAAATTCCACCACAAGAACGGCTCCCATTTAGCAGTTTTTCCCACGCTGAGCCAGACAACAGCAGTTCCTTCTTCAAGCTCTCCTTCTCCGGCTGTCCCGTCAGCCTTATTCCCCTCCTTTGCTGCTGCCACCCTCGTCTCCTCGGCGTCTTCTTCTGCTGCTGAGGGCCAGGTCGTCTTTCCTCTGGCTCCGCCCGTCACCGCGTCTGCAGGGGCGGTTCTTCCATGTTCCTCAGAGGGGCCTAAAACAGCTGCAGTCACGGAGAGGGCGAATTCAAGACCAGCTGCAGCAGAAAACACTGTGCCCCGGGAACTCAGGCAAGTGTTCTTTCATTCTCATTCCCTAAAACATGAATTTTCTTGCCTGACTGCTGGCGGTGAGGCTAAGCCTGTGCAGTCCTCTGAACTCTCACCGCCTGCTGCAGCAATAGACTTTTCACCTGCTCTCTCCGTGTATCTTCCTTCGCCCCTTGAGTGTCCGCCAGTAGTAGGATTGAGCCGCCGGACGATGGAGTAGCCTGCAGCCCTGGAGAACCTGGTTCCCGCCCTGCAGCCACGGTCTGGATGGAGGGAGAGTGTTGCCTGTGATTCGGAGCCTGCACCGACGACTGAGCATCCCCAGGCTTCAGCTGTGCAGGATCCAGCACCAGCAGGGAACCAACCTCCTGCTGCCACGCCGGACAACCCACCTGTGTGGGTCACTTCGCTGGGGGGTCCTGGGACGGCATCGACCACTATGCCTGCTGCTGGGGCTGCCGCAGCAGAGTCTGAACTGGACCTGCAGAGGGCCGGGCGCAAGTCGTCGTCATCTGGATCGACGGAGTCCTGGACGGCGTTGGAGCTTGAGCTCAGGCAAGTGCTCTCCTTTGTTTTCATTGTTTCAATTTTGGAGAGATCTTGTCTGGCTCTTGGTGGGGAGAGCCAAATGCAGCCATCAGCTGCACCTGAGCTCACCTCGCCGGGCTCCATTGCCGCCGGTGACCTTGACCCTGTTTCTTTGCCTCTCCTGTCGGAGTCTTTCCCCAGGGTCACCGAGGATGTTCTATCTTTGTCAGAGGTCTCCGCGGGTCCAGCCTCACCACCTGACACTGCAGTGAGTGCAGCTCCCCCATCAGCTGAGGTCTTCGCGGATGCTCCATCACAGCCTGGGACTCCCATGGGTGGTGCTCCCCCTCCGGAGGAGGTCATTGCGGGTGCTCCATCACAGCCCGGGGCCTCCGTGGGTGCAGCTCCCCCTCTGGTTGAGGTCTTCGTGGGTACTTTGTCCCAGCCCGGGGCCTCCAAGGGTGCTGCTTTCCAATTAGCAGAGGTCGTCGCTGATGTTCCATCCTAGCCTGGGACCTCCGTGGGTGAAGCTCCTCTTGAGTTCAGGTCTCTGTGGGTGTGGTGACCAAGTCAGGGACCATCGTGGGTGCTGCGCCCCAGCCTGAAACCTATGTGGGTGCTGCGCTCCAGTGTGGGTCCGCCATGGGTGTTACGCTCCAGCCCAAGTACCACCGTGGATGCAGCTCTGGCCCAGTCTGGGTACACTGTGGGTGCAGCTATGGCCTAGTCTTGGTCCACATGGGTGCAGCTTTGGCCCAGTCCAGGTCCACTGTGGGTGCAGCTACGCTCCAGCCAGGAGCCTCCACAGATGTAGCTTTGCTTCAGGCTGGAGTCACTGCGGGTGCTGCCATGTCCCAGTCCGGGACCACTGAGGATGCAGCAGAGCAGTCCAAGGCCGTCGGGGTTCCCTCTTCTCTGCCCGAGGCTGTCGGGGTTCCCCTTCCTCTGCTCGAGGTCGTTGTGGTTAACTCCTCCTCTGCCCGAGGCCATCGTGGTTCCCCCTCCTCTGACCGAGGCTGTCATGGTTTCCTCTCCTCTGCTCGACGTCGCTGTGGGTCCCTATTTTCCTCTATCCTCCACACCACTGGTTCTCCCTGTTGGGCGACCGCCTTCTGGACTACAGCTTCTGGTTGGGTGGTTAAAGGACTCTGAAAGACCACCCAACAGACTGTGCCACTGGGGTAAGTGGTCCATGCTCTCCGGGAGGCCACCCAACTCCTTCCATCATGCCGTCCGCCGGGCCTGGGGCTCTGGCCACCCGCCTGAAATGTCCAGCTCTCTGGTCCTGAAAGCTTAGGCGGTTTGGGTTTTTGCCTGATTTGGGTCCTGAGTGGGGTTTTGCTTGTGCTCCCTCCTAGCCTGATTCCCCCACCGCCCTCCCGGGTTGGTTCATTGTTCTTCCCTTGTTAGGGGGTGGGGGGGGGGTTCTTTCTTTTTCTTTGATGTTACCCTGGCATGTCTGGAATCCACCCCTTAAGGTGTGGGGGGGGGGGCTCTATCATGAGGCTGAGCATGGTGTGCCACTGTGCTCAGGCTCTTAATTTATTTCTGATTATTTCCTGTATTTTCCCCAGTGTTGTCTGTTTATTTTACTGTATGTTGGTTTAGGATGTGTTCCTTGCTATCAGTTGTTCTCTTTTGCATTCATGTCCTTATTGTGGTTATTATTATTATCATGGCATTTAGTTCCTAGCGTTTATATTTTGTTTCTTTGTGACAAGAGCTCCCCACCTTTGTTCCAGACACTCCCACATTGTTATCACTTTGTATGTGTTGCTGAGTAATTAGGTCACCTGCCCGCTCATGAGATCCACACCTGATGACACTTTGTATGTTTGATTGCCTGCATTATTTAAGACTGCCTGTTCCATTTGCTTATTATCAGTGCCCCAGAGTGTCAGGTTTATTTCTCTACTCCGTCGGAACCCCTACCCCTTTCAGATGTGCATTCCTGCTTGTTTCCTCGCCGTTTACCTGCACTCCTCTGTTGTAAGTTTATTTTGGCTCACTGTTTGGACTTTCTGTTTCTCCATTAAATTGCACAACTAGCAGTCCAGCGCCTGGGTCTCCCTCTCTGCCCTGAGGGGCGATTCATGACATAGACAGCTGCACTTGCTCTTTCATTATACAATTTTGTCAGTATTTAGATGCTTTTCTGTCGTCATTGCATCTACCAACCTATTAGGCTGTTTATTAAGGATCAGCCCGGACTCATTTCCTATAGACTGAGAGGAACTAAACTTGCCACAGTTATTAGGCTTTCTCTACATAGGTACCACCAAGAGTCACACATGTCTCCCATTGCTTTATACAGCTTTGGAGACCTCACTTGTAGAAGTCTGTGTATTGCATCAGAAGCCACAATTGAACCTTGGAAATCACTGCATTATAACCTTGGAATTCCTTGACCATCAGAAATTATTTCATGATTGAAAAGAGGTGGAAGTCAGATGGTGCGAGGTCAGGAGGAAGGATTTCATAGCCACAGGATTGTACTTCCATCTGGGCAACTGTTAAGCTCTCACTTTATGTTGTTTTTGGGTTTCTTGGTTTTCCCTTTGGTTATTATTAGTATTATTGTTAGTGTTTGATTGCCCTTTGTGTCTCTAGTCATATTGCGTCACCTGCTGTTTGTCCTTAATGTCATTAATTGACATCTTCGTGTTTTCTCTGCTGTGATTATTATTATTTGTCCTGTATATTGTTATTATTATAGTTATTGTCTTCTGTGTCTCCCCTGGTCTTCTGTGCTCATAACCCTTGTCATATGTCATCCCCTGTTATCTGTATCATTTCCCTCATGTGGAACTGTTCAGCCCTGATTGTCTCCCAACTGTCCCGTCTTCCCCTGATTATTTTGCTCCCTATAAATGTTGCCTTTTGCTTTCAGTTCTTTGTTGGGTCATTATCATCATTGTTGCTTTCTCCCTTGCGCTCCCCGTATGGTTCTCCGTGACTTTATTTTAGTCAGTGCTCCTGAGATAGTTTTCCAGCCCCCATGCTGTGTTTTTGTTTACTCCTGAGTTCTGTTAAAAAATTGTTATTATTGCACCACAATCCTGCCTGCGCCTTGGGTCCTACTTTCAAACCATAGCTGCCCTCCAAAGCAGATAACTGTGACAGGCAACATGCAAGTTGTCAGCTGGGATGTTGCTTTGCAGGAAGTGGACACTTTTAGTTAGCATGCCAAGTGACATGATTGCTTAACCCAGGAGACAGACGCTGACACGAGTAGAGTGATTTGACAATTATTTATTAACTCAGAGTGGTTTGGTGAGTGTGTGAATGTGTGGGTGAGTGCAGTGTAGCCTGGCAGCTGGAGCTGAGCGGGTCTTGCTGCGACCTGGCAACCCTGGAACACACAAGCACAAGAGATTAATGCAGCTCGTTGGAACGGAGAACTGAGACTTGTGCTGCTTACTTGCAGGTGCCGCTGCGAGACTCCTGTCGGCTCCATGACTCGGCGTGGCTTGGTGCAGGTGGCGCTTGCCGCTGTGAGGGTGAGGAGGAGATCCGAGGAGGAGGAGGTGATGTCCCGTTATCTGGGGAGACGAGTCCGCCACCAGGGAGGTCCACCTGTGCACAGGGGAGAATACTTTGACAGGGTAAGTTTCGCTGTGGCTTACGTGACGTGGCTTGATGAGATGACTTGGAATCAGCTCTGGCTTGAGGTCGTGTCCTTGACGCGATGCGTGGTGAAGATGACAGACGACTCCATGCCGAGCAGTCAGAGGCACCGGCTTTTAAAGCCTGCTGATTACTGGTGGCAGGTGTATGCGCAGCTGGGGCTAATGACGGCCCAGCGACCGCCATGACACCAAGCCTCTTGGTTTTGATGGCCTTCTGCAGTTTCTGCAGTAGTAAAGTGTAGTAAGTCCCAGTAATCATGGTTCGCTTTGCCAGGAAATCCATCATCGATACTCCATGCTGGCTCCAAAAGAGGGGTACCTTGTTCACCTCCTATGCTTTAGAAGTGGCAATACTGTAGGCATAAGTAAGTGAGAAGTAATTTTCCAAAAGACCATGAGTGTGATTATGTTAGACACATCCCTTCTTCTGAGGTGGTGAATCGCAATGCTTCCATTGCTTTGACTGGGCTTTAGTCTCTGAATCATAGTGATGGACCCATGTTTCATCCTGCCTGATCAGTCTGTCAAAGAAGTACTCCTGGTTTTCTTGGCACATGACCAAAAGAGCATGGGAACATGTGACTTGCTCCTGCTTCTGGAAAGGTGTGAGCAACCGGGAAATCCATCCTGCAGACAACTTCTGCATGTGCATGTGGGGGGTTTTTTCCCACAGATCCCACACTGATCTTGACATCTTGCACTAACTGGTGAATGGTTCTGTGGCAATCCTCCAAAATAGTGGCCTCCACTTTCCAGACAGTGTCTTGATCGATGGAGCACTGTGGGTGCCATTTCCACTGATGTGCGACCACACTTGAACGGTTGATGCCAGCAGCTGATTTCATCATACGATGGAACATCCTCTCCACAAGTCTCTTTCGTCTCATCAGACATCTCCTGTGGTGTGCGGCCTCTCATGTACAAGAACCTGATGACCGCTCTGCTTTCAACTGGCTCCATTATCACACCTTAATCCACCTTAGCACCTGTAAAAGACAAACTCTTAGAATTTCAGAGCTGCAAATTACTACATGACCTATAGAGATATGTACTATTATACAGTACATGTGCAATTTCAGCCTTCTACAAGAATCAGAAAGGGGATAGAGAAAATCTTTAATAAGCAGCTCTCATATTTGAGAAGTGTTTACATTAGTCATCTTTAGACGAAAAACATATTTTTAAGCTGATAAAAAAAAAACACACAGAATGCATGATTAAACAGGAATGTTCATAATATTTGTTCCAAATTCATGTGAAACTGGTCTGCTGTTCAGGTCTTGTATCTTCTGTTTATATTTATGAAGAATTTTTGTTCATCTTGAACTGGCTGTTCTGCAGACAAATGTGAGGAAAGTCAAAAATCAAAATGGAAAGCGATTTTAAAATGCCCCAGAACGTGATATCAACCCTTGGGCTGCACATCTTTGATTTACTGACATCTGTCATTTAATTTCGTATTTTTTAAACCGATATAGATCTCATCTAAAATAAGATGAAAATTTCCAAATTAAATATACCACTTTGTCCTTTAAAAAGCAGGAATCTGACCTGTTTCTATTTATACACACTGCTATTTTTAGGCACAACGGTGCCACAGAGGCTGACAACTTGAACAGCTCTGCACGTGACAGACTTAGCAGCAGGCTGCTCCCGCTTCCTCACGCGTATCTTTCTGCTCTTTCCTTGTTTGCCTCATTGAAGAATTGTGTGCATTTCTTTTGCATTTTATCCTCCCGCACATTATGTCTCACTCATTTTATCTTCCTGTTCTTATTTTAGTGCCCCATTCATTCACTGCACTCATCGTTCTCCCTCTCTCCCCCTCCCCCATCCTTGCCTTCCTTCCCATTCATTGGTGAAACGCACGGTCACGTTTTGCTACATACGCTCACAAACCCCTGAAGGCGAGCCATTTCAGGATATTTCACAGCAGACCGGCACCAACTCTCCGTCACTCTCATATAGACGCGGGCGCACAAGCCGGCACAGACACATGTGCTTGTTCACACTCCCATGAGGGCGTACGCACACATACACGCACAGACTTTCATCCTTCCTGCTTCACGTGAATCCTTAACCTGCCACAGCTGATGAGGCTTTGTGAAACCGCAGCGTTTTGTGTGCCATCCGCAAATAAGCCAAGCAGCAACAAAGGGAAGGATGGGATTTGCTAAAGGCAAAAAAAAAGCACAATTCCTATAGTATCATAAATGTATTAATGCAGCAGTGCTAAAAATAACTCTGGTTTTATTTATTCATCTTCGCTCCGGCTTCTACTCATCCCGAATCATTCAGCTCATGCTGTCCGCGATGTGCTAAGAAAAGAGGTGTTTCCCGCGCACATTCCTAAATTACCAGTCAGTGCTGCCTCTTCCAGTAATTTGTTTCCATGCAGTCGTCTGTCAGATTCAAACATTGTCATCTGAGTTAGTTACTTAATTTGTTCTACAGAGTAGCATTGTGTTTTCTCATGGAAAATAACCTAACAGCGATTTCATTTTAATATAGTGCATATAAAGAAAAAAATGATAAATGGCACAATGGTCAGATTATATACTTCTGATTTATGCTGCAGCTGATGATATGGTAGCTCACAGTTCCCTGTTGCCATAGGGATTCACCAGGTGGACCACAGTGACCTTCAGAACATTGATGCAAACATTTGAATTTTAATCTGGTGGTGGGGAAGCGTACATAATAGATTAAGAAGTCTCTGTTAGCTAAAACATGACAGAAATTCAGACAGCTGAACAAAGATTCACGTCAAATCTATGTACTAGAATATGGTAGAAATCACTTCCTCCCATTTTTCATTCATTTTACAAATGCATGCTACAAAATTAGCATGTGATTTATGAATGCAGAAGTTAATTATGGAGTCACACTCTGCAGCTGTGACTGTATACATTAAAAGGTTTGACCTATAACTTGTAATTTCTCAAATACATCCATTATTCATATACAATAAGGTAATATTAAATACTTAGGAACAGATCTCCCCCCCAGGCTCTCAGAGTTATTACAATTAAATCACATTCCCCTTTTAAAAACAATACACAACGACCTTACGCGCTGGAGGACACTACCTATATCACTAGTGGGAAGAGTTGCAACCGTTAAAATGATGGTCCTTCCTAAAATAAACTATTTGTTCTCAGTGATTCCTATCCAACCATCTATGGCCTGGCTTAAGTCTTTAGACTCAAATACAAGTAAATTTTTATGGAAGGATAAACCATCACGATCAGTCTAAAAACTCTTCAAAAAGCAAAAGAGTGCAGAGGCTTAGATCTACCAGTTTTTTAAATTACTTCTTAGCCAATAGACTGCAGCTTGTTTCCAAATGGACAAAATCAAGCCCACTAGGAAACCCATGGAGATCAGGCCCTCTGTGGATCGCTAATTATCTCTGACTTATCTTTTACGTGTTCCTATATTAAATGCCATAACTGTTTTAAAAGCATTAATATCAGCTCCTCTCTGACAGCTTGGTGGAAATTTTTAAAAAGAACAGGGTCTTCACTTGTCCCTTGTAAACTTACACCCATTTGGAATAATCCTGATATCTTGCAACAAAAGAGTATGCTAAACTTTCCACTATGGCAAGAGAAGGGAACAAAAAAAACTTAGAGCATCTTATTCAAGGTGGAAATGTTATCCAATTTCAGGAATTAGTGTCACAGTACGATATCAGCCATAAAAAAGTTTCTTGAGTACCAACAGCTTAAATCCATAATAAAAGCAAGATTCAGTCTTAATCAGACAGATTTAGATTTACCAGTTACGGTGGCAGAGTTTCTAAATCTTTGTTCCCCTAAATTGATATTGAAAATATACGGACTATTATCAAAACTGGATGAGTCAGTATCTCTTCCAATATCAAAATGGGAGACAGACTTATTGATCAATAAGGATGAAAGCTTCTGGACACAAATATGTTTAAACACTTTTAAGATGACTAAAAACTCTAATTTACAACTCATACAGTATAAAGTTCTACATAGAATGCATTACACAGGACAAAGGATGTTCAAAATGGGCCTGAGTAATACAAATATCTGCTCTCACTGCACCAGCAACATCCCGGATCGCTATATGCATGCTATGTGGTCCTGTGCACCGATTCAAAAGTTCTGGTGGAAGACATGTGAGGACTTGTTGGCATGGCTTGGGTATTGTGTCCCATCCTCACCTACACTTTGCATATTAGGTGATTTAAGTGAATTAAATATAGAGGCAAGGATGTCACACATGGTTCTCACCGCCTTATGCATCGCAAAGAAAACTATCCTCATGAATTGGAAATCAAGAAATAATTTATGCATGACTCACTATAATAACTTGCTATTAGATTACATTAGCCTGGAGAGAATGTCTGCCTCCTCAAATAATCAACTGGCTGAATTCAATTCTCTCTGGTCCCCGCTTATTAATTTATAACCTGAGGTGTGGCGGGCGGTGGCTTGCTCTCCTTGGCACCTCTGGCTGCTGGCTGCGCCCTGAGGGCCAGTGCCCGGGGGGCCTGTTCCGGGGTGGCCGCATGTCTGGCCCGGGAGGAGGGGGAGGTTTGGTGGGGTGGGCTGCGGGGGGGGGGGGGGGGGGGCAGGGGGGGGGTTGTGGCCCCCGGCTGGCTGGCCTCGCCTCCCGGCGGGGGCTGAGTCTTGCCCTGGGCCCCTGGTGCTGGGGGTGTGTTTCCCCCCTGGCCGGGGTTAGGTGTGCGCCAATGGTGTGGGACAGCTCCGGTGCATCCTTCCGCGGCAGGGTTGTGTCCTCCTTGGGGCCCTGGCGGCATCCTGGGGCAGGTGCCTGCATCCTGGGGTGTCGCCCTCCCCGTCCTCTGGGGTCTGCATGTGTGGTTGTGTATGTGTGTGTGTATGTACGCGTTCGAGAGTGGGAGTGAGTGGGGGCGTGTGTGTGAGTGGGTGCGGAAGTGGGTGTGTGTGTTGTTTGTCGGCACGTGGGGTTGTGTGTGGGTGTAGGTAGACGTGTGATGGTAAGTGTGCGTGCATGTGTGCACATGAGGGTGGGCGGGTGTGTGTGTGTGTATGGGTGCGGTTACCTGTGGGTGGATGTCTGGGGGTGGAGGATGTGTGTATGGGTAGGAGAACTTCGTTGGGTGGCGGGGGTGGGGCAATCCATCTAGTGGCATGAGGGTTGGCAATTTGGGGCCTGCTTGTCCCCGCCACCCTGCTGTTGTGTCGCAGGGTGGGGCGCTTTGTCGCATTGCCCCTGGTGTCATTGGCAGCGGGTGTGTGTGGGTGTTCAGGGGTGGTTGGGGGGGGCATTGGCGTGGGTTGGTGGCTGTGTTGCCGTCGGGCTGCTCCGGGGTGGCTGTAGCTGTGGGGCAGCCTGCTGCTGTTGGTGTGCGTCTGGGGTGGGTGGTCAGTGGGCTTGCGTGGGTGCTCGGGGGTGTCGCTTGGCATGTGGGGCGCCATGTGGTTCTGGCCCATTGTTCACTATTGTGACTATTGTTGTTGTGCATGTTTGTGTGTGCAAGATGAATGGGAATGGGTATGACTGCCCCATCATGTTTGTGGTGCTGGTGGCACCAGGGCGCGATGCTGGTGGGTCCTGGGCTGCTCGGCCTGGCGGCCCATGCCCTGGGTTAGGATTTGGGGGCAGAGGGTGGTCTCATGAACCAGTTTGCGAGCTGGCTTCTGGGGGGGGACGGCCTCGCTTTTGGACCGCCTCCCTCACAGTCTTATACCCCCCCAATTCAGGGTGGAATACACATCTTCTTTGGGGCAGGGGTGTGCCACACTGTGTCAGCGATGGGGCTGCCCTCACCTCAATTTTAATTGCATTTTAGACACTGAGGGCTTGGGGGGATGGGTGCCCCACTGCCTATTGCAGTGGCTAGTGGTGCTCCAACCTCCATCCCCCCAATTTTAACTGCACTATGGTAGTCCACACATTTGCACACAATCACATTATACAACCGACATACACCTACCATATTTTGTACAAGGGGGAGGCGGGAGTCTTCCCCCACCCCATTGCCCTCCTCCTGCTAGGGGCTGGGGGGCCCGGCAGGGGGCCTGGGACCCGTCATGTTGTCAAAATCCCTGGGTGCTGCTGAATGTGTGGATACAACCAAGGGAGTGAGAGAGGGACTGAATAAGAGAGTAAGCGAGAGTGAGGGAGTGATGAATGGAGGTTGTGATGGTGGGTCAGTTTTGTGTGGTGCTTTGCATGTTGGGTGGCAACTCAGGGCACCTGTGGTGATCTGCTGATCAGTTGCTCGAGTGGGCGCTTGGGGTGGGGGTCTGTTTCTGTGGCCGCGACCATCCTGGGGTGGGTCGGTGGGGGGGTGAACGCTGGCCTGCGCCGGCGGTTTCCCCGGCCACTGCCAAGCGCTGGTGTGTGTTCAGGCTCGTTGCTTCTGCATCACAGTCGCCTTAAGAAGTAAGGGTGAATGAGGGGTGAGATTGAACAGGTACAGGAGTGAGAGAGAATGGGTTGGTCTGGGTGAGTGAGTGTGAGGGAGTGCATATGGGTGCGTATGGGAGCATGAGGGTGTGAAGGTGTGGGGATGGGTGTGTCTGCGAATCGGGAGGTGCTGGATTGAGGGGGGTAGTGTCTCTGGGCTATGTGGGCTCCCCTGTTCGGGGTGGACTTCTTTGGGCATGGGGGTCGCTGGGGTGTGCAGTGGTGGCGCTGGGGGGGTCCATTGTGGGGGTGCCTGGGCTGGGTTCGCACCGGGGGGCATGAGCCAGTCTCCAGTCCGGGGGATGGGGTTGCTGGCCTCCTGGCGCCTGGGGACCAGGGGTTGTTGTTTGCCCCACGGGGGTGTGGGGGGTTGTTGGGCCCAGGGGTGTGGGCCCGCCGAGCCTGGTGGCCTGGCCTCCCTTGATCGTCCGTCCGTGGGCAGATGCCTGCCTTTCCTCGGGCTTGCTGACCTCGGGCATTTGTACCCTGTGGGGTTGCCTGCTTGGGGTTCCTGGGGGAAGAGTTGTTGCGACCGGCTCCCCTCTTCACATGTTTCCTGACAAACCACTCACATGCACACACTTATTTTTCATGCGCTCTCATATATATGCACACAGACGCACACGCACAAATGTCTCTCCTTTCACAGGTGCGGAAACCAGACTAGTGTTGAGACATCTTTGGTGGAAGAAGTAATTTATCTTCTGTTTATTTTAGTTGTTGGTTTGTTTGTCTTTTTTTTTCTGTTCCCCTCCCTTTTCTTTCCCCCTCCACACACTTCCTTTCCCTATTCCCCATCCTGTTGGGTCCTCCATGGGTAAAAGAATTTAAATAAAGTATTAAAAGTTATTGCAGGAGGTGTTTACAACAATATTCAGTGCATAGTTAGGTACTATATAAAGCTCCTTTTAGCAAAGCAAATCTTTTTTGGCACAGGAAGGGTGACAGATCTCTGTTGTGCTTACCTAGCTGCCTGACTGGACAAGGGGGAAAAAAAAAGAGGTTTGATCACCTAATGCATACAGAGTCCTTTACCAGATCGACTAGGAAAGAGACGACACGAGACGGCTTTTGTTGTGATGTGGCGCATTATAAATAAAGCTGAATTGAAATTGAATTGAATTGAATTGAAAGGAAAAAGAGCATGTAGACATGGAATAAAAAGACCGTATATGAAAAAAATTACTTGTCAGTGTAATAAGGTGGCAGATTAGCTGCAGTATTTTTTTTTTTTTTTTTTATGAATCCCAGAAGGCATCTTAAGGACACCCACGGTTCAGCATCAATCACACAAACTTCTGAGACTGCATGTTTTTAGAATGTGGGAAGAAACTAGAGCCCCCGTGGTAAACCTGGCTGGTGGATTTGAACCCACAACCTTCTTTCTGTGAGGCGATAGTGCTCAACCACTACACCAGGCCTATTCAATTAGCGGCCCGTGGGCCACATGTGGACCAGAACCAACTTCCGAGTGGCTCAGGCCCAGTCTGTGGTCCCCCAGAGAAGCAAAGGCCAACACATTTCACAGAATTGCGGAAATCCATTAATTACTACAGACTGTAAATGCAACACTCCGCGTAGCCTAGCAACTGTCAACCCACAATGTAGCACATTTGTTTTGAAGTGTGGGCTCTATTATTATGACTGTGGCTAACAGTGCTTGTGGCAAGATACCAAGCCTACACCAAACGCAAACGGCGGCGCAAATGCAAAGTCAACAGAAAGAGGTGAGCACACACGAAATCACGCACTCGCGTCCAAGGGATAGCGCTACCTTTGAGATTCTACCATCATCACAGTAAAAGTATCAACATTGGAGAGTAAACTAGTTTGAAAGTGAGATTGTCACTCACCTGGAGAAAGAAGGACAGGGAGCTCTTCAGATGAATCAGGATGTTGTTATTTACCCACGGACTCCTACCACGGACGTGCTAACAAGGATAGCTGGCTAGCAACGTAAACGCCGATCATCCTGTGAAGTTTTGGAGGTAGGGACAACTTTTTCAGGTGAGCCCCCCCCCCCTTCCCGTCAGAAAATGTAAACCTAAGCATGACTTTATTTGGGGAATTTCAGCAGCGGGTTGAACACATCTGCAGAAGTTATAAAGGCAACTTTGCCTGTCTGCAACTCACTCAGATGGTGAATTCATGTCTATTCACGTGTTTTCATTGAGTTATAATGTAATTGCCCCGCAAGAAAAATTTGTCCATTCGTGTTTGGTGTGAAGGCACCTTAAAACATGTCATTGTCAACTCTAAAGAGTAAAACTGATGTAAAAGAGCAATGATGAAAATTGTTGGTTTAACCCTGCCTGGACTGATGTGTGTGTAATGGAATGTGTAGTTATAAAAAGAGCTTCCTACTCACATGTGGTGATTTAAAACGAAAGAAACTAAAGTAGTGGTTGTGCAATGTTTGTTAATGTTATCAATCTTTTCTTTTGGGGGGGGGGGGTTGTGCACTTAAGTGTTTGACAGTTCATTTTTTATTCAGCTAAATGCACTTTGTGATGTGCCAAGGTCAGTTATGACCAGGATGCAGTATATTTTATTTTAAAAGGGAAACAAATGTCAATGCTACTAACTGCACATTGAGATGTTGTGCACTTTGAGATACAGTGGTGTGAAAAAGTGTTTTCCCCTTCCTGATTTCTCATTTTTTTTATATGGTTGTCACAAATAAATGTTTCAGATCATCAAACAAATTTCAATATTAGACAAAGATAACACAAGCAAACACAAAATGCAGTTTTTAAATGAAGGTGTTTATTATTAAGGGTAAAAAAAATTCAAACCTGCATGGTCCTGTGTGAAAACATGACCCCCCCCCCCGAAAAAACACATACATTAACTGTGGTTTATCACATATTTGGAAAGCTGAGTTCAATTTCTCTAGCCACACCCAGGTCTGATTACTGCTCTCAGTCAAGAAATCACTTAAATAGGACCTGCCTGACAAAATGAAGCCAACCAAAAGATCCTCAAAAGCTAGACATCATGGTACAATCCAAAGAAAGTCAGGAACAAATAAGAAACAAAGTAATTGAAATCCATCAGTCTGGAAGAGGTTATAAAGCCATTTCTAAAGCTTTGGGACTCCAGCAAACCACAGTGAAAGCCATTATCCACAAATGGTAAAAACATGGAACAGTGGTGAACCTCCCCAGGAGTAGCTGGCTGACCAAAATTACCCCAAGAGCGCAGTAGCAACCCATCCAAGAGGTCGCAAAAGACCCCACAACATCCAAAGAATTGCAGGCCTCACTTGCCTCACTTAAGGTCAGTGTTCATGACTCCACCATAAGAAAGAGACTGGGCAAAAATGGCCTGCATGACAGAGTTCCAAGATGAAAATCACTGCTGAGCAAAAAGAACATAAAGGCTTGTCTCAGTTTTGCCAGAAAACATCTTGATGATCCCCAAGAGTTTTGGGAAAATACTCTGTGGACTGACGAGACAAAAGTTGAACTTTTTGGAAGGTGTGTGTCCCATTACATCTGGTGTAAAAGTAACATAGCATTTCAGAAAAGGAACATCATACCAACAGTAAAATATGGTGGTTGTAATTATGTCCATAACCTGGCATGAAATGAGACGGATGAGGAGGTTGCAATGGAACTGAGCTTTAATGAGAACTGTGTACAATACAGGTTAAACTGCAGTGTGCGGAGTCGTCCAGGCAAGAAAGCTCCTAATTGCAGATGCTCCCTATTATAGGGCAGTGTGATGACACACTGCCCTATAAGGGCATCATCACACAGCACTGTGATGATGCCCGGTTATTGTTATATCACACGGTTATTGTAAAGGCGGCATCATCACACCGCACTTTACAATAACCGCAGCTTTACAATAAAATCTTAATCCTACATTCTCTGCCCCCCTTTACAAAATAAAAAACACCTCTAATCAAAACCCTCCCAAATTTGGCACACAAGAACCCCAAATAAACACACTAAAATAATAAAACAGCAAGCACTCTAGACAATAAACATTAACTAAACTAGGGCCTGTGGGTAGACTACCACATGACCCAGCATGGCTAAGTGGGGTATTCTGCCACTTTTGTTGGAACAGCTGTGCTCCTAACTAAACAGTCCTTAACTTTTTCTTTTCTAACAGTCTTCCACAGGAGGAACAGATCTATCCAGTGGGTTTTGAGGCGGCCTCGTGGTGGCCTCATCCCTGGAGCTTTGTAACAGGCTCATGGTGGCCTCCTCCCAGGAGCTTTGAAACGCGCTTGTGATGGCTGTCCCCCTGGAGCTGTCGGACCCCTGGGGCCAATCTTCATGATGCTGGGGTCCGGGTCCCATACTGCCGTAGCCAAATCCCGTGAAGCCCCGGCATCTGGAGCCACCACCCGGACATGCCGCAGTCTGTTCATGCATTGAACTGAATTGCCCGTCAGCCGCAAGCAGGTTGCTCTCAGCCTCATCACGATCCTCAGTGGTGTCCGCCGTCTCACTGGCTGCAGCCCAGTCAGTCACTGTCCTAGTCTCCCGCTGGCGCAAAGCCGAACCCAGTCCCCGACGTGGAGTGGTACTTTGCCAAACTTGATGTGCTGCCATGCCTTCACCAGCTCTGTGCTCCCCTTTGGTCTGGCGCCTTCATTACTTCTTTACACTGTGGCGGTTCAGCAGTCACCGTTGTCACAACAAACCCCTCACCCGACATCGGATGAAACTCAACTTGAGCACTGAAGGTGTCCAGTGCCTCCCTGGTGTCGCACATCAGAATGTACTCTCCACCCACCAACTCGGTCGCCCCCACTGCAGCCGGCCGAGCACAGGTACTGAAGCCATCCTGTTCCTCCACTGAGCCATCTGAAGTGCTCTGCTGTGCTGCGCCGTACGTTGCGTCCATGTTCATCTACTGTTGCTGTGCATCATGGCCCTCTGCATGCCCCCCCCCCCCCATCCCAGGCAGTTCTCCTCCCGAGAGCACAGAGTGGATGCTTTGGTGTTTGTGCCGTCCATAAATACATCGTCGGCATCGGTCTCGTCAAACCCAGGCACCCTCTCCTCCAGCTTCGGTTCTGGCTGCGCGAGGGATGAAGGTGAGTCCGGTCTCTGCTCTTTCTCCATGTTGTCTTCATCGTCCGTGCCGTATCCCCTCTCTGCGTTATGTTCGCCATCCACATTGTGCTCTTCGGCTGCACCCACATCCCCGAAGACTGGGCAAACTGGGCCTGGACCGCTGACCGTCTGACCGTCTGCCCGCCTGCCCGCCGATTGTGAGAGTAAAACCCAGCTCACTGAATAAATCCCACCCCATAACATAGTCATGACCTTGGCGTGTCACCTGGAACCGGAACACTGGAATCACTCTTTTGCCATACTGCATTGCAAATGTGACGTTCCTTCCAGCACCGGAGCTCCCGTTGTCCTGTAGTTCCACCGCATCAGGGCACCGGCGGGGTGAGCCTCCGAACTATGGCCTCACTCACTATGGACTGTGTGGCAGCGGTGGCCACCACCATGGGCACACTCACACTGTCTAGCTTCACTACATGCTGCAGTCCATACCAGCCTTCGGGGCCCACAATATTTATGCCATCTCCGTAGGTTGTGGGATTAGTTAGCCTAGCTTCTCTTCAATGGTGGAGAGTTTTTGCGTGCCGCGCCACGTTTTTGGGCTTAGCAAAGTAGTTAGTTAGCATCTTGATAGCATCCTCATAACAGTCCATTGGACCAAGCATTTGAGAAATTCTCTGACCTTCAATGCCTAGGTTGTGGACAAGCAGCGCTCACGTCAGAATCAGAATCAGAATCAGAATAAACTTTATTGCCAAGCATGTAAAAAAACACACGAGGAACTTGACTTGACATTGGTGCGCATGCGCGCGACACAACGACACGGCAGCCATAAAGGCGCCTCATCAAACAGAGATATATAAGAAAGGGAGGGGAAGGGAGGGAACGACACAAGGGGGGAGGAGAAAAAAAACTTCGTTATCAAAATACAGCTTATTTTTAAGCAGATTGTGATTACAATGAAAAAAAATCTCTCAATAGCACAGAGCAACAACTCAGAATTCACGAGACACAAGAGAGCAGTGTACAGTATATCTTTAATCAGTTCATGAATCAATGTGTGTGCGGTGTTGAGCAGTGTTGATGATAATAAGAGAGACCCAAGGACCCTTGGCAGAAGATGTTTTGTCTATCTGGCGCCCAGTCTTATCTGGCGCTGCAGCTGGCTGTCCAAGGCCTTGTGCTCATGATTTTGAAAAAAAACACAGTCTGCAGACAGCCAGGAGGAATTTTCATGGGGAATAATAATGCCAAATAGGACTGATCACAGAGAAGACTTGTATTTCTTCTGTAGATTCAGTACATTAATCCTTCATTGCGCAGCTTTGAACTCGTCGTGGAAAGACCTGAGCGAACCCATGATGTAATCCACCTTACGAGACAGTTCTCCAGTAGTCGCTATCAGGGTCTTCTCCAGTTTCTCAATTTGTTGGATGCACCTCGCCTGGCCAGCATTTTGATAGGTTGAATCCATCTTCAGCAATTTGCGGTAAACCAAGACAATTCCCGTCCCAATCAGAATTATCCCAATCACCAAGATTACGAAGATAAACAAATCTTCAATATCTTCGATAGAGAGATTAGAGAGACACAGCATTTTCCAAATACCTGTGTCACATAGATAGCCCACTGGAGCCGTTCCAGCGGGGCAAACAGCTTCCCCCGGAGCACTTTTCCTTGTTGAAAAAATAGTGTCAATTGTGTTCAAAGCCCAGCTTATTAACTCCATAATTTCTTTTCGGCGGTCGCAGTCAGACGCAGACAGACAACAGCAAGCTGGGATCCAGTCCTCCCTTTATCCAGCTTTGCCAGGTCCAACGCTACAGCATACGTTTCAAATTCTCTGACCTTCAATGCCTAGGTTGTGGACAAGCAGGGCTCACATCCTCCCTTTATCCAGCTTTCCCAGATCCAACGCTGCAACATATGTTTCAAACCTGCACAACACCATCATCATCACACTGGAGTGGTGGCTCAGTTGGTAGAGCATCCGCCCCACACCCGGGAGGCAGGGGTTCAAATCCCTGCCGGGTCATGCCGAAGACCACATAAAAGTGGAACTTCCTGCCGTCCAGCTTGGTGCTCAGCAATAAAATGGAATGGAGGAGGGAACTCTGTGGCGGCGCCTTGCATGGCAGCGGCCCTCTGATTCTGCACTTGGGGTGTGTGTGATTTACACTGTAGATAGGTAAAGCACAATCTCGTTCTGCTGTACATGATTGGTTGTACGGTTGAATGACAATAAGGGTGATTTAATTAATTTAATTTAATTCATGCTGAACCTTAAAGTCACAAGACTGCAAGGTTCAAACTTAATCACCAGCACATGCTATTTTAGTTACCTTGATTAAAAAGTCACACTTTGTCTTTTGTTATGGTCTTTTTTGCTGTAAATTTCTTATTTTGTTTCTGCTGTCAAGCTGATTAAATTAAGTAAGTTAATTAAATTTTCACCTCTCCATAAACATTGTGTCAAAATTAATTCTTTATTGACCTAACGACAATTTTCAAGGCCTATTTACAGTTCAGTTTGTAACATTTTATTGTTGATTAAATCAAACAAACTTAATACAGGAGAAAAATGTAATTTCATGTCCCCATTTCTGAAGTCCCCTCAGCTCATCTTATTATCACAGAATGAATCAATAAAAAAAGAAACATTCCAAGACAACAAATTAGAAAAAAACTTTGCTGTACAGTTGAAGTGAAAAGGAGCGACTCTGTCCCCGGTTCGTCTCACTGACCCGGCATCGGCCCGGTAGATGACGGCTGAGCCTCCTGCACAGATTCTTAGATTCTTGTGATCGGGGCTCAGAGGAGGAACTAACTGAGGCAACAGCCGGACAGGAGCCGGTGGTACAGCGGTGGTAGGAGATGGGGATCAGTGGAGGAGCAGCCGGGGCCCCAGCTGGATAGGAGCTGGATAGGAGCTCAATTACAGCGGCGGGGCTCGGCGGAGGAACTTCTGAGGAAGACGGCGGTAGGCGGCGGGTCTCAGCGGAGGAGCTACCGGGAGCCCAGCTGGACAGGAGCCGGATCAGAGCTCAACTACAGTGGCAGTGGGCGGCAGGGCTGGGTGGAGGAGCTGCCGTCACCCCGGCTGGACAGGAGCCACATCAGGAGCTCAATTACAGCAGCGGTAAGCAGCGGGACTAGCAGCGGAAGGGGCTAGCTGAGGCCCCAGCTGGATTCGAGGTCGGCTGGATCGGATACCGGCAACACCTGCAGAGATTGTTTTATTATCATCAGGTCAGTAAAAATGCCACCAAAGAAGGAAGAAATGGAAGAGATTAAAAAATCTCTGAACTTCTTGTCAGAAGAACTGACCAAAGTGGCCAATCAACAGTTTAAACTATTAGGGCTAATGGAGGAAGTCCGAGAATTGAAATTAACAATGAAGGAAAAAGACAAAATAATTGCAGACTTGGAGCGACGCATTAAGGATCTTGAACAATATTCTGGTATGGATGATTTAATTATTAGTGGAGTAGACATTAAATACCAATCATATGCCAATGCTACAGTAGGAATGAGAGGTGAGGAGGCTCCCCTAAGTGAATCAGTCTCCCTAGAAAACCAGGTGCTTCAGTTCCTTGAAAGTAGAAATATAAAGGCTGAAGTAAATGCAATTTCAGCCTGTCATACTTTACCCAGAAAGGATAATAAAACAAAGAAATCGATTGTGATGTGCTTTGTGAACAGAAGGGTAAAGAATGACATACAGAGGCAGGCCAGAAAGCTACAGGGAACAAAAGTTTACCTAAATGAACATTTAACAAAGACTAATGCTGAAATGGCACGGCAAGCACGGATGCTGAAAAGACAAAACAAGATACAAGCAACATGGACAAGAAACTGTAGAGTTTGGATCAAACTAAATGGAACACCTGAGGAAGCAAAGGCCATAACAATAAGAGACCTCACTGACTTAAATAAATATAGATGAACACTGATTAAGAAAATTAAGAGACTATGATAATTCATATCCACACATGGCAAGAACAGTTCTTTTGTTACATACCATGTCAATGTACTTTAAAAAAAAACTTATGACTGACTTTAGTAGACATCAATCAACCCCAGTTGGAGGAAGTCATTTGACTTTGGAGAATGATATTGATCCTGATAACCACCTCTTCAATAATATTCATAATCACTGTGAATATTATACTGAAAAGCAATTCAAAAGTCAAGTGCAATTAAATGGTAAACTATAAGTAATACACTTCAACAGCAGAAGTCTTAACGAAAACTTTCCACAGATTCAGGACTATTTAAAACAGCTAGATAGAAAATTTACAGCTATCACAGTCTCTGAAACTTGGCTTAATGAAGAGCAGGCTTCTCCGATGGCAATAGAGGGATATCAGATGTTTTATATTAATAGATCTCAAAAAAAGGGTGGTGATGTTGTACTGTATATTGATGAACTGTATAGGTGTAAACTTGTAAATGGAATGTCCTTTGCATTACCAGGGATTCTGGAATGTGTTACTGTTGAGATTGACCAAGATAAAACAAAAAATCTAATTATAAGTTGTATATATAGAATGCCGGGAACTTGCGTTGAGACATTCAGAGATTAATTAGTCGAGCTGTACAATAATAAAACTAGAAAGAAAATGGTTGTAATCTATGGAGATTTCAGTATTGATTTACTAAATCCATTTCAACAAAATGTAATTACAGAGTTCTGTCATGCGGTGATCCTCACGGATCACCATGAGACGCCAAGAGTCCACCAGTGAGTTTTTGCGATGATGTTTTATTTATACAAGACGTGATAGGACAAGACTGTGAGCCGAACTCGGCACAAACACACACAAATTAATACTTGGGCTCGCAGGGCTGCCCCCAGCCACTACGAGCTAAACTGTGACATAACTATGGACACGAACCTGACATGAAGGTCTCACGAAGCTCAGACAAAGCTTGACGAGGTGTAGACCATAACTTGACAAGACGCTGACAAAGTGACAATACTGACGAGATGCTGACCAATACTCCTGCAACATTACCGTCGCCAGCACTCGCTTTTAAAGGCGAGCACTAACGAGCAGTAATGACGCACAGCTGACCAGTCTTGACAGGCGGAAGCCCCACCGAGCACCTTCACAATAAGAGCCCGGTGAGGCCAGAATACAGCCAGCAGCTGTCAAGGCCGGCAGTGAGTAGAACTTAGCCCGAGCGCGATCAGAACTGGCGCTCGGGTCGTAACAAGTTCATGAATTCTATGTACAGCATGAATCTATATCCCACAATAACACATCCCAGTAGAATCACAGTTCACACTGCTACACTTATTGACAACCTGTTTGCTAATATTATTGATAAGAAAATAGAAAGTGGATTATTGATAAATGATATAAGTGACCATTTGCCAGTGTTTGCACTTATCCATGGCCACACGGGGGCCAATACAGAAAAAAAACTTTAAAATCATTCAGATACAAATCACAAAATGCAATCAGTTATTTTAAACAAGATATGCTAAAGCAAGACTGGACAAAAGTCTATGTGTCAGATGTAAATGAAGCCTATGACGCATTCATGAACATTGTAACAACTCTTTATGAAAAAAAAATTGTCTATTAGTAAAGAAAAAGCTTAAACAGAAATTTGTCAACAAGCCATGGTTAACCAAAGGATTACAAAAAGTGTTTAAAAATAAAAAATCATTATATAAAGCTTTTCTAAAGAAAAGGACAAAAGAAGCAGAGCAGAGGTATAAAACATACAAAAAATAAGTTAATACGTATATATATAATGAGATGCAGTAAAAGGGACTATTACAGTAAAGAACTGAAGAAAAACAGAGATAATATTAAAAATGCATGGACAATACTTAACAATATTCTTGGAAATAAAAACAGAAATACAAGCTACCCAACCAATCTTAAAAAAAAAACAAAAACAAAAAAAAAACGACTCAGAGTGTGAATGCAGTCTCACCTGCAGATGAATTTAATAAATTTTTTTGTTAACATTGGTCCTAATTTGGCTTGAGAAATACCCGTTACGGCATCTACAGGTGATACAATAAGCAAAAACATTGCTATAAAAGACTCCATTTTTGTAAAGAACACAGACGAGAGAGAGGTCATTGAAATTGTTAAATTGTTTAAAAGTAAAACATCTACGGATTGTGATGGTATTGACATGCTTTTAGTCAAAACTATCATTGCATGCTTAGTGAAGCCACTGACATATATTTGTAACCTGTCTCTCCAAACAGGTATATTTCCCAATGCAATGAAAATAGCTAAAGTAATTCCAATATACAAGACGGGTGACAGTGGGGAATTTTCAAACTATAGACCAATTTCACTATTGCCGCAATTTTCCAAGATACTTGAAAAAAATATTCTGTGAGAGAATTGACAACTTCATAATGAAGAGTAATTTATTGTGTGAGCAGCAATATGGGTTCAGACACAAGAGGACAACTGCATTTGCTCTAATGGAATTTATAGAAAAAATATCAACTGCCGTTGAAAATAAAGAGTATTCAGTTGGGGTATTCCTGGATCTTAAAAAAGCATTTGATACAGTGGATCATAATTTATTATTAAAGAAACTACAAAATTATGGTATTGGGGGTAGCACTGTCCTGGTTATGTAGTTACTTAAAGAACAGATATCAGTATGGATGTGTTGGTAACAAAAACTCACAGTTACTGAAGGTTACTTGTGGAGTCCCACAGGGTTCAGTTTTGAGGCCATTGTTATTCAATATGTATATACGTAAATGATATATGTAAAGTTTCGGAAAAAATGGATTTAATATTGTTTGCAGATGACATTAATTTATTATGCAGTGGAAGCAATTTGGAACATTTTTTGGATACACTCGGAAAGGAATTAGGAAAGCTTGAACTGTGATTTGATTCAAACAAATTAACGCTCAACTTAAGTAAGACAAAATTTATAATTTTTAACAACCATCACAACAACTTAGTATCTAAACTCAGTATAAATGGTGTGGAGATTGAAAGGGTATCCGAAACTAAATTTCTTGGAGTAATAATTGATATTTAACTGTGTTGGAAGTCACATATTAATTATATTAAAAGTAAAATATCCAAATCAATTGCAATACTACACAGAGTGAAATATTTGCTGAATCAACCCACACTATATACTTTGTATCATTCATTAATACTCCCATACAGGACATATTGTACTGAAGTATGGGGAAATACATATAAAACAAACATATATCCAATCGTTATGCTTCAGAAGAGAGCTATTAGAATAATAAATAAAGCTGCTTACAGAGAACCAACAAACCCACTTTTTCTTAAATTAAAAGCTCTCAAGTTGAAAGATCTGGTTGACTTTCAAACTGCAGTAATAATGCTTAAAGTGAAGAATCTATTACTTCCCGCAAATATCCAAAAGTTGTTCCAAATAAGGGAGAAACAATATCATTTCAGAGGAACATGTATATTTCAAAAACCTTCAGTGAAAACTACCACCAAGCAACACTGTGTCTCACTGCAAGGAGTCAGATTGTGGAATGCTTTTGGACCTGAATTAAAATCAGGTACAATGCTTGGACAATTTAAACAAAAACTAAAGGAAGAAATACTCCAAACATATATACAAGATGACATGTAAACTCACATAAGAATTATCATATTCAGTCTGTGTTGTGTTGTTGCTTAGTTTGTTTGTTTTTTGTCATGTTTTGTCTTAGCTTTGTTCTGAATTGTAATCGTGCTTGTTTTGTTTTTCTTTTGAATTCTTGGATTGAATATGGGTGTGGCTTCAGTCATCACCCATTTTGGATAACTTATGTTGAACTGTATAATCAGAGGAGTTATTGTTTAATTTGACCTTGTAAGATTTTTTCCCCCTTTGTTATATTATTCTGTTCCTTTCGTTTAATCTTTACTTTTAATCTATCCGAAAATAAAGATTCATTCATTCATTCATTCAACTTTGAATGTCTTTGTTAAAGTAAAAGGTTGCCAATTGTAAATGTTTTTTAAATTACTCTTACACAATTTTTGGTTATTTACTGTACATTTAATATACCTCAATCTCAAAAAAGAATGTTCAGAAGTGTGCAGAATTAAAGAAGTTATATTCTTCTAAAAATATATGTATTGATTATTTTTATGGGTCCTTAACAGTCATAATATTTATTACAGCTAAGCAGTTGGATGCAGTGGCTGGTAAAGATGTCGCAGCCAACAGCATAACTAGGTTGATATCACATTTCATTGCCTATTAAGTTAATACCACAAAAGAGTCTATGTTTCATATACTGTATTTGGCTTGTAATCACCAAAGAACTGAGACTGTAAAATAGTTTGTGGTGTGTGTTGATGTTTGTGTTGATGAATGTAATGATTTGCAAATCTTTTTCAACCTATATTCAATTGAATGCACTACAAAGACAGGATATTTAATGGTCAAACTGATAAACTTTTTTTTTTCAAATATTGACTCATTTTAAATTTGAATGTCTCCAACACTATGCAAAAAAGCTGCTACAGGGGCAAGAAAAGACTGGGAAGAAGAAGAAGCCATCTCTGTTGTCATTCAGTCCATACAGTCAATCATGTACAGTAGAACAAAATTACGTTTCTCCTATCTACAATGTTAATCACATGTAGAATCAGAGGGGTCGCTGCCATAAACAACTTTTCCTTCCCCATTCTATTACGCTGAGCACTAAGCTAGAAGGTGGGAAGTACCATTTTTATATGGTCTTTGGTATGACCCGGCCAGGGTTTGAACCCACAACCGAGAGGTTGTAGGGGTGGATGCTCTACCAACTAGGCCACCACTTCCAGGAAAGTAAGGAATGCTCAAAAAGCACTTTTCTGGAACATTCCACAGGTGAACAGGTTAATTGGAAACATGTGATTGGGTATAAAAGGAGCTTCCCTGAAAGGCTCAGCTGTTCACAAGCAAGGATAAGGGATTTCATCATCTACAGTCCATAATATCATCAAAAGATTCAGAGAATTTGGAAAAATTTCTGCACATAAGTGGCAAGGCCGAAACCCAACAAAGAATGCCTGCAACCTTCGATCCCACAGACGGTACTGCATTAAAAATCAACATAATTCTGTAAACAATATTACACAATGGGCTGAAGTCACCACAGTCATCTACCAGGAAATTTTAGAGCACTTCATTCTTCCCTCTCCTGACAAGCTTTATGGAGATGCTGATTTCATTTTCCATCAGGACTTGATACCTACCCCCACTGCCTAAACTAAAACCTGGTTTAATGACCATGATATCACTGTGCTTTATTGGCCAGCAAACTCTCCTGACCTAAACCATATAAGGCCCTTTTCCACTAGCCTCACTTAGCCCTACACCACACCACTCAGCCCGCTTTAGGCGCTTTTCCATTAGCCCCAGCACCGGTTAGCAGGTACTTTTTTCGTACCTGATCCAGGGCAGGGTCTAACCGGGCTGAGTAGGGCTGAGTAGGGCTGTGATATGACTTTAAGAGACTGGTCGCCGCTGATTGGTCAGGTTGTAATGTCATGAAAGCAACTTTTTCTGCTGAATTTACTCCACGACCGCCATTTGTAATTGTTCAGCAGTGAACACAGTGCGCCCGTTTAATACGGTATATTATATTAATATACTGTATAATATACTTATATAATAATATACTCCTAATATTATATATTAGGAGGTGCGCAATTTTCTTTCTATATTAGGCGACGATCGCATCCAGCGCGAGTTGGACGGATCTACTTGAAATGCAGGTGTCCGAGCAGATGGCTTCCCAAGGGCACATCCGTACTGCCAAACAGTGTCGGGAGAAGCTGAAAAAGCTGAAAAGCGATTACCGAGCAGTGAAGGACCACATTGCTCGAAGTTCAGCGGATGGAAGGAGTGGAAGTGGTTCGCTGAGAGACATTGGGCTCCACACGGCCACTGTCACGGTCACAGTCACGGTCACGGCCCTTGGAAACCGTGGATGGTGAGTGTTTATTTGATATTGCGCATCTTTTCGCCACTTTATCCTTTCTGTGCCAAGCTCACTGTTTTTAAGAAATAGGAAGGTTGTTAGATTGTGGGTAATGGTTGTTACTGAGGCTTGCGTATTGTTTTGCAGCCAACTGCAGATTCACGCTTGCTTTGTGTTAAGTATTAGCGCGAACAAAACACTGAATTACGCTTATTGTATTCCGGTTAAAAACTTGAGAGTGTTGTGTACATGTTGCACTTTCGTGTTAAGTTTTAAATTGCGTGCATTTTCTTTCTAGAATCGCATTTCATATCACAGGGGTCCACCTCAGTGGAGATGACTGACGCAGCGGACTCTCCTGGCGCTGCGTCTGCGTGTGCGTCTGGCTGAGCGCCAGCTGGATCGGCTCCACATCACCAGCTCCATCTGGATCACGTTCAAGTGCCGGTAAGGCACAATAACCACGATTTTTTTTTTTGGTTGAAACAGGTCCAGCAGCGGAAACCAGGGTCGAAAATCCATCCATCCATCCATCTTCTACAGCTTAATCCTTTACAGGTCGCGGGGGGGCTGGAGCCTAACAAGTTATGTACCAAATTGATTAATGCAATTTCCTGTAGCTGCATATTAATTAATTGAAAATGTCTTTTTAAATGTACAAAAAGGTTATTCTTTGGTCTTCACTTATCGGTGTTCCACAACCATTTTTAGGTGTGGTGATTGGTGCTGTTGTAACTCCTGTTTTAGACAAACAAAGTGCATGAACTGCCGTTGAAATCAACATGCTTCATTGAAATGCTTTGCGTCAGCTGACTGTATTAACCCATTCAGATTTCTGTGGCCACACTACAACTAACTAACTAACTAACTAACTAACTAACTAACTAACCTGCACTTATATAGCGCTTTTCTAGTCACAAAGACCACTCAAAGCGCTTTCACTAGTACTAACCCTCTATTCTAAAGGCCTATAGGAAACAGATATCTAGGGACAATTTAGAACAGCCAATCAACCTAACATGCATGTCTTTGGATTGTGGGAGGAAACCGGAGCCCCCGGAGTAAACCCACGCAGCACAGGGAGAACATACAAACTCCACACAGAAAGGTTCCAACCCCTGCCAGCCTAGCAACTAGTTTAAACATTACCCATCCATCCATCCATATTCTTAATCTTAATCCTTTTTAGTTTTGCAGAGGGGCTGCAGCCGAAGACAGCACCATGCGTGTTGCAAAATCTGCTCTACTGAGGGGCAACAACATGACAGTTCAGCTTATATACAGCAATGAAGCATAATATAATAGTGACATTCCACCACAGACTTTCACCTGTGTAATTCCATAATATATGTAGTGATCCAGCTTTAACGACCATGCCTTTCTGTCTTTCCATCTAGGCAAGACGAAAACAGACAACTCCCATCGCTGACCTTACATTAGCGATGGTCAACATGCATGACGAAGAGATGCGGCTCTTGGAACGGCAACATGACCAGCGGCAAGAATCAGGAGTACATGCAGCATTTGCGACAGGTGGCCGCAGATGTGTGGGCAGATGCGCGTGAAGCCGTGGAGCAGGACGCTGCGTTACGAAGGGAAGAGCTCGCAGAGATGTCATCGCCCAGTCTGTTTTTTTGTTTGTAAATTTTGCTTCTGGAATAAAATTGTATTGTTTGCATCAAAAGTCTGGTTTATCTGTTATGACACCGTATGAGAAAAGCCAATAATTACATACACATTCCATTCTCTGTTCACTCCACATGCTGCTGTTCATCAGGTCAGGTGTATAGCCTTCTAATGGTAATTTAATTTTTAACAACACAACGAACGTAATGTCTTGGTAGGTTTTTTTTTTATTTTAAACAAATTTGCAATACGGAATCCATTTCTCTTGAACGGGTACATTTTTTAGGTTATAAGCAGTTGTACAGGTGTGCTTGAACTTGTAGACACTGATAAAGGTAAGTACGTGTAAGTTGAATGTTGCATCACCAGTCAAAATTTAATAAATTAAGAAGGAATCTAGCAAAAATGTGGCACTAATAACAGTAGACAAATCGGACAAGGATACATAACTGTGTTTTTGTTGCACACAACTGTTGTTACCAACAAGTGCAAAATTTATATTCCCTTTTCCCAAAAATTAAAAATCAATTTGTAAGTAAAAGTGGGAGACCTTTACATGGGAAAATATGACATGTATCAGCACATGATTTATAGTTCAATTTGCATTTCCACCTAAGCAAAAGTGGCTTGTCGAGCTGGATTTTTGTGAAGATGGCCTGTGCCGTGTTTCTGCATATAATTACATACCTGTCAAGTGATACGGTTTCACCGTATTTTAATACGGGGAAAATGCAATTTTAGCAAATACGGGCGTATTGCCATTTCTGTACGCCAAAGAGAAAAATATACGGGAAAAAAAATTGAGAGTGTGGGGAGGAACACGTCGTGTGTGACCCCCACAGCGTACGGGGCTGTCAGAGCGCTCAGCGTGAGCAATTATCACAACAGAAGTGTGGACTCATCATTAGGCTGATGGCTTTGCACCTTCTTAACAGATAAGCGTTATGAACAAGAGGACAGGTAGATGGACCATGCACAACATTTTATTTACAAAAAACATTTTTGAAATATGTATGCACATAAATGTGGACAAAATAGACAAGTATTGCATCACAGCATCTCATGTTATATTGTAACGTGCAGCTCAACATGGCGACGTCCCACTGGGAGGTTTGAACTCACGCCTCCCACTCCAGAGTCCCGCACTCTACCTGTGTCACCAATAGGGTCAACCCACTTGGCAAGCCAAGTAGGGTGCTTATATTGAGTTCGCTACAATATCACCACCCTGCTCCTCTGCTCTCTGTGCCGCTGCCACCACTGGTTCATCTACTGCATCATCCAATGTAGTGTCAAACGTCTCTCCATGACTCTCACACAGATTGTGCAGAGCACAACAAGTCAGCACCATAGATTTAACCAGTTTCATGTCACAGTCATTCCTCCTTCCTTCTCTCCTCGTCATCAGCCATGTTTGTTGTGGAGGATTCAGTCGCGTGTGTTTCACGTCACGAGGGTGTGGCGCCGCCTGCTGTTCAACAAATCCCACCCACAGCAGGTGTGCCAGCAGGTGCGCCAGCAGTAGTTGAAAAGCAACTGAGGCTGAACCGAACCGAAGTGAGTAGAGCCGGGTTTTCAAATCGGGGCTGAGCGGGGCTAATGGAAAAGGGCCTTAACTGTCTTGTGAAATCAACTCCACCTACAGCTTTGTATCAAGTGTTTTGAAACTTGGTACCATGGTTTGATATACTCTGATGATGTACATAATGCAATTTCACTCTCATTGGATGACCATGAGTTCAAAGGTCAGAGGTCAGATTTTCCCTATATCTTCTATACGCAATAACTACTGAAAGAAATGATATAGGCTTTTCAAATTGATACAGTAGCTGTATCTAAGATGCATCTAGGACGACTTACACTCTGACCTGAATATGGGTTTGGGGTCAAAAGGTCAAAGTTAACTTTCCATTTGCACTATGGTAAATGGTAACTGCTAAATTTACTGTTACTATAAAAGCAGTAAAGCTAGGACCACCAAACCGGGTACACAGGTTCACTGTGGGATCCTAACCTCAGACTATGTGTTTGGGGTCAAAAGGTCAAAAGTCAAGGTTAACATTCCCTATGCCTTATTACTGTACAACGAGTAAAGCTAGGGTCATCAAACTTGGTGCACAGATTCACCCTGTGACCCTGAAGTGTGACTTTGGTTTTGGGATTGTAAGGTCAAAGGTCAACATCAAAATGGCTTATAAACGATATCTCAACAACAAAGAAAGCTAGGGTCACCAAACCTGGTACACAGGTTCACTCTGATACCATAACCTCTTACTACAAGTTTGGGGTCAAAAGGTCAAAGGTCAAGGTTGCTACTGCCGATGCCCTCTTACTATAGAACCTGTAAAGCTATCTAGGGTCACCAAACACCCCCCTACCCGAGCACAAGCTGTAATTTAGATGTATTTTGGGCTAAATCGGGTCTGTTGTTCCAAGCCTTAATTTAGCCCACAAAAAGATACTGAAAACTGGGCTGTGTTAGTCATTCTAATATGGACCATATTTAACCCAGAAATAGACATTGAAGATAGATAGATAGATAGATAGATAGATAGATAGATAGATAGATAGATAGATAGATAGATAGATAGATAGAGTTGTGAAAAAATTTGGACACACCTTTAAATATTCAGGGTTTTTTTTAAGAAATGTTCACGCATCTATGTCTAATCTTGTTTTTGTTTTTATTTGCATTTTTTTTACATTTATTTTAGCCATTGTAAGTGGAAAGGAATATGGGAGTGTCCTAAAAAAGATGGGGGGTGTCCTAACTTATTCCTCACTATTTGTTTAGAATTAAATTTTACAGAAAATTTGAAAAAAAGTCTTTAATTAATTTTTAATTGTTTAGTTGTATTACATGAATCTCCCAGTACTTTTAACATTGATATTAAATGTCCATATGTCCATATATGTTAAAAGTGAAACGCGCAACGACTTCCGGGAAGATGGCGGACAGACATAACGCTTAAACAGAGAGCTCTCCCTAGCCGGATTAAAAATCATCGGTAAATGGCCAACTCGACATAAGCGGATCAATAAACTAAGGGATGAAAACACGAAGGAGCCGGGCACAAGGACAAAAGCAGGGTAAAATTAAAGAATTCCTCTTCAACAACGCAAGAGAAATCGCTGAACACGAGGCCCAAAAAAACGAGGTGACTGCAGCAGAGAAAATGGAGGACGCCAGGCTCGATAACATGAACACTGGCTTCGCCAGTTTGGGTAAAGAGTTGAAAGACTTCAAGCGGCAGCTACAACAGGATTTAGCGGCTCTTAAGGAGGAGCTGAAAAAAGAGATTAAGGAGGACATTATGGGCCTCCGAAGAGAAATGGAGCGCAAGCTAGCAGAAAACATGGAGGAGCTGCGCTCTCAGCGGGCGTGTATGACAGAAGCACAGGCCCGAATATCGGAGCTGGAAGATTGGAAGAGCGAGGCAAGCGAGCAGCTACAGACCCTGACGGCACAAACGCAGAGGATGCAGGAGAAAATAACCGGCCTGGAGAGCAGGTCCAGACGGAGCAATATACGCATCTTCGGGATCCCGGAGGGCATTGAAGGCAACTCGATGACGAAATTCATGGATCAGTTCTTAAAAAAAGAGCTGGAGCTGCCCAGTGAAGCGGACCTGCAGATTCAACGAGCGCACAGAGCCTCGGCACAGAACCCGAAACCAAACTCTCCACCCAGGTCAGTTGTGGTCAACTTTCTGAAATATGATGTAAAGGAAAGAATCCTGACACAAGCGTGGAAAAAAAAGATACGAATCGGCGACAAGCAGATATTCTTTGATCATGACTACCCGACAGAAATTGTGCAGCAGCGAAAGAAATATGCCAACATTAAAAAAACGCTGAAAGAGAAAAAAATTAGATTCCAAACGCCGCTAACGAAGATGAGGATTCATTGGGAGGACGGCGTGAAGACATACAACACAGCCAGAGAGGCAGCGCGGGACATGATGGAGCGGGGCTTTGTGGTGAGCGTTCCGGAGGAAGCGGCTGGAGCATCGGCGGCACTGAACGCATCACGACAGCCGGAGTGGAGGCGAGTGAGCGGCAGAAGACGGGAGGAGACGTGGAGCAGCGGGCCCAGGAAAAACTGCAAGGCCTTCAACTGAAAGCCTAGATTATAACAAAGATTAAGAAAGGCACAGAAGAAATGAAGGCCAAGAAGACAAGGTAAAAGAGAGACAGATGGCTAGGAGAGGTTTAAGTGATATTTGTTGGCTATTTCTAGACTAATGACTATTACTTGGATAGTAACTAGAGGTCTAGGGAGGGCCCCTCACTCGGTGAGGACATTCCCTCCACCCACCAACAGGGACCATTGGGCAGAAGAAAGGCCCAAAGTACGGAGGTCGAGATTTTTTAATGTGTTTTTATATAAATATGTGTTATTTTTGTTGTTAAAGGGGCTAGGAGCACAAGTTAAAAAAATGGAAAAACATGAATATGGGTAAAAATCTTAAGATAATGACACTAAACGTGAATGGTCTGAACTCACCTGTTAAAAGGGAAAGAATAATAAGAAAATTCAAGAAGGAAAAAGCCGAAATTATATTTATGCAAGAGACACATTTGCGCAAGACAGAACATGTGAAACTAAAGAGATTTGGCTATAAGAACTCCTACTACAGTTCATTTAAGGGAGGAACTAAAAGGGGGGTTATGATACTAATTTCAAATAAAATACAATTTGAATGTGAACAAGAAATCCAGGATAAAGATGGCAGGTATGTAATAATAAAGGGAAGAATAGATGGTATGCAGATCACATTAGTGAACATCTATGCCCCACCAGAAAGTGACAAGGGTTTTTTTCAACATCTGTTTGATCTCATAGCAACACACAGTGAAGGAGTCCTAATTTGTGGAGGAGACTTAAATGCTGTCATGGATCATGAAGTTGACACAACAAGTGTTAAGAAGACAAAAAAACATGTAACAAAGTTCATAAGAACCTCACTGGCAGAAATGGGTATGGTAGACATATGGAGGGACCTGCACCCACTCGAAAAAAACTATACACATTATTCAGCAGTCCATAAAGTACACTCTAGAATAGATTACTTCCTTATGAATGAAGGTGACAGACACAGGGTGAGAAATTGTCGGATTGGAGGGGCAGAAATATCAGATCATAATCCTATATACATGGAAATATATTTAAACAATAGAAAACGACAAACAACATGGAAACTTAATGTAGGACTGTTAAATGATGAGAAAATGAAAGAAAGAATAAAAGTAAACATAAACGAGCATATCCAAGAGAATGACAATGAAGAAGTGGACCCAACAATACTATGGGATGCACTAAAAGCCGTGTTAAGAGGTAAATTAATTGTTGAAACAGGAAAAGCAAATAAGTCTAAACTGGAAACATATGAACAAAGATGTGAGAGACTGAGGGAATTAGAACGTTAACATCAAAGCACAAATGACCCAAAAATATATCAAGAAATTAAAGAAGAAAAAATAAAGATAAAAGAAACACAAATAGATGAAATTGAAAGGAAAAATAGATATCTAAAGCAAAAATATTATGAAACGGGACCAAAAGCCACAAAACTGCTGGCAAAACGGTTAAGAAAACAACAAACAATGAATAATGTATATAAGATTAAAGACCCCATCACAAATAAAACCACAGTTAACCCAGAAAACATCGAAGAAATATTCCATAATTTCTATCAAGAACTATACTCGCAACCTGAAGAAACAAATACTAAAGATATTAAAAAATTTCTATGCACATTGGACTTGCCATCAATAGGAAATCAACAAAATGAAAAGCTAACAGCAGAAATAACAACACAAGAGATTAGAGATGTGATTAAGTCACTTAAAAACGGTAAATCACCAGGTAGTGATGGATACCCGTCTGAGTTTTATAAACTGTTTATAGAAGAACTCACGCCACAGCTCCTAAAGTCATTTAATTGGACGTTGAACAACAACAAAATACCTCCATCATGGAACGAAGCTATTATTTCAGTTATTTTAAAGCCAGGGAAAGATAGAGAACAATGCAGAAACTATAGACCAATCTCTTTATTAAATGTGGATTATAAAATATATACAACAATTATATGTAAACGAATAAAGACATTCTTGACGGAATTGATAGAAGATGATCAAACTGGTTTCATAGAGGGACGCCAAACACATGACAATATCAGGAGAACAATACATATAATTAATCAAATACATAAAGAAAAGAAAAGCGCAGTAATAATGAGTTTAGACATAGAAAAAGCATTTGACAGGGTTAACTGGAAATTCCTATATAGTGTGCTGGAACGCTTTGGATTTAACAAAAAATCAGTACAATGCATAAGGACGCTGTATCAAGAACCTGTGGCAAGAATCAAGATAAACGGTAGCTTAACAGACAAAGTAAATATACAAAGATCAACCAGGCAGGGATGCTGCTTATCGCCCACCTTGTTTGCTCTGTTCATAGAGCCACTGGCTCAAGCGATACGACAAAATAAGAAATTAAAAGGTGTAACAATAAAGGGAGCGGAACACAAGATTGGGCTATTTGCAGACGATATTATAGTTTACCTTGAACAACCAGATGAATCAATAATGGAAATGATGAACTTGATAGAAAATTTTGGAAAATTATCAGGATACAAGATAAACATAACAAAAACACAAATACTGACATTCCACTATAACCCTCTAAACCAGATAACTGATAAGATCAAACTAAACTGGAAACAAAAAGAAATAAAATACCTTGGAGTGAACATACCTAAAGATCTAAGCAAAATCTATAAAGCAAACTATGATAGGCTGGAACAAGAAATAAAAAAAGATATTGATAGATGGTCAATCTTAAATATGGATCTGAATTCAAAAATTGAGACAGTCAAAATTAGCATACAACCTAGATTACTTTACCTCTTCCAGGCTCTACCAACAGAGATTCCAGGTGCCCAGTTCTCAAAGTGGGACAGGATGATATCGAAATTTGTTTGGGGAGGTAAAAAGCCAAGAGTGAAATATAAAACTCTCCAGTTACCAAAAGAGAAAGGAGGCATGGGCCTACCGAGTCTAAAGGAATATTACTACTCAGCACAAATAAGATATATCATATGTTGGTGCGACGAAGGATATGAGGTAAAATGGAAAGAAATGGAAAAGGAAATTGAGGGACTCCCAGTACAAAGCATAATCGGAGATAAAGATGCACATAAGCAAATCAAACAAATAGACCCAACCACTAAATTTACTTTGGAACTGTGGTATAAAATAGTACAAAAGTATAATATAAAGGAAGACATAAAACTATTGAAATGGGTAGCATTTGACAGTCAGTTTGAACCGGCAAAACAAGATAGGGGATACAAAAATCTGGTGAACAAGGGAATCACAGCATGGGGCAATATGGGAAAAAAAGATCTCGGCAGCTTTGTAAACATCAGAAGAAAATTTAAACTAGAAAGATTGGAATTCTTCAGATATCTGCAGATGAGAGACTGTTATATGAAGAAGATTAGGCATAACCTCCAAACAGATGTGAGCGAGATTATACAATTCATTTTAAGCTCATATACAGGAAATAAAATAAGAATTATTTCAAAGCTATATCAGAAACTTATGGCAAACAATCATTCAAGTAACTATATAAAGGAGAAATGGGAGAAAGAGCTAAATTTAAACATAACAGAAGAAAGCTGGCAGGAAATATGGAAAACACAACACACATCAACAAATTCAAGGACATGGAGGGAATTTGGATGGAAAAACCTGATTCGCTTTTTCATTACACCACAGATTCAAGGAAAATATACAAATACCCAATCTTTATGCTGGAGGGGATGTGGGGCTCAAAATGCAGACCACTCACATATGTTTTGGAAATGCTGCAAAATCTCATCATTCTGGAAATCTATACATGTGACAATACAGAGGATATTAGGATATAATATACCAATGAACTGTAACCTGATGTACTTATGTGATCTTAAAAGAGACAATGTAATACAGGCTGAGGACAGATATCTAGTTAAAATCTTGTTGATTGCATGTAAAAAAAACAATCACAAAAAAATGGCGATCAGAAGTTCTTCCTGACCAAGAGCAATGGACTGACATTGTTGAGGACATACGTATGATGGAAAAACTAACATATCGACAAAGAATGCAAGAAGGACTATGGGAAAAAAATGGCGGAAATGGACACACTACAAAGTGCAACAACGAGACAGAAATTGAAAGAATAACCAAAGACACTGGAAAAACCAGAAGAATTAAGAGATGGAAACTAAAAACTTGATGCTCCAACATTTGCCCCCCCCCCTTTTTTTTTCTTTCTTACTCTAGCCCCTTTGTTTTTAAATGTAGACTGTGATCTGAATGCAATATATATGATGAAAAATGAATAAAAATCTAAGTTACAAAAAAAAAAAAAAGTGAAACGCGCAGGCTTATACAGGGTGTCCTAATTTTTTTTACATGAGATGTACTTTATTGATCCCAAACTGGGAAATTACAGAGGGGTTAGGGTTCATCATCATCATCATAGCAGTCTGTCGGGGGCGACAATGACCATTTCATGAAAGGGTTAAACAAAACCCAAGGTTTCTTTCCTTTAGCAACTATATTTAACCCAAAAATAGATGTGAAAAATTGGTTTGTGTTAAGTCCATCTACCACAGATCATATTTAATCAGAAAAAAAAGTTGTTGAAAATTGGGCAATTTTATAGTTTAATTTTATTTTTAAAAATAAAATTTTATTTTATTTATGAGATGAGATGAAATTCAACTTTATTGTCATTACACATGTATGAATACAAGGTAACGAAACGTGACTTGGCATTTGGGCACGCTCTGCAGAGCGCATCCAAGGCCGGGGCAGCTGCTAGGCGCCAGTCATAAAGAAGAAAGGAAAAAAAAGAAAGAGGGAATGGATATGACACAGTAGGCGAGAGAAAAAAACATGTTTTATCAAAGTGGCGCTCGACAAGTGAGCGAAATTTTGATTGCAGGCAAAAAAACCCTCAATGCACATTTAGCAGACATTTAGCAGGAGATCACACATAAAAGTTGAGAGGCAGTGTATTGTATGCATGTAATGTTGTATGCATTGTGTAGTGTAGATGTGACAGTTGTTAGTGAGCAGCAGAGGGCGCCTCCTGGCAGTGGATAGATGTTATAATCATGTGACTTATAAACAAGTCCAGAGTCTATCTCTCTTGCTTGCAGAAGGCACATGGGCACTGTCCTTGAGGGTCCAAATCCGCTGATACGACAACAACTAATTGTCAATTGTTTGGGTTAAGAGCCGGTCCTTCCGCTTATCTTAATCAGGAGGAATGTAAACACGGGGCACCAAACAAGGTCAAATCAAATCAGCACAGTGCACTCAGAGAATAGAATTTATCCTCACCCGTGCAATTCTGTGCTTTCATATGTGCAGGCTTAAACTGTTTTTCCATGGAAAGCACAGGGCTCCAGATGTATTCCTCCACTGAATCACTGTCATTCAGTTCACCGTTTGCCGCTACTCGTGCCTTCCCCAACTGGTCGAATTTGATGAAGGAGCTTGCCGGGTCCGCTTTGATCAGCTCTCTCACCTTCCTTCAATTTCTGATCCTCCAAGACTGGTGATTCCATTTTTTTTTTTTTGGCAAGGGGTTGTATTATCATATGTAATAAATGTACAATATTATTTGTTAATTGTCAAGCAAAAAATGTATTGTTGAGAATGTTATTTAAACTTAATAGCTTACTGTGCGTGCACTGCTCAACAGTAATATCTGTTGGGGCCCGGCCCCACTGGCCCCTACTGCAAAGATGCCATTGTTTGTTCTACTGTATACAGTTTGCTATGTATAGCTTTAATGAAAATAAAGTTTTCTTTCTTTCTAATATTTTTTTTTAATTTTTTTTTTTTTTTTTCAGATTATCTGGACTCTATTTTCACTCTGGAAGATTTGGGGGACTTTGCGTTTTGTTTTTTTTTTGTTCTTTTTTTTTTGGAGCTGGCCTATGTTTGCGGTATGACGGGCTGAGTTTGAAGGACTAAAACATTACATTTGCAGTATTTACATATATGAACATATCTTAGTGACTGTTAATATTTTTAATATGTGTTGGTCTCTGTCTTCTTTCCTCACATATGTGTAACTGTGTGAATGTGAACAGGGCGTCCTTGAAAAAGAGAGGTTGCCTCTCAGTGGCACTTCCCCGTATAACTAAAGGTTAAATAAAATAAAACAACATTTGTTCAGTAGTACTGATGTGCCATGTGAAAATCTTGATCAGTTCTCACTTTATTATTCTTGTGTCTTAGCATTCCATTTTTGACAGAAAAAGTACCAAGAAAAATGTTAATGTTAAAGGGAACAGAATTTGTACTTCACATGATTTTGCAGATTGTTCAAAGCCACTTACAGCTGTGGACAAAATTGTTGGTACTCCTCTGTTAATGAAAGAAAACCCCACAATGGTCACAGAAATAACTTGAATCTGACAAAAGTGGGAATAAATAAAAATTCTATGAAAATGAACCAATGAAAATCAGGCAATGCTTTTGAATGAATGAATGAATGAATGAATGAATGAATCTTTATTTTGGATAGATTAAAACTAGAGATTAAAAAAGAAACAGAATAATATAACAAAGGGGGAAAGAAAATAAAACAAGGTCAAATTAGACAATAACTCCTCTGATTATACAGTTCAACATAAGTTATCCGAAATGGGTGATGGCTGAAGCCGCAGCTTATATTGCCCACCCATATTCCATCCAAGAATTCAAAAGAAAAACAAAACAAGAGCGATTACAATTCAGAAAAAAGCTAAGACAAAATGTGACAAAAAAAACTAAGCAACAACACAACTCAGACTGGATATGACAATCCTTATGTGATTTTACATGTCATCTTGTATATATGTTTGGAGTATTTCTTCCTTTAGTTTTTGTTTAAATTGTCCAAGCGTTGTACATGATTTTAATTCAGGTCCAAAATCGTTCCATAACCTGACTCCTTGCACTGAAACACTGTTGCTTGGTGGTAATTCTCACTGAAGGTTTTTGAAATATACATGCTCCTCTGAAATGATATTGTTTCTCCCTTATTTGGAACAACTTTTGGATATTTGTGGGCAGTGATAGATTCTTCACTTTAAACATTATTACTGCAGTTTTAAAGTCAACCAGATCTTTCAACTTGAGAGCTTTTAATTTAAGAAAAAGTGGGTTTGTTGGTTCCCTGTAAGTAGCTTTGTTTATTATTCTAATAGCTCTCTTCTGAAGCATAAAGACTGGATATATGTTTGTTTTATATGTATTTCCCCATACTTCAGTACAATACAGTGGGGCAAAAAAGTATTTAGTCAGCCACCAATTGTGCAAGTTCTCCCACTTAAAAGATGAGAGAGGTCTCCAGTTTTCATCATAGGTATACCTCAACTATGGGGGACAAAATGAGGGGAAAAAAATCCAGAAAATCACATTGAAGGATTTTTAATGAATTAATTGGTAAATTCCTCAGTAAAATAAGTATTTGGTCACCTACAAACAAGCAAGATTTCTGGCTCTCACAGACCTGTAACTTCTTCTTTAAGAGGCTCCTCTGTCCTCCACTCGTTACCTGTATTAATGGCACCTGTTTGAACTCGTTATCAGTATAAAAGACACCTGTCCACAACCTCAAACAGTCAGACTCCAAACTCCACTATGGCCAAGACCAAAGAGCTGTCAAAGGACACCAGAAACAAAATTGTAGACCTGCACCAGGCTGAGAAGACTGAATCTGCAATAGGTAAGCAGCTTGGTGTGAAGAAATCAACTGTGGGAGCAATTATTAGAAAATGGAAGACATACAAGAACACTGATAATCTCCCTCAATCTGGGGCTCCACGCAAGATCTCACCCCGTGGGGTCAAAATTATCACGAGAACGGTGAGCAAAAATCCCAGAACCACATGGGGGGACCTAGTGAATGACCTGCAGAGAGCTGGGACCAAAGTAACAAAGGCTACATCAGAAACACACTACGTCGCCAGGGACTCAAATCCTGCAGTGCCAGACATGTCTCCCTGCTTAAGCCAGTACATGTCCAGGCCCGTCAGAACTTTGCTAGAGAGCATTTGGATGATTCAGAAGAGGATTGGGAGAATGTCATATGGTCAGATGAAACCAAAATAGAACTTTTTGGTAAAAACTCAACTTGTCGTGTTTGGAGGAGAAAGAATACCATACCTACTGTGAAGCATGGGGGTGGAAACATCATACTTTGGGGCTGTTTTTCTGCAAAGGGACCAGGATGACTGATCCGTGTAAAGGAAAGATTGAATGGGGCCATGTATCGTGAGATTTTGAGTGAAAACCTCCTTCCACCAGCAAGGGCATTGAAGGTGAAACGTGGCTGGGTATTTCAGCATGACAATGATCCCAAACACACCGCCCGGGCAATGAAGGAGTGGCTTCATAAGAAGCATTTCAAGGTCCTGGAGTGGCCTAGCCAGTCTCCAGATCTCAACTCCATAGAAAATCTTTGGAGGGAGTTAAAAGTCTGTGTTGCCCAGCGACAGCCCCAAAACATCACTGCTCTAGAGGAGATCAGCATGGAGGAATGGGCCAAAACACCAGCAACAGTGTGTGAAAACCTTGTGAAAACTTACAGAAAACGTTTGACTTCTGTCATTGCCAACATAGGGTATATAACAAAGTATTGAGATGAACTTTTGTTATTGACCAAATACTTATTTTACCGAGGAATTTACCAATTAATTCATTAAAAATCCTTCAATGTGATTTTCTGGATTTTTTTTTCTTATTTTGTCTCTCATAGTTGAGGTATACCTATGATGAAAATTGGAGACCTCTCTCATCTTTTAAGTGGGAGAACTTGCACAATTGGTGGCTGACTAAATACTTTTTTACCCCACTGTATGTCATGTATGGGAGTTTTAATGAATGATACAAGGTATATAGTGTGGGTTGATTCAGCAAATATTTCACTCTGTGTAGTATTGCAATTGATTTGGATATTTTACCTTTAATATAATTAATATGTGACTTCCAACACAGTTTATTATCAATTATTACTCCAAGAAATTTAGTTTCGGATACCATTTCAATCTCTACACCATTTACACTGAGTTTTGATACTAAATTGTTGTGATGGTTGTTAAAAACTATAAATTTTGTCTTACTGAAATTGAGCGTTAATTTGTTTGAATCAAACCACAGTTTAAGCTTTCCTAATTCCTTTCAGAGTATATCTAAAAGTTGTTCCAAATTGCTTGCACTGCATAATAAATTAGTGTCATCGGCAAACAATATTAAATCCATTTTATCCAAAACTTTACATATATCATTTATATACATGTTGAATAACAATGGCCTCAAAACTGAACCCTGTGGGACTCCACAAGTAACCTTCAGTAACTGTGAGTTTTTGTTACCAATACATACATACTGATACCTATTCTTTAAGTAACCACATAACCAGGAGAGTGCTACCCCCCTAATACCACAATTTTGTAGTTTCTTTAATAATAAATTATGATCCACTGTATCAAATGCTTTTTTAAGATCCAGGAATACCCCAACTGAATACTCTTTATTTTCAACGGCAGTTGATATTTTTTCTATAAATTCCATTAGAGCAAATGCAGTTGTCCTCTTGTGTCTGAACCCATATTGCTGCTCACACAATAAATTATTCTTCAGTATGAAGTTGTCAATTCTCTCATAGAATATTTTTTCAAGTATCTTGGAAAATTGCGGCAATAGTGAAATTGGTCTATAGTTTGAGAATTCCCCTCTGTCACCCGTCTTGTATATCGGAATTACTTTAGCTATTGTCATTGTATTGGGAAATATACCTGTTTGGAGAGACAGGTTACAGATATACGTCAGTGGTTTCACTTAGCATTCAATAATAGTTTTGACTAAGAGCATGTCAATACCATCACAGTCCGTAGATGTTTTACTTTTAAACGATTTAACAATTTCAATGACCTCTCTCTCGTCTGTGTTCTTTATGAAAATGGAGTCTTTTATAGTATATCACCTGTGGGTGCCGTAATGGGTATTTCTCGAGCCAAATTAGGACAAATGTTAACAAAAAAGTTATTAAATTCATCTGCAGGTGAAGCTGCATTCACACTCTGAGTTGTTTTATTATTTTTTGAAAAATTGGTTGGGCAGCTTGTATTTCTGTTTTTATTTCCAAGAATATTGTTAAGTATTGTCCATGTATTTTTAATATTGTCTCTGTTTTTCTCCAGTTCTTTACTGTAATAGTCTCTTTTACTACATCTTATTATATATGTTAACTTATTTTTGTATGTTTTATACCGCTGCTCTGCTTCTTTTGTCCTTTTCTTTAGGAAAGTTTTATATAATAATTTTTTCTTTTTACACGCCTTTTGTAATCCTTTCGTTAACCATGGCTTATCGGCAAATTTATGTTATAAGCTTTTTCTTTACTAATGGACAATTTTTTCATAAAGAGTGGTTACAATGTTTATAAATGTGTCATAGGCTTCATTTACATCTGATACATAGACTTTTGTCCAGTCTTGCTTCAGCAGGTCCTCTTTAAAATAACTGATTGCATTTTGTGATTTGTATCTGAACGATTTTAAAATTTTTTCTGTATTGGCCCCCGTGTGGCCATGGATAAGTGCAAAGGTTGGCAAATGGTCACTTATATCATTTATCAATAATCCACTTTCTATTTTCTTATCAATAATATTAACAAACAGGTTGTCAATAAGTGTAGCAGTGTGAACTGTGATTCTACTGGGATGTGTTATTGTGGGATATAGACTCATGCTGTACATAGAATTCATGAACTCTGTAATTACATTTTGTTGACATGGATTTAGTAAATCAATATTGAAATCGCCACAAATTACTACCATTTTCTTACTAGTAATATTATTGTACAGCTCGACTAATTTATCTCTGAATGTCTCAATGCAAGTTCGCAGCGTTCTATATATACAACTTATAATTAGATTTTTCGTTTTATCTTGGTCAATCTCAACAGTAACACATTCCAAAATCCCTGGTAGTGCAAAGGACATTCCATTTACAAGCTTACACCTATACAGGTCATCAATATACAGTGCAACACCACCACCTTTTTTTTGAGATCTGTTAATATGAAACATCTGATATCCCTCTATTGCCATCAGAGGAGCCTGCTCTTCATTAAGCCAAGTTTCAGAGACTGTGATAGCTGTAAATTTTCTATCTAGCTGTTTTAAATAGTCCTGAATCTGTGGAAAGTTTTTGTTAAGACTTCTGCTGTTGAAGTGTATTATTGATAGTTTACCTACTAGTTGCACTTGACTTTTGAATTGCTTTTCCGTGTAATATTCACAATGATTATGAATATTGAATTGTGGTTCAACAGAATTATTTTTAAAAAACAAACTCATGAAACAGGCCTGGACAAAAATGATGGTACCCTTAACTTAATATTTTGTTGCACAACCTTTTCAGGCAATCACTGCAATCAAACAATTTCTGTAACTGTCAGTGAGACTTCTGCACCTCTCAGCAGGTATTTTGGCCCACTCCTCATGAGCAAACTGCTCTAGTTGTCTCAGGTGTGAAGGGTGCCTTCTCCAGACGGCATGTTTCAGCTCCTTCCACAGATGTTCAATAGGATTTAGATCAGGGCTCATAGAAGGCCACTTTAGAATAGTCCAATGTTTCGCTCTTAGCCATTCTTGGGTGTTTCTGGCTGTGTGTTTTGGGTCATTATCCTGTTGCAAGACCCATGACCTGCGACTGAGACCAAGCTGTCTGACACTGGGCAGCACATTTCTCTCTAGAATACTTTGATAGTCTTGAGATTTCATTGTACCCTGGACAGATTCAAGACACCCTGTGCCAGATGCAGCAAAGTAGCCCCAGAACATAACAGAACCTCCTCCATGTTTCACAGTAGGGACAGTGTTCTTTTCTTGGGATGCTTCATTTTTGCGTCTGTGAACATAGTGCTGATGTTCCTTGCCAAAAAGTTCCAGTTTTGTCTCGTCTGTCCATAGGACATTCTCCCAGAAGCTTTGTGGCTTGTCAACATGCAGTTTGGCAAATTCCAGTCTGGCTTTTGTATGATTTGTTTTCAACAGTGGTGTCCTCCTTGGTCGTCTCCCATGAAGTCCACTTTGGCTCAAACAACGATGGATGGTGCGATCTGACACTGACGTTCCTTGACCTTGGAGTTCACCATGAATGTGTTTAGAGGTTGTTCTGGGATCTTTCGTTACCATTCGTATTATCTGTCTCTTCCATTTTTCATCAAGTTTCTTCCTGTGGCCACATCCAGGGAGGTTGGCTACAGTCCTGTGGATCTTAAATTTCTGAATAATATGCGCAACTGTAGTCACAAGAACATCAAGCTGCTTGGAGATGGTCTTATAGCCTCTACCTTTAACATGCTTGTCTATAATTTTCTTTCTAATGTCCTGAGAAAACTCTCTCCTTTCCTTCCTCTGGTCCATGTTTAGTGTGGAACACACCATGTCACCAAACAGCACAGTGACTACTTGTCACCCTTTAAATAGGCCGACTGACTGATTACAAGTTTGTAGACACCTGTGATGTTAATTAGAGGACACATCTTGGTTGAACATGTCCCTATGGTCACATTATTTTCAATCTTTTCTAGGATTCCCATCATTTTTGTCCAGGCCTGTTTCATGAGTTTGTTTTTTAAAATAATTCTGTTGAACCACAATTCAAAAGCATTGTCTGATTTTCATTGGTTAATTTTCATAGAATTTTTATTTATTAACAGTTTTGTCAGATTTGAGTTATTTCTGTGACCATTGTGGGTTTTTCTTTCATTAACAGAGGGGTACCAACAATTTTGGCCGTGTGCGTGTATATATACACTACCGTTCAAAAGTTTGGGGTCACCCAGACAATTATTTTGTGCTTTCCATGAAAAGTCACACTTATTTAACACCATGAGTTGTAAAATGAATAGAAAATATAGTCGAGACATTGACAAGGTTAGAAATAATGATTTGTATTTGAAATAATAATTTTTTCCTTCAAACTTTGCTTTCGTCAAAGAATCTTCCATTTGCAGCAATTACAGCATTGCAGACCTAACATGATTGTACAAGGGTTTTCTAATCATCCATTAGCCTTCTGACGCAATGAGCAAACACATTGTACCATTAGAAAACTGGAGTGATAGTTGCTGGAAATGGGCCTCTATACACCTATGTAGATATTGCACCAAAAACCAGACATTTGCAGCTAGAATAGTCATTTACCACATTAGCAATGTATAGAGTGTATTTCTGATTAGTTTAAAGTTATCTTCATTGAAAAAAAGTGCTTTTCTTTTAAAAATAAGGAAATTTCTAAGTGTATATATATATATATATACAGTATATATATATATATATATATATATATATATATATATATATATATATATATATATATACACACTACCGTTCAAAAGTTTGGGGTCACCCAGGCAATTATTTTGTGTTTTCCATTAAAAGTCACACTTATTTACCGCCATGAGTTGTAAAATGAATAGAAAATATAGTCAAGACATTGACAAGGTTAGAAATAATGATTTGTATTTGAAATAATAATTTTTTCCTTCAAATTTTGCTTTCGTCAAAGAATCCTCCATTTGCAGCAATTACAGCATTGCAGACCTAACATGATTGCACAAGGGTTTTCTTATCATCCATTAGCCTTCTGACGCAATGAGCAAACACATTGTACCATAAGAACACTGGAGTGATAGTTGCCTGAAATGGGCCTCTATACACCTATCTAGAGATTGCACCAAAAACCAGACATTTGCAGCTAGAATAGTCATTTACCACATTAGCAATGTATAGAGTATATTTCTGATTAGTTTAAAGTTATCTTCATTGAAAAAAAGTGCTTTTCTTTCAAAAATAAGGAAATTTCTAAGTGACCCAAAACTTTTGAACGGTCGTCGGCCTCCGTCGGTCTATGATGACCATGGAAGAGAATCCTAAACGTCTACTCTGCTGGAACAGCACCGCCTGTAGCTGAACAGGCCGATGCGCGAATGGCAGTCCCTGTCACACAGGTCGCACTTGTGGGTGGTCTCCGTGCTGCTGGGTCTGTGGCGGTTCTTCCTGCGGGTCCTTTTTTCATCTGCAGCAGCAGTCAGTCTCTCTTCACCCGCCTTGAGCTGTCTGGTCAGGGTGCCTCTCCATTTGGAGCGGTCCGTTGCAAGGTCCTCCCAGCGCTCTGTGTTGATCTCCAGGACCTTCATGTCTCTCTTGCAGACGTCTCTAAAACGCAGCTGTGGGCGGCCAACGTCTCTCTTGCCAGTTGCCAGTTCTCCATAGAGGACGTCTTTGGGGATTCTGCCATCCTCCATACGGTGAGCGTGGCCTAGCCAGTGGAGCCTGCGCTGTCTGAGTAGAGTGAACATGGAGGGAAGGCCGGCGCGGGACAGAACTTCTGCGTTGGGCACTTTGTCCTGCCAGGATATGTCCAGGATGTGGCGAATGCAGCGCAAGTGGAAGGAGTTCAGTCTCTTTTCCTGCCGGGCGTATGTTGTCCACGTCTCACTCCCATAGAGCAGTGTGCTGATGACGCAGGCGTTGTACACTGCCATCTTCGTCTTGACAGAGAGTTTGGGATTCTCCCACACTCGTGTGGTGAGGCGAGCGAGTGTGAAGGCTGATTTTCCAATCCTCTTGTTGATCTCTGTATCAAGGGAGAGGTTGTTGCTGATCGTGGACCCCAGGTACGTGAACTGATTCACGACCTCCAGCTTGTAGTCGTCAATGGTGATGGTTGGTGGTGCTTCCGTGCCTTGCGCCAAGACGTTAGTCTTCTTCAGGCTGATGGTAAGCCTGAAGTCCTTGCATGCCTGGGAGAAGCGGTCCATAAGGGTCTGAAGCTCCTGCTGTGTGTGGGTTGCGACTGCAACGTCGTCTGCGAACAGCATGTCTCTGATTAGAGCCTCGCGTACTTTGGTTCTGGCTTTCAGGCGGGCGAGGTTGAAAAGTCTGCCGTCAGATCTTGTGTGCAGGTAGATTCCCTCTGTTGCTGTGCTGAAGGCATGCCTCAGGAGCATAGCAAAGAAAATCCCAAAGAGGGTTGGCGCAAGTACACAGCCCTGTTTCACTCCGCTGCATATGTTGAAAGGCTCTGAGACGTTGCCATCATGCTGCACTATCCCCTGCATGTTGGTGTGAAACGATTCAATGAGGCTTTGCAACTTTGGTGGGCATCCTATCTTTGGCAGGATCTTGAAAAGGCCCTCTCTGCTTACCAGATCGAACGCTTTGGTGAGGTCGATGAAGGCGACGTACAGGGGCATGTTCTGTTCTCTGCATTTCTCCTGGAGTTGGCGGATGGAGAATATCATGTCTACCGTCGATCTCTCAGCGCGGAAGCCACACTGAGACTCGGGGTAGACACGTTCGGCAAGCTTCTGTAGACGAACGAGAACAACTCATGCGTAGACTTTGCCAACAACACTGAGGAGGGAGATGCCCCTGTAGTTGTTGCAGTCGCTTCTCTCCCCTTTGTTTTTGTAGAGGGTGATGATCTTGGCGTCCCTCATGTCCTGTGGTACAGCACCTTCCTTCCAACACTGGCAGAGGACGTCATGCAATGGCAGCAGTAGGGCGGTCTTGCAGTGCTTGATCAGGTCGGGGGGTATGCCGTCGTTGCCGGGTGCCCTGCCAGCGGCCAAGCTATCAATGGCCTTGCTGAGTTCGTCGATGGTTGGCTCGGCGTCAAGTTCGTCCATGGATGGCAGGCAGTCGATGGCATCAAGGGCTGACGGTGTCACGGTGTTCTGTCTGGAGTACAGGTCGGAGTAATGTTCCACCCATCTCTCCATCTGCTTGTTCTTTTCTGTGATCATCTCCCCAGTGGAGGATTTGAGGGGGGCCGTCTTGCTCTGAGCCGGACCAAGTGCTTTCTTGATGCCATCGTACATTCCACGGATGTTCCCTGTTATGGCAGCGGTTTGAATGTCTTGGCTGAGCTGAGTCCAGTACTCGTTGGCACAGCGCCGAGCAGTCTGCTGAACTTTGCTTCTCGCAGCCCTGAGAATCTGGAGATTCTTCTCATTTGGGTACTTCTTGTACTCAGCAAGTGCTGAGCGCTTGGCTTCAATGACGGGGGTCATCTCGGTCAACTTGGCATCAAACCAGTCCTGTGACTTCGAGGTCTTCCTCCCAAAGGTAGCCAAGGCTGTGCGGTGGATGGTGTTTCGCAGCTCTTCCCACTTCTGCTTTGCAGATTCTCCTTCTTGTGGTACACCAAGTTCCTTCTCAAAGGTGGAGGCAAACTGCTCAACAAGTTCTGGTTGAGCCATCTTGCTGGTGTCAATCCGTGCCTTTCCAGGTTGTCTAGCACGATGGAATTTCTTCAGCTGCAGCTTGACCTTGCAACACACCAATGGATGGTCTGTGTCGCAATCTGCACTCTGGAACGAACGGGTGATTAGCACGTTCTTCAGTGAGGTGCGCCTGGTCAGGATCAAGTCCAGCTGGTGCCAGTGCTTTGAGCGTGGATGTTGCCAGGAAACCTTGTGTTGGGGCTTGGTCTTGAAGAACGAGTTTGTGATGCACAGATCGTGATATGTGCAGAACTCGAGCAGCCGCTGTCCGTTGTCATTCATTCTGCCCACGCCAAAAGGTCCAAGACAGGAGGGCCAGGAGTCGTGGTCAGCACGACGGTAGTGTATATATATATATATATATATATATATATACACACACTACCGTTCAAAAGTTTGGGGTCACTTAGAAATTTCCTTATATAAAAAATTATATAAGGATATATAAATATAATTATAATATATAATATATAATTTCCTAATATAAAAAATTATTATTTCAAATACAGATCATTATTTCTAACCTTGTCAATGTCTTGACTATGTTTTGTATTCATTTTACAACTCATGGTGGTAAATAAAAGTGTGACTTTTCATGGAAAACACAAAATTGTCTGAGGTGACCCCAAACTTTTGAACGGTATTGTATATATATATATATATATATATATATATATATATATATATATATGTGTGTGTGTGTGTGTGTGTGAACGGCTTGCTATAATATGTGTGTATATATAGTATATATATATATATATATATATATATATATATATATATATATATATATATATATATATATATATATATATATATATATATATATGTGTGTGTGTGTGTGTGTGTGTGTGTGTGTGTGTGTGTGTGTGTGTGTGTATGAATGGCTTGCCATAATATGTGGATATATATATATATATATATATATATATATATATATATATATATATATATATATATACACACAGTATATATATATATATATATATATATATATATATATATATATATATATATATATATATATATATATATATATATATATATATATATATATATATGTGGGTGTGTGTGTGAATGGCTTGCCATAATATGTGTATATATATATATATATATATATATATATATATATATATATATATATATATATATATATATATATATATATACACTACCGTTCAAAAGTTTGGGGTCACTTAGAAATTTCCTTATTTTTTAAAGAAAAACACTTTTTTTCAATGAAGATAACTTTAAACTAATCAGAAATATACTCTATACATTGCTAATGTGGTAAATGACTATTCTAGCTGCAAATGTCTGGTTTTTGGTGCAATCTCTAGATAGGTGTATAGAGGCCCATTTCCAGCAACTATCACTCCAGTGTTCTAATGGTACAATGTGTTTGCTCATTGCGTCAGAAGGCTAATGGATGATAAGAAAACCCTTGTGCAATCATGTTAGGTCTGCAATGCTGTAATTGCTGCAAATGGAGGATTCTTTGACGAAAGCAAAATTTGAAGGAAAAAATTATTATTTCAAATACAAATCATTATTTCTAACCTTGTCAATGTCTTGACTATATTTTCTATTCATTTTACTACTCATGGTGGTAAATAAGTGTGACTTTTCATGGAAAACACAAAATAATTGCCTGGGTGACCCCAAACTTTTGAACGGTAGTGTATATATATATATATATATATACAGTGGGGCAAAAAAGTATTTAGTCAGCCACCAATTGGGCAAGTTCTCCCACTTAAAAGATGAGAGAGGTCTCCAATTTTCATCATAGGTATACCTCAACTATGAGAGACAAAATGAGACAAAATGAGAAAAAAAAATCCAGAAAATCACGATGAAGGATTTTTAATGAATTAATTGGTAAATTCCTCAGTAAAATAAGTATTTGGTCACCTACAAACAAGCAAGATTTCTGGCTCTCACAGACATGTAACTTCTTCTTTAAGAGGCTCCTCTGTCCTCCACTCGTTACCTGTATTAATGGCACCTGTTTGAACTCGTTATCAATATAAAAGACACCTGTCCACAACCTCAAACAGTCAGACTCCAAACTCCACTATGGCCAAGACCAAACAGCTGTCAAAGGACACCAGAAACAAAATTGTAGACCTGCACCAGGCTGGGAAGACTGAATCTGCAATAGGTAAGCAGCTTGGTGTGAAGAAATCAACTGTGGGAGCAATTATTAGAAAATGGAAGACATACAAGACCACTGATAATCTCCCTCGATCTGGGGCTCCACACAAGATCTCACCCCGTGGGGTCAAAATGATCACAAGAACGGTGAGCAAAAATCCCAGAACCACATGGGGGGACCTAGTGAATGATCTGCAGAGACCTGGGACCAAAGTAACAAAGGCTACATCAGAAACACACTACGCCACCAGGGACTCAAATCCTGCAGTGCCAGACGTGTCCCCCTGCTTAAGCCAGTACATGTCCAGGCCCATCTGAAGTTTGCTAGAGAGCATTTGGATGATCCAGAAGAGGATTAGGAGAATGTCATATGGTCAGATGAAACCAAAATAGAACTTTTTGGTAAAAACTCAACTTGTCGTGTTTGGAGGAGAAAGAACACCATACCCACTGTGAAGCATGGGGGTGGAAACATCATACTTTGGGGCTGTTTTTCTGCAAAGGGACCAGGTCGACTGATCCGTGTAAAGGAAAGATTGAATGGGGCCATGTATCGTGAGATTTTGAGTGAAAACCTCCTTCCACCGGCAAGGGCACTGAAGATGAAACGTGGCCGGGTCTTTCAGCATGACAGTGATCCCAAACACACCGCCCGGGCAATGAAGGAGTGGCTTGGTAAGAAGCATTTCAAGGTCCTGGAGTGGCCTAGCCAGTCTGCAGCTCTCAACCCCATAGAAAATCTTTGGAGGGAGTTGAAAGTCTGTGTTGCCCAGCGACAGCCCCAAAACATCACTGCGTTAGAGGAGATCTGCATGGAGGAATGGGCCAAAATACCAGCAACAGTGTGTGAAAACCTTGTGAAAACTTACAGAAAACGTTTGACCTCTTTCATTGCCAACAAAGGGTATATAACAAAGTATTGAGATAAACTTTTGTTATTGACCAAATACTTATTTTACCGAGGAATTTACCAATTAATTCATTAAAAATCCTTCAATGTGATTTTCTGGATTTTTTTCTCTTATTATGTCTCTCATAGTTGAGGTATACCTATGATGAAAATTGGAGACCTCTCTCATCTTTTAAGTGGGATAACTTGCACAATTGGTGGCTGACTAAATACTTTTTTACCCCACTGTATATATATATATATATATATATATATATATACACACACACACACACACATATATATATATATATATATATATATATATATATATATATATATATATATATATACACACACACACACACACACACACACACACACATACAGTATTGTTATGTCAGCAAATGAGAACCAATGATGAGGCTGGAGGTATAACAGAACACAACTTTTTTGTTGACTCACTGCACAGTACAGACACTCCCGTCAGGCAGAGGTAAGGTCAAAGAGACCGTCCCTCTTCTGTACAGCCCTCTTATACTCTGACTGGCGGCGGAACCAGAAAGGTGAAGCCACCACCCATGTCACACAATAATATGTCCTAAGAACAACACCCCCCCCTTCAAAATGGTCCAAAACACACACACACACACAATTGAAACCCCCCCCCCAATTTGGAACCCGAATCATGCGCAAACTTAAACAGAAAGTCAAAGGCCTAACCATGAACACAAACAACTAAAGCTAGGAGAGAACAGGTGGACTACCATTCCACCCCCACACGGCCAGACTGATTATTCTGCCATCTCTGCTAAAATATAGCCCAGTAACAAAAATTGCTGTGTTCCTAAAATAAAACATAAAACACTAAAATAATCCCAGTAACAAACCCGACATACAACTTGATTATTAACCATACCAACACCATGCAATAAACACATCACCCCAAACATCAGTCTGCCCCAGTAGAGGAACCATCCCCCGGAAAACCATCTGACAGCTCCCCTCCGGTGCACCTTCTTCTCTTCATGCCCAGGGATGGCCCACGCTGCAGCCCAAACACCTCCTTCTCCCACATGGTGCGCTGCAGCTCATTGGGATGCCACGATGAGCCATCAGATAGCTGAAGGTAGCCATCCTCCCGAACAGCCACTACCTGCAGCCGCCCCTGGTCATCCTGTCACTTACATTTGCCAAGAACTCCTTTCGACCAGGCCTCCTCTCTGGGTTGGACCACATCAGAGACCCCCAGAGGAGCCCGACTCGGCTTCCAGTGTCCCTGTGTGGCACATCGTTTTACCATGCCAGCCGGTCCTGCCCTGCTCGCTTTCATTTTTTTCGCCAGCGAAGCTGTTGTGACCCCTTGCTCCTCGGTACCTCCCAGCCACTCCAGAAGCAGAATGGGCCATCCACTCGGCTCCACCAGTCATCACAGGCATCCCACCATGTCGCCCAGTTCCCTCAGCTAGGGTTACTTGGGTTCTGGCACCAGAACCCTCCTGCGATGGCCCTCGGTGGGGTTGGTGACCAAGGTTTGTCCCATACACCATCATCCACCACTCACAGAACCGGCCGGTCCCACAAACCACGACCCGACCACTCCTCTCCAACACCACTGGTAATGATGAAGCCCAGTCCATAAAAAAGGTCACAGCCACTGGTGGTCACCACAAACTTTAGGTTGGACACCTCCGCCGACTTGTACCAAGCTGTCAGTTCCACCGATCCCACAGTGGCCAACCTCTTTCCACCATACCCACACAGTGGCGCTGAATGACCTCTTTTCCGATAATATGGGAAGAAACTCCTCACAGTGTGCCAATTCAACATGGACCTCACAGCACCCGTGTCAGTCAGCAGCAGCACCTCCACCCCGTCCAATTTTACCACACAGTTCGTACGACCATCGGTGCTCGGGGAGACAGTGTGGATGACTGTGGGAGTTGTAGCGGGGGGATCCACTTTGAGTCATCGTTCTCCTCGTTCAAACCTATTGCAGGCCTTGGCAAAATGATGCAGAAGTCCGCACTTGCCATGGCGTTTTCCTCTTGCCGGACATTCTCTAGCCTTAAAACAGTGCTTGGTGGACCCACAACCCAAACACCTGGGTGATCCCGGGGCGGACCTTATCTTCCCAGCAGTAGCGTACTCTTCCTTATCTTCCATGCTATCATCGCTGTCCGGGTCCACAGCTTGCACCGTTGACTGTGATTCAAACTGGCGGCATGTAGCTCCCTCACCGAGGTCACATGATAATTTGTCCACTGCTTCACACTGCTGAACTATCTCGACAGCCATGGCTAATGTCAATTTGCTGGATTGCGTAAGGAGCCTCGACTGTGCCGCCGAGCAAAGTGTGTGCTCCGCCAACTGGTCGTGGACCATCTCTTCCTCCAATGCTCCAAACCAGCAGTCCCCGGCCAGCTGGCGCAGATCCGCAACAAACCGTTGCACTGACTCGCCGGTCCGCTGGTGGCGCTGCCGAAACTGAATCCACTGGACAATGATGTTCTCAGGGGTGCAAAAATGATGCGCCATTAGCTCAACCACGCCCTCAAAGCTATCACTGTCACCCAAGGTACTGTTCTGAAAAGTGTGTTCAAAAATTGAACAGTTTGCACAAAGCCATTTAAAATACACCAGAGGATTAAAAATTACATGAAAAGTACCGTACTATTTCTATACTTATCTGTTTATTGAAGCATGCAGAGAATATCACAGCTGTGAGGTCTTCGTCCCAGCATAACCTGATAGCAAAGACCCTGGAAAACAAAAAAGAAAGGTACAGTATATAACGTCTTCTGGTTGAGGGGGAGTTCCCCTGCAACCCCAACAATGGCTTTCTCCTTAAGGACTTCTGACTCCCTCAGATGCCTCCTCCTCTGGACGGTCTCTGGCAGATGGATCTGCCAGAGACCACATGTTCTCCCTGTGCTGCGTGGGTTTACTCCGGGGGCTCCGGTTTCCTCCCACAATCCAAAGACATGCATGTTAGGTTAATTGGCTGTTCTAAATTGTCCCTAGATATCTGTTTCCTATAGGCCCTTAGAATAGAGGGTTAGTATTAGTGAAAGCGCTTTGAGTGGTCTTTGTGACTAGAAAAGCACTATATAAGTGCAGGTTAGGTAGGTTAGGTAGGTAGATGTTTCCTGTTGATTTTCTACTGTCTCCTTTCAGTTCCACTCCTTTTGGTTCCTTATATCGCAACCCTTAACCCAGGTTCATATTTTTATTTTTTCTATATGTAAGCAGAAGCAAGTACTTCGTTGCTAGGCAATAGAGGGTGTGTGTGTGCAGAGCTAAAAACCCACATCCTGTTATGTTTTGCATGTAGCAGTGCAAGAGACTTCATGCAGCGAAAAGCACATTGTGTTCCTCTTTTATCTAATTAACACATTCTAAAGTAAAACATTCTGATCTAACTTAAATATTCTATCACAGTACTAACGATGCGTTGTCCCTCCATACCAAAATTGTGAACCAACACTGCCCGTGCTCGTAACTTTTCCAGTTCACCGAGGTTCAACGTCACCAAATAATTCTGGAATGCGGCGAACCACCTCGCCCAAGGGACCGGTGGCTCACCAGGAGCCTCCAAAAACGGCCGAATGTTAGCGATTCCTGCATCCATACTTTTATCCTCATCACCAAATGTTATGTCGGCAAACGAGAACCAATGATGAGGCTGGAGGTATGACAGAAAATGACTTTATTATTGACTCACTGCACAGTACAGAGGCTCCTGTCAGGCAGAGGTGAGGTCAAAGAGACCGTCCCTCTTCCACACAGCCCTCTTATCCACCTTATTCCAGGGGGTGCCTGTAGGAAAGATTATGGGGGGAGCTTCCAGTTTTGGCTGACCTAATGTTAAATCAGTCAGTAAGAGTGGAGCAGCAGGGCCATTTAAAATGTCATTTTTAAAAGTTTTTCAAATTCATTTTAATGTATAGTCCACATATGTGTTTTGCACTCAAGTGGCAGCTAATTTCAGCTCTTCTAGTTTTTGTATTTTTTTTTTTTAATGTTTTGGCATAGTTCTGGTACTTGCTGGTGTTCGTGGTTGTGCAAATAGACTGGATAAATGGAGGCTTCTCACCACACGGTGACAGATGACATCCAAGCACGGTGTTGTGGTGTACGTCTGCTCTAAGGTAAATTTGATTATGTCCAACATATTCTAACAAAATGCAGCCGACTTTATTGTGGTGGAGAGGTGTGCTGGTTGGAATGTCCACCGCGTCATTATGAGTACAGGCAACGAGAAGTCGTAAATCATCACTCTTTCTTTGTTTGGAAGGGCAAGTCCCGGCAAAACCTCATGAGTGCCTGGTATCATTGGAAAGCTTAGAAATCATACTTTCTAAAAATACCTATGTTTTTGCAGAACACGTAACTCCCGACAGATCGAACGTGAGTTTTCAACCTAGCTAAAATATAAACAAATCATCTTTTTCTGGGTCAGTTTTTGCACACTACCTACAAATTAAATTCAATACAGAATATGGAAATAATGTTACATCATTTTTGAAAATGTCCTCAAAGTGAAACATTTTGCCAGCGCGGGTCATTTGTTTACACCGTTAGCATCTTAGCAGTAGTGCCAACTAACGGAGCTACTGTGTACAAGGCCATTTTTTAAGGTCATCTTTCCATCCTTCGATAGTCATGGGAAGTGGTATGATTATGTTACTGTTTTGAGGTGCAAGAGGCCGTGTTCCCGCATTTCTGATGCCGAAGTCATTGCTTTTTAACAAGGAAAAGTGTCCCGTTTCAGTGACAACCATATGTTCTAAACTAGTATGGGAGGTTGCTGCTATAGTTCACGCAAGGCAATCATGGGGCCTAGGAATAAGGTGGATACTCCAGGTGGCGGCGGAACCGGAAAGGTGGAGCCACCACCTGTGTCATACAATAATTTGTCCTAAGAACAACACCACATTTATATGTTGTGCTTTCAATTTTTCCCAGTTTCAGGTATCCACAGTTTCTTTGGTAGATGAGAAAAATCAATACCACTTTGATATCTTTCCATTTAGCATGTCCATTACTGGCAGGTTCGCTTAACTCTTTAAGGAGGCCACAGTGGTTGCTTCAAAATCTCACAAGACTGCAACTATGCAAGAGTTGATGGTTTACCTGTCCTGAAGGCTAAAAGTCAATCACAAAGAAACTGAAATGCTTTGAATTATGCAAATGCAAATCTGTTAAATCTTAGATTGATTAATAACCTAATTGTAATCATTTTTGTGCTCAGATTGAGTGTTTGTGATTTTTTGATATATAAACCCATTATATTATGTGGGTTACATAATACAAGACACTTGCAGAGGTATACAGGCTTGACAAAACTAGAAAGAGAAATGCAGGTAATTTTTACAAGAGGGAAGCAGACTGGTCAGAACTACACTACCATTCAAAAGTTTGGGGTCACTTAGAAATTTCCTTATTTTTGAAAGAAAAGCACTTTTTTTCAATGAAGATAACTTTAAACTAATCAGAAATATACTCTATACATTGCTAATGTGGTAAATGACTATTCTAGCTGCAAATGTCTGGTTTTTGGTGCAATCTCTAGATAGGTGTATAGAGGCCCATTTCAGGCAACTATCTCTCCAGTGTTCTTATGGTACAATGTGTTTGCTCATTGCATCAGAAGGCTAATGGATGATAAGAAAACCCTTGTGCAATCATGTTAGGTCTGCAATGCTGTAATTGCTGCAAATGGAGGATTCTTTGACGAAAGCAAAATTTGAAGGAAAAAATTATTATTTCAAATACAAATCATTATTTCTAACCTTGTCAATGTCTTGACTATATTTTCTATTCATTTTACAACTCATGGCGGTAAATAAGTGTGACTTTTCATGGAAAACACAAAATAATTGCCTGGGTGACCCCAAACTTTTGAACGGTAGTGTACATTTGTTAAAGTGAAGGTGTTTTTGTTTGTTACAGCTATTCCAGCATTGTATTCCAGCCCAGTCTCACCAAAAAAAAAATGTCAAATTGCATGTTTTCTCACTTTGAGAAAATGCACATAGACATGGAAAAAACATTTTTTTACATACAGCGGATACATGGTGTTTACAGCTTTAAGAAACGTGTCTCCTGGCACCCTGACGTTTGTCTGCCATTTTCTCTTTTGGTGTTTCTCAAAGCCAAGGATGCGTCCTTCCAAGGCCGCAAATCAAGGACGTGACGTCATCACATCTCATCGAAGTACTGTTCCAAAGTCAAGGATCCTCGTGAGGTCAGAGTCCCTCTTTCTCTCAGTTTTCAAGGATGCACAAGTGGATCCTTCATGCGCTTAAAATCCCCACAATGCTTTGCGAATATTAAACGGTTTTGCAGAGCGGAAGAGAAACCAAAGCACACTTTTAAATGTAAGTATTGTTACATATTTACTGCACGATGAATTACTATACAAAATACTTAATCGTTTTACCGATTAAATTGTGGCTTTTCTGACTGAAATTAAAACATTCTCAAACATTTAAATACCCTGGTGAAAAGAGCTGTCTGACGACAAAGTAATCCCGTTAAATATTATGCGTTTAAAAGTAATATTTCAGTCCTTCTCACACAACCAAAAGTTATCAGAAATTGTACTCAAGTTACCTGATGCATGCAGAAACGGCCATTAAGAGCAAAAAAGTACTTACTAATTACTGAAAAAATACTTTGAGTTTTAGGTTATGGCTTTCTCTCCTAAATCGATGGAGCTGTATAACCTTATTGCTAAATCTGACTGTTTTCCTTATAAATGTGTGACTTTTCTTCTTTTAAATTCAATACATTTGTCTTTTAAACTTGGTATTTTCTTTTTAATTTTTTTCCCTTAATTCAGTAGTTTTTCTGCTCTTTTCTGAGATATGTGCAAACTTTTTACAGCTAAACTCAGATAAGACAGAGACATTAATTATCGCTCCTGAAAACAAGATTCCACTTATTAAGCACCACATGGGTACCCTAGGTTCCTCTGTCCAGGCGAGTCTTCGGAATCTTGGTGTTAGCTTTTACTCGGCTATGTCTCTTGAGCACCACATTGATCAATTAATTAGAAATTGTTTCTTCCATCTGAAGAATATTCTAAGTTGAGAACCCTGGTGTCAAAGGCGGAACTTGAGATGATTATACATGCTTTTATTTCTTCTACTATTGTAATAGTCTTTTTACCTGTCTGAGCCAAAAGCATTTTCAACGCCTCCAGGTTGTTCAAAATTCGGCTGCTAGACTTTTAACTCACACTAAGAAAAAGGCTTACATTATACCGGTTTTAGCAGCACTTCACTGGCTCCCAGTTGGTTTTAGGATTCAGTTTAAAATTTTAGTTCTTGTTTTTAGAGCTATTCATGACCAGGTCCTTAAATACATCACCGAGCTGCTTAAAGTGTACAGCCCCTCGTGATGTTTGAGATCCTCGGATCAACTTTTACTAGCTGTCCCTCGAACCCATTTTAAAACTCGAGGTGATAGAGCCTTTCAGGCAGTGGCACCAAAATTGTGGAATGCTCTACCACTGTCTTTGTGCACAGTAGACTCTGCTGACGCTTTTAAAAAGCAGCTGAAGACACTTCTGTTTAAACAGGCTTTTCAGTATGATTATGGATTATGGTTTGTATGTTTTTAATGTCTTTATACTTGTTTTTAATGCCTTTATTGTTGTATTTGTGATTGTGTGTTTTATTTTATTGTGAAACACTTTGTGATTTTTTTTTTCCTCTGTGACATTTTGTCTTAGATTTGTTTTTGAATAGTAACCACTTAACTTAGCCTAGCTTAGTTTTCTTTTTCTTTTTTTTTCTCTCAGTCACATTTTGTCTTAGCTTTGTTATAAATTGTAATCGCTCTTGTCTTGTTTTCTCTTTTTTCTCTTTTGAATTCTTGGATGGAATATGGGTGGGCAATATAAGCTGCGGCTTCAGCCATCACCCATTTCGGATAACTCACGTGGAATTGTATAGTAGAAGGAGTCTTTGTCTAATTTGACCTTGTTGTTATATTATACAGTTTCTTTTAACCTGTACTGTACTATCCGAAATAAAAATTCATTCATTCATTCATTCATTCATTCTTTCCGTGAGAAGTGCTATATAAATAAATTTTACTTACTTACTTACTTACAATGTTTTTTGGGGGGTTTTTTTTTGGCCTCTTCTTCTGTTTATGCTTTGATCTTATTTCTTCTTGCCTTTGAAAGGTTGAGTTCTCACTAGTCTACAAACTGTTTTGTTTTTGATTATTGTATTTGCTGTTATGGTTTTTTGTTCCTTTTGCTTCTTTTCTTTTGGTAATTGTTGAAGAAATTTATTTACTAATTTGTTTTGAGTCATTATCTCAGTTTGGAACTTGTGTTATATTTCATTTTCGTCCGGCTTTATTTTCTTATTGTTAAATTTTGGAATATACACCCTCAGTTTCATTATATCTCTGACTTAGTTTATTTCTTTATTGTATTATTTTTTTGTATTTATTTTAATGTTTTAGTGTCATGTTGGGGTTCATTTTGTATTAGGGAGGGGGTCTTCTGTGTGTTTTTTTTTTGTGATGTTGCTCTGGGGTGTCTGGGCGCCACCCCTTGGGGGGGGGTCCTTTAAGATCTGGTGCACGGGCCGTGCTTAGTTATTAGATTTATTTTGTCTTTTTCTGTTTGGTTATTTTTCTGGCTTCCTTGTTGATTGTTTTTGGTTTATTCATTATTAGAGTCAGTATTTCCTTCTTTGGTTTTTGCATTGACTGTTGCTGGCATGGTGACATTTCGCGCGTCACCTCCATCACCTCCGGCTGTTCGTGGGCTATCACGGACGCCAGCAATTATCGCCACTCAGGACCCCGTAGGTGTTGTGATCAGGGACAGCCTACTTAAGTCGTGGGCACCATTTCCCTGGTGCAGTGGCATCTATAATCATTCATGCCTGGAATCCGCTGGTCATCCTGTCAAGTTAAGTTATTGTTTAGCCTGTTCTTGTTCACGTCCTGGTTTATTTTTCACACTTACCACTCCAGCCCCTGAGCTGTGTTTTTTGCTGTTGTGTGTTTAGTTTGTTATGTTCCCTTTTATTTAATAAATTTACAAACTCACAGTCTGTGCTTGGTGTTCAGTTGCCCTCAGACAGGACCGGTCTTGACAAAAGGACTGTTTGTGTGATTGGTGGTACAGACACAGGATAGACACAACAGCACCAGGTATGTTTTCACTTGTTTGAATGCCACAGATAGACTTAGACTTAGACTTAACTTTATTAATCCCTTTGGGATGACTCCCTCTGGGAAATTTAAAATTTCCACAAGCACATAAAAGGAGCGTACAGATCAGAAAAGCAAAAAAGAAAAAAATAAACACTTAATAAACACTTAACATAATATACACAGTATAAATATATGGCTAAATATGGTTTGTACAAGTATGGTTAAGTTAAGGTTATTTCACTATGAATGCCCTACTGTCCTCTGTACTCTACGTCCCCCCCCCCCACACACACACACAAGTGAGGAGTTATAGAGTGTGATGGCATGGTGGACAAAAGAGTTCTTGAGCCTGTTGGTCCGACACTTGGGAAGGAGCAGTCTTTCACTGAACAGGCTCCTCTGGTCACTGAGGAGACCCTCTGCACACCCTCTGATGGTGTGCAGAGGGTGGCTGACGTTGTCCATTATATCCAACAGTTAATCCAGAGCCCTCATCTCTGCCACCGTCACCAGGGTGTCCAGCTTCGCGCCGACCACAGAGCCGGCCCGCCTGATCAGTTTATCCAGTCTGGACGCATCCTTCTTGGATATACTGCCCACCCCCCCCAGCACACCACAGAGAAAAAGAAGACGCTGGCAACCACCGACCTGATCTGACATTTATATATGTCACCAGATGCAAGGCTGCATGAAGTAAAATAATAAATAAAAAATAGTAACAGCTTACTTCCTAAGGCTTAATGATTTAAGAAAGATATCAAACAGGTGGGGGTTTTTTGCATTTGTTGCACTGCATTGGAATGATATGGACTTGACATTAGCAGCTTCAGCATGCATTAATTTGTAAATGATCACAAAATATACAACAATAAAATTTTGAACAATTGTCAGAAAAGGTCTGTACATGTTAGGTTAAATAACAAGCATTCACGGCATGAGAGCAGCATGAGCATGTTAATTTCAGGGTAAAACAAGCAGCTGTCTGTTTTTACCCCGACATTAAAACACCCAAGCACAGTGTTGTGGTTCTTTGTGGCTCTGACTAGATTCTACATCTGCTGTATGGTAAATTTGATTATGTCCAACATATATATTAAGACGTGGCTAACTGAACTAGCAGCAGATGCTAACATTGAGCTGGAGGGTTTTCACATGATACGGGCTGACCGAACACCAGACAGTGGCAAAGCAAGGGGCGGTGGAGTGATAATGTATGTTAACAACAACTGGTGCAGACCGGGACATATCACTGTTAAACAACGACACTGCAGCAAAGACATTGAGTTGCTAGCTGTTAGCATGAGGCCTACATATCTCCCGAGAGAACACACACACGTGATCTGCATTGTTGTTTATGCAAATCCAACGGCGAACGCTGGGACAGCGCGTGACGTCATCCATTCAGTAACCAGCAGGCTGCAGACAGAACACCCAGATGTTCTTCTCCTCATCTCAGGCGATTTCAACCATGTTTCACTATCTCCCATTCTACCCACGTTCACCCAGTATGTCACATGCCACACTAGAGACAATAAAACACTGGATTTATTCTACGCAAACACTAAGGAGGCGTACACCTCATCACAACTCCCCCCACTCGGGAGATCGGATCACAACTTGGTTCATCTCCGGCCGGTGTACAAACCCCTAGTGCACAGACAACCTCCGGCCATGCACACTGTGGAGTTATGGTCTGAGGAGACAATGGACACTCTAAAGGGCTGTTTGAAGCCACCGCCTGGAAGCAGCTCTGCGATCCACATGGTGAGGACATCGATGGCCTCATTCACACCTTCACGGGCTACCTCAGCTTCTGTGTGGACAAATCCGTTCCCACCAAGACCATACGGCGTCACTCAAACAACAAACCTTGGATCAACCCTGAGATAAAAACACTTCTGAGAGAGAAGAAGAGGATCTTCAGGTCGGGGAATAGGAGATGCTGAAGTCCGTACAGAGGGAGCTGAGGAGAAAGATCAGAGTAGGCAAGGACAGCTTCAGGAAGAAGATGGAGGACAAGCTGCAACAGAGCGACATCAGCGGGGTCTGGAGAAACCTCAAAACCATCTCTGGGCTCCAGAATACCTCCCCCCAGGCCACGGGGGGCAGGGAGTGGGCGAACAACCTGAATCTCTTTTTCAATAGGTTTGACCAACCGCCCTCCCCCCTGTCTGCACAACAACCACTGCTGCCTCTAAAGAAATCAAGTCCTACTGCCCACTCCCCACTCCACCAACACCCCCCACTCCCAACACACAGCCCCCCATCCTGACCCTGACCAGGACCCAGGTGAGGACGGAGCTGAGGAAGATCAAGGCGAGGAAGGCGCCGGGACCGGACGGCATCAGCGCAAAGCTCCTCAAGTCCTGTGCAGACCAGCTGTGTGGGATTGTGACGTATATCTTCAACCTGAGCCTGAAACTGGGGAGGGTACCACAGCTGTGGAAAACATCTTGTGTGGTACCTGTACCAAAAACTTCCCACCCCAAAGACCATGAACAGCTACAGACCGGTGGCCTTGAGTCCCACTTGATGAAGACCCTGGAGAGACTGCTCCTTGCTCACCTCCGCCCCCTGGTGGAACCAGCGATGGATCCACTCCAGTTCGTCTACCAGCATGGCATTGGGGTGGAGGATGCGGTGATCTTCCTCCTTCACCGTTCTCTGTCCACCTGGAGAGAAGCCCGGGAATATGGTGAGGATCATGTTCTTTGACTTCTCCAGTGCTTTCAACACCATCCAACCGATGATCCTGAAGGACAAGCTGCTGCGCGCAGGGGTGGACCAGCACCTGTCATCATGGATCCTGGACTACCTCACAAACCGCCTCAGTTTGTGAGAACCCGGGGACTGTGTGTCGACACCGATCATCAGTAGCACGGGGGCCCCCCCAGGGAACGGTGCTGGCCTCCCTTCCTGTTCACTTTTATACTGCAGACTTCTCACACAACACAACACACTGCCATCTACCAGAAGTTCTCTGATGACTCTGCGATCGTTGGCCTCATCTCCAATGGAGATGAAACTGAGTACAGAGGCTTATCCAGGACTTCGTGGACTGGTGCCCATCGGAAACTGCCTCCAGATCAACGCGAAGGAAAACTAAGGAGCTGGTGGTGGACTGCGCAGGCATGGGCAGCCCCTCACAGCACCAGTAAATATACAGGGAACAGACATCGAGATGGTGACATCCTGTAAGTACCTGGGTGTTCATCTGGAACAATAAACTAGACTGGTCACACAATACTGACGCACTCTACAAGAAGGGACAGCGCAGGCTTGTTCTGCTGAGGGAGACCTCCAGGTCTTTTGGTGTACAAGGGGCGCTGCTGAGACATTCTATGACACGGTTGGTGGCATCAGCCATCACTTTTGGAGTGGTCTGCTGGGGCAGTGGCATTACTGCAGCCGATAGGAAGAGACTGAACAAACTGATTAAGAAAGCTAGCTCTGTCCTGGGGCAGCCGCCTTGATCCGGTGTAGGAGATAGGAGAGAGAAGGTCGGTGGCTAAACTGTCATCTCTGCTGGAGTCCGAGTTCCACCCTATGCAGGACATACTGAATGCACTGAGGAGCTCATTAGCAGCAGACTACATCATCCCAGGTGCACAACCGAGAGGTTTCGTAGGTCCTTCCTACCAAGGCTGTCAGACTGTACAACCTAAGCAGGGCTGCTCGCAGAGATAGCAAAAAGACATAACAAACTAATAGTTTTTTGAATGCAAAAGATGCAATAGACTTACACAATGGTCCCCTCCGGCATACAACTAGGAAAATATCGGTCACTATGGAGGGTGAGAATATGTATGGCACATAATCATACCATGTAGGATAACTAAGTAGACGGTTATGCTGTCTCATCCCATCTAGCAACAATGCTCTGCACTGTGTGTGTTTATATATTTTACATATTTATTCCATCTAGCTACAATGCTCAGCACTGGGTGTGTTTATATTTATATATCTATATATTTATTCCATCTAGCTACAATGCTCCGCACTCTGTGTTTTTATATATCTACATATTATTCCAATCTAGCTACATTGCTCCGCACTGTGTGTGTTTATATACTGCATATCTATTCCACCTAGCTGCAATGCTCCGTACTGTGGGTGTTTATATATTTACCTATTTATTCCATCTAGCTACAATGCTCTGCACTGTGGTGTCTGTGTGTGTGTGTGTGTGTATATATAAATCTTTATAGTAATATGTACATATGTTTATTAGCTGCTCTTGCTTGCTTGTTTTTTTTCTTGCCTTCTGATTGTTGCTCTGAGTGTTGCTATCCTGTGCTGTTGCAATCTGGAATTTCCCCGTTGTGGACTAATAAAGGCTTATCTTATCTTATCTTATCTTATTTTAACAAAATGAAACCAACTTTCTTGCAGTGGAAAACTGTTAAGTATGGTAAAATATCTTTGAAAGGATGAGGCAGGTGACTGGACGAACTCAGCTTTATTAAGTGATGAACCACAACAGACACCAGTCAGAGGGCACCAATCGAAGAGACTGTTATAATGGCTGTCCTCTGCTATTTATAGGGCGGTGCAGCGTGTGGAACAGGAAGTGCGCTACTTTCCACACGCACTTCACAATAAAGGCTGCTAAATCCCAACACCACGACCCCCTCCCCCTCCAAGTCCAACGCCACTCCACTCAATAAACCCAACCCAATTTGGGACCCGAATCATGCACTAACAAAATAAAAACTGATGTCTCTAAATTGCCTAACACATTCACACAACAAAAACCTAAAATAGGGCAGACGGGTGGACTACCATCATGTCCACACGGCAAGGTGGATTATGCTGCCACCTACTAAACTAAAGAAAAGTCCATTTGTCAGCTAAAATCACCACCGTATTTCTAATCTAATAAAACACACAAAACAATAACATTTTACCGCATAAACATATGAACATCAGAACTATTCACCCAAAATTTACAGGCACTGTTCCCTTTTGGCAGGAAGAGAAAGATCTGGCATGGGGGTGCCCAGGGCAGCCCCTCAGTAGGACGCATGCCTGGAAGCCACTAGGCCACCGGGACATGATCGATCCTCTGGATGAAAGCGCCTCTCCTCTTCACCACCGACTCTGCTCTTGTCAGCCCCGGCACCAGAAACCTCCTCTCGGACACGCCGAAGCTGATTGGCGTGCCTCGCCGAGCCATCAGACAGCTGGAAGTATGCTGTAGCCCAGTTTAGCCACTATGCGCACAAACTCCTGATGTTTCACTGGCTGTCATCTGGCCCACCTTCGCCGTGGACGTCCTTACCTCGAACACGGACCAAGTCCCTAACCCGGTTGTATTGTGGTGCTTTTATTTGTCTGTTCAGATTTTTGGTTATTTCATCATCTCTTGAATTATTTGTAATGATTTTTTAGTCTGTTTGAGTTTTGTTGCCTTCTGTCTCCTGTCAGCCGCGCCCCCTCTCCTGTCAAAAACTTGACAGCTGATCCCTGTTCCTTGATTACTCGTCCCACTTCCTCACTCAGGTACATCTTATCACTGTTCCATTAGTCTGTGTATTTAGCTTGCTCATTGTCATTTTCTCACTGCTGGATTATTGTTTCCTTGTATGTTATCGCTGGCCACATTACGCCGTGGCCTTCCCTACAGTAGCTTCCTCATTAGTGTTATCCTCCACCACGTCTCATCGTGGTCTCTGAAAGTTTATTCTCTCGTATTGCCTTTTTGTATGTCTACACTATTTGGGACTTTAGGTTAATAAATTTGTCTGTGGTTAACCCAGCAAGTGAATCCATCTCTTCTCCTCCGTGCGCAGAGTAAAAGCACCAGGACATTCCAGGGCAGAATGCCCTGGAATGTTTGTGGACTGTTTGGCAAAGAGCTCCCTGGTTCCAACAACATGGACTTCCTCCCCTTTCTTGCACTGCTGCTATTTTTCCTCCGGCTCTTTGTTTATGAGGTAAACACGTTCGGCATCATGGCGGGCAGGATATATTATTCCAGGGACATGTTGCTGCATTTAAACACGGTTGATGCAGCGGCTGTGATTGAGCCTAAGCCGCAACTGCCGGACTTTATTTTGAGAGACGGACACAGCGGTGAAAAGAGAGATGGGAGAGACGGCAGAAGGAAGCGCGGAAAGCGTGGAGGTGTGAAATTGCGCCTGAGAAGACGTCAGTTTGGTAACATTCCTCTTCCTTCTATGATTTTTGGGAACGTACAGTCTCTGAGAAACAAGGTGGATGAAATTCAAGGGAATGTACGCTACCAGAAGGACTTTACCAGAAGGATTGAGGGGTGCTGTGTAGATGGCTGCCTTTCCAATAGCTCGGTATTTAGCACCTTTTTAACCTCTTTTTCCCACTTTTTTTACTCTTCTTGCGAAGAGATTGTGTGTCTAGATATCCTATGGATACTTATAACTTTGAAATGCAACCAAGAGCCAGTCTTTTCACTTATTCACGGAGGAACTGCTGGCTCTGCGAACAAAGGTACGAGCCAGGATACGACATCCTATCCGCCAGAGCTGAGGAGGAGACCACGGGGCTGCAAGGCCGGGGCTAAGCTAAAGGCTGAGCTAGTGAAAAAACGGAGGTGCTTCAAACCGTCGATTCCCTCCGTCATCATGGGCAATGTGAACTCATTGCCGACAAGATCGATGAGTTGTCCACATTGAGCAACCAGCGGATTTACTGGAGAGCAGCTTGTTCATTTTTACGGAGGACATGGCTGAACCACCTAGTACCGGATGCTAACGTGGACCTGCTAGGATTCACTGCTGTGAGAGTCGACAGAGACACTAAGGCTAGCGGGAAAAGAAAGGGTGGGGGATCACCATGTAAGTTAACAATCGCCTGGTGTAACCCAGGTCATATCTCTGTAAAGACAGTCTCATGTTGCCGGGATCTCGAGCTGCTAGCTGTTAGCCTGCGGCCATATTACTTGCTGAGAGAGTTCAGTCACGTGATCACCGTCTGTGTTTACATCCCTCGGAGAGCGGACGCAGCCACTGCCTGTGAAAAAATCCATTCAGTCACAGCAAGGCTGCAGACACAGCACCCTGAGGCACTCATGATCATCTCTGGCGACTTTAACCATGTGACTTTGGATGCTACTTTGGCTGTTTTTAATCAAGTGGCAGACTGTCCATCTAGAAACAACAAGACAATTGATCTGCCGTATGTTAATGTATGGATGCATACAGAGCGACCCCCCTTCCCCCACTAGGGAAGTCTGATCACAACCTGGTTTATCTACAGCCACTGTATATTCCCCTGGTTCAAAAGCAACCTGTGACAACTCGATCAGTCAGGAGATGGTCCCCTGAGAAGGAAAGCGCCTTGAGAGACTGTTTTAACACCACAGCCTGGGATGTGCTGATGGACCCGCATGGTGAGGACATAGAGGGGCTGACACACTGTTTGACGGATTACCTGAACTTTTGTACAGACGAGGTCATCCCTGTCAAGACTGTCCGTTGCTACCCTAATAACAAGCCATGGGTAACACGGGAAGTCAAAATGGTCCTCAACAAGAAGAAGAATGCTTTTAGGAGCAGAGACAGGGAGGCCATGAAGGCAGCGCAGCAGGAGGTGAAACACTGTGTGAAGGAAGCCAAGGACAGCTATAGGAGAAAGGTGGAGCAGAAGCTGAGGGAAAACAACATGAGGGAGGTCTGGGAAGGTGTGAGGACCATCACAGGTCTCAACACAAAGACCAGAGTTGTTGAGGGGACAATAGAGAGGGCAAATGAACTGAACGTTTTTTTCAACAGGTTCAACCCAGCCTTTGCCCTTGCCCCTCCCACCCCCAACCTCATTACAGCCATGCCCCCCCACACACACCTCCCCCCAAATATTGCAACCCCCCTCCTCCTCTACATCAGTACGACCCTTGTCATTTATTACCACAGAACAGGTCAGAGGGCAGCTGAGGAAGCTCCGACTCAGGAAAGCTGCAGGCCCGGACAAAATGTGTCCAAGAGTATTGAAGGCCTGCGCTGTAGAACTGGGGGAACTACTACAATGGATCTTCAACCTCATCCTGCAGATTGGGAGAGCGCCCACTCTTTGGAAGACATCCCGCATCGTTCCAGTTCCGAAAAAGAACCGGCCCAGCGAGCTGAATGACTACCGACCAGTGGCACTCACCTTACATCTGATGAAGACGCTGGAGCAGCTCTTCCTCAGCCTCCTCAGACCCCAGGTGCAACACGCCCAGGACCGCCTGCCGTTTGCGTACCAACCAGGTGTCGGTGTGGAGGATGCCATCCTCTACTGCTTCATCGAGCCCACTCCCATCTGGATAAGGGAAGTGGCACAGTGAGGATCCTCTTTTTGGATTTCTCCAGTGCCTTCAATACCATTCGGCCCCCCTTGCTTCGGGATAAATTAAGCAAGATGGGAGTGGACTCCCACCTGGTGGACTGGATCTCCGACTACCTCACTGGCAGACCACAATATGTCGGGCTGAAGGATATTACGTCTGACACCATTGTCTGCAGCACTGGAGCCCCCCAGGGCACAGTATTGGCCCCTCTTCTCTTCACCCTGTACACCTCGGACTTCTGCTACAACTCAGAGCTGTGTCATATTCAGAAGTATGCCGACGACACAGCCATTGTTGGGTGTATCAGGGATGACAGAGAGGAGGAGAATCAGAGACTAGTAGGGGACTTTGCTGCATGGTGCCACACTAACCACCTACAGCTCAACACCTCTAAGACGAAGGAGCTGGTTATTGATTTTGGGAGGTCTAGACCAAGACCTCAACCAGTCCTGTTAGAGGGAGCTGAGGTGGAGGTTGTGGATTCATACAAATATCTCGGGTTGTGGTTGGATAATAAATTGGATTGGACAATATACATTAGCCACTTGTATGGGAAGACACAAAGTAGGGTGTACTTCCTAAGGAGATTGCGGTCCTTCAACATCTGCAGCAAACTTCTGCGGATGTTTTACCAGTCGGTGGTTGCCAGCGTCCTCTTTTACTTTGTGGTGTGCTGGGGGGCAGTATATCCAAGAAGGATGCTTCCAGACTGGATAAACTGATCAGGCGGGCCGGCTCTGTGGTTGGCGCGAAGCTGGACACCCTGGTGAAGGTGGCATCAGACTCTAGACTTGGTGGCCCCCTTAAAAAAGAAAAAGTCTAATCAGAGATTTCTAACTCCTTGGTTCAACACAGAAACTCGTAGCTTAAAACAGAAGACTCGTCAATTAGAAAGAAAATGGCGGTCTATTAATTTAGATGAAATCTATTTAGCTTGGAGAAATCATCTTTTAATTTATAAAAAATCTCTTAGAAAAGCTAGAACGAGTTATTACTCTGCATTAATAGAAGAGAACAAGAATAATCCCAGGTTTCTTTTCAGTACTGTAGCCAGGCTGACAAAGAGTCAGGACTCTGTCAATCCTAGCATTCCCTTAGAGCTTACTAGTCAGGACTTTATGAACTTTTTCAATAATAAAATTTCATCCATCAGAGATAAAATCAATCAGATTCTTCCCACAGTTAACTTAAATACTGTAACTACTACAACTCCTTCTATTGATCTCTGTCTTGATGAGTTTACTCCAATCGACCTTTGTGAGTTAGACAAAATAGTTTCCTCATCCAAACCTTCAACTTGTCTTTTAGACCCTATTCCTACCAGGTTATTTAAAGAAGTCTTCCCACTTATTGGTAGCTTTATTCTTCATATAATCAATTGTTCATTAACTTTAGGCCATGTACCGCAGGCTTTTAAAACGGCTGTAATTAAACCCTTACTCAAAAAGCCAACGCTAGATCCAGGAGCTTTAGCTAACTATAGACCAATCTCTAATCTCCCTTTCATTTCAAAAATCTTAGAAAGAGTTGTTGCTACACAATTATTTGACCACCTGCAGGGAAATGGTTTACTTGAAGAGTTTCAATCTGGGTTTAGAATCCATCATAGTACTGAAACAGCCTTAGCGAAGGTCACTAACGACCTCCTCATTGCATCTGATAATGGACTAGTTTCTGTACTTGTCCTTTTAGACCTTAGTGCAGCTTTTGATACTATCGATCATAATATTCTACTTGATAGATTAGAACACTATGTTGGACTTAATGGAACTTTGTTGCAATGGTTTAGATCTTATTTATCTGATAGGTTTCAGTTTGTTCATGTAAATAATGAGTTTTCTTTCAACTCAAAGCTTAGTCATGGAGTTCCACAGGGATCTGTGCTAGGCCCTACTCTTTTTAGTTTATATATGCTTCCGTTAGGCAACATTATTAGAAAGCACTGTATACATTTTCATTGTTATGCAGATGACACACAATTATACCTGTCAATGAAGCCAGATGATAATAATCAATTAGCCAAGTTAGAAGCCTGTCTTAAGGAAATCAAAGCTTGGATGACTTGTAATTTCCTGCTATTAAATTCAGATAAGACTGAAGTCATTCTTGTTGGTCCAAAAAACCTTAGAAATTCCTTTCCAAATCAAACTTTCAGTTTGGATGCAGTTACTCTTTCTCTTAATAGCTCTGTGAGGAACCTTGGAGTTATTTTTGATCAGGATTTGTCCTTCAATTCACATATTAAATTTGTTTCTAAGACTGCCTTCTATCATTTGCGTAATATTGCCAAGATTAGGAGCATCTTGTCTCAGAGTGATGCTGAGAAGCTGATCCACGCTTTTGTTAGCTCGAGATTAGATTATTGTAATTCTTTATTATCAGGCTGTCCTAAAACATCTTTAAAAAGTCTTCAGCTGATCCAAAATGCTGCAGCAAGAGTTTTAACAGGTACTAGAAAGAGAGATCGTATCTCTCCGGTTCTGGCCTCCCTTCATTGGCTTCCCATAGAGTTTAGAATTAAGTTTAAAATCCTTCTTCTTACTTACAAAGCTCTAAACAATCAGGCTCCTTTTTTATTTAAAAGATCTGATACTACCGTATTATCCTAACAGAGCACTACGCTCCCAAAATGCAGGATTACTTGTAATACCTAGAATCTCCAAAAGTACAATTGGAGGCAGAGCCTTCATTTATCAAGCTCCTCTCCTGTGGAATCAGCTGCCAATCTGGATTCGGGAGTCAGACTCGATCTCTGTTTTTAAGAATAGGGCTAAAACCTACCTTTTTGATATAGCCTACAATTAGGGAGGGATCATGTGTTTCTGAACCCTCCCTTAGTTATGCTGCTAATAGGTTTAGTCAGCCGGGGGACCTCCAGTAATGCACTGGGCCTCACTCCTTTCCTCACTCTCTATGAAATATTTTTTTTTTGCTGGTCATTAACATCTGTTTGTTCTCTCCCATAGATTGAGTCCCCATCGTGCTGTTTGCTCTCTACATGTCTGTTCTTTTCATCTTCTCTATCCCCTCACCCCCCAGCCAGTCGCAGCAGATGACTGCCCCTCCCTGAGCCTGGTTCTGCTGGAGGTTTCTTCCTGTTAAAAGGGAGTTTTTCCTCTCCACCGTCGCCAAGTGCTTGCTCACAGGGGATCGCCTGATTGCTGGGGTCTTTTTGCAACTGTGGGGGTTCCCCCCTACAGTTGATAATGCTATGAGATGACTGTTGTTGTGAAATGGCGCTATATAAATAAAGTTGAATTGAATTGAATTGGCAGAGATGAGGACTCTGGATAAACTGTTGGATATAATGGACAACGTCAGCCACCCTCTGCACACCATCATCAGTGACCAGAGGAGCCTGTTCAGTGAAAGACTGCTCCTTCCCAAGTGTCGGACCAACAAGCTCAAGAACTCTTTTGTCCACCATGCCATCACACTCTATAACTCCTCACTTGGGGGGGGGGGGGGGGACATAGAGTACAGAGGACAGTAGGGTATTCATAGTGAAATAACCTTAACTTAACCATACTCGTACAAGCCATATTTAGCCTTATATTTATACTGTGTATATTATGTTAAGTGTTTATTAAGTGTTTATTAAGTGTTTATTTTTACCTCCACCAAGAGGAGGAGGTTATGTGATCATCAGTGTTGGTTTGTCTGTTTGCTTGTTTGTCTGTTTGTCTGTTTGTTAGCAAGATAACTCAAAAAGTTATGGAAGGATTTTCATGAAATTTTCACAGATTGTCAGAAATGTGGTATCCTACAGATGATTAGATTTTGGTGGTGATCCAGATGACCGTCTGGATCCAGGAATTTTTTAAAGGATTCTTTTTTTTTCAGGTTCTATAATATAAGGTTTTTGCGCAGCTTTAGTGGCTGCGCAAAAACCAGCTCTGCCGGGGAAGCTTCCAGATCCACTTTCGGCGCGGAGTGCAACCCCAATGTAAAACCCATGGCAGCCTGTCTACCCAATTTGCATCCGTCAATGAAGCCCTGAGTGCTGCTTTCAGTGATCTATGAAAACGAAAGCATAACCCATTGGCCTGTGGGTTGTACGCGGTTGTGCGGTGAATTGTAACACCCAGCCAATTTTAGTAAACACGGGCATATTGCCATTTCTGTACGCCAAAAAGAAAAAAAAATATATACGGGAAAAAAAATTATTGACAGTGTGGAGGAACACCTCGTGTGTTACCCCCACAGCGTACGGGCCTGGCAGAGCGCTCAGCGTGAGCAATTATCAGAACAGTGAGAGGTGTGGACTGATCATTATCCAGATGCCCGTCCCTCCCTCTTTCCTCCTGCAGCTCTGGAACAGAGAGGAATCCCGGCGCCAGTAATCCTGATATGTGTGACTCTAATGCAAATGTCCATGCTTTCCTGCTGTATACTGTGATGCTAATGTGCCATGCATGCATTGTCTGAGCTGGGTATATAAGTTGACTGCATATCTCTTGCTCTCTCTCTTTTTGATCACTCGCATTGTTTGTTGCTGACTTTGAGACACATGGCTCGCTCCAGCACGCTGCCACAGCGCTGAGCGAGCCTCGTGGAGGATGAGTAAAGCACCCTTTTAAGCTTCAGTTTGTCGTGTAATGTAGGATTAATATTTATGATGTTAAACACTGTATGGGGGGAACTGTGCCGCTTGGCAGAGGTCTGCGCTCTCCGAGTGCTTTTCTAGTTTTCTTTTTTTCTTTTCTGATCTGTATGCTCCTTTTATGTGCTGCTGGAAATTTTAAATTTCCCAGAGGGAGTCATCTCAAAGGGATTAATAAAGTTAAGTCTAAGTCTAAGTCTAAGTCTTTAAGAACTGCTGTGTCATGGCTTTCATTGAATCTTGGCTTACTGCGCATGACCGAGATGCAGACCTGTGGATTGACGGCTTTGGAGCCCCGCTGCGCTCTGATCGGCAGGAAGAGGTAACGGGGAAACGTCAGGGGGGCGGCGAATGGTTATACATTAATAAGCAGTACTGCACATCTGTCACGGTCAGAGAGCGTACACCCGATGTGGAGCTGCTGTCTGTGTCACTACGCCCCTTTTATTTGCCTCGCGAGTTCCCCCAACTTTTCATCACAACTGTGTACATTCACCCGAGGGCAGACGCTGACTCCGCCTGCAGAACCATCTTTGATGTGATCCAGCAGCTGCAATCAATTTCTCCAGAGGCGCCAAACTTCATTCTTGGGGATTTTAACCATGTTTCTTTAAAGAAGACACTTAAAAACTTTTATCAGTATGTCTCCTGCCCAACCAGGCCAAAAAAGATATTGGACCTGTGCTATGGATCCATAGAGAGGGCCTATAAATCACTCCCCCTTCCTCCTGTAGGATCCTCAGATCACAACTGTGTACATTTGCTGCCCACATATAAAACTGCTCTCAGAAGAGGCAAGGTGGAGACGAGAGACATTGATGTGTGGACAGAAGATTCAGTGCACAGCCCCCAGCAATGCTTTGACTGTACAGACTGGGAGATGTTCACACTGGCCTGCAGGGATGATTTGGACTCTTTGGTGGACGTCACATGCTCATACATGGCTTTCTGTAAAAATAAGATCATTCCACGTAAACGTGTCAAAATATATCCCAACAACAAACCACGGGTTACAAAATCAGTTAAATCCTGCTTACAGAGGAAAGCACTTGCCTTTAAACAGGGGTCTGTTTCTGAGCTACAGGTTGACACAAAAGAGCTGAAGGCCGAAATTTTAAGAGCAAAACAGAATTATAAATCAGAATTGGAAAGCAAGATGGCAACAAAGAAACTTGGCTCAGCCTAGGCCAGTATGAAAACTATTGCAGGCCTTCAGAGCACAGAGCACAGTATCGTGTGTTTTTAGATGGTTTTAATTCAGACACAGAGCTGGCTAATGCTCTTAATTGTTTTTATGGTCGTTTTGACTCCTTTGATTTTAGCACAGAAACCTAAGATTTGAAATAGAAACTCAAAGACAATCAGCACTTTAATATTGAGGTGAAGGATGTTAAAAGGGAGTTCTGCGCTGTAAAAGTCAACAAAAGTGAGGGCCCTGATAATACATGTGGGCGCTTGGTAAAGTCCTGTGCACATGAACTGAGTCCTATATTTCATTACATTTTCAATAAGTCTTTACAGACACAACATGTGCCTAAGATCTGGAAAGAAGCCGTGGTTGTTCCCATTCCAAAATCCAGCTTTCCTAAAACGGTAAACTACTTTAGACCAGTTGCTTTGACTTCAATTTTAATGAAAATTTTTGAAAAACTGGTCAGATGTGAGGTCCTAAAGCAGACTGAACATGCATTGGATCCTCTGCAGTTTGCCTATAGGCCTCACAAAGGAGTGGAGGATGCCACTGTCACTCTGTTTAACATGCTTTTTAAACATCTGGATTTTAATGGGACACACGCCAGACTTTTATTTGTGGAGTTTTCCTCCGCCTTTAATACAATCCAACCTCATATCTTAGTTGAAAGGCTCCTGCAGCAATTTGATTTGAGCAATAATCTGGTGGGTTGGATTCTGGATTTCTTAACCAACAGGACGCAGAGAGTAAGGGTCAATGGTACATTGTCTGACCTAAAGTGCTCTTCTACTGGCTCTCCTCAGGGGTGTGTGTTGTCACCACTACTCTTCATCCTGTACACAAACATGTGTCGGAGCAGACATGACAACAGACACATTATAAAGTATGCTGATGACTCAGTTATTGTCAGTCTCCTCCAGGATGGTGAGAGTGGCCACGACCCAGTAGTTGATGATTTTGTTCACTGGTGTGAGGATTCCTACCTGCAGCTGAATACGACAAAAACTAAAGACATGATTATTGACTTTAGGAGGAAAAATCCCAGGCACAAAGTCACCGTACTAAAAGGCCAGACCACCGAATGTATACAATCCTACAAATATCTTGGGACGATTATTGATAGTAATTTAAACTTTGAAGAGAACTGTGAAAGGGTGTGCAAAAAGGGTCAGCAACATTTGCATTGTTTAAGGAAACTTGCACGCTTCCAAATTGACTGAACCATAATGACAATGTTTTATCGGGCTTTTATTGAATCTGTTTTATCATTTTCTTTATTGTCATGGTTTGGTCAGATAAAACTGAAACAGAGGAAATCCTTGGATCAGGTAGTTAGATGGTCCAGTCATTTGCTTGGTGAGCCACAGCTGAGCCTGACATCCCTGTACACCAGACAAGTACAGAGGATGGCTACCTCCATTATAAATGATGACTCCCACCCTTTGCACTGCAACTTTCAGCTTCTTCCCTCAAGACGGAGGTTTGCTGTCCCAAAAAGTAGAACCCAGCACTACAAAAACAGCTTTGTCCCTGCTGCTGTCAAAGAGTTGAACAAGCTGTAACAATATATTGCACATAATTTAGGTACCTATTTATTAACTCCATTTTATATTTACTTATTTTGTAGGATGTCACTTGGGTTCTAAATATTTTATTGCGTTTTAGACCTTTGAGTTTTTAACCTCTTTGACTAGTTTTTAACTTTTAATATGACTCTTCTCTCTTACCTCTGGATTTTCTCCCATCTCTTTGTCTTTTTATACCCTGATTGATGGAGCCTTGAGTATTCTTATCATGTTTATAGTCAGCTTCATATGTGCCTGTGTTTGTGTCTATGTTGAATGTAATTTGTGGCTTGTAAATATGGATGTCACCAGACTGCAAAACAAATCTACCTATGGGTACAAATAAAGTAACCTGAACCTGAACCTGAACGGAATCATCACATCCGCAAGCTGGTTAAGTACCAATTCATCCTCCAGCGGTCCAAAATGACACTCGCTAGCTAATTGCCTCAAGTTGGCGACAAACTGATGGAAAAGCTCACCTACACGTTGATGTCGCTGCTGGAACTGAATCCTATAGATTGTCACACTATCTGGGGTGTGAAAGTGGCATGATAGCAGCTTGACAACGTCTTCAAAAGAGTCCGAAGTGCCGAATGTGCACAGGACACGCTGGCCCTCAATCCGAGGTTGTGAACAAGAAGCACACGTACCCTTAACTTTTCAAGCTTACCCAGGTTGAGCGCAGTGATGTAAGTCTGAAAAGCCTCAAACCATCTCGGCCAAGGCACAGGCGGCTACTCCAGGAGCTCAAGGAAGGGGAGAAGTGGTGTGATACACAACTCCATGAGTTAATCCTCGATTGCCAAATGTTATCTATGGTTTACCGTACTTCTGGTTCCTGTCAACTTCCGGTTCCTGTCAACCTGTCAACCTGCTGTCAGATCCTGTCAGTCAGTGGATTTAGGTGGATTTGTGTTTTGGTGTTCGGTTTTATGACTACTTTTTTTGGCTTCTGAGAACTTCTGAGAACTGAATTTGGATTACGAACTGGACATCCTAGTTCCGACCCCTGCCTGATTTAAGACGCCAATAGCGGCATCTACGGACTGGGAAATGAGAGCGGAGCGGCCCGCCATTCAGCTAGCTAAACAGCTGTTCATTAGCTGTTTAGTCAACATACATCGTCCAGGATCATGGGTCCTAAGAAAGCTCAGCAGACTGAGGAGATCGACGATATTAAAAGATCGCTCGACTTCTTGGCTGAAGAGATTTCTGCTGTTAAGCTGCAGCAAAAAAACATCCTGGGCCTGCTCGAGGAGGTGAAAGCGCTGCGGATCCAGAATGCCAAGAAGGACAAGAGGCTGGCGTATCTGGAGAGCAGAGTGTTGGACCTGGAGCAGTACACCCAGGTGAACGACGTGATCATCACAGGGCTCTACATTAAACCCCGATCATATGCTCGAGCGGTGGCCGCGGACAGCGGAGGGAGGCTCAATGCGCTGGAAGCCGAATCCACGGAGCAACAAGTGGCGGCCTTCCTGCAGTCCAAAGGAATCCAGCTGGACTGTAACACCACTGAGGCCTGCCACCCTCTGCCCAGGAAAAACAGCGACAAACCAGCTGTAATCATGAGGTTTGTCAATAGAAAACACAAGACTGCTCTGCTAAAACAAGGTAGAAAACTGAAAGGAACGAACATTTACATAAACGAGCACCTCACAAAAGAAAACACAGAAATAGCCAGAAAAGCAAGATACATGAGAAAGCAGAAAAAGATTCAAAACACCTGGACATCAAACTGTAAAACATACAACAAATTAAATGGATCACCTGAAGAAGCCAAGGTTATTAACATCCGTAATATTATGGAACTGGACAAATACCAATAAACATTATGAACTGGAGTCAACAGCAGCAAATGATAACTGTAAGACATTGAAGGATTATACTCATTTGCATCAGAACATTTAACAATATAAAACAAAAGATCAACAAACAGGAACAACAGGAACTGAAAGTTTTTGAATATATGGATCATAACCCACAGGACATAGAATATAACATAGACCCTGATAATAATTTATTTAGCTCCATCAATAATAACTGTAGTCACTACACGGATGAACAGTTTAACCCAATGGTCATATCTGATTTCAATATTTCTCTGATCCACTTCAACAGCAGTAGTCTCTATGCCAACTTTAATAACATTAAAGATTATTTACATCAGTTTAAAGAGCCATTCAATATTGTGACAACATCAGAGACGTGGCTCAGTGAAGAGAAAGGAGTGGATTTTAACATGGATGGCTATGAATTAAATTATATAAATAGAAAAGTGAAAAAAGGAGGAGGTGCAATTTATGTTGACAAGAGCTTGCAATACAAGGTTGTTGAAAATTTGTCAGTAACTGTGGATGATTTATTTGAATGTATTACAATAGAAATCTGTCTGGACAATGTGAAGAATATAGCAGTGAGCTGTGTATATAGAACACCTGGATCAAATATTGACTTATTTAAGGACTGGATGGAAAAAATGTATGCAAAACTAACTCATAAAGTTATGTTCATCTGTAGGGATTTTAATATAGATCTTATGAATTCAAAACAACACAGTTTGACAGAAGAATTTATCAACACAATGTACAGTATGGGCTTACATCCAACAATTACCAGACCTAGCAGAATCATGTCACACAGTGCCACACTAACAGATAACATATTCACAAACATTATGGAAAATAATATCATGAGTGGGCTTTTATTGAATAATATCAGTGACCACCTGCCGATTTTTGTTGTCTATCAATGTGATTATAGGAAGAAAAAGTATACCAAAAATATTAAATATAAAAGAATAAGAACTGAAGAATCTATGTATTTACTGGCAAAGGAATTATTAACCCCTTGCACTCCGGTCAATTTCCCTAAAAACACCAAAAAATAACGTGCCCAAAGTAAATCAAAAGCTGTTCTTCAACCCTTTGCAGCAGCTTCATGGGGTTGGTCTCATTTAAAAGAAAATACTTTGAATTTTTTGGCAAAATAGTCATAATCTCTCTAAGTGCTCCTGTCACTGAGTTACAGTCATCTAAACATACTGAACTTGAAGAAAATAAATTTGGCCTGGGTGTTTTTTTGGATACAAATGCTTGCAAATAACACACAGCTTCAGATCCGGGCTGGAAAATGTAACAGAAATGTAGAACCAAGTGTTATCCAGCTGAGGTCAAAATTTTGTAACAATACCACAAAAAATGAATATATTACACAGCTTTTTCCTCAGGTAGTTCCCAGGCGTTTTTGAACTGTGCCAAATTGTGCCAAATGGCACAGTTTGGAAAAACGTCTGTAACTTTTGAATGATTCAATATAGAAGCTTCATCTTGGGCTCTAATGAAAGGTGACACTCAGGGCTGTGTGTGTGTGTGTGGGGGGGGTTATCCCCCCCCCTCGCTACAGAGGATGGACATCGGCCCTCACTACATGACGGAATAGACTCATGTGGCGACCACGGCGCAGTCACCGCGGTTTCCCCCCCCCCCCCCCCAGCTACAGAAGAGTAGCGGGGGGGGGGGGCGTTCACGGTCCTGACGCGGCGCAAGAACCGTGTACCGCGGTGCACGCACTTCGGACTTCGTGCGCCACACAGTTGTAATTTACCGATCGGTCAAAAGTAATTTTTGATTACAATTTTCACGGATAAAAAATAATTAAGCTTATAAAACTTACCTCTTCACAGCAACGTCCTGGCGAACTTCTCTTCCTCATTGTCAGACGAACGCGACGCTGGTCCGCTCGTGGTTCCCGGTCAAAACATAATTCCATGATTGCGGTTTTGGCGAATGATTTACGACCTTCGTCGTCGGCCTCCGTCGGTCTATGATGACCATGGAAGATAATGCTAAACATCTATTCTGCTGGAATAAGTGCAGGTCGCACTTGTGGGTGGTCTCCGTGCTGCTGGGTCTGTAGCAGGTTCTTCCTGTAGGTCCTTTTTTTCATCTGCTGCAGGAGTCAGTCTCTCTTCACCCAGCCTTACACAAAACAGCTCGCGAACTTCTGTGCTTCAATTGGCTCGCTGCATTCACAGCGTTGGTAGGCGGGTCATTCTTGCTAGGTTTTCAGTCATTGGTTCTTCAAGGTTTCAGAAACCCAATTCAAGGCTCTTATTAGTCGAATGAGAGGTCAGTCATATCTGATCTGTTCGCGGCTGTGTCTGTAGTGGAAGAACTTTTTTTTTTTTTTTCAGTGCGCGCTTGGACGCAGCGCCCTCATGCGTCCTAGAGTGCACGACGGCGCTCTCGTGCGCTCTGGGATGCAGAGACATGCCCGTCCGCGGTACACCGAAGTGCAAGCGGTTAATACAAGACTGGAAGATAGTTTGTGATGAAAATGATATAAATAAAGCATATGATAAATTTTTACAAATATTTCAATCATTGTACAATAAAAACTGTCCTATAAAACAATACAGTGACAGACAACAAAACAAAAATATTCCTTGGGTCACCAAGGGGTTACTAAATGCATGTAAAAAGAAGAATTCATTATATAAACAATTCATTAAGTGCAGAATGGTAGAGGCTGAGATCAAATATAAAAGATCTAAAAACAAGCTTACTAATATAATGAGGACTAAAGAATACTACAACAGAATATTAGAGGATAATAAAAATAATTTAAGAGGAATATGGCAAGTACTCAATGGGATTATTAGTAACCGATCAAAGAATGCTAATTATCCAGAATATTTTATTGAAAATGACAATTTGATAAATAATATGGAGGATGTGGTCAGTGGTTTCAATAAATTTTTTGTCAACGTTGGTCCTGAATTAGCAAAATCAATAGTGACACCAGAAACAAACAACAGTGGTTCTGTAAATGAAATAGAAGATAGAAATCCTAACACATTATTTTTGGGTGCAGTTACTGAAAAGGAAATTATCGAGACTGTGAGTAAATTTAAGAACAAAAAATCAACTGACTGGAATGAAATTGACATGACAATAGTGAAAAAAGTAATTGAAGGAATTATTAAACCACTCACCCACATCTGTAACCTGCCATTTCAAACTGGTACATTTCCAAACAAAATGAAAATAGCAAAAGTAATACCACTATACAAAACAGGAGACAGTCATTATTTCACAAATTACAGGCCGGTCTCTTTACTCTCACAATTCTCCAAAATACTTGAAAAAATCTTCACTAAGAGACTGGATGATTTCATTGAAAAACACAACCTCCTTACAGACAGCCAGTATGGTTTTAGAGCAGATAAATCTACATCTTTGGCACTGATCGAACTTATAGAAGAAATTACTAGTTGTATAGATAAAAAAAAGTTTGCTGTAGGAGTATTTATAGATTTAAAGAAAGCATTTGACACTATCAACCACAGAATTTTACTGAGGAAATTGGAAAGGTATGGGATAAGAGGGGTTGGACTAAGTTGGGTGGAAAGTTATTTAAGTAACAGACAACAATTTGTACAAACTGGTGAGCGCAAATCACCCTTCATGGACATCACTTGTGGTGTGCCCAGGGGTCAATTTTGGGACCCAAACTCTTTATCTTGTATATAAATGACATATGCCAAGTATCAAAAACTCTGAAATTTATTTTGTTTGCGGATGACACAAATATCCTTTGCACTGGTGAGAATTTGCAGCAGGTTTTAGAGGTGGTCACAACTGAAATGAAAAGGTTAATGCAGTGGTTCAACAAAAATAAATTATCTCTAAATCTGAAAAAAAACAACCAAAGATTATGTTGTTTGGAAATTATAAAATAAATCATGAATTAACGGTAACGATAGATGATACCAGAATAGAAACAGTACAGGAAAATAAGTTTCTGGGGGTGACGTTAGACAATAAAATCTGCTGGAAACCTCACATCAGTCACATCCAGGCTAAGTTGGCAAAATGTATAGGGATACTGGGGAAAAGAAGACACATCTTGGACTATAAATCATTGTTCTTACTGTACAGTTCACTGTTTCTACCTTATCTTAACTACTGTGCAGAGGTCTGGGGAAACACCTACAAGACCAACCTACAGCCAATATGCACATTACAACAAAAAGCTATAAGCAGGGATGGCAACAGGAAATTCTGATTTCAGCTGAAATCTAATTTGGTCGATTGACTTATGGGGGGGCCGGGGGGGCGCAACCCCCCTGAAACTGGGAGGTTTTCAGTAAAACAGAAGTAATTTAGAGACTGAAAAAAATGATTAAAAAAAAAGAAATACTAGACTTAGATAAATCATTAAATTTAATGAAAAGTTAACTTACTTTTTCTTCAATGTTGTCTCACTGTCTTTAGTCCAACATATTTAACAGTTCTATAAGAGTTTATTACACTATTTACACTGGTCACCAAGTCACTTCTAATGTGAAACTTTCTTCCTTTTGGCAGCAAGCTGTGTCAGTCTCTGAACTTCATCTCCTTTTCTGGTTTCTTCAGAAATTGTCCGAGTGTTTCTGTTACCTTGTCGAACTTTGAGCCAATTTTCACCTTTACCGTCACTTTTCTCTCAAGCCAATTCCATCGGAACTTATTTTTGACACTTTTGTCTATTTCTAGCACTGATGACTCCTGATCCTTTGATAAAAATATTATAATTCCGCTGAAAACAATACCGAAAGCTCAGAATTCCAACACGAACCAGGGATTTGATTTGGGGTTGGGGAAATTATCTGAAAATTCAGCAGGGGGTCTTGGGGACAAAGTCCCCCAGCATGGTCCGGGGCAGAGCCCCGGTGGGGTGGGGGGGCAAGGGGGGCAAAGCCCCCCGAAGCTCCTGGGTTTTTATGATTTTTAAGCACCAGAACTGTGCTTAAATGACATAAAACAAACAGCTGAATGCCACTTATTACTGTATAATATTGACTTATGTTCCAAGAAGATAACGTTCCGAAAATATTCCAACAAGCATTATCCATCACATGCTTTAACACTTGATCAAATCAAAATCAGTTAATTTTATCTATTCCATAATAGAAATAAAATTCCGAAATACCATTACTTTTTATAATTTCAGCATTCATTTCAGATCACCAGTTTCAATCTCCATTGAGACTTGAGCAGTTCATTTTGCACAATCACTGATGTAGCCAAGTCTTAGAAATATTCAAAAGTTATGAGTCAATGTCCACTGTGCACTGTCAATTTCAAACTGTTTGGAATCATAAAAGGGGATGGTTAACTTTTATTACTGTTTCCTCCCCCGCACAGCCGTTGTACGCCGCCAGTAACAGAGAGTTAATGGCTCTCCACCTGGCCATACGTCACTTCCAGTCCTGCCTGAAAGGGCGCAGCTTCACTGCGTTTGTGGACCACAAGCCGCTAACGTACTGAACCTACTTTATCTTCCTGGAAGATAAAATAAAGCGGAATTCGGCGAATTAGCAGAAAATCACATCCCTGAGAACACGCCGCCATGAATCTTTGAAAAAGCATACAACGAGCCATTTGATTGGTCCAATTATTTGCAACTATCCAATCGCAGGGCTGTCAAGCTACTGCAATACAGCAGTAGCTTGAACACAACACATCCGGGTTATCGCGGGAGACGACTTCCGGGGAAGCGCCGAGCGCTTATGTAATCGTGTCGATTTTCGCTAAAATCAGTAACAATAAGGTACCTTACCCCCCCTAAAATTTTCTCAACGGATTTAGACGATTCACAGAAATGATCAATTTGAAAATAAATTGGCGGAAATCCGTGGATCGGCGGAAAATTGCCATCCCTGTATAAGGATAATAAATAATGTTGGATATAGAGACCATACCAACTTCTTGTTTTTAAAGTCATATGTCATAAAGTTCATGGATTTAGTTAAATTTAAGACAGCACAAGTAATGTACAGGTCAATTAATAATCAACTCCCAACTAATATACAAAAAATATTCAAAAAAAGAGACAGTGATTATAATTTGAGAGGAGACTTAAACTTTACAGAACCTAAGATACAAACAACTAAGAAAAGTCTGTGCATATCTGTCTGTGGGGTGGATTTGTGGAACAGTCTGGAGCTGGAACTGAAACTATGTACAAACAGAAATCAATTCAAAAATAGGTATAAACATTATTTGCTGAAAGAATATATCTTAGAAGGGTAGTATTTATATACAGTATACGATTCACTATGCTCACTCTGGGACACTATGGAATGGTAGGTGGGACAGTACTGAGTATATCTGTGTTGTTTGGGGCTGGGTTTTGATGTATGGACTGTATGTATGTTGGGATGGATGGGTGTTAATGTTGATATGTACAAAATATAGTTAATTGTTTACTTGGGGTCTTAACTGAGGTAAATTGTATATATTTCACATGGGATGTATTTATGGAAAAGAGGAGTTGGAGTTAATAAGTGTTCACTTCTTCCGTCTCCCTTTCGAGCACTGTATACTGTCACCTTATCACACTTGTCATTTGTTTTGTTTGTTTTTTTACTTTTTTGTTCGAAATAAAGTATGTATGTATGTATGTATGTATGTATGTCTATCTATCTATCTATCTATCTATCTAAAAGATGAGGCCAGGTGACTGGACGAACTCAGTTTTATTACGTGATGAACCACAATGGACACACAACAGACACCAGGTAGAGGGCACCGGTCGAAGAGACTTTGTAATGGCTGCCCTCTGCTATTTATAGGGCGGTGCAGTGGTGGAACAGGAAGTGGCCGCCACTACAATGCACTTCACAATAAAGGTGTTAAACCCCAGCACCACAGAAACATTGATATATCTCAGATCATTTATTTGTTTACAGCATTAGCATTTTAGCAGCGGAGCTAACTAACGGAGTTACTGTTTGTGAGGCCACAAACAGTAACATACCAAAAGTGGTATGATTATATTACTCTTTCTGAGGTGCAAAGGGCTGTGTTCCCACATGTTTGATACCAGTCATTGTTTTTGACAAGGAAAAGTGTCCCATTTCCGTGACAACCCCACTTTCTAAACTTGTACCAGAAGTTGCACCCATAACTCACGCAAGGCATCATGGGGGTTCGAAATAAGGTGGATATTAAATATAACTTACAGATCTGCTAATATCCATCCATCCATCCATCCATCCATCCATCTTCTACCACTTTTCCAGAGGTCCAGGTCGCGGAAGCAGCAGTTCAAGCAGAGAAGCCCAGACTTCCCTCTCCCCAGCCACCTGCTCCAGCTCTTCAGAGAGGATACCAAGGCGTTCCCAGACCAGCTGGGAGACATAGTCTCTCCAGTGAGTCCTGGGTCTACCCCGGGGTCTCCTCCCAGTGGGACGTGCCAGAAACACCTCAAGTGGGAGGCGTCCAGGAGGCATCCTGATCAGATGCCCATGCCACCTCGACTGGCTCCTTTCAATGTGGAGGAGCAGTGGTTCTACTCTGAGCCTTTCCCGGATGTCTGAGCTGCTCACCCTATCTCTGAGGGTGAGTCCAGCAATCCTATGAAGAACGCTCATTTCAGCCACTTGTATCTGTGATCTCGTTCTTTCGGTCATTACCCAAAGCTCATGACCACAGGTGAGGGTAGGAACGTAGATTGACTGGTAAATCAACAGCTTTGCCTTAGAATTCAGCTTCCTCTTCACCACAACAGACTGGTACAATGCCTGCATCACTACAGATGCTGTTCCAATCTATCTGTCAATCTCTTGCTCTATTCTCCCCTCACTCGTGAATAAGACCCCAAGATACTTAAACTCCTCCACTTGGGGCAGGAGCTTGTCCCCAACCCGGCGAGGACAATCCACCTTTTTTCCGGCCGAGGACCATGGACTCGGACTTGGAAGTACTGATTCTCATCCCAGCCGCTTCACACTCAGCGGCAAAACATCCCAGTAAGACCTGTAGGTCATTGCTGGATGAAGCCAGCAGGACAACATCATCTGCACACAACAGAGATGAGATCCTGTGGACACCAAGGATGACACCCTCCATTCCCTAGTTGCGCCTGGAAATCCTGTCCATAAAAAATTATGAACAGGATCGGTGACAAAGGGCAGCCCTGGCGGAGTCCAACTCTCACTGGGAATGAGTCCAACCGAGTGTTGACAATACGAACCAAACTCTCACAATGGTTGTGCAGAGACCAAATAGCTCGTAAAAACAAGCCCAATACCCCATACTCCCAAAGCACAACCTGGCCTGGATCCAGGATGGGGCCCCGGTAACCCCATATCAGGTGGGGTACACTGAATCCTTGTTCTAGTTTTCATCATGAGAGTCTGTTGGATCGTTCTTAGTCTGGCCCTTCACCCAGGACCAGTTTGTCTTGGGTGACCCTACCAGAGGCCAATTGCCCCGGACGACATAGCTCCTGGGATCACTAGGGCACGCAAACCCCCCACCACGATAAGGTGACAATCCATGAGGGGGATGTGCTAATATCAGAATATTTTTTTTTCTAACAACAATGGCAATTGTTAGAAATTTTAAAAAAGCACACATTACACTGAACACTATAAGATTTTCACAAAAAAACCTATAGTGTTTCATAGTTGTTTAGAGCAACATTCAGTTGCTGTAGTAATATTTAACAGCCCTCCAGTATGCTAATTAATAACTAATGAGGTAGTTCGTCACTTATACAATATATTTTACTTACCTGACCACATCGACTGCAGAGGTACAGGCAGTACAGCCACCTCCTCTGAATATCTTACTTTCTGTTTGTGATAATGATCTGTTTTTATTTTCATGAAATTGAGGGGAAAAAAGTTGAAAAAGAGCAAAAACTGCAGGTAGCCTGAAAGCGGAAGTGATGCAGCTTGTAAGAGCTGTTCCTTCCTTGCCATTCTCCAGCATCAAGGAAGGACTCTACCAAGGATTTGACTTGGAAGGACATATACTACCAATGAAGGATCCTTGACTATGAGAAACTCTTTCAACATCAGAGGTGACACCTCAGCAAAACATTTTTGCCTAACCACTACAGGAGGTGACGCCTAAATCTAACCTTTCATTAGTGGAGTGAAAAACAAAAAAACAAAAGAAGTCGCTCACAGATCAGGATGGGACTCAAACTCTTGTCTAGCTGGTGTTGCTTCAAACGATGAGTATCTAAAACAGGTGTTGTTTTGCTGTTTTGGGGGTTCTTTCTGTGTGCATTTGTGCATGCGAAGCGAGTGAAGGTATGGACTGCTTGGAAAAACGTATGCAGGCGCATTTTTTTTTTTTTTTTTTTACTTACAAATGTACATTTTTAGAAGGGTGGAAAACGTTCATTAGTTAAGGTTTTTTGTTGTTTTTTTGCTGGGTTTTTTTGCCAAGGTTGGGTTGTGTATTCACAACAGTATTTAACAAAACAAAAATTGCTACATGCAATTTTCTTTATAAAGCATTTTTTAAACAGGGTACACTTGCAGCTCATGTAGTAATATAATGTAGTTTTAATTTATTGTGGTTTATTTTGTCTCATTTTAGTATTTACTACCCCAACAGCATACACACATCTAGCCAACGTTGGCCAAATTTATTCAAATTACATTGGGAAAACGTCATATGCAAAGCGTTTGCACATTGGCAAGATGTCTCTGCGGAAGCCGGCATTAAATTGGAGTAGATTGTTTGCCAATGGCCTGTCAACACATCAGGAAACAGGCTGGGCGCACACCGGCATTAGATCAGAAATAATTACCAACCAACATCTAGACAGTGTCTTAAAGACAGCGTCTAGCTCGTCAGCAGGTTTTATTTAGGTCAAATAGTTAAAACTGCTTTTAAAGGTGTAAAAATTACGTGTTGTCCTGAATACCAGTTTGTGATGTCTGGAGGAGGGTGCAAAATGTACACACTTTAAATGTCCACACCTCCTGTCGCTATTTTGTCTCTGGGTGAACCTACCTGTGTCCACAGTCGCGCTGGCTGTCCAATGCCGTTTTCCTTTTCGGGCAGGACTGGTAATTTTAGGGCTCCTCTCGCGGATCAAGATGGCACCCACCTATGTCAAACGTCTTTGCTCGTTCCGCTCTCGAATGCCGACTTTCCTCCTTTGTTGCATGGTTGTTGCTCTTTTTACAGTGCATAAAAGTCATGCACTGCTAACATATGACCAACGGACACTACTGAACATCGCTGAGATGAGCAGTCACACAGAGTTTACTGGCTTCATTCCACCCGACCTGCAATGCATCGTACAGTACGTCTATGCAGCAATCAACACCACCCCCAGGAAGGAACCGAAGCACCGAGCCCACGTAAGCTTGCTGACCCCAAGAGAGCGCGTTGAAGACGGCGGCGGAGAAGAGGGAAGAAAGATGGGCTACATGCTAGGCTAAAGGCCCGCGCCAGTCGACCACCATTTCCCAGTCTCTTACTGGTGAATGTTAGGTCTTTGGAAAACAAGCTAGACAAACTAAGAGAGAGAGTATTGAAGACCAGCGGGGGATAAGAGAGTGCTGCGCTCTAATTTTCTGTGAGACTTGGTTATCAGACAGAATCCTGGAGGCTGCCCTTCAACTGCAGACTCACTCAACACACCGAGCAGAAAGAATTGGAGCCTCTGGTAAAATGAAAGGAAGGGGACTGTGTGTGTTTTTGTAAATAACTTGTGGTGTGGAGATGTACAGTCTGTTTACAAGCACTGTTCACTCGACGTGGAGTTTTTACTGTTGAAATGCCATCCCTATTACCTACCGAGAGAATTTACCACTGTGTCTTTAGCTGCTATTTACATCCATCCGAAAAGCAACTACACAGTAGCGCTAAACAAACTCCATGAAGTCATCAGCGCAGTAAAGACGAAGCATCCCAATGCTGTTTTTATTGATACTGACGACTTTAACCAGTGCAATTTACGGACTGTACTCCCCAAATATTACCAGCATGTGGACATTCCCACCCGCAATAAAAGCACACTGGAGCATGTGTATGCCAATCTACGTGGCGCTTACAGAGCGGCACCCTGCCCCCACTTTGGACAGTCAGATCACATCTCACTGTTTATGTACCCAGCCTACAGACAAAAGCTGAAACAAACAAACCCTGTTATTAAACAAATTAAGCGCTGGACTCCAGAGGCTGAGAGCGCCATGCAAGACTGTTTTTCCTGCACAGACTGGGATGTGTTTAAAGCTGCAGCCACCCGAGAGGACTCTTCTGTAAACATACAGGAATATGCTGAATATGTGACTGGGTACACCAGCACGTGCGTTGATACCATCGTACCCACCATACAGGTCAGGAAGTTCCCCAACCTGAAGACCTGGATCAACAATCAGGTGCATCAGATGTTGCATGCTCGTTCTCTTGCATATACAATATCTGACAAAAGTGAGTACACCCCTCAAATTTTTGTAAATATTTTATTATGTCTTTTCATGGGACAACACTGAAGATATGACACTTTCATATAATGTAAAGTAGTCAGTGTACAGCTTGTATAACAGTGTAACTTTGCTGTCCCCTCAAAATAACTCAACACACAGCCATTAATTGTCACAACTCGCTCTCGCCTGTCTCCCACTTCAGCTGCGCGCACACCTGCGCCTCATCAATCTCGGGCTATATAGCCCGCTCCGCCTGGAGCCGTCTGCTCGTCAATGCTCTCTACTCCAGTGCTTGCCCACTTCCTCACGGCCTGCACCCTTTGATTGATCCCTCATCTAGCACATAAGATACTTCTCCACTTACCTGCTCTCCAGTTTCTCCCCTGTGCACAGGTGGATCCTCTGGCGGCGGATATTCCTCCCGCATCCTCGCCATTCCTCTCCTCACCGCGCCGAGCGCGCATCAGGACACTGGCTTCCAGGCAGGAGACCTGCGGCTTAAGCCGACGCCAGCCACCGAAACATCTACATGTAAGCAGCAGACTGAGCATTCGTTCTGCTGGGTGTAAACCCATCATTAACCTCTGTGTTTGCTCTGCCCTTAGGGTTGCCTGGCTGTACGGCGCTCCGTTTTGCCCTCGACGCATCCCATCCTCCTGCAATCCATCTTATCCCTCACACATGCATCCATACACCTGTTGTTGCCTAATAAAATCATTGAGTCACACTTGAGCCTGTGTGCATGTTCCCTGGGCCCGACATTATGTCAGTACGGCTCCAGCAAAGCGGCCCAGCGAACAGCGGGCTCGCACACCGTCTAAACACTCTCGAGGCTCGAGTGGATCAGATAACTCATCAGCAACGGGTTATTTTAAATCAACTCACCCAAATTAAGATAAGATAAGATAAGATAAGCCTTTATTAGTCCCACAATGGGGAAATTCCAGGATTGCAACAGCACAGGGATAGCAACACCCAGAGCAACAATCAGAAGGCAAGAGAAAAACAAGAGCAGCGAGTATACATATGTACATATAAATATAAATATATATATATATATATATATATATATATATATATATATATATATATATATATATATATATATATATATATATATATATATATATACTGTATATATATATATATATATATATATAGACACACAGTGCGGAGCATTGTAGCTAGATGGAATAAATATATAAATTAATCGCCGGTTGGACCGTTTAGATCCTCAGCAGGCGTTCCTTCCAGTTCAGCACAGCGAGCCAGCTCCCGTCGTTCACCCAGCTAGCCAGGCTAGCCCGGCGCCGCCTACCCGGCTCACTCCTATTCCGACGCCCACGCGCTTCAGCAGAAAACTCGGCGAAGCCCGTGGGTTCCTCCTCCAGTGTGAGTCGGTATTTCAGCGCGTCCCCAGGGACTTCCCGACTGATCACAGCCGAATTGGGTATGTAGCTAATCTCTTGGATGGGCGAGTGCTAGGGTGGGCCTACGCCATAATGGCGAGGCCCAGCTACGCAAACCTAACCTATGCCCAGTTCGTGCATGACTTTAATGAAGTCTTTGATCACTCGGACCGTGACAGTGTGCTAACCACCCGGTTGCTGAATCTTCGCCAGGGTAGTCGGTCGGCGGCCGACTACGCTGTCGACTTCCGGGTGGTAGCGGCGGAAGTTGGGTGGGGAGATGCTGCCCTCTGCAGCATCTTCGCCTGTAGCCTGAGCCCCAGCCTGTGGGATGAGCTGGCCTGCCGGGACTTGCCGGAACGGCTGTCCGAATTAATTTCCCTTGCAATTAGTCTCAATAACAGGCTGAGAGAGCGGGCCGCCAAGCGGAAGACATTCAGCTGCTCGAGCGGAGCTTCCTCCCGCGTCTCTCAACCTCGACCCCTGGCGTTGCCCGCGCCAGAGTCCGCCGACAATCCGGGGGCGATGCTGATTGGGCGGACCAAGCTTCCACTGGCGGAGAAACAGCGCCGCAGGGAGCTGGGTCTCTGCATGTACTGCGGAGATGACCAGCACCCCGTTGAAACCTGCCCGGTCAAGCCAAAAGGGGGAGTCCGCGAGTCGCTGTAGGACTCCCGCTCCCACTCCGGCCGTCTTCCAGCAGCTCATAAATGACGTCCTTCGAGACTTCCTGGGGGTGTTCATTTTCGTCTACCTGGATGACATCCTGATCTTCTCCCGGTCCCGGGAGGAGCATCAGGTTCACGTGAGGCAGGTCCTCCAGCGTCTTCTTGAAAACAGGCTCTATGTGAAGGCGGAGAAGTGCGAGTTTTATACCGACAAGACCTCCTTCTTGGGCTTCATTGTTTCTCATAATCAAATTATCCCCGACCCTGCCAAGGTCAAAGCGGTAGTCGAGTGCCCCCCCCCCCTTTGTCCAGGAAGCAGGTCCAGCAGTTCCTGGGATTCGCCAACTTCTACCGCCATTTCGTCCCCAAGTACAGCTCCATCGCTTCTCCCCCTGACCCGCCTCACCTCCCCCAAGGTGCCGTTCCAGTGGACAGAGGAGGCTGCGTCGGCCTTCGCGGCGGTGAAGACGGAGTTCTCCTCCTCCCGGGTCCTGACCCAGGTGGATCCCTCGTTACAATGCCTCGTCGAGGTGGACGCCTCCAACATGGGGGTGGGGGCAGTGTTGTCTCAGCGCTCTCCGGTGGACGGGGTGATGCGCCCCGTGCCTTCTTCTCCCGGTGCCTGTCTGCAGCAGAGAAGAACTATGACGTCGGCAACAGAGAACTCCTTGTGGTGAAGCTCGCGGTGCAGGAGTGGTGCCACTGGCTGGAGGGGGCAGCACAACCTTTCATGGTCTGGACAGATCATAAGAACCTGGAGTACCTGAGGACGGCCAAGCGCCTGAATGCCCGCCAGGTGCGCTGGTCCCTGTTCTTCGCTTGCTTCAGGTTCACCATCACCTACCGCCCCAGCTCCAAGAATGACAAGCCGGATGTGCTGTCCAGGCAGTTTGCCCCGGAGGTCCCTGAGTAACAGCAACACACCATCCTGCCGGCCTCACGCATTGTGGGCGCCGTCTGCTGGTCCATCAGAGACAAGGTCCGGAGGGTGCAGGAAGTCAAACCTGATCCTGGCGGCGGTCCAGCAGGGAGGCTGTATGTGCCATCTTCCGTCCAGGGTGACGTCATCCATTGGGCTCACACCTCCAAGCTCGCCTGTCACCCTGGGATCTCCCATCTGGTGGAGGTCCTCCGGAGGTCCTTTTGGTGGCCGGGTCTTCGGAACGATGTCATCAATTACGTCCGTGCCTGCCCCCAGTGCGCTATTGGCAAGACCTTGACCTCTCCCCCAGCAGAGCTCCTCCATCCCATGCCGGTCCCCGGAAGGCCCTGGTCTCATGTAGCCTTGGATTTCGTCACCAGTCTCCCGACGTCCAACTCTTTTAACACCATCCTGATCATTGAGGACCGGTTCTCGAAGGCAGCCCACTTCGTGCTGCTCCGCGGCCTTCCTACGGCGTGGGAGGCTGCAGATTTGTTGGTCCAGCATGTTGTCAGGTTACATGGGATCCCGGTGGACGTCGTCTCGGACCGGGGGCCCCAGTTCGTGTCTAGGGTCTGGAGGTGCTTTTGCAATGCCTTGGGGGCTACGGTGAGCTTATCGTCCGGTCATCACCCCCAGTCCAATGGGCAGTGCGAGGACACGAATCAGGAGCTGGAAGCTGCACTGCGCTGCGTCACCGCCTCCAGTCCCTCCTCCTGGAGCGCCCATCTGCCCTGGATAGAGTACGCCCATAATTCCACCTTATCGTTGGCTATTGGGATGTCTCCCTTCTGGGCGTCTCTGGGTTACAACCCCCCGCTGTTTCCCGAAGAGGAGGGAGAGGTGGCAGTTCCTTCCATCCAGGCTCATCTCAAGCGCTGCCGGCGCCTTTGGACCACGACACGCCAAGCGCTTTTAAGCATCTGTGGCGCACAACTCCAGTACAGCGAATCGCCACAGGAGAGCTGCTCCTCATTATCAAGTGGACCAGCAGGTATGGCTATCCGCTGGGGACATCAACCTGAAGGCCGAGAAGAAGAAGCTGGCCCAGCGCTTCATTGGACCGTTCCCTGTTGCCAAAGTAATAAATCTGGTGGCTGTGCGTTTGGCTCTCTCCCCCCACCCCCGTGTCTGTCCAACATTCCACGTCTCCCAGATTAAGCCCCTGGTGACTAATCCACTCTGTCCTCCTCCTAGGGCTCCACTCCCTTCCGTGATGATCGACGGCGACCCGGCGTGGAGGGTCACTTCCATCCTGGACTCCCGCCGCCGAGGTTGCGGGCTGCAATATCTGGTGGACTGGGAGGGGTATGGCCCTGAGTGGAGGTCCTGGGTGCACCCTTCTTTTGTGCTGGGCAAACGCCTCATCATGGAGTTCCACCGGGTGCACTCAGATAAGCCAGCACCGGGAGGCGCTGCTCGGGGGGGGGGGGGGGGGGGAGTACTGTCACAACTCGCTCTTGCCTGTCTCCCGCTTCAGCTGTGCGCACACCTGCGCCTCATCAATCTCGGGCTATATAGCCCATTCCGCCTGGAGCCTCGGCCTGGAGCTGTCTGCTCATCAACGCTCTCTACTCCAGCGCTTGCCCGCTTCCTCACGGCCTGCGCCCTTTGATTGATCCCTCATCTAGCACGTAAGATACTTCTTCACTTACCTGCTCTCCAGTTTCTCCCCTGTGCACAGGTGGATTCTCTGGCGGCGGATATTCCTCCCACATCCTCACCATTCCTCTCCTCACCGCGCCGAGCATGCATCAGGACACTGTCTTCCAGGCAGGAGACCTGCGGCTTAAGCCGACGCCAGCCACCGAAACATCTACAAGTAAGCAGCAGACTGAGCATTAGTTCTGCTGGGTGTAAACCCATCTTTAACCTCTGTGTTTGCTCTGCCCTTAGGGTTGCCTGGCTGTATGGCACTCCGTTTCGCCCTCGACGCATCCCGTCCTCCTGCAATCCATCTTATCCCTCACACACGCATCCATACACCTGTTGTTGCCTAATAAAATCATTGAATCACACTTGAGCCTGTGTGCGTGTTCCCTGGGCCCGACATTATGTCATTAATGTCTAAACTGCTGGCAACAAAAGTGAGTACACGCATAAGTGAAAATGTCCAGACTGTGCCAAAGTGTCAATATTTTGTGTGGCCATCATTATTTTCCAGCGCTGCCTTAACTCTCTTGGGCATAGAGTTCACTAGAGCTTCACAGGTTGTCTCTGGAATCCTCTTCCACTCCTCCATGACAAGATCACAGAGCTGGTGGATGTTAGAGACCTTGCGCTCCTCCACCTTCCGTTTGAGGATGCCCCACAGATACTCAATAGGGTTTAGGTCTGGAGACATGCTTGGCCAGTCCATCACCTTTACCCTCAGTTTCTTTAGTAAGGCAGTGATGGCCTTGGAGGTGTGTTTGGGGTCATTATCATGTTGGAATACTGCCCTGTGGCCCAGTCTCTGAAGGGAGAGGATCATGCTATGCTTCAGTATGTCACAGTACATGTTGGCATTCATGGTTCCCTCAGTGAACTGTAGCTCCCCAGTGCCGGCAGCACTCATGCAGCCCCAAACCATGACACTCCCACCACTATGCTTGACTGTAGGCAAGACATACTTGTCTTTGTACTCCTCACCTGGTTGCTGTCACACACGCTTGACACCATCTGAATCAAATAAGTTTATCTTGAGCTCATCAGACCACAGGACATGGTTCCAGTAATCCATGTCCTTAGTTTGGTGGTCTTCAGCAAACTCTTTGTGGGCTTTTTTGTGCATCATCTTTAAAAGGGGCTTCCTTCTGGAATGACAGTCATGCAGACCAATTTGATGCAGTGTGCGGCGTATGGTCTGAGCACTGACAGGCTGACCCCCCACCCTTCAACCTCTGTAGCAATGCTTGCAGCACTCATACGTCTGTTTTTAAATATGATGCTGAGCACGTGCACACATCTTCTTTGGTCAATGATGGTGAGGCCTGTTCTGAGTAGAAACCGTCCTATGGAACCGCTGTATGGTCTTGGCCACCATGCTGCAGCTCAATTTCAGGGTGTTGGCAATCTTCTTATAGCCTAGGCCATCTTTATGTAGAGCAACAATTCTTTTTTCAGATCCTCAGAGAGCTCTTTGCCATGAGATGCCATGTTGAACTTCCAGTGACCAGTATGAGAGAGTGTAAGAGTAATAACACCAAATTTAACACACCTGCTCTCCATTCACACCTGAGACCTTGCAACACTAACAATTCACATGACACTGGGGAGGGAAAATTGCTAATTGGGCACAATTTGGACATTTTCACTTAGGGGTGTACTCACTTTTGAGGGGCATGCTTAAAGGAGCCACGCATGATCTGGATGAGTACACGGACACTGTGAACTCATATATCTACTTTTGTGAAGAGAACATTCTTCCATCACGCACCAGGGTGAGTTACTCTAATGACAAACCCTGGTTCACAGCTAAGCTCAGACAGATCAGGAAGGAGAAGGAAGCAGCGCTGAAAAGTGGAGACAGGGACTGCTACAGGGAGGTTAAATACCGGTTTAACAGAGAGCTGAAGAGGGCTAAATCTGTGTACTCAGAGAGACTCCAGCAGCAGTTCACTGCTAATGATTCGGCTTCCGTGTGGAGAGGACTGAGGCAGATCACCAACTATCGGCCTCAGGCTCCTAAAGGTCAGGATGACAAAGCCCTTTGTCAGAGACTGTCCCAACACTATGCCCGTTTTGACACCTCGTCATCTGTGTCCAACTCCCCCCCTCCCTCCAGCTCCACAGCCTCCACATTCCCTACTTCATTTAAGGCACCCCCCCCTCCTCCCCCCCTCCCCTTATCATCAGTGAGCAGGATGTGCTCAAACAGTTCTCCAGACTGAACCCGCGCAAGGCCCCCGGCCCAGACGGCGTGTCTCCCTCCACCCTGAGACTCTGTGCGAAACAGCTGGCTCCTGTATTCACAGACATTTTTAACACCTCCCTTAAGTTATGCCACGTGCCATCCTGCCTCAAATCCTCCACCATCATCCCTGTCCCCAAGAAGCCACGGATCACTGGACTTAATGACTACAGACCTGTAGCGCTCACCTCTGTAGTCATGAAGTCCTTTGAGCGCCTGGTCCTGTCCCACCTCAAGTCCATCACCACCCCTCTCCTGGACCCGCTGCAGTTTGCCTACCGAGCCAACAGGTCTGTAGACGATGCAGTCAACCTGGCCCTTCACTCCATCCTGCAGCACCTGGACTCCCCGGGAACCTACGCCAGGATCCTGTTTGTGGACTTCAGCTCCGCATTCAACACCATCCGCCCCGCTCTGCTCCGGGACAAGCTGTCCCTGCTCAACGTGCCTGACTCCCTCTGCAGGTGGATCATCGACTTCCTGACGGACCGGAGGCAGCATGTGCGGCTGGGAAAGACTGTCTCAGACTATACTAGCATCAGCACCGGATCACCCCAGGGCTGTGTACTTTCCCCCCTACTCTTCTCCCTTTACACCAACTCCTGCACCTCCAGCCACCAGTCTGTCAAGTTGATCAAGTTTGCGGACGACACCACCCTCATCGGGCTCATCTCCAACGGCGACGAGTCCGCCTACAGGAGAGAGGTGGCCCAGCTGGCGTCCTGGTGCAGCAATAACAACCTGCAGCTGAACGCTCTGAAGACAGTGGAGATGATTGTAGACTTCAGGAAAGTCACTACTCCTCTGCCCCCCCTCACCCTCTCAGGCTCTCCCATCACCACTGCTGATTCCTTCCGCTTCCTAGGCACTACCATCACCAGGGACCTCAAATGGGAGCTGACCATCAGCTCACTCATCAAAAAAGCCCAGCAGAGGATGTTCTTCCTGCGGCAGCTGAGGAAGCTCAAGCTACCCACCAAGATGTTAGTGCAGTTCTACACAGCCATCATCGAGTCCATCCTCACCACCTCCATAACCGTGTGGTACGCAGGAGCCACTGCCAGGGACAGACTAAGGCTGCAGCGCGTCGTGCGCACTGCTGAGAAGGTGATCGGCTGCAAGCTCCCATCTCTCCAGGATCTGTACATCTCCAGGACCCGGAGGCGTGCTGGCCGGATCATAGCCGATCCCTCACACCCTGGTCACGTACTGTTTGCCCCCCTCCCCTCTGGTAGAAGACTTCGGTCCATCCAGACTAAAACCTCCCGTCACATGAACAGCTTCTTCCCCTCTGCCATTAGACTGCTGAACACTAAGTGACTCTCGTGCACCATGTACAGCAGCTCAACCAGACTCATGTCAATCATCACTGTTTTCTTCCTGCATTACCGACTGCACTATATAGTTCTCCACAGTATCTGCTGCTGGCTAATATATATTTTAACTGTTGACCAGTATCACTTAATCTTATCCTACACTTTATTACATGTATAGTTTATTTCTCTTATCTTATCATGTTTAATGTTGCAGCATTGTACCGAGACAAATTCCTAGTTTGTGTACTACATGAACAATGGCAATAAACCTGATTCTGATTCTGATTCTGATTCTGACTTTTGTTGCCAGTGGTTTAGACATTAATGGCTGTGTGTTGAGTTATTTTGAGGGGACAGCAAATTTACACTGTTATACAAGCTGTACACTACTTTACATTGTATCAAAGTGTCATATATTCAGTGTTGTCCCATGAAAAGATATAATAAAATATTTACCAAAATGTGAGGGGTGTACTCACTTTTGTCAGATACTGTAAATCAGGCAGTGAGGTCGAGTACAAAGCTGCAAAGTATGGACTGAGAGAAACTATAACAACAGCCAAGAGGCAGTACAGAGAAAAGCTGGACAGCCTCCACCCCTCTCCTGACCCAAGGCACATGTGGCAAGGCCTGCAACACAACACAGACTACAAGAGGACCAACAGCAGCACCACTAGCTCTACAGACAGCCTGCCGGACAATCTCAACACCTTTTACACCCGCTTTGAGACCACCAGCTACAGGGCAGAGAAGAGACACACACTCACGCACCCCCTCCTTCCCTCCACTAACAGTCTCACCAGACCAAGTAAACAAAGCACTGAAGAATATTAACCCCCGCAAGGCAGCAGGACCAGACAACATACCTGGGCTGGCCCTCAGAGCATGCGCTGCCGAGCTGACTGATGTTCTCGCATCAGTCTTCAACCTCTTCCTCAACCAGAACATAGTCCCCTCCTGCTTCAAAATGACAACCGTCCCCCAAAGGAGCCCACCGACCTGTCTGAATGATTACAAACTGGCAATCCGTCCAGGGTGTACCCTGCCTCTCGCCCAAAGATGCTGGGATTGGCTCCAGCCTCCGCCCCCCCCCCCCCCGTGACCCGAAAAGGATTAAGTGGAAGAAGATGGATGGATGGATGGATGGCATTCACTCCAATCATCATGAAGTGCTTCAAAAGAATGGTGCTGCCCCTCATTCAGGACAGCATACCGGGGACCCTGGACCCCCTGCAGTACGCCTACTGGCTCAACAGGTCTACCTCAGATGCCATTGCAGCAGCACTCCATTATTGTCGCTCCCACCTGGAAGAAAAAGACTCTTACATTAGGATGCTCTTTGTCGACTACAGCTCTGCCTTCAACACGGTCATCCCCCACAAACTCACCAACAAACTGTCTTCACTTAGCCTGCACCCCACCCTCTGTGACTGGCTACTGGACTTTCTAACTGGCAGGCCCCAGTCTGTCAGGATGGGTAACAGGACCTCAGCCAGCATCATCACGAACACAGGTGTCCCACAGGGTTGTGTTCTCAGCCCCATCCTCTACAGCCTCTTTACTCATGACTGTGTTTCCTCTCACAAGGACAATATCATCCTAAAGTTCGTGGCTGACACAGCAGTGATAGAAGGCATCACTGGTGATGACGAAGCATCCTACAGGAGGGAGGTGGCCAACCTGGTGTCATGGTGTGAGGACAGCAACCTCACCCTCAACACGGACAAAACAAAGGAGATGATAGTGGACATGAGGAAAGGGAGGAGGAGACCCCATCGGCCACTGTTCATCCAGAAGCTTGAGGTGGAGAGGGTGAGCAGCTTTAAATACCTGGGCATCCACATCAGCGAGACCTTAAGTGGACACACAACACCGCAGAGCTGGTTAAGAGAGTTCAACAGTGGCTGTACTTCCTGAGGAGGCTGAAGAAGTTTGGCATGTCCTCCAGGATCTTCAAAAATTTCTACAGCTGCATCATTGAGAGCATCCTGACCAACTGCATCACTGCGTGGTATGGCAGCACCACTGCCCTGTACCGCAAACGCCTGCAGAGAGTGGTGAAGACAGCGGAGAAGATCATCAGGACTCCACTCCCCTCTCTGCAGAGCATCTACCACTGCAGAGTCCAAAGGAGAGCTGACGCCATCCTCCGGAACTGATTGTTCACACTTCTACCCTCAGGCCAGCGGTACAGAAGTGTGAAATGCAGGTCAACCAGATTGAAAAACTCTTTCTTTCCCAATGTCATCAGACTCCTGAACAAATAACAACTCCCAAAACTCTGCAACACAGCTTTGCATATAGGAATTCACACACCGGCTGCTAAATTTGCACATTGCTCACCTGTACAGTGTATATAGTCTCACCCGTCTGATGTCCATTTCATCTCTGCTGCTATTTATCTTATACAGTCTACTGGTACTACCATTACAGAGAAATTAGCACCAGGTGCTAATTTGTAATTTATAATTATATACTGCTCGCTGCACAAAGCTCATTTGCACACTGTACAACGGTTTATGTACACAATGTTCATTTGCACACTGTACATAGATTTATGCCATCTCAGGTTTACATCATCTCTGATATCAATACACCACTACCACTATAGTCATCCAGTGAATTTTCAATTTCATTCCTCTTGTATGACTGCATCAACTGCTTTAACTGTCCAAATTGCCTAATGTGTGTTATTAGTACTTATTAGTATTAGTATTTAGTATCAAGGCGTACTTAGGAGTCCTAATTGCCTAACTGTGTGTTGTTGTCTGTGTTATTAGCATCCATTAGTACTCGGATTGAGTTATTGTGTTATTAACTTATTAGTATCGTTATGTACCTATTACCTTGGCATTTGTTCGAAGAGCAAAGTAAGAATTCCATTGCTCAGGAAATGTAGCATTTCTTAACTGTGCACATGATAATAAAGCCTTTGAATCTTGAATCTTGGATATGGTCACATTCTTCCTTGAAAAGAACTCAGCTGGGCGGCTGCTGGCTGCGGCGATATTCCCTGATCTTATCGGGCCTCACAATGTCTTTCCCAGTTCTGCCACAGACCGCTGAGTGGCTCTCAAAGGTGCAAGAGATAGGATTCTGACCTCCTGGCCAGTAGGTGTCACACGCACTGTTAACTCACTATAATCTTGTGCCAGTTGCCAGATAGAGAGATAAACAGCACTTCCTGGAGGCTAACATCAATATACTGCAGACTGCTAACATCTCAGACCTTTGGTTATTCTGAGCCAGACAACATGCCAAGTGAGGACTCTTGTGGTTCTTGTGGTATAGAATCATGAATTTAACATAATGCTCTCTGATGTGCATCTCTGGCAAACATTTTTTAAATAACTATATCTTATAGTGTTATTGAAAGTTATCCAGATGTAGCACAGCTGTGATCAAACCGGATAGCACTTTAGTTTTGACAGTGTAATTATGACAACACGTTAGATCAGATTGTAAGGACTTTGACTGCTGTTAGTTGTTCTGTGGTTTTTCTAAATATGCCGAATCACACTTTTATGGTCTGTTTAAGTTTATACGTTTTAGCTACGCATACTTAAAAAAAAAAAACAACAGCTGTTGCTATTAAGCTCCAGCAGTTACTTACAGACGTGGACAAAATTGTTGGTACCCCTCTGTTAATGAAAGAAAAACCCACAATGGTCACAGAAATAACTTGAATCTGACAAAAGTGGTAATAAAAAAAAATTATATGAAAATTAACCAATGAAAATCAGACAATGCTTTTGAATTGTGGTTCAACAGAATTATTTTAAAAAACAAACTCATGAAACAGGCCTGGACAAAAATGATGGTACCCTTAACTTAATATTTTGTTGCACAACCTTTTGAGGCAATCACTGCAATCAAACGATTTCTGTAACTGTCAATGAGACTTCTGCACCTCTCAGCAGGTATTTTGGCCCACTCCTCATGAGCAAACTGCTCTAGTTGTCTCAGGTTTGAAGGATGCCTTCTCCGGACGGCATGTTTCAGCTCCTTCCACAGATGTTCAATAGGATTTAGATCAGGGCTCATAGAAGGCCACTTTAGAATAGTCCAATGTTTCGCTCTTAGCCATTCTTGGGTGTTTTTAGCTGTGTGTTTTGGGTCATTATCCTGTTGCAAGACCCATGACCTGCGACTGAGACCAAGCTGTCTGACGCTGGGCAGCACATAGAATACCTTGATAGTCTTGAGATTTCATTGTACCCTGCACAGATTCAAGACACCCTGTGCCAGATGCAGCAAAGCAGCCCCAGAACATAAGAGAACCTCCTCCATGTTTCACAGTAGGGACAGTGTTCTTTTCTTGGTATGCTTCATTTTTGCGTCTGTGAACATGGAGCTGATGTGCCTTGCCAAAAAGTTCCAGTTTTGTCTCGTCTGTCCATAGGACATTCTCAGAAGCTTTGTGGCTTGTCAACATGCAGTTTGGCAAATTCCAGTATGGCTTTTTTATGATTTGTTTTCAACAGTGGTGTCCTCCTTGGTCATCTCCCATGAAGTCCACTCTGGCTCAAACAACGACGGATGGTGCCATCTGACACTGATGTACCTTGACCTTGGAGTTCACCATGAATGTGTTTAGAGGTTGTTCTGGGCTCTTTTGTTACCATTCGTATTATCCGTCTCCTCCTGTGGCCACGTCCAGGGAGGTTGGCTACAGTCCCGTGGATCTTAAATTTCTGAATAATATGTGCAACTGTAGTCACAGGAACATCAGGCTGCTTGGAGATGGTCTTATAGCCTTTACCTTTAACATGCTTGTCTATAATTTTCTTTCTAATCTCCTGAGACAACTCTCTCCTTTGTTTCCTCTGGTCCATGTTTAATGTGGTACACACCATGTCACCAAACAGCACAGTGACTACTTGTCACCCTTTAAATAGGCCGACTGACTGATTACAAGTTTGTAGACACCTGTGATGTTAATTAGAGGACACATCTTGGTTGAACATGTCCCTATGGTCACATTATTTTCAATCTTTTCTAGGGGTACCATCATTTTTGTCCAGGCCTGTTTCATGAGTTTGTTTTTTAAAATAATTCTGTTGCACCACAATTCAAAAGCACTGTCTGATTTTCATTGGTTAATTTTCATAGAATTTTTATTTATTACCACATTTGTCAGATTCAAGTTATTTCTGTGACCATTGTGGGTTTTTCTTTCATTTTGAATGAATGAATGAATGAATGAATGAATGAATGAATGAATTTATTTCGGATAAATAAATTCATTCATTCATTGTGGGTTTTTCTTTCATTAACAGAGGGGTGCCAACAATTTTGTCCACGTCTGTATGTCAGTTCCAGTTCATTTTAGGTTGTAAATGTGTTTTGTTTTTATTGTTTTAAAATATATATATATATATATATATACACACAACCGTTCAAAAGTTTGGGGTCACTTAGAAATTTCCTTATTTTTGAAAGAAAAGCACTTTTTTCAATGAAGATAACTTTAAACTAATCAGAAATACACTCTATACATTGCTAATGTGGTAAATGACTATTCTAGCTGCAAATGTCTGGTTTTTGGTGCAATATCTACATAGGTGTATAGAGGCCCATTTCCAGCAACTAATCACTCCAGTGTTCTAATGGTACAATGTGTTTGCTCATTGTGTCAGAAGGCTAATGGATGATTAGAAAACCCTTGTGCAATCATGTTAGGTCTGCAATGCTGTAATTGCTGCAAATGGAGGATTCTTTGACGAAAGCAAAGTTTGAAGGAAAAAAATATTATTTCAAATACAAATCATTATTTCTAACCTTGTCAATGTCTTGACTATATTTTCTATTCATTTTACAACTTATGGTGGTAAATAAGTGTGACTTTTCATGGAAAACACAAAATAATTGTCTGGGTGACCCCAAACTTTTGAACGGTAGTGTATATATATATATACTGTATATATATATATATATATATATGTGTGTGTGTGTGTGTGTGTGTGTGTGTGTGTTGTGAAATGTTTCATAACATTTATATAAATATATAAATGTTGTGAAACATTGGATGCCTGAATTCATTTCTGCGCTTTCAGTTACCTGTAGAAGATGAAATCTATTATTTATTCAGTGTGACATTCGCAAAGAAATGGTTTACCTCACCTCCGCAAAACAAAAGTATTTTCAACCTTTTTATAACGTAGTGATAAACAAGAACCTAAAATACACTGTACATATTAGATATCTACATAACATTGTAATCAATAATCCTTAGTGAAGTTGGAAATAATTTATGGTGGAATAATAATCTTTTTTCAAATAATATTGTGTAAAAACAGTACTGCATCTCCAAAAATTAGCACATTGCCAATCAGATCTATTTCAAATTGCTCAGACATATTCATCCAAATTAAAAAAAAATTCTTAAAATGGCTAAATTTATGTGGGATTATTGTAAAATATGAAAGTTTAACTTTTTAGATTTGAGTTATTTCTAAAGCATAAATTCACCATAATATTCAACGTTTGGAGTTGGATGAGTTGAATGTAAAAGAAAATCAACCTCAAATCAAGTCAGTCAACACATAACAGACAGGAATTTATTTGGGGGAAAATATTTATTAAAAAAATGACGGTCCAGATGCAGGGTCCATGGGGCAGACCTGGGAGAGCAATAGAAAAATTAAATCAAGATTAGGACACTCTGAAAAGCTTTTGTTGTCCCCATAGTCAGTGTTGACCTTTTTTACAATAGTCAGGTACAATTTGTTGATGTGAAAAAGGACGGTCTCTTAGAAAGTGTCATCACGGACTAACAGCATTAAAACATGATTGTATGTGAACTACTAGACAGTTTTAGGACTACAGCGAACATCTTGGTGTCCTCTCTGAAGAGCTGGAGGAGGTGGCTTGGGAGAGGGAAGTCTGGGCTTCTCTGATTAGACTGCTCCCTCCACAACCTGGACCCCCAGAAAAGCCGTAGAAGATGGATGAATGGCTGTGTTGTATATTCATTCCTGCTGCAAGACTGGACCTGATTAAAAAAGAGGTGCAACATTTTTTTCTAATTCCACATTCTTGGAACACCAAGTGCAGGTTGTGGTTTTAATAAAAATGAAAAGTCCAAGACATTTTGGCTGTAAAATTTTGACTGTTGTCTTGAGAATTTATTCAAAAAAGAAAGAAATATGTGTTGCATCTACTTTTGGCAAAATAATCCATAAATATGATTGGTTTGACCAGATTACTCAATAAATATAGTATATATATATATATATATATATATATATATATATATATATATATATAACAGATAACTTTTTAACAGTTAAAAAAATCTCCTGAACAAACACAATTAAAAATTTAAAATAAAGGATTTGGCTTTATACATTACTGTGTCTAAAATGTTTTGAACAGACTAAATTTACATTGGTGTACCGCCGACTGTCTTCCTCACTGGATGGTCCCTCTGGTGGTTGTTGTCCTGAGCTGCTAATGAAGTTCAGGCCTCATACACAGGTGCGGTGGAGGAGAAGCTTCTGTGACATCATCAGAATGTGGTTTTTAAATCTTGATCTATGAGAACACAGTCATAGTCATTGTCCTTTTTGTTACTTTTTGCATGTAAAACTTTGCATCATACTCACCTAAAGGTTAGATATTGATGTCCTGTCCTTAACGCCCACTGGTCCATCACATCAGTGATAGATTCAGAAGCTGGTGTCCCTCTCTCTATCAATGTTTGGTGGAGCTCTTCGCTGCTGTATCATGATGACATTGTCCAAGCACCCATCTGTGCTTAGTCACCTCATGATGAAGTCCTCACATAGGGTGAAAAAATGTTGTGGTTTATTACTCGACAGTCAAAAATCTGACATAAATTTCTACATGTACATAATTACAGCTACTTCAAGTACTCATGAAATCCCAGGGCTAATGCTGTGAAGTAACAGGTTCAGGTTCAGGTTCAGGTTACTTTATTTGTACCCGTAGGTAGATTTGTTTTGCAGTCTGGTGATATCCATATTTACAAGCCACAAATTGCATTCAACATAGACACAAACACAGGCACACATGAAATTGACTATGAACATGATAAAAATACTCAAGGCTCCATCAATCAGGGTATAAAAAGACAAAGAGATGAGAGAAAAACCAGAGGTAAGAGAGAAGAGTCATATTAAAAGTTAAAAACTAGTCAAAGAGGTTAAAAACTCAAAGGTCTAAAACCCAATAAAATATTTAGAACCCAAGTAACATCCTGCAAAAATAAGTAAATATAAAATGGAGTTAATAAATAGGTACCTAAATTATGTGCAATATATTGTTACAACTTGTTCAACTCTTTGACAGCAGCAGGAATAAAGCTGTTTTTGTAGCGCTGGGTTTTACTTTTTGGGACAGCAAACCTCCGTCTTGAGGGAAGAAGCTGAAAGTTGCAGTGCAAAGGGTGGGAGTCATCATTTAAAATGGAGGTAGCCATCCTCTGTACTTGTCTGGTGTATAGGGATGTCAGGCTCAGCTGTGACTCACCAAGCAAACGACTGGACCATCTAACTACCTGATCCAAGGATTTCCTCTGTTTCAGTTTTATCTGACCAAACCATGACACTAAAGAAAAGGATAAAACAGATTCAATAAAAGCCCGATAAAACATTGTCATTATGGTTCGGTCAGCTTGGAAGCGTGCAAGTTTTCTCAAGCAATGCAAATGTTGCTGACCCTTTTTGCACACCCTTTCACAGTTCTCCTCAAACTTTAAATTACTATCAATAATCGTCCCAAGATATTTGTAGGATTGTACACATTCGGTGGTCTGGCCTTTTAGTACAGTGACTTTGTGCCTGGGAGTTTTCCTCCTAAAGTCAATAATCATGTCTTTAGTTTTTGTCGTATTCAGCTGCAGGTAGGAATCCTCACACCAGTGAACAAAGTCATCAACTACTGGGCCGTGGCCATTCTCACCATCCTGGAGGAGACTGACAATAACTGAATCATCAGCATACTTTATGATATGTCTGTTGTCATGTCTGCTCCGACACATGTTTGTGTACAGGATGAAGAGTAGTGGTGACGACACACACCCCTGAGGAGAGCCAGTAGAAGAGCACTTAAGGTCAGACAATGTACCATTGACCCTTACTCTCTGCGTCCTGTTGGTTAAGAAATCCAGAATCCAACCGACCAGATTATTGCTCAAATCAAACTGGTGCAGGAGCCTTTCAGCTAAGATATGAGCTTGGATTGTATTAAAGGCAGAGGAAAAGTCCACAAATAAAAGCCTGGCGTGTGTCCCATTAAAATCCAGATGTTTAAAAAGCATGTTAAACAGAGTGACAGTGGCATCCTCCACTCCTAACATCCTAACATCCTAACTAACTACTAACATTAGTTAGTAAGAAAATAAACGTCTTTATTTATATTACTATTATTAATTATTAAGACCTGTTTATTCTACTATTAGAACTTGAACTTTTTTGAACCTCAATTTCCACCATGGTGATCAATTAAGTTTTATATTATTATCTTAAACTGAAACAACAATAAACAACTAACTTTTTTCACTGTACACCAAATTATAAGACTGAGCAGCTGCACATCAAAGCTGATAATTTAAAAAAAAAATCTTTATGTAAAACATGACAGCTGCACAATTAGTATATGTTGTTACATTCATAGATGTGCCCTTCAGAGGTAAAGTGGGCTATCCCACAAAACCATTATTTTGAGAAAATGAGCTCTAAAGTTGAAATATTCTTAAAAAATCAGTGTGCCTATATCATATAGGCACTATATCATTAAAAAGTTACCCCTATAGGGGTAAGATACAAATGTTGATCATATCATGAACCTGTCATACATGTCAGTTTGGTAAGGAGCAGTTAGTGCAGTGTGTTCCACATCACATATTGGCTGATATTATCATACAGTCATTATAATATGAACATGTCAGAAATAAAATTTTGTTGGTCACCTAGACTTTAGACTGCCCCCCCCCCCAGCCCCAACCACCAGATTAGCAGCAGAAGATGTTGAGTTAGTTAGCATCATAGCTAGCACTGGTTACCTTACCTGTCAGAAGAAAAGCGGTCACTTCTGCATGACTTTTCAGCCCTTTGTGACTCCATCCATCCATCCATCTTCTACCGCTTTTCCGGAGGTCCGGGTCACGGAGGCTGCAGTTCAAGCAGAGAAGCCCAGACTTCCCTCTCCCCAGCCACCTGCTCCAGCTCTTCAGAGGGGATACCATGGCGTTCCCAGACCAGCTGGGAGACATAGTCTCTCCATCGAGTCCTGGGTCTGCCCCGGGGTCTCCTCCCAGTGGGACGTGCCTGAAACACCTCAAGTGGGAGGCGTCCAGGAGGCATCCTAATCAGATGCCCATACCACCTCAACTGACTCCTTTCAATGTGGAGGAGCAGCGGTTCTACTCTGAGCCTCTCCCGGATGACTGAGCTCCTCACCCTATCTCTGAGGGTGAGTCCAGCAATCCTACGGAGAAAGCTCATTTCAGCCGCTTGTATCCGCGATCCCTTTGTGACTCTTCAGCAGATATTATCCATCATAAGCAGAACCCATATTTATCCTGCTCTTTGTTGTACAGTACTTGAGAATGATTGGGAAACTGACATCTACCTTGAGACTCAGGTATTTAGCTGAATAATTAACTACCTGGCGACCCAAGAACCCAAAAACGAGACAATGGCCCAAAACATCAAGCTAGCAATGCTATTGGCTGTGACATCCTCACTGGACTTCTGTGTTTGTCTTCCTCCGGCTGCTGGATGTAAATATTTATATTATTGTCGACCCGCCAAAAATTACAAAATATTTTTTTCATCAATATACTAATTTTTAGAAGAACATTAAGACTTACATTGTGCATGTTTCTAAACACTTTGTTGATGTTTTTTTTTTTTAAATCTTTGTTTTCATGAAAATGTTATCTATTGCACTTTTAACTTCAAACAAGTAAAAACGAACTTCCCTTATGTGTTCCCACACAGGTGAAGAATGTTTTTATTTGGTGATCTCGCGCAACCTTCATTGCCATCAGACAGATTAGCGGGACGAAAGAGCATTTATCACTTTTCTTTTTCATCTTTTAAGGTGGCAATCAAATCCCCCTTGGACAATTATCACAATACAAGCACACATTTCCAAAAGCATGTAGCCTGCTCGAAATTAATAATAAAGAATATCAATATCCCACAATAAAAAGCTAAACACCACCTTAACGTCTATCAGAATATCTGGGTCATGCCTTACTATTTTTAATTTAAGTCAGATCTTTGCAATAATCTTTCTACCCAATGTAAAAAATAAAAAGCCCAATGGTAATAAAAAATAGCTACTTTATTTTGTGTGAAAATATATATTGTGGAGAGAGGAATAACCAGGCCGAGCGTTCAAAGCAGATGAACTTTATTCACTCTCTCACATCTTCCAGAATCAGAAAACATTATCATGTAGCAGGAACTCTCTTTTATATCACAACACTCACACGTCCCTGCTACCCGAGGTCCTGCATTACAATTCATTCCCGCATGACAATTCCTTTTGTCCCCCAGCCCTTTAATCCCCATGGTCTTCCGTCAGAGGAAATTATTGCATCTCCATGTCTTTCAGTCTGAGATGAATACCACAGCATGGGTCCCCCATACTGCCCCCCCCCCCCAGAGTCTCAGACTGAGTGTTAACCCTCACGTCCTCTTGGCTTCAGCCTCCGCCCATAGCTGCTGTAACGAGGGGTCTTTGGCTCCGCGGCGCTGCTGTGCCGGTGGGGGGTTCCTGGGGGTGTGTCCGTCTGTGGGTGGACAATGGGGGGGGGACATTCAGCATGCTCATGTGACTGCTCTGGTGAATCGTTTACCTGGGGAGTTCTAGGGGGGGTCTTCTGCGCCAAGAAGCTTGGGCCAACACCACCTGCTCGTCTCCCACCACAAAGGCGGGCTTAAGCCTGTCTATACAGATTCTCTCCCGGCGACCCCCCAAGTCTAACACAAAATGTTTGTCCCCGGGTTCCAGCACTCTAAACGGGCCATCGTAGGGTGGGCGCAATGGGGGCTGGTGGGCATCGTGCCTGACAAACACGAACGCCGCGTCCTTCAAGGTTTTTGGCACAAAAGCGCAGGGAAAACAGTGGTGGGCCGGGCCAGATAGTGTCCCTGCTTCTGAGTTATGCCGTGAACGCGGGGACGGATGGGTGTTCAGCGCGGGGTTATCTGGTAAAAATTCCCTGGGAAGCCGCTGCGGCTGAGAAAAAACCAGCTCTGCTGGGGAAGCCGCCAAATCTTCTTTCGATGCGGAACGCAACCCTAATAGAGCCCATGGCAACCGGTCCACCCAGTTTGCATCCGTAAGCAAAGCCCTGAGTGCTGCTTTCAGTGACCTATGGAAACGCTCGCATAACCCATTGGCCTGTGGGTTGTACGTGGTCGTGCGATGAATTGAGACGCCCAGGCTCCGGGCCATCATGGACCAGAGGTCAGAAACAAACTGAGGGCCCCGATCGGATGTGATGTCCGCAGGGGTGCCAAAACATGCCACCCATGTTGTCAAAAAAGCACGTGCCACGTCTTCGGACACGGTGGAAGCTAGCAGGACTGCTTCTGGCCATCGTGTGGTGTGGTCCACCACTGTCAGGAGGTGCGTGAACCCCTGCGATGGCGGGAGGGGCCCCACGAGGTCCACGTGAATGTGGTCGAACCTCTTAGCCGGGATGTGGAACAGCTCCAAGGTGGCCTTTGTGTGCCTGTGCACTTTGGCTCGTTGGCACGTTACATAGGCTGCAGCCCACTCTTTCACCTGTTTGCGCAGGCTCGGCCAGACAAACTTCGCTCCCACCATTTTGACTGACGCACGCACTCCTGGGTGTGCCAGGGAGTGAACTGACTCAAAAACACGGCGGCGCCAAGCGCGTGAGACCACCAGGTGTGGGCGTCCTGTGGAGACGTCACAGATTAGGGGGGCCCCCCGTCTTGCAGTACTCTGCTCCCCAGCCTTAACCCTGTTGGTCCAGACTGGAGTGCGCACACGTCCGCATCGCCGATCTGCTCCGCGGCCATGGCCATGTAATCTATCCCTACGTAGACTGGGGCCAATAATGCGCGCGAGAGGCAGTCCACCCCACATTGAGTTTACCGGCCACATGCTGAATGTCAGTCGTAAACTCTGAGATCGCGGCCAGCTGTCTCTGCTGCCAGCCTGACCATGGTTTCGAAACCTTGGCCATCGCGTACGTTAGCGGCTTGTGGTCCACGAATGCAGTGAAGGTGCGCCCTTCCAGCCAGAACTGGAAGTGGCGTATGGCCAAGTGGAGAGCCAGTAACCCTCTGTCGAACGCGCTGTATTTACGCTCACTGTTGCGCAAAGACCTGCTAAAAAAGGCGAGCAGCTGCCAAGAACCAGCGACGCATTGCTCCAAGAGGGCCCCTATGGCCACGTCTGAGGCATCGGTAGTGAGCGCTATCCGAGCCGCTGGGTCCAGGTGCACCAATAGTGCGCCGTTTGCCAGGGCTGTTTTAATCTCAGAGAACGCCTGCTCCCACTCAGGAGTTCAGTCGACTGTGTCCGCCGGTTTCTGTTTCTTGAACGCGGCGTACAACGGCTGCATGAGCTGGGCTGCGCGTGGGAGGAAACGGTTATAAAAGTTAACCATCCCCAAAAACTTCTGCAGCGCCCTGACCGTCTGAGTCCAGGGAAAATTCGCCACTGTGCACACCTTGTCCGGCAAGGGTATCGCTCCCTCCGGTGAGATGCAGTGTCCCAAAAAATCAATCCCCGTCACGCCGAACTGCATTTTGCCGGGTTGATTATTAACCCATGCTCCTCTAACCTCCGGAAAACCGTCCTGAGGTGGGTTACGTGTTCGTCCTCAAACGCGCTGGCCACCAGGATGTCGTCCAGGTAGACGAACACAAACTGCAGATTGTGCAACACCGCATCCATCGTGCGTTGGAATGTCTGTGCCGTGCCTTTTAACCCGAAAGGCATGCGTAAAAACTCAAACAGACCAAACAGGGTTATTACTGCCGTTTTAGGTATGTCCTCCGCATGCACCGGGACCTGGTGGTAACCACGGACCAGGTCTATCTTAGAAAAAATGCATGAGCCGGCGAGGTGAACGGAAAAATCCTGAATATGGGGATCGCGTAGCAGTCATGCGCTGTGGCGTTGTTTAATCTGCGGAAATCTCCGCAAGGTCACCAAGATCCCTCGGCCTTAGGGACCATATGTAGTGGGGATGCCCATGGGCTGTTTGATCGTCTGATGATGCCCAGCCTTTCCAAGTTGGCAAACTCCTCGCGTGCTATGGCCAGTTTAGCTGTGTCCAGGCTCCAAGGTCGTGCGAAAACGGGCAGCCCATGGTGGTAATAAAGTGCCCCACCCCGTGTTTAGTGATGGCCGCCGAAAACGTCGGAACCATGAGTGCTGGAAACTGGGTGAGCAGTGTGTGGAAATTACCACCTGGAGCTGTGACATTGGCTAGCGTTGTTGGCCCAGTTCCTCGAGCTGTACAGGGGAGACAATCAAAAGACATTGCATTAATCAGGCGTCTGATAGCAACATTGACTAGTAGACCGTGTGCACACAAAAAATTAGCGCCTAAGATTGGGAAACTGTATACCGCTATGACGAATGTCCATTGGTATGTACGGCCGCACAGGGATACAGTCAGTGTCCTCTCACCAAAAGTCTTAATGTCTGAGCCGTTTGCGGCCGTCAGTTCGGGGCCGCTAGTTCCCACTAGCCGGTCCGTTTAGGACGGCAGGATGAGGCTCTTTTGGGAGCCGGAGTCCACGAGGAGCCGTCTCCCCGAGCATGAGTCTGTCACGTAGAGCAGCTTGCTTTCTTCACCAGCAGTCGCAGCCGCTACCGACTGCCGGTCCTGGTGTTTCCCGAACGCTTGAATTGGCACGGTGGCACGCATCGGCGTGCGTCCTCTCCAAAACGGCAGTGGTAGGAGCAGAACGTGTCTCTCTGGCACTTCCTGGCCCACGCTGCCGCTACCATCGCTGGCTTCTCACTTCCGCTGGCCGTCTCGCTGGGTTCCGACGCCGCTGTGTGCATTGTGAGGGCTCTGGTGGTGAGGATGATCCGATCTGCCTCCTGGGCTAGCGCACGGTAGTCACGCGCAGCCAGCAACGGCGAGTTGGCAAAGACTGCTCTGGCCACCGTTGGGAGGTTCCAGAGGAAAAGGTGGGCAAATAGAAAATGCCCGTCATCCATGCCCATCAACGCCAACATCTTCTCCATCAGTTCGACCGCCGACCCGTCTCCTAACTCGGAGCACGTCAGGAGCCTCTCCGCTCTCTAGCAGTCTGAGAGCGTGTAGCGCCAGGTCAGCACGGTTTTGAGAGCCACATATTTGTCGCGGGCTGGGGACTGTTGGAGCAGGCTCGCTACTTGCTGAGTCGTGCGAACGCCCAGCGCTGTCACCACATAGTAATATCTGGTGTCATCTGCCGTTATTCCCCGGAGCGCGAACTGGGCCTCGGTGTGGAGGAACCAAGACTTCGGGTCGTGCAGCCAAAAGTCTGGTAGTTTGACCGAAACGGCGCATGCATTGCTGGGGCTTCCCATCCTGGTCATCTCCGGGGCGTTCGCCTCGTGTTCCATTATTCATCAAAGGTCACCAGCGTCGATAGAGGAATAACCAGGCCGAGCGTTCAGAGCAGATGAACTTTATTCACTCTCTCACGTCTTCCAGAATCAGAAAGCATTAACATCATGTAGCAGGGACTCTTTTATATCACAACACTCACACGTCCCTGCTACCCGAGGTCCTGCATTACAATTCATTCCCGCATGACAATTCCTTTTGTGCCCCAGCCCTTTAATCCCCATGCTCTTCCATCCATCCATCCATCCATCTTCTACCGCTTTTCCGGAGGTCCGGGTCGCGGAGGCAGCAGTTCAAGCAGAGAAGCCCAGACTTCCCTCTCCCCAGCCACCTGCTCCAGCTCTTCAGAGGGGATACCAAGGCGTTCCCAGACTAGCTGGGAGACATAGTCTCTCCACCGAGTCCTGGGTCTGCCCCGGGGTCTCCTCCCAGTGGGACGTGCCTGAAACACCTCAAGTGGGAGACGTCCAGGAGGCATCCTAATCAGATGCCCATACCACCTCAACTGACTCCTTTCAATGTGGAGGAGCAGCGGTTCTACTCTGAGCCTCTCCCGGATGACTGAGCTCCTCACCCTATCTCTGAGGGTGAGTCCAGCAATCCTACGGAGAAAGCTCATTTCAGCCGCTTGTATCCGCGATCTCGTTCTTTCGGTCATTACCCAAAGCTCGTGACCATAGGTGAGAGTAGGAACGTAGATTGACTGGTAAATCGACAGCTTTGCCTTAGAACTAAGCTCCCTCTTCACCACAACAGACCGGTACAACGTCCGCATCACTGCAGATGCTGCTCCAATCCGTCTGTCGATCTCTCGCTCCATTTTCCCCTCACTCGTGAACAAGACCCCAAGATACTTAAACTCCTCCACTTGGGGCAGGAGCCTGTCCCCAACCCGGAGAGGACAATCCACCTTTTTCCGGCTGAGGACCATGGACTCGGACTTGGAGGTGCTGATTCTCATCCCAGCCGCTTCACACTCAGCGGCAAACCGTCCCAGCAAGAGCTGTAGGTCATTGCTGGATGAAGCCAACAGGACAACATCATCTGCAAACAACAGAGATGAGATCCTGTGGTCACCAAGTATGACACCCTCCATTCCCTGGCTGCGCCTAGAAATCCTGTCCATAAAAATTATGAACAGGACCGGTGACAAAGGGCAGCCCTGGCGGAGTCCAACTCTCACTGGGAATGACTCCGACCGAGTGTTGGCAATACGAACTAAACTCTCACAACGGTCGTACAGAGACCGAATAGCTCGTAACAACAAGCCCGATACCCCATACTCCCGAAGCACCCCCCACAAAAATCCACGAGGGACGCGGTCAAATGCCTTCTCCAAGTCCACAAAACACATGTAAACTGGTTGGGCAAACTCCCACGAACCCTCAAGAATTCTCGAGAGGGTAAAGAGCTGGTCCGATGTGCCACGGCCAGGACGAAAACCACATTGCTCCTCCTGAATCCGAGGTTCGACCAACGGCCGGACTCTCCTCTCCAGTACCTTGGCATAGACCTTCCCAGGGAGGCTGAGGAGTGTGATCCCTCTAAAGTTGGAGCACACCCTCCGGTCCCCTTTTTTGAAGAGAGGAACCACCACCCCGGTTTGCCATGCCAAAGGCACTGCCCCCGACCTCCACGCAATGTTGCAGAGGCGTGTCAACCATGACAGCCCAACAACATCCAGGGCCTTGAGGTACTCGGGGCGAATCTCGTCCACCCCCGGGGCCCGGCCACCAAGGAGATTTTTAACCACCTTGGCGACCTCAGCCCCTGTGATAGGCGAGTCATCCCCCTTGTCCCCAAACCCTGCTTCCTCTGTGGAAGGCGTATCAGTGGGATTGAGGAGATCCTCGAAGTATTCCTTCCACCGCCCGACGATATCCCCAGTTGAAGTCAACAGTGTCCCATCCGCACCATACACAGTGTGGACGGGGAGCTGCTTTCCCCTCCTGAGCCGCCGAACAGTTTGCCAGAATCTCTTTGAAGCCGACCGAAAGTCTTGTTCCATGGCCTCACCGAACTCCTCCCATACCCGGGTTTTTGCTTCAGCAACCACCCGAGCTGCACTCCGCTTGGCCTGCCGGTACACCTCAGCTGCTTCGGGAGTCCCACAAGCCAACCAAGCTTGATAGGACTCCTTCTTCAGCTTAATGGCCCCCCTCACCACTGGTGTCCACCACTTGGTTCGGGGGTTGCCACCACGAGATGCACCGACCACCTTGCGGCCGCAGCTCTGGGCCGCCGCTTCAACAACAGAGGTGGAGAACATGGCCCATTCAGACTCCATGTCTCCAGACTCCCTCGGAATGTGGTTGAAGTTCTTCCGGAGGTGGGAGTTGAAGACCTCCCGGACAGGGGCCTCAGCCAGACGCTCCCAGCACACCCTCACTATACGTTTGGGTCTACCAGGTCTGAATGGCTTCCTCCCCTGCCATCGGATCCAACTCACCACCAGGTGGTGATCAGTTGACAGCTCTGCACCTCTCTTTACTCGGGTGTCCAAGACATACGGTCGCAGGTCTGATGATACGATAACAAAATCGATCATCGACCTGCGGCCTAGGGTGTCCTGGTGCCAGGTGCACATATGGACACCCTTATGCTTGAACATGGTGTTCGTTATGGACAGACTGTGGTTAGCACAGAAGTCCACTAACTGAACACCACTCGGGTTCAGATCGGGCAGGCCGTTCCTCCCAATCACCCCCCTCCAGGTTTCACTGTCGTTGCCCACGTGCGCATTGAAGTCCCCCAGTAGGACAATGGAGTCTCCAGGAGGAGCACCCTCCAGCACCCCAGTCACAGACTCCAAAAAGGGTGGGTACTCTGAAACATCATTTGGTGCATAGGCACAAATGATGGTCAGGACCCGTTTCCCAACCCGAAGGCGCAGGGAAGCAACCCTTTCGTCCACCGGGGAAAACTCCAATATAGAGGCAGCAAGGTGGGGCGATACAAGAATACCTACCCCTGCTCGTCGCCTCTCGCCCGGGGCAACTCCAGAAAAGGCCAAGCTCCAGCCCCTCTCCAGGAGACTGGTTCCGGAACCGGAGCTGTGTGTTGAGGTGAGGCCCACTATATCTAGCCGGTATCGCTCAATCTCGTACACCAGCTCAGGCTCCTTCCCCACCAGAGAGGTGACATTCCACGTACCAAAAGCCAGTTTAGAAAGCTTGGGATCAGTCCGCCAAGGTCTCCGCCTTTGACTGCTACCTAATCCACATAGCACCGGACTTCCATGATCCCTCCTGCAGGTGGTGAACCTACTGGAGGGCGGACCCATGTAACTCCTTCGGGCTGAGCCCGGCCGGGTCCCATGGGTGGAAACCTGGCCACCAGACGCTAGCCTTCGAGCCCCTCCCCCAGGCCTGGCTCCAGGGTGGGGCCCCGGTAACCCCATACCGGGCGGGGTACACTGAATCCTTGATATACAATTTATCATGAGAGTCTGTTGGATCGTTCTTAGTCTGGCCCTTCACCCAGGACCAGTTTGTCTTGGGAGACCCTATCAGAGGCAAATTGCCCCGGACAACATAGCTCCTGGGATCACTGGGGCACGCAAACCCCCCCACCACGATAAGGTGACGATCCATGAGGGGGCCCATGCTCTTCCGTCAGAGGAAATTACTGCATCTCCATGTCTTTCAGTCTGAGATGAATACCACAGCATGGGTCCCCCTTAATATATATATAAAGACAAATATATTTGCTTGTTAAATTCATTAAAAAACTGGAAAGAATAATACTGAAAAGCCCCTATTATGCTCCTTTTCCACATGCTGACATAGCTACCAGATGTTATGTCTGACGTGTTTGGTCAGAATACCTCAGGGTTTAATTACTGAAGTACCATTTTACAAACAGAGAAGGAGCTCTCAAAACAGGCCGTTTTGCAGCATATTGGTTTAAAGGGGTCATTGCTTGCACTTTATTCCATATTTTAAGAGCTCACATGTCTTAATGACTCAGAACAACACAATATTTTATTGACTGGATTAGTGAGCAAGGTGAAAACAGGGGTGTTTATTAGGGTGACTGAAATCTAAAGAAAATAAGATAAACCAGGCTTGGTCAGAAAACTTGTTAGCTCAATGACAGACAACTAGGTTGGCCAAAAATAGAGCAGTGGGCTGGTATCAAGGATGGCACTGGGCTGGGTTTACTATGCAAGTGACATCCTGTGGCAAATGCAGAACTATTTATTATTATTTTGCTTTTTGGAGTTAAAAATTATATACGTAATAAAGGCTGCATGTTTTTTAAGAGAAATGGATATTTTGATAATGTTTTTTATAATTATGTGACCAATAGGCACTTTTCAGAAGATTAAAACTTACAAAACCACAGTTTTTCAGTCAATGGCCCCTTAAAATGCCAATGATCCTCTGTTCACACCATTGTCACTTTTTAGTTGTTTCCCTCAACATCTGTTTTGTAGGCAACACCATGTTTGAGATTACCATTAGCTTTAGGTTCAGTTGTCAAACTAAGTTAACATTCTAACAAACACTAGCTAAATGCTACAGTTTTAAAACCCAAATAAAGCATCATCAGAGACAGGGTGTGTGGTGTGAATGGTCATATGACCAGTCCCTGGGGTATAATAAGCTGAATGGCCAAGTCTGCTGGCAGTAACTAAGGAGAAGGTGTCCAGTCCAGAGTATAATACACTACAATAAGCTAAAATAATGCCCATGAATGAAGTATATGGTCAAAGGTTGGTAGATGATTTGGATGGAAAATTGGTGTCTAGAGGGAATGGATAGAATATGTCTATAGAAAATTGACTTGTTTGAGTTTACAGACCATAAAACATCACAAGAGCACCACACAAGGTTCATCATGTCATATATGCCATCTAGAGCCATTATTGATTGTGCAGGACTAGCACACCAACACCAACAAAAATATTATAAATTCAATAATCAATATGCTCTAGATCTGAGGTAGAGCTAATAACAATTTAATTGCAATATGCACATCTTTAATACATGTACAAATATGTGAAATGAAAATATCCAAGCTTGAAAACTGTAGGAGGAGCTAACTGGACAAACTATGTACCCTCTATTGAAATTTAATTGAAAAAATGGCAAAGTTCTAAAACCTGCAATTTTTACAAAAATGAGCCAAAATCAAGATTCTAATTATATGGACATCTTCAACACATGAACAATCACTGTGTGAAATGAAAAAGTCCTAGCTTGAAAAGTGTAGGAGGAGTTAGCAGAAGAAACTGGTCCGGACCGCCCGCCTGTGCTGTTGCTGGTTCATCTGCAAGATGGAGAAAAAACAACAAACAGAACAATGAGGACAGGATTTGTTTTTCACAAAGTCATAAAACTTTTATCAGTTTAATGGTTTCTTATAACTGGACTAAAACCATGTTTTTAACCTTGACCCAGACATAGCACATGCTGTTAAGTGTTGCCATGTAGCTTGAACTGGTAGAGCTGTGTTGGTCGTCACGTTGTTTTGTTTCTTGTATTCAGTTGTGAGTCTGAGAAGAGATCTGTGAGGAGTTTTGGTTTACCCAGGAAAACCTCTTCGATAATGACTGACCCAAAATCAAACTGAGCAAGCAGCAGCAGTGCAGAGAGGTGTCCGTCCCCTCAGAGAAACTCTAACTGCAATTGCAAAGTCACTTGGATAGGTGTATTGCTTTGAGAAGACCTCACTGATAATTGCCAAATTAACCACAATATACAGTGGGGTAAAAAAGTATTTAGTCAGCCACCAATTGTGCAAATTCTCCCACTTAAAAGATGAGAAAGGTCTCCAATTTTCACCATAGGTGTACCTCAACTATGAGAGACAAAATGAGAAAAAAAAATCCAGAAAATCACATTGTCTGATTTTTAAAGAATTTATTTGCAAATTATGGTGGAAAATAAGTATTTGGTCAATAACAAACGTTCATCTCAATACTTTGTTATATACCCTTTGTTGGCAATGACAGAGGTCAAATGTTTTCTGTAAGTCTTCACAAGGTTTTCACACACTGTTGCTGGTATTTTGGCCCATTCCTCCATGCAGATCTCCTCTAGAGCAGTGATGTTTTGGGGCTGTCGCTGGGCAACACAGACTTTCGACTCCCTCCAAAGATTTTCTATGGGGTTGAGATCTGGAGACTGGCTAGGCCACTCCAGGACCTTGAAATGCTTCTTACAAAGCCACTCCTTCGTTGCCCAGGTGGTGTGTTTGGGATCATTGTCATGCTGAAAGACCCAGCCACATTTCATCTTCAATGCCCTTGCTGATGGAAGGAGGTTTTCACTCAAAATCTCACGATACATGGCCCCATTCATTCTTTCCTTTACACGGATCAGTCATCCTGGTCCCTTTGCAGAAAAACAGCCCCAAAGCATGATGTTTCCTCCCCCATCCTTCACAGTAGGTATGGTGTTCTTTCTCCTCCAAACATGACAAGTTGAGTTTTTACCAAAAAGTTCTATTTTGGTTTCATCTGACCATATGACATTCTCCCAATCCTCTTCTGGATCATCCAAATGCTCTCTAGCAAACTTCAGACGGGCCTGGACATGTACTGGCTTAAGCAGGGGGACATGTCTGGCACTGCAGGATTTGAGTCCCTAACGGCATAGTGTGTTACTGATGGTAGCCTTTGTTACTTTGGTCCCAGCTCTCTGCAGGTCATTCACTAGGTCCCCCCGTGTGGTTCTGGGATTTTTGCTCACCATTCTTTTGATCATTTTGACCCCATGGGGTGAGATCTTGCATAAAGCCCCAGATCGAGAGAGATTTTCAGTGGTCTTGTATGTCTTCCATTTTCTAATAATTGCTCCCACAGTTGATTTCTTCACACCAAGCTGCTTACCTATTGCAGATTCAGTCTTCCCAGCCTGGTGCAGGTCTACAGTTTTGTTTCTGGTGTCCTTTGACAGCTCTTTGGTCTTGGCCATAGTGGAGTTTGGAGTCTGACTGTTTGAGGTTGTGGACAGGTGTCTTTTATACTGATAACGAGTTCAAACAGGTGCCATTAATACAGGTAATGAGTGGAGGACAGAGGAGCCTCTTAAAGAAGAAGTTACAGGTCTGTGAGAGCCAGAAATCTTGCTTGTTTGTAGGTGACCAAATATTTATTTTCCACCATAATTTGCAAATAAATTCTTTAAAAATCAGACAATGTGATTTTCTGGATTTTTTTTCTCATTTTGTCTCTCATAGTTGAGGTATACCTATGATGAAAATTGGAGACCTCTCTCATCTTTTAAGTGGTAGAACTTGCACAATTGGTGGCTGACTAAATACTTTTTTGCCCCACTGTACATAAAATGCATCCTAATCTGTGGCAGTTTAGATGATCAATGTATTTTTGATCTCAAACCAAAAAAAAGTGGCAGAAAATATTGTTCATTAATCCAAGCTTATGTACTATTATTTATTTGTAATGCCCTTACACAGGTGCATCTCAATAAATTAGGTCATCAAAAAGTTGATCGATTTTAATAATTCAATTAAAAATGAAACATATTATATACAATACTGACAAAAAAGTTAGGGATATCTGGGTTTCGGGTGAAATTTATGGAAAATGTAAAAAGTTCATGCTACAGTGATATTATATCATGAAAGTAGGACATTCAAGTAGAAGCATGCAATGGTGATTTCCTCATTTTAAACAATTTATTGAAACAAAAGCCAACAACAGTGGCAGGTATACCACAACAAAAAATGTCAATGTCTCAATAACTTGTCATGTGCCCTTGAGCATCAATTACAGATTGACAACGTCTCATGCTGTTCACAAGTCATCTTATTGTCTGCTGAGGCATGGCATTCCACTTTTCTTGAAGGGCGGCCCTTAGGTCATTGAGGTTGTGGGGTGCAGGGTTACAAGCCTCTACACTGCAACTCAGCTGATCCCATAGATTTTCTATGGGATTCAGGTCTGGAGAAAGTGCAGACCACTCCATTTGAGGTACTCCAGCCTTCAGCAGCCGTTTCCTATTGATGTGACCTCGATGCGCTGTAGCATTGTTGTCCATGAATATGAAATAAGGCCTGTGTTGTTTATTCAATTCAATTCAGTTCAACTTTATTTATCATCTGATAGCACTTTCAACTGAAGGGGAAACCCACACAATTGCAGAAAGACCCCAGCAATCAGGCGATCCCCTGTGAGCAAGCGCTTGGCGATGGTGGAGAGGAAAAACTCCCTTTTAACAGGAAAAAACATCCAGCAGAACCAGGCTCAGGGAGGTGCAGTCATCTGCTGCGACTGGCTGCGGGGTGAGGGGATAGAGAAGATGAAAAGAACAGACAAGTAGAGAGCAAACAGCACAATGGGGACAATCTATGGGAGAGAACAAACAGATGTTAATGACCGGCAAAAATATTTCATTGACAGTGAAGAAAGGAGTGAAGCCCAGTGCATTACTGGAGGTCCCCCAGCTGTCTAAACCTATTAGCAGCATAACTAAGGGAGGGTTCAGAGACACATGATCCCCCGCTAATTATAGGCTATATCAAAAAGGAAGGTTTTAACCCTTTTCTTAAAAAACAGAGATCGAGTCTGACTCTCAAATCCAGATTGGCAGCTGGTTCCACAGGAGAGGAGCTTGATAACTGAAGGCTCTGCCTCCCATTGTACTTTTGGAGATTCTAGGTATTACAAGTAATCCAGCATTTTGGGAGCATAATAGGGTAGTATCAGATCTTTTAAATAAAAAGGGGCCTGATTATTTAAAGCTTTATAAGTGAGAAGAAGGATTTTAAACTTAATTCTAAACTCTATGGGAAGCCAATGAAAGGAGGCCAGAACCAGAGAGATATGATCTCTTTCACTCTCTTTCTAGTACCTGTTAAAACTCTTGCTGCAGCATTATGGATGAACTGAACACTTTTTAAAGATGTTTTAGGACACCCTGATAATAAAGAGTTACAATTATCTAATCTAGAGCTAACAAAAGCATGGATCAGTTTCTCAACATCACTCTGAGACAAGATGCTCCTAATCTTGGCAATATTACGCAAATGATAGAAGGTAGTTTTAGAAACTAATTTAATTTGTGAATTGAGAAACAGATCTTGATCAAAAATAACTCCAAGGTTCTTCACAGAACTATTCAGAGAAAGAGTAACCGCATCAAAACTAAGAGTTTGATTAGGAAAGGTATTTCTAAAGTTTTTTGGACCAACTAGAATGACTTCAGTCTTATCTGAATTTAATAACAGGAAATTACAAGTCATCCAAGCTTTGATTTCCATAAGACAGGCTTCTAACTTGGGTAATTGATTACTATCATCTGGCTTCATTGACAGGTATAACTGTGTGTCACCTGCATAATAATGAAAATGTATACAGTGCTTTCTAATAAAGTTGCCTAACGGAAGCATATATAAACTAAAAAGAGTAGGGCCTAGCACAGATCCCTCTGGAACTCCATGACTGAGCTTTGAGTTGGAAGAAAACTCATTACTGACATGAACAAACTAGAACCTATCAGATAAATAAGATCTAAACCACTGTAATGAAGTTCCGTTAAGCCCAACATAGTGTTCTAATCTATCAAGTAGAATATTATGATTGATACTATCAAAAGCTGCACTAGGGTCTAAAAGGACAAGTACAGAAACAAGTCCATTATCAGATGCGGTAAGGAGGTCATTAGTGACCTTCACTAAGGCTGTTTCAGTACTCTGATGGATTCTAAACCCAGATTGAAACTCTACAAATAAACCATTTCCCTGCAAATGGTCAAATAATTGTGTAGCAACAACTCTTTCTAAGATTTTTGAAATGAAAGGGAGATTAGAGATTGGGCTATAGTTAGCTAAAATTCCTGGATCCAGCGTTGGCTTTTTGAGTAAGGGTTTAATTACAGCAGTTTTAAAAGCCTGCGGTACAAGGCCTAATGTTAATGAAGAATTGATTATTTGAAGAATAGAGCTACCAATAAATGGGAAGTCTTTAAATAAGCTGGTAGGAATAGGGTTTAAAGACAAGTTGAAGGCTTGGATGAGGAAATTATTTTATCTAACTCTAAAAGGTCAATTGGAGTAAACTCATCCAAACAGATATCAATTGAAGGAGTTGTAGTAGTTACTGTATTTAAGTTAACGGTGGGAAGAATCTGTCTGGTTTTATCTCTGAATTTGTTTTTATCTCAAAACAATTTATTTAACAATTTATTAACAATTTATTTAATTTATAAACATTTATTTGTTTTTATGGTTTTATCTCTTTAGCCTCATTCATCCTCGCCGCTGTGTACGTCCCTCCCGACGCGGACACGCGCGAAGCACAGCGCGTGCTCGCAGATCACATCCAACTTACGGAGCGGAACTTTCCAGACTCCCTGGTTATTGTGTTGGGCGATTTTAACCAGAGCAATCTGAGTCACGAGCTCCCCCGCTACAAACAGTTTATTAAATGTCCAACCAGAGGTGAGAACACACTAGATCACTGTTACACCACAGTGAAAGACGCATATCGCGCTGTTCCCCGCGCTGCGCTGGGTCTATCTGATCACGTGATGGTCCACCTCATCCCCACATACAGACAAAGACTGAAACTCACTAAACCTGTTGTGACCACTACAAAGAAATTGACCAGTGAAGCTGGAGAGAAACTGAACACATGCATGGAAATAACTGACTGGGGCATGTTTAAAAGAGCCACACAGGATCTTAATGAGTACACATACACTGTGAACTCGTATATCAACTTCTGTGAGGAGGACATCCTCCCATCGCGCACCAGGGTGAGATATTCTAATGACAAGCCCTGGTTCACAGCTAAGCTCAGACGGATCAGGAAAGAGAAGGAAGCAGCGTTGAAAAGTGGAGACAGGGACTGCTACAGAGAGGTCAAATATCGGTTTAACAGAGAGCTGAGGAGAGCTAAATCTGTGTATTCTGAGAAACTCCAGCAGCAGTTCACTGCTAATGACTCGGCTTCTGTGTGGAGAGGACTGAGGCAAATCACCAACTATCGGCCTCAGGCTTCTAAAGGTCAGGATGACAAAGCCCTTTGTCAAAAACTGTCCCAACATTACGCCCGTTTTGACACCTCGTCAACTGTGTCCAACTCACCCACTCCACCCAGCTCCACTGCCTCCTCAGCCCCTAATTCATCAAAAACGCCCCCCCCTCCTCCTCCTCCTCCCCCCCCCCCTTGTCATCAGTGAGCAGGACGTGCACAGACAGTTCTCCAGACTGAACCCGCGCAAGGCCCCCGGGCCGGACGGTGTGTCTCCCTCCACCCTGAGACACTGTGCGAAAGAGCTGGCTCCTGTCTTCACAGACATTTTTAACACCTCCCTTAAGCAATGTCACGTGCCGACCTGCCTCAAATCCTCCACCATCATCCCTGTCCCCAAGAAGCCACGGATTGCTGGACTTAATGACTTCAGACCTGTAGCGCTCACCTCTGTAGTCATGAAGTCCTTTGAGCGCCTGGTCCTGTCTCACCTCAAGTCCATCACCACACCCCTCCTAGACCCGCTGCAGTTTGCCTACCGTGCTAACAGGTCTGTGGATGACGCAGTCAACCTGGCCCTCCACTCCATCCTGCAGCACCTGGACTCCCCGGGAACCTACGCCAGGATTCTGTTTGTGGACTTCAGCTCCGCATTCAACACCATCCGCCCCGATCTGCTCCAGGACAAGCTGTCCCTGCTCAACGTGCCTGACTCCCTCTGCAGGTGGATCACTGACTTCCTGACGGACTGGAGACAGCATGTGCGGCTGGGGAAGTCTGTCTCAGACTCTGTTAGCATCAGCATTGGATCACCCCAGGGCTGTGTACTTTCCCCCCTACTCTTCTCCCTTTATACCAACTCCTGCACCTCCTCCCACCAGTCTGTTAAGCTGATTAAGTTTGCGGACGACACCACCCTCATCGGGCTCATCTTCAACGGCGACGAGTCCGCCTACAGGGAAGAGGTGGCCCAGCTGGTGTCCTGGTGCAGCCACAACAACCTGCAGCTGAATGCTCTGAAGACAGCGGAGATGATTGTGGACTTCAGGAAAGTCACAACCCCCCTGCCCCCCCTCACCATCACGGGCTCTCCCATCACCATTGCAGATTCCTTCCGCTTCTTGGGCACCACTATCACCCGAGACCTCAAATGGGAGCCAACCATCAGCTCCCTCATCAAAAAGGCCCAGCAGAGGATGTTCTTTCTGCGGCAGCTGAGGAAGCTCAAGCTACCCACCAAGATGTTAGTGCAGTTCTACACGGCCATCATCGAGTCCATCCTCACCTCCTCCATAACTGTGTGGTATGCAGGAGCCACTGCCAGGGACAGACTAAGGCTGCAGCGCGTCGTGCGCACTGCTGAGAAGGTGATAGGCTGCGAGCTCCCATCTCTCCAGGACCTGTACATCTCCAGGACCCGGAGGCGTGCTGGCCGGATCATAGCCGATCCTTCACATCCTGGTCACGTACTGTTTGCTCCCCTCCCCTCAGGTAGAAGACTTCGGTCCATTCGGACTAAAACCTCCCGGCACATGAACAGCTTTTTCCCCTCTGCCATCAGACTGCTAAACATTAAGTGACTTTTTGACTCTCGTGCACTATGTACAGCAGCTCAACCAGACTCACGTCATTCATCACTGTTTTCTGTTGCATTATCGACTGCACTATGTGGTACTTCACTTGCTAATTTTTTAAAACTGCCTTGACTAGTACTACTCATTATTACTAGTATTGTTATTATTATTATTATTATCATTATTACTTATTATTACTTATTTTTCTACACTTATTGCACGTTTTCAGTCCTTTAGTTTTTTAGTTTATCTCTTTTTCTCATCATGTTTTTAATGTTGCAGCATGGCATCGAGACAAATTCCTAGTTTGTGTACTACATGAACAATGGCAATAAATCTGATTCTGATTCTGATTCTGATTCTGATTCTGATCTGATAGATGAAATTTTATTATTGAAAAAGTTCATAAAGTCCTGACTAGTAAGCTCTAAGGGAATGCTAGTATTGACAGAGTCCTGACTGTTTGTCAGCCTGGCTACAGTGCTGAAAAGAAACCTGGGATTATTCTTGTTCTCTTCTATTAATACAGAATAATTACTTGTTCTAGTTTTTTGAAGAGATTTTTTTATAAATTAAAAGATGATTTCTCCAAGCTAAATAGATTTCATCTAAATTAGTGGTGCGCCATTTTCTTTCTAACTGACAAGTCTTCTGTTTTAAACTACGAGTTTCTGTGTTGAACCAAGGAGTTAGAAGTCTCTGATTAGACTTTTTCTTTTTTAAAGGGGCCACCATGTCTAGAGTCTGATGCAGAGAAGCTGTCACACTATCTACCATGCTATCAATTACAGAAGGAGCAAGCTCTCCATAGCTCATCTCTGTTGTGTTGACACATGGCATAGAGGAAACAATGTGCATAAATTTGGTAACAGCATCATTTGATAGGCATCTACTGTAGCGATGAGACTACTGAGACTCTAAAGTGGCCCTAGGTGTGAATGTGTGTGTGGATGGTTAAGGGATAGCGCCGTACCATGGCTGCTTCATCCATCCAGGTGGATGCCCTCAATTTCCCCTCTGGGGATCAATAAAGTATACAAAATCAAAATCAAAAATATGTCAGAACAAGGTCCAACATGTGGTGGAGATAATGGGTAGAATTTTCTACTTTCTGAGAAAACCCCATCGAGTCTAATATTGAATTAAATGTCATATTAAGACAATCACTAGCTACATCTACATGTATATTAAAGTCCCCTACTATAATTATTCTATCTGCTTTCAGCACTAAATCAGCTTAGAATTCGGCAAATTCAAATAAAAACTCTGAGTAGGCTGAGGGAGGACGATACACTATGGCAAATAAAATTGGGTTTAGCCTAAAATTGCTAAAATGCCCAATACTGAGGACCAGGCCCTCAAAGGAATTATAAAATGTGTTTTGCTTTACATTAACTAGTAATTTGGAATGGTAAATTGCTGCTCCTCCTCCTCCATGACCAGAACTTCTGGGATTTTGACAGTTTAAATAACCAGAGGGAGTTGATTCATTTAAACCAACATAACCCTCTTGCCCTAACCAAGTCTCTGTAAGGGATATTAAATCAATCTGATGATCGATTAGCAGATCATGGACTAGTAGAGACTTGGGAGTTAGAGACCTAATATTTAACAAACCGCATTTAATTTTTATGCAGGGGCATAAAATTTTTATGCAGGGGCACAATGACTGGATTAATGATGCTATTCAGGTAGTATTGGCTTGTCACTGCACCATTCAGAAGGTGTAGGGCAGGTCTGTTTTGACTAGACACACCTGCACAGAGTCTAACACCACCACCACCAAAGGCTTGTCCGGTGACAACAGTGGCTGATGCATAGTGCCCCCTTGACATCTCCAACATTGTTGGCGGCCATCATTTCTCCTCAACATGAATCAACTTTCATCAGCGAACAGCACTGAGGCCACTGGTCCCTTGTGCAGCATAAGTGCTCCCTGGCCCATGCAAGACGATGACGCCTGTGTCTGTTGTGGTCAGGTACCCTTGCAGGTCATTTAGCACACAGACCATGCTGATGTAAACAGTTTTGAATGGTCTGACGTGACACTTGGGTGCCTCTCTCCTCCGTTAAATGTGGCTGGAGTTGAGTGGCCTTCATCATCCGGTTCCACAGGGCACTGTTCACAATGAAGCGGTCATCAGCACGGGATGTGGCCAAAGGATGTCCACTTCTATGCTTTTCTGTGACTCTTCCGGTCTCTCTGTATCTCAGTTGCAACCTGCTGATGACACTGTGATATTCTAAGCTCATTGGCAACTTCCCTGTGAGAACATCCTGTTTGAAACCTCGCAATGGTGAGGTACTGTTGATCAATTGTGAGGTGTTGACTTGGTCTCATGATGTCAAATGTGAACAGCATGATGAAGAGGACTGTTTAAATACTAATTCTAACTGAACCAGAAAATGTATTGGTTGATTCATGGATCAAACACCTGTTGTGTATTTTGCCATGTAGCACCTTGTTAAAAAACAACAAGTCATGCAAAAAGTACTGAAACATCGAACATTTGGACATGTGCATTCAAAAGGTTAGAGAAGGTCAAATTAAGTTCACCTGGAAAGGTTATAATGCATCCTAAAATTTCACCCGAAAGCCGAATATTCCTAACTTTTTATGAGTAGTGTAGCTTCATTACACAGTGATATTTCAAGTGTTAATTTCTTTTCATGTTGATGATTATGGCTTATAGCTCATCAAAACCCCAAATTCAGAGCTCCAAGAGCAAAACAACTAGTGCATAGTGCATTGCTTCTTTGAACATGATTTTTCAGACAGTGGCAAAAATCCCAAAATCACGGAGACAAGAGTCACACAGGGTCCTGTACGGAGGACATCCTGTTTAAATAAGCTGAATGTTGCTGCAGTCTCCAGTCCACACACCCTGAATTTGAAATACTGGAGTTACAGCCACTGCTTTATGAAAATTATTTTGTTTTTGTTTTTTTTAACACAATCAGCAGTTCATGCCTGTAGAAAGACTGGAGCTCCGCACAATTGTCACACATGCACATAAAGTTGAGAGTGGAGCTGCAGCGAGTTTCTCACAGCTTCCATCATTTGCCACATAAGTTATGCACCCTGTTTAAATTACGAGACCACAGGGTCCTAAAAACATCTGCAAAAATACGGCATATCACGGTGTTGAGCTATCCACAGTCACCGCAAGGGAAATTCCTCCTCCATGACAGCCCTAATAGTGGTCTTCAGCTTATCTGCATTGTTGGATCTGGTGTCTCTCATCTTCCTCTTGACAATACTCCATAGATTCTCTGTGGGGTTTAGGTCAGGAGAGTTTGCTGGCCAGTCAAGCTCAGTGGACCAACACCAGCAAATGGCAGGGCTCCCCAAATCACCACTGACAGTGGAAACTTCACACTGGACCTCAAGCAAGTGGAATTCTGTTCTGACAAGCTTTACGGAGATGCTGGTTTCATTTTTCAGCAGGACTTGGAACCTGCCCACACTGCCAAAAGTACCAAAACCTGGTTTAATGACCATGGTATCACTGTGCTTAACTAGTCAGCAAACTCTCCTGACCTAAACCCCATAGAGAATCTATGGAGTATTGTCAAGAGGAAGATGAGAGACACCAGACCCAACAATGCAGACGAGCTGAAGGCCGCTATCAAAGCAACCTGGGCCTCCATAACACCTCAGCAGTACCACAGACTGATCACCTCCATGACACGCTGCACTGATGCAGTAATTCAGGCAAAAGGACCCCCAACCAAGTAGAGTGTGTACATGGATATACTTTTCCATAGGCCAGTGACACAGCTTATAATCTTGTGTAACCGGTGAACTATAGAAATCTACGGCCACTAAACATAATGTCAACTCGATTCCCTCCCTAATTTGGCAGCCAGGTGGCTTCATCAGCTCTGTACTCGATAATGGGGCATGAACTGTCCAGGTTTTCTATGGAGATCAGTGGAGCGTGCAAACTCAGTACGTTCCGCCATCCCAAATACTATATTCACTGCTCTAAATATCTTAAAAGAACTACAAACTATGCAGAACTGACTGTTTATCTTGAGCATTACTCACCCACCATTGCCAAGAGCTTGGACAAAAAATGTTTCTGCACACAGAAATAGGAAAAGAAATTTCCCCGCAGCCAAAAAAATGGCCCACGCTGGAAATCTGCCACGGTGCCAGAATCAATTAGCCAAGTTAGACGCCTGTCTTAATGAAATCAAAGCTTGGATGACTTGTTATTTTCTGCTATTAAACTCAGATAAGACTGAAGTTATTCTTGTTGGTCCAAAAAACTTTAGAAATACCTTTCCAAATCAAACTCTTTGTTTGGATGCGGTTACTCTTTCTCTGAATAGTTCTGTGAGAAACCTTGGAGATATTTTTGATCAGGTTCAGGTTCAGGTTCAGGTTACTTTATTTGTACGTGTAGGTAGATTTGTTTTGCAGTCTGGTGACATCCATATTTACAAGCCAAAAATTACATTCAACATAGACACAAACACAGGCACATATGAAGCTGACTATAAACATGATAAAAATACTCAAGGCTCCATCAATCAGGGTATAAAAAGACAAAGAGATGGGAGAAAATCCAGAGGTAAGAGAGAAGGGTCATATTAAAAGTTAAAAACTAGTCAAAGAGGTTAAAAACTCAAAGGTCTAAAACCCAATAAAATATTTAGAACCCAAGTAACATCCTACAAAAATAAGTAAATATAAAATGGAGTTAATAAATAGGTACCTAAATTGCGCGCAATATATTGTTACAGCTTGTTCAACTCTTTGACAGCAGCAGGAACAAAGCTGTTTTTGTAGCGCTGGGTTCTACTTTTTGGGACAGCAAACCTCCGTCTTGTCCGAAAGACATCTTTCAGAATTTTCAGTCATAGCTGAAAAAAAATCTGTCAATGAAAAACAACTTTCAGTTAATGCAACTTCAGGTCAGGCTTACCTTCATGGCTGTGGTTTGGCTCTGTGCCGTCTTCCTAGCCTGTCCTCACTCAGCATCAGCCACCTTTTTATTCCCAACTCAACTTCAGCCTCCATAGGATGATTAAGGGCTGAGTTTTAAAGTCCAAATGTTAGAGAGAAAACCAAGCAACAACACTAGATCAAATCAGAGTATTCTGATCAAGGTACAAACATTTACTTTGTTCATTTCTGGTGCTATTCTGTCTTATTTTTCACGGCCAAAGTGGTGGCATCAATAACAATAGTGTTAAGAGACCTGATTTCTCTGGTTAATACCACCAAAACCACAACTACTGCACTCCTGTAGTCTTCCCTAAGTAATGTCACTTAAAGTGCCCTTATTATACACTTTTCTCACATGTTGACACAGCTCCAAGAGGTGTTAATTAAATGTCTGTGACGTGCTTTGGTCACAACCCCTCAGGGTTTAATAAATACAGTACCATCTTACACATGGGGAGGAAGTTGTCCTCAAAATGAGCCTTTTTAATCGAACATTGCTTTAAATGTTCATGAGAACTAGTTCATCCCACCCTCCCTCTGTCTTAATTCCCCTGAGATGGTGTTTGGATGGTGACACCACATTTGACACTAAAATTAGCTTTTAGTGTCAGTTGTTGGACTAATCAAAATACTGACAAATACTGGCTGGATGTTGGCATTTAGACGTTGAAAAGAGACAGGGTGTGTGGTTTGACTGGTCAGTTATAAATTAACCGCCCCTGGGTGTCACAGAAGCAGAATGACTGAATGACTTGCTCCGTTACTGACGAGCTGACGAGCGGTCAAACAGAACTAGTTTACTTGCTGATAATATGCTTACCGTGTAAATGTGGTCAGTGAGTGGCCGTGATTGTTACCTCCGCCAAGGAGGTAATATAATAGGGGTGGTTTGTCTATCTGTCTGTCTGTTAGCAGGATTATGCACAACTACTGGATGGATTTTGATGAACATTTCAAAGGTAGCCCTTGGGCCAAGGATGAACCCATTAAATTTTGGTCATGATCCGAGAGTACATACCTCCACCAAGGACCTTGTTTGAATTTGTGCAGCAGGATTACACAAAAACTACAGGATGGATTTAGATGAAACTTTCACCAGAGGTGGTTCTTAGGCTAGAGAGAACTCATAACATTTTGGTGATGATCCGAGAATGCATATCTCCACCAAGGCTCTTATTTTCTCATTGGGTTAGCAAGAATCCTCCACAACTGCTGGATAAACTTTGCTGCAATTTTCACTAGAACTGGCTCGTGGCCTACACATGAACCCATTACATTTTGGAGGTGATCCATGATGATCAAGACTTCCGGCGCCACACGAGTCGGCTGCCTTCTTGCAACAGCGGCTCAATTCTGAGTTTTTCTTCCTCTTTCTCATTTACTATCTGGCTTCTCTCGCTAAACTTTCTGATCCGGCGACACCTTATCCATTACGGACACACAGATCGCCCCAAATGTCTCCCGAGCCGGTGGACGGACCCACTGTTTATAGCAGGAGACGGTACAACCGGGACCAGCTGTTAGCACTTAACCGGCCCACGGTGCTAATGCAAAAACTCGACATACCGGGAGAAATCAGACGGAAATGGTGTGGATGTCGAGCTGGAGTAAGACGGCGGGTGAGGAATATAAGGTACAGACCCGTCCTCCCATCCATTATCATGGGGAACGTACAATCACTACTAAATAAGACAGACAAACTAGCGGCCATGTCCTGCTATGAGAGCGTCCTCAGAGAGATTAGCATGATATTGTTTACTGAGACGTGGCTGACAGAACTAGCAACAGATGCTAACATTGAACTGGAGGGTTTCCACACAATATGGGCAGACCAGACACCAGACAGTGGGAAGTCAAGGGGCGGAGAAGTGATAATATATGTCAGTAACAGCTGGTGTAAACCGGGATACATCACGGTTAAAGAGCAACACTGCAGCAAAGACAGGGAGTTGCTAGCTGTTAGCATGCAGCCTGTTTATCTCCCGAGGGAATACTCACACGTGATCTGTATTGTTATTTATGCAAATCCGACAGCGAATGCTGGGGCAGCGCATGATGCCATCCACTCAGTCACTGGCAGGCTTCTGACAGAACACCCAGATGCTCTCCTTCTCATTTCGGGTGATTTTAATCATATCTCACTGTCCCCCATTCTGCCCACGTTCACCCAGTATGTCACATGCCACACCAGAGACAATAAAACACTGGATTTATTCTATGTGAATACTAAGGAGGCATATACCTCATCGCCACTCCCCCCACTCGTGAGATCAGATCACAACTTGGTTCATCTTCTGCCGGTGTGCAAAACCCTAGCACACAGACAAACCTCCAGTTACGCGCACGGTGAAGATATGGTCTGAGGAGGCAATGGACACTCTAAAGGACTGTTTTGAAATCACTGCCTGGGAGCAGCGCTGCGATCCACATGGTGAGGACATCGACGGACTCACTCACACCATCACGGACTACATCAATTTCTGTGTGGACAACACCATACCCACCAAGATCATACGGTGTTGTTCAAACAACAAACCCTGGATCAACCCTGAGATAAAATCACTACTGAGAGAGAAGAAAAGGATCTTCAGGTTGGGGAACAGGGAGATACTGAAGTCCGTACTGAGGGAGCTAAGGAGGAAGATCAGAGAAGGCAAGGACAGTTTCAGGAAGAAGATGGAGGACAAGCTGCAACAGAGAGACATCGGCGGGGTCTGGAGAAACCTCAAAACCATCTCTGGGCTCCAGAATACCTCCTCCCAGGCCACAGGGGGCAGGGAATGGGTGAACAATCTGAACCTGTTTTTAATAGGTTTGACAAACCGCCCTGCCCCCCGCCTGCACAACAACCACTGCTGCCTCTAAAGTCACCGAGACCTGCTGTCCACCCCCCCTCCACCAACACCCCCCCCCCCACTCCCAGCCCCAACCGGACCCTCACTAAGACCCAGGTGAGGGCGGAGCTGAGGAAGATCAAGGCGAGGAAGGCCTTGGGTCCGGACTGCATCAGAACGAAGCTCCTCAAGTCCTGCACAGACCAGCTGTGTGGGATTGTGGAGCACATCTTCAACCTGAGCCTGAAGCTGGGGGGGGGGGGGGGTACCACAGTTGTGGAAAACATCTTGTGTGGTACCCGTGCCAAAGACTTCTCACCCCAGAGACCTGAACAGCTACAGACCAGTGGCCCTGACGTCTCACCTGATGAAGACCCTGGAAAGACTGCTCCTTGCTCACCTCCGCCCCCTGGTGGGACCAGCGATGGATCCACTCCAGTTTGCCTACCAGCATGGCATCGGGGTGGAGGATGCAGTGATCTTCCTCCTTCACCGTTCCCTGTTCCACCTGGAGAAGCCTGGGAACATGGTGAGGATCATGTTTTTTGACTTCTCCAGTGTTTTCAACACCATCCAACCGGTAACCTTGAGGGACAAGCTGCTGTGCGCAGGGGTGGACCAGCACCTGTCATCGTGGATCCTGGACTACCTCACAAACCGGCCACAGTTTGTGAGAACCCGGGATTGTGTGTCCGACACGATCATCGGCAGTACAGGGGCTCCCCAGGGAACGGTTTTGGCTCCCTTCCTGTTCATCCTTTATACTGCGGACTTCTCACACAACACAACACACTGCCATCTACAGAAATTCTCTGAAGACTCTGCGACCGTTGGCCTCATCTCCAACAGAGATGAAGCTGAGTACAGAGGACTTATCCAGGACTTCGTGGACCGGTGCCATCGAAACTGCCTCCAGATCAACGCGAGAAAAACTAAGGAACTGGTGGTGGACTGCCGCAAGCAAGGACAACCCCTCACAGCACCAGTAAACATCCAGGGAACAGACATTGAGATGGTGACATCCTACAAGTACCTGGGTGTTCATTTGAACAATAAACAAGACTGGTCACACAATACCGATGCACTCTACAAGAAGGGACAGCACAGGCTGTTCCTACTGAGGAGACTCACGTCTTTTGGTGTACAAGGGGTGCTCCTGAAGACCTTCTATGATCCGGTGGTGGCATCAGCCATCACTTTTGGAGTGGTCTGCTGGGGCAGCGGCATCACAGCAGCCGACAGGAAGAGACTGAACAAACTGATCAAGAAAGCTAGCTCTATCCTGGGGCAGCGCCTTGACCCAGTGGAGGAGATAGGAGAGAGAAGGAAGGTGGCTAAGCTGTCATCTCTGCTGGAGTCCGAGTCCCACCCTATGCAGGACATACTGAACACACTGAGGAGCTCATTTAGCAGTAGGCTACATCATCCTAGGTGCACGACCAAGAGGTTTCGCAGGTCCTTCCTACCTACGGCTGTCAGACTTTATAACCTAAGCAGGGCTGCTCACAGAGATAGTAAAAAAAAAACCATTACGAACTAATAGTATTGAAAGCAAAAGACGCAACAAACTTACACAAAATGGTCTCCCTCCAGTATACAACTAGGACAATATCAATCACTACGGAGGGTGACAATATATGGGTACATATTCATACTATGTGGGGTAACTAAATAGACTGTTATGCTGTTTATTCCATCTAGCTACAATGCGCCACACTGTGTATATATATTTATATATTTATGTGTACATATGTATATTCACTGCTCTTATTTTCTTATCTTCTAAATTATTGCTCCGAGTGTTGCTATCCCTGTGCTGTTGCAATCCTGGAATTTCCCCATTGTGGGACTAATAAAGGCTTATCTTATGGATGAAAGAAGACTTGGCGGAGGTATGTGCTCCGAGAGCTTTTCTAGTGGGTATTGCAGTGGCCCACCAAAAATTGTCATGATCTAAGCTGCACCTCTCTCTCCTCTCACCATCTGCAGCTCTTTCTCCCCTAATTAGGTGCAGCTGCCTCTTTGCACCACCTGCAGCTCATCAGGGAGCTGCCTACTTAAAATCTGAAGGAACTGCCCTAGGTTGTGGGATTGTCAGACTTCTTATGCTGATGTCGACACCTCAGCTTTCCAGAGCTGCTCACTACTGTGTGCCTTGCCCCTGGTAGTGATGTTAAAACTGAGGCCTCATGAAACAATGAGCAACTTTGGAACAACTGCTTCATGAGCGACACAGTGTTATGAAACGTCTAATAAAGACTGCTATCTGGTGACTGACTGTCAGAACTGTATCTGAGTTGAAAACCTGGAAAAGCGCAGTACTCTATATCACAGGTTCCCCTACACTTTTGTATGTCATTTTCTCAGACAGACTTGTAAAAATTCTGTCACTGTTATCTAGCTTTTTAATTGACTTTAATTAGATCACCCTCCATGTAATCTGTCAAACGATAGACAGCTTTCATAATTTGTAGTCATTGCTGGAAAAATTCTGTGGAAGGACAGTTTTCAGTGAACGAAACCTCAGATAGACAGACAGATAGAATGAATACAGGGCTTGACATTAACACCAGCCAATGGCTGGTGAATTTCAGCAGTGGCCAGTAAGACAGCTACACTCTACAGCCACTTTGGCCATGTGCAGCCATGAAGGGGTGTCCCAATTCATAGGGGTAGGGGTAGAGATGTTATGCTTGACACCACCCACTCGACACTGATTCGCGCAATATAAAGTGTAAGTGTCATGAGCAGTGCATTGAGCACTGTTTCAGCATACCCACAGTCATGTGACCTCATTATGTCGGTCACATCACTTGACTTGAGGGCTCGCAGGAAATTTGAGAGGGTTCTATTGGAATTATTTTTTTATTGTTTGCTTTGTATTGTTTGTTCCTGCTAGGACTGTCGCAGTAGAGGAATTTCCCCTGCGGTGACAGTGAACAGCTCAACACCGTGGTATGCAGTATAATTGCAAGTGTGTTTAGGACCCTGTGGTCTCGTAATTTAAACAGGGTTCATAATGTGGCCAATGATAGAGTGAAAGAGGATGTGAGAAACTCGCTGCAGCTCCGCTCTCAACTTCATGTGCGTGTGTGACAATTGTGCGGAGCTCCAGTCTTTCTAGGCATCAACTGCTGATTCTGTTAAGAAAAAAATAATCGTTTTCATAAAGCAGTGGCGGGAACTCTAGTATTTCAACTACGGCATGTGTGGACTGGAGACTGCAGTGACATTCATGTTATTGAAAGACAGGACAGCCTCCGTACAGCCCTGCATGGCTTGTCTCTGTGATTTTTGGATTTTTGCCGCTGTCCGAAAAATCAGATTCAAATAAGTAATGCACTCTGCAGTAGCTGTTTCGCACCATTAGTACCGGGTGCAAACATGCTGTTGGCAATAAAACTACACTTACATTTAACAATTTATTTATTAATTGATAGGGGCACAACAAGATTTAGCCACACACAAAAAAAAAGTGAACACAACAGTTGCTGCAGTTGCTTGTTTTCCTCCGTGGTAGGCTTGTCCATAGTGCGGTATTGCATAATTGCTGTTATCGCAACAGCCCTAGTTCCTACCATCCAATTTGTAAAGACCTCGGATGGACAAATGCTCAAAAAAAAGTATTGAGATTTTTTTCAGGTTTTCTACTCGGATGCAATTCTGACACTCAGTCAGCAGATGGCACTCTTTTTTAAATGTTTCATAACACTGTGTCCCTCATGAAGCAATTGTCTCAAAGTTGTTCATTGTTTTATAAGCCCTCAGTTTCACCATCACTAATGTATCTATGTGTAATATTTAGTAAATGCAATGTGTTGTTTAATGTTACTAAACCTAAACCTAATTTTAATTTGTGTAATACTGTCCCTGACTTCTACTCAAATAGCAAATGCAATGATGATAACAAATCTCCTCTTCTCAAAAAACCCTCAGTTTGAGTGGTGAATCAGACCCCTTTTAAATCCTTCAGTATTGACATATGCAATGCCAAGTCCTCTCAAATTTCTCGCCAGGTCTCCAATCACGTGATGTGACAACAAGGCCTCATTTGCTATGGTCACGTGATTGTGAGCATGTTGACACAATGCTCATGACACTTCTGCGTTATACTGCTTGAGTTAGTGTCGAGTGGGTGGTGTCAAACATCACTCACCCCTGGTTTTGCTTCTCTGCCTTCAGACCTTTTCCTGTGGCTTCATGCAAGATCACTTTTTCCACTAACCTAGCTATTAAATACTTAGCTGTGCACAGGCAACCCTTGGAATCTCCTGGCGGATGCAGACTCCTTCCTCAGCAGATTCACTCTGGAAAACAGTACATGGACTATTTCAAGTAAGCCAACATAATCTCTGCTAACTACTTTTCCCCAACCTGGCCAAGTTGAAGATTTTCCCACCAGTCATCTTTCACCAGCCTTTTCCTGTCAGCGTCTCTGGTGTACCACTATTCCACTCCAATCTCTCCACCGCCAATCAGCACAACAGTGTGAGTAAGAAAGCTAAATTATTTGCCAATCATATATTCTCAATCATTACTAAGAGCTGTTATTCATTTCCCCTCTCTTTGCTCCCTCCATTGGACTGCCAGAGCAGACACTTCAATATGCAATACCTGCAGAATAAAAACCCTTGAAATGTGTTCCGTCTCTGTGGTGGTTCTGAGTCATTTAAAACCCATAATCATGTCAAAAATAAGCCAATGTATGGAAACGCTGAAATGTTAATGTAGCTACTCTAATGTACTGTAAATATGAGTGGCTTTTAAATTTCTTGCAGGGCAGCTGATAGAAAGTGGTGAAAGGTAGAGACCAAAGCAAGCAGAAGCTGTCTGCTTAAAAAAAAAAACAAAGAACCCATTAAACACTTTAAAACAACATTGAAATAACTGAAGCAAAATTAAGATGTGAGGTAAACTTGTGAAATAACAGGATAAATAAGTTAATAAAATTATACATGACAAATGAAATGACCCAGCGCTCCCAGACTGTACCACAATCCATGTACATAAAGCATGTCTAAATGAATTATCTTTATGTTGGTCGCAGCTGCAACTCCAGTGGATAGCCACAGGCGAGGATAAAGTACAAAAATATCTTTCGAGTAGGCCTAGGTGATACACTCCCCATTCGATTTTCACCAATATTTCAGATTTAAGACAATCATTTCAAATATCCCCCCCTCAAACATGATTCTCTATTGGGAATTGCATAAACACAATTGAATTCATACATTTTTAATTATTAAAGTACCAACTTAACTTTCATAAAATTAACTTTTATGGGTGGAGGAGGGGTTAGAGCTGTAGGTAGGGATTTCACGGTAGAGGAATTTCCCCTGCGGTGACGGTGGACAGCTCAACACCATGGTATGCGGTATTATTGCGAATGTTTTTAGGACCCTGTGGTCTCATAATTTAAACAGAGTTCATAACTTATGTAGCAAACAATGGAAGCTGTGAGAAACTCGCTGCAGCTCCTCACTCAACTTTATGTGCATGTGTGACAATTGTGCGGAGCTCCGGTCTTACTAGGCATGAACTGCTGATTCTATTTAAAAAAAAAAACAAATGATCATTTTCATAGAGCAGTGGCTGGAACTCCAGTATTTCAACTAAAGTGTTTATGTGACTGGAGACTGCAGTGACATTCAGCTTATTTAAACAGGACAGTCTCCGTACAGGACTCTGCATGGCTCTTGTCTCTGTGATTTTTGCTGCTGTCAGGAAAATCACGTTCAAACAAGCCATGCACTACGCAGTAGTTGTTTCACTGTCTGAGCTAAATTGTCAGGATCATAAACATTCCGCTCAGAAGGAAAAAACATGCTTTGTACCCTTTCAGTGCTCACTGTCACGGCTGTATTTAGTAAGGAGTCCAAACACTTCCATCACTAACTGCCTGCTGGAGTCCATATGGAGAGGGAGTGCCCCACACGGCGCTGACACCTTCAGCACCCAGTGCAAACATGCTGTTGGCAATAAAGATACGCTTAATTTATTTATTAATCAATAGGGGCACATAAGTGAATGAGATTTAGCCACACACAAAAAAAAGTGAACACAGTGGTTGTTGCGGTTTCTCGTTTTCCTCCGCGGTAGGCTTGTCCATAGCGCGGTGTTACATAATTGTGGTTATCGCGACAGCCCTAGCTGTAGGCTACCATATTTACTGTTGTGAATAGGACAATTGATTTTCACAAAATTATTTTTTTAACACTGTCCAAACCAAATAATTTGACTTTTGATTTAAAATCAATTTATTGCCCAGCCCTATTTTCAAGCAGATGTGATTAGAATATCCAGAAATTGTGCATAAAAGTAAAAGCAGCACTACCTTAAAATAATACTTACTTGTAGAAATCAAACTAGCTGTAAGCATGGTTACAAACTTCAACTATAAGGAAAATTGTCCAGATTGTAGGGCTGTAACTCATGAGTATTTTTACAGTCAATTGATAATTGAAAAAAAATGATCAACTAATCTGATTATAAATCTGCTACTGCTTTCTTCACCTTTTCAGAAAAAAGCACAAGAAAAAGCCATATATAGCAAGAGGCAAGTTGCCGCTATTAACATAAGTCTGTGGATTTCTGATAGTTTAAATGGGGCACATCCACTGCAAATCTATGAGTTTTATTAAATGACAAAAAGTTCCAAATTTGTAGGCAAAAAGGTGCAAAGATTGACCAAGGTGTTGAGATTGACCAAGATAAAACAAAAAATCTAATTATAAGTTGTATATATAGAACGCCGGGAACTTGCATTGAGACATTCAGAGATAAATTAGTCGAGCTGTACAATAATATTACTAGTAAGAAAATGGTAGTAATTTTTGGAGATTTCAATATTGATCTACTAAATCCATATCAACAAAATGTAATTACAGAGTTCATGAACTCTATGTACAGCATGAGTCTGTATCCCACAATAACACATCCCAGTAGAATCACAGTTCACACTGCTACACTTATTGACAACCTGTTTGTTAATATTATTGATAAGAAAATAGAAAGTGGATTATTGATAAATAATATAAGTGACCACTTGCCAACCTTTGCACTTATCCATGGCCACATGGGGGCCAATACAGAAAAATTTTTAAAATCGTTCAGATACAAATCACAAAATGCAATCAGTTATTTTAAAGAGGACCTGCTGAAGCAAGACTGGACAAAAGTCTATGTATCAGATGTAAATGAAGCCTATGACACATTTATAAACATTGTAACCACTCTTTATGAAAAAATTGTCCATTAGTAAAGAAAAAGCTTATAACATAAATTTGCCGATAAGCCATGGTTAACCAAAGGATTACAAAAGGCGTGTAAAAAGAAAAATTTATTACATAAAGCTTTCCTAAAGAAAAGGACAAAAGAAGCAGAGCAGCGGTATAAAACATACAAATATAAGTTAACATATATAATAAGATGTAGTAAGAGAGACTATTACAGTAAAGAACTGGAGAAAAACAGAGACAATATTAAAAATACATGGACAATACTTAACAGTATTCTTGGAAATAAAAACAGAAATACAAGCTACCCAACCGATTTTTCAAAAAATAATAAAACGAATCAGAGTGTGAATGCAGCTTCACCTGCAGATGAATTTAATAACTTTTTTGTTAACATTGGTCCTAATTTGGCTCGAGAAATACCCATTACGGCGCCTACAGGTGATACAATAAGCAAAAACACTGCTATAAAAGACTCCATTTTCATAAAGAACAGACGAGAGAGAGGTCATTGAAATTGTTAAATCGTTTAAAAGTAAAACATCTACGGACTGTGATGGTATTGACATGCTCTTAGTCAAAACTATTATTGAATGCTTAGTGAAACCACTGACGTATATCTGTAATCTGTCTCTCCAAACAGGTATATTTCCCAATGCAATGAAAATAGCTAAAGTAATTCCGATATACAAGACGGGTGACAGAGGGGAATTCTCAAACTATAGACCAATTTCACTATTGCCGCAATTTTCCAAGATACTTGAAAAATATTCTATGAGAGAATTGACAACATCATACTGAAGAATAATTTATTGTGTGAGTAGCAATATGGGTTCAGACACAAGAGGACAACTGCATTTGCTCTAATGGAATTTATAGAAAAAATATCAACTGCCATTGAAAATAAAAAGTATTCAGTTGGGGTATTCCTGGATCTTAAAAAAGCATTTGATACAGTGGATCATAATTTATTATTAAAGAAACTACAAAATTGTGGTATTAGAGGGGTAGCACTGTACTGGTTATGTAGTTACTTAAAGAATAGATATCAGTATGTATGTGTTAGTAACAAAAACTCACAGTTACTGAAGGTTACTTGTGGAGTCCCACAGGGTTCAGTTTTGGGACCATTGTTATTCAATATGTATATAAATGATATATGTAAAGTTTCAGAAAAAATGGACTTAATATTGTTTGCCGATGACACTAATCTATTATGCAGTGGAAGCAATTTGGAACAACTTTTGGTTACACTCAGAAAGGAATTAGGAAAGCTTAAACTGTGGTTTGATTCAAACAAATTAACACTCAATTTAAGTAAGACAAAATTTATAGTTTTTAACAACCATCACAACAACTTAGTATCTAAACTCAGTGTAAATGGTGTAGAGATTGAAAGGGTATCCAAAACTAAATTTCTTGGAGTAATAATTGATAATAAACTGTGTTGGAAGTCACATATTAATTATATTAAAGGTAAAATATCCAAATCAATTGCAATACTACACAGAGTGAAATATTTGCTGAATCATCCCACACTATATACCTTGTATCATTCATTAATACTCCCATACATGACATATTGTACTGAAGTATGGGGAAATACATATAAAACAAACATATATCCAAAAATATATATATATATATATATCCAGTCTTTATGCTTCAGAAGAGAGCTATTAGAATAATAAACAAAGCTGCTTACAGGGAACCAACAAACCCACTTTTTCTTAAATTAAAAGCTCTCAAGTTGAAAGATCTGGTTGACTTTAAAACTGCAGTAATAATGTTTAAAGTGAAGAATCTATCACTGCCCACAAATATCCAAAAGTTGTTCCAAATAAGGGAGAAACAATATCATTTCAGAGGAACATGTATATTTCAAAAACCTTCAGTGAGAACTACCACCAAGCAACACTGTGTTTCAGTGCAAGGAGTCAGATTATGGAACGATTTTGGACCTGAATTAAAATCATGTACAACGCTTGGACAATTTAAACAAAAACTGAAGGAAGAAATACTCCAAACATACAGTATATACAAGATGACATGTAAAATCACATAAGGATTGTCATATCCAGCCTGCATTGTGTTGTAGCTTAGTTTTTTGTCACATTTTGTCTTAGCTTTGTTCTGAATTGTAATCGCTCTTGTTTTGTTTTTCTTTTGAATTCTTGGATGGAATATGGGTGGGCAATATAAGCTGCGGCTTCAGCCATCACCCATTTCGGATAACTTATGTTGAACTGTATAATCAGAGGAGTTATTGTCTAATTTGACCTTGTTGGATTTTCTTTCCCCCTTTGTTATATTATTCAGTTTCTTTTAACCTGTACTTTTAATCTATCCGAAATAAATAAAGATTCATTCATTCATTCATTCAAATTTTCATGAAAAATGTCTCAAATTTATCACAAAGATGTTCAACATTGATCAAAAAAATTGCACATTTATGAAAAGTAGTAAAAAATGCATGAGGAAAAAACCCACAAAGTTAGGAGATTAGTCACAAGTGGTTTAAGATTGGTCCTCAAAAATATGAGTAGTCATGAGAAAGTTTCCCAATGATGTCAGATGGCGGTAAAGTAACTAAAGTTAATGCAACTAGAAAACTTTAACCATGTAGTATCAATCAATAAACTGTGGTGATGTGAAAATGACAAGGCAGAGTTCTCTCTCAAGTCAGCTTTATTCACAACACCATCATCTCAAAGCAGAAAAAAAGAGATCCACACAGTAAACTCTCGCCCTTAAATATCAGGACTCTTACACTTCACAAGTCACATGTCTCACAAACCACCTTGCATTATAAAGAAAGTCACAATGCATTTTCTCTCCATGATATCACTTCCACTGTCTCCAATGCATCCCCTCTTTAATCCTTTAATTAAACCCCCCACAGTCTCAAGCCTTGCATACCAAAGCTAAGATTCTTGCAGCTTCCTGTAATCACTAAGGGAGCTGCCCTGCCTTTGTTCTGACCTAAAATGTGAGTCACACAACAGGTCCCGTATGTGTGTCCACCACACAAAGCCCCCCCAGCATTTTAGAATAAACAGAACAACAAGAGAATAACCACATGCATGCTGTGATAATATCAATACACATCAGTCCACATGCCGTATAGGCTTCAGCCTCCTGCCATATCTGCTGTAGCTGGGATTCAACGTCTCTGCGGCACTGTCCTGGGGGTTTGCCGTCTGGGGGTGGAAACCTTTTGTCAGCACCTGTGGGTGTTCTGGGGAAACATTACTCTGCGAAGCCCCCCGCGGTGGTCTGCCTCGCCGCGGGGCCCTCGCCAACAGCACCTGCTCATCTGCCACCACAAAAGCGGGTTTGAGTCTGTTTATGCCAATTTTCTCTTTCCTACCCCCCAAATCTAGCAAAAACTGCTTGTCCCCTGTTTCTAGCACTCTGAATGGTCCGTCATAAGGCGGTCGCAGCGGGGTTCGATGCGCATCGTGTCTAACAAAAACAAACTCCGCGTTCTTCAAGGTTTTAGGCACAAAAACGCGCGGAAAACTGTGGTGCGCGGGGCCGGGCAGCGTGCTTGATTCTATGTTGCTCTGCAACAGCTGAGACGGGGAGGCGTCTGGCGCAGGGTTATGGGAGAAACTCCCCAGGCAGCCGGAGTGGCTGCGCAAACACAAGCTCCGCTGGGGAGGCTTCTATGTCCTCTTTAGGCGCAGAACGCAACCCCAATAACACCCATGGTAACTTGTCAACCCAATTTGCATCCGTCAGTGACGCCCTGAGAGCCAGTTTCAATGACCTATGAAAACGTTTGCATAACCCGTTAGCCTGCGGATTGCACGCGGTTGTGCGGTGAATTGTGACACCTAGGCTGCGGGCCATTGTCGACCAAAGCTCGGACACAAATTGAGGGCCTCTGTCAGACGTAATGTCCGACGGAACGCCGAAGTGCGCCACCCAAGCTGTTAAAAACGCGCGCGCCACCTCCTCGGCTGTGGTTGATGCCAGCGGGACCACTTCAGGCCAGCGCGTGGTGCAGTCCACCATTGTCAGAAGGTGTGTGCACCCTTGTGACAGCGGGAGGGGGCCCACGAGGTCCACAAGAACGTGATCGAACCTCTTGGCCGGAATGTGAAACGGCTCCAAAGAGCCCTCGTGTGCTTGTGTACTTTGGCTCGTTGACACACCGTGCAGGCTGCTGCCCACTCCTTAACTTGTTTGCGGAGGCTCGGCCACACAAATTTCTCTCCTACCATTTTGACTGACGCGCGCACTCCAGGGTGCGCCAAGGAATGAACCGAGTCAAAAACGCGGCGGCGCCACGCGGCCGGTACTACTGGACGCAGCCGTCCCATGGAGACATCGCAGATTAGGGGAGGCATACCGTCTTGCAGCACCCTGCTCTCTGTCATATCCGGCTCTAGGGAGCCGGGCAATCAGAGCCAGGGGCAAGCCAGTGAGTCGTGATATTTTATTCAGGGTAAAGGGGAAGGGATGAGGAGAGCACAGATACTCATGCAGACGTACACTCACAGGTTGCACAGCGCAGAGGTAAGCAGCTCGTACCGGACGTGGGGGTAGCAAGACGTACATACTCACAGCGGGATACAAACACAGGAATGCTGCAAGAGGAGTATAAGCTGACACCAGACGAAGGGGCTTCAGCTTAGCAATGTGTTTATGTCGCAGCCCCGAGTCATCGAGGCTGCTCCTATTTATCCTCATTGGCAGCGCCCCAGCTGATGAAGACTAATTGGCCCCAGCCGTCCATAATGCTGCCAGCTGGGGGCCAGCTGAGACGCTGCTCAATGGGAAGCAGGGATGAGGGAAAACATGGGCTGAGTGCCGAGACGGCATCTCAACCCATGGTGACAGAGCCCCTCCCTCAAGGTCGGGCTCCTGAACGACCAGGAACATCCCAGCCCCCCCCCCCCCCCCACACACACACACACACACCTAGGGTGGGAGGAAGGGAGGCGGACCGGAGGGGAAGAAGCCAAGGGAAGGACAACACCAATGGGGCAATGTAGGGTAGCGGGAAAGAAAAACCCAAATACAATACTGACAAAACAGAATAATTAACCCAGGTACAGATGGGGAGAAGAACTGGGTCAGCACGCCGGTTACATACTACCCAGAGAGTACCAACCATGCGTGACCCAGAGCAAGGAAAAAAAGAACCACCAAAAAGGTACAGGGCAAAAAATGCTGAGTACGGTTAAATAAAGGGGAACCTATACACAGCGCTAATTTAAGTACATACACACACAGTCACCAAGAAAAGTGAGGGTGACTGGAACAAATGACAATTATAGAGCATGGTGTTACGGAAAACAAGGCACATGACTCTATAATGAAACAACAGGACAAAAAAGAAATACTGAGTGCAGGCAAAGAAAAACCCACACACACGAATATATAAATACTCAGTCAACTAAAGAAATGAAAGTGACTGGAATAAATGGATAACTGCAGAGCATGGTGTTACGGAAAACAAAACATAACTCTACAATACAAAAAACGAGGCTAAAAACATGGCACAAAAAGTAAAATGCTGAGCATGAGCGATGGAAAACACAGCACTATAAAAACGAATCCACCAACAGGACAACACATTACACCCGAGTGACCTTAATAACAAGAGAAAAAGTGACACCCGAGGTGAATGGCAGGCAGAGTCCAAAAATGGCCGAGATGGCTCCGGAGATCTCCCCGCCCATTGTCCAGCTGGCGAATCAGGGAAAGAGAAGTGTTCGGACGGCGAACTCTGGACCCAGATCCCAGGAATCCAGTCCACCGGCAGCCGAACCAGGCTGCCCAGAGGGAAACAGACCAGTGGGGGGAACCAGATCACCGAACCGAAAGTTCTGTGGGTCGGGTCGTCGACCCGCATCACTCAACCACCAGGACCGTTGAGACGGGCGAAGGATCAGAGCGGATCCCGGTGGAAGAGGCTCAGGGGAGAGCCGATGACGAGGGCGGCGGGCGTCAGGCCGCAGGAAAACGGCCACCTCCTCACCGGACCTGGACAATACTGGGGCAGCACCCACGTCGGACCCCGATCGGGCCTCAGGCGAACCCACGTTGGACCCCAACTGGGTCTCGGGCGAACCCACGTTGAATACTGCACCAGAACCGACCTCCAACGTTGAACACGGACCCTCCAGCACCACGAGGAACAGCAACTCCTTGCCGGTGACCCTGGAAGAAGGCTCAGAAGAGAAAACAGAACCGGGATCAGGATCACCGGCAGCGCCAGAACCCGGCGAGACGAGCTCAGACGCAGCGGACGGCTGCACCCGGCTCGTCTCCCCTGGAGATAGGCTGAAGTGCTCGGGGATAAAAAGAGAGAAAAGAAAGAAGAGCACTCGCCTGATCTCGGGTTCTGACGCCGTCCAGGACTGCGAAGATCCAGGATCCGTCGTCAGGAGGTCGTTGTCAGGCTCCCATCTAGCCGCGTCGGGCCCCGCAGCCAGCACGATGGTCAGCGCAGCTTGAGATCCCTCCAGCTCAGGTAACCCCGCCGACGATCCACTCGGCGTGAAGCCAGAAGAATCTCGTCCCGCCGGACCGAACCGCTCCTCCGTGGAGACCCGGGGACGCTCAGTCGTCGGCGTAGACTCCACGCAGCAGTCAGTCCCCCTCCTCCGTCCGCAATGTAGCTGCGGAACCACAGGCCCTCTCCATATCCCACCACGTTGACCCGGAGCCGGGGACCGCTCGGCGGAGAGAGACACAGAGGATGCGGGATTAGGCATACAGGTTACAGCAGGTGGGGAGAGTTCAGGGAGCTGCGAACCCTGAACTTCTCCAGGGATGTGACAGAGCAAATCATTAAGCAGGTGTGAAAAAACAATGACTTGCCTGCCCCCTGGAGGTTGAGTATCGCCTGCTGTAGTGGAATCTGCTTCTTCCTCTCCCCGCCCGGCGATAACGGAGGACCCCCCGGGGATTCGTCTGAGGGTCGCTCGCGTTGTCTCCAGCTGAGAGCTCACCAGGCCGGGATTCCAGGCACACACAGCGGTCAGGAAGCGCGTCGAGGAGGAGGGGGAAACAGCCAGGGTGAGCCAGCCCGAATGTCCAGGAATGACAGCGGGGGAACGAGGCTCAGGGGACGAGGCTGTAGAATCTCCACACAGACGAGGCGAAGGGATGACAGCTGCGTGGGAGGAACGGTCCTGACGATGACCCAGAACTGGATCCGGACGAGGTTCGTGCAGAGGTGACTCGGCGATGTGATGACGACTACTCCCAGGGGACGAATGAGGGGGAAACCCAGGATTCGCCGCTCCAGATCGGAGATCGAGACGAGGAAGGCGTCGAGCACGGGAAAGCTTCGTAGCCCTGAAGTCCTCACCATCAATCTCACTGCCGCCGCCACATGCCTGAAGGTGGTGACAGGAAACACAGTGGAGCTCGCGTCAGCCACTCGACCCCAGACATAACTGCTGTCAGCTGCGGCTCCTTGAAGGGAATCCCGAGTGACGTGGCGCAGGTCGGGGGAAGTCCTCTGGTTGGCGCGAACTCCCGGACTGGAATAGCGGCAGGAACGGGACTCCGAAGCGGGGAAAGACGTCGCCCACTTCGACTCCCTGCCGGGATTTCCATCCACCCCGTGGAGCTTCTCTCGCTGTGTACCTGCAGCGTCTATCCTGGCACTGTCCTCCAGATGGTACAGAGAGTGAGGGTGACAGTCCAGGAGTTCCTCAGCACGGCCCGGATGCCAGCGTCTCGCGTTGGAGGCGTCGTGCAGGGTGAAGAATGTCCCGTCGACAGCCTCCGAGATGGACCTCAGCTCGTCCCCCTGGCGCCGGAAGTGACTCCTGGGAAACGGCATGCTAGCAGCGTTGACACCCGGACAGAAAGGTACATTTCCACAGCGACTCACGGCCGCCGGCAACTCTTCGGGCTGCGACATACTGTCATATCCGGCTCTAGGGAGCCGGGCAATCAGAGCCAGGGGCAAGCCAGTGAGTCGTGATATTTTATTCAGGGTAAAGGGGAAGGGATGAGGAGAGCACAGATACTCATGCAGACGTACACTCACAGGTTGCACAGCGCAGAGGTAAGCAGCTCGTACCGGACGTGGGGGTAGCAAGACGTACATACTCACAGCGGGATACAAACACAGGAATGCTGCAAGAGGAGTATAAGCTGACACCAGACGAAGGGGCTTCAGCTTAGCAATGTGTTTATGTCGCAGCCCCGAGTCATCGAGGCTGCTCCTATTTATCCTCATTGGCAGCGCCCCAGCTGATGAAGACTAATTGGCCCCAGCCGTCCATAATGCTGCCAGCTGGGGGCCAGCTGAGACGCTGCTCAATGGGAAGCAGGGATGAGGGAAAACATGGGCTGAGTGCCGAGACGGCATCTCAACCCATGGTGACACTCTCCAGCCTTAACTTAACCCTGTTGGTCCAGACTGAAGCGCGCGCACATCCGCGTCACCAACCTGCTCCGCGGCCATGGCTTCATAATCTACCCCTACGCTGACTGGGGCCGCCACAGCGCGCGAGAGGCAATCTGCCACTACATTCAGTTTGCCCGCCACATGCTGAATATCAGTGGTAAACTCTGATATCCCGGCCAGCTGTCTCTGCTGCCGGCCTGACCACGGTTCAGAAACCTTGGCCATCGCGAATGTTTGCGGTTTGTGGTCAACAAAGGCGGTGAAAGAGCGTCCTTCTAGCCAGAACTGAAAGTGGCGGATGGCCAAATGGAGAGCCAGCAGCTCCCTGTCGAACGCGCTGTATTTACGCTCGCTATCGCGCAAGATCCTGCTGAAAAATGCGAGGGGCTGCCAAACCCCGGCTACATGTTGTTCCATGACTGCCCCTATGGTCACCTCTGATGCGTCAGTGGTGAGCGCTATGCGGGCCATTGGGTCTGGGTGTGCCAACAACGCAGCCTTTGCCAAGGCTGCTTTCACCTCCGAGAACGCTTGGTCCCGCTCCGGGGGCCACTCGATCTTATCCGCGGGTTTCTTTTTTTTGAGCGCGGCGTACAGCGGCTGCATGAGTTGCGCCGTGCGGGGGAGAAAACGGTTATAAAAATTCACCATTCCCAAAAACTCCTGCAACGCCCTGACCGTCTGCGGCTGGGGAAAATCTGCTACCGCACGCACTTTGTCAGGAAGCGGAACTGCCCCTTCGGGGGAGATGCAGTGTCCCAAAAAATCGATCTGCGCCACCCCGAACTGACACTTCGCCGGGTTGATTATTAACCCGTGATCTCCCAACCTTCGGAAAACTGTGGCCAGGTGTTTTTCATGTTCGTCTTCGGACGCGCTGGCTACTAAAATATCGTCCAAGTAAACGGACACGAAAGGGAGATTGCGAAGCACCGCGTCCATCATGCATTCGAACGTCTGAGCAGCCCCTTTAAGTCCGAATGGCATGCATAAAAACTCGAATAGGCCAAACGGAGTTATTACCGCTGTTTTGGGTATGTCCTCAGCGCGCACTGGGACTTGGTGGTAACCGCGGACCAAGTCTATTTTAGAAAAAACGCGCGCCCCCGCCAAATGAACGGAAAAATCTTGGATATGTGGGATTGGGTAGCGGTCGTGCGCTGTAGCGTTGTTTAACCGGCGGAAATCCCCACAAGGTCGCCATGCTCCGTCAGCTTTCGGGACCATGTGTAGCGGGGAAGCCCAAGGACTGTTTGAACGTCGGATAATGACCCACCTCTCCAGGTTGGCAAACTCCTCGCGCGCTATGGCCAGTTTAACTGCGTCCAAGCGCCGAGCTTTTGCAAAAACGGGCGGTCCGGTAGTGGTAATAAAATGCTCCACCCCATGTTTAGTGACTGTTGCCGAAAATGTGGGGACCGTGAGTGCTGGAAACTGAGTGAGCAGTGTGTGGAACTTACCGCTTGCAGCTGTGACGTTGGCTCGTGCTGTTGGCAGCGTCACTCGCGCTGTACAGGGGATAGAATTAAAAGAAAGTGCATTAACCAGGCGCCTGTTAGCGAGATCAACCAACAAACCATATGAGCACAAAAAATCAGCCCCCAACATATTGAAATTTACTGCTGCTACAACAAAAGTCCACTCAAATGCACGGCCGTGTAGAAACAGAAGCAGAGTCTTCTCACCAAAGGTCTTAATCTCCGAGCCGTTCGCTGCCGTCACCCGGGGACCTCTGGAACCAGCTAGTCTGTCCGCGTAGGAAGGTGTGATGAAACTCAACTGGGAGCCTGTGTCGATGAGGAACTGCCTCCCGGATCGTGTGTCCGACAAGTAGAGCAGCTTGTTCTCTTCCCGGAGGGCCGCGGCTGCTACTGACCCCCGGTCTTGGCGTTTCCCGAACGCCTGAACTGCCACGGTAGTACACATTTGCGTGCCCTCTCTGCGAAACGGCGATGATAGAAACAAAGGACGTCCGATCCGCGTTCCCTGGCCCCTGCCGCCGCCGTCGTCGGTGAGTCTGGCACCGCTGCCTCTGGCCCCTTGTCGTCTCCGGTCGTCGCGCCGAGTTCCGCTGCCGCGGCCGTGGCTGCGCGCCACTTGGTGGCGTTGACAATCCGCTGCGCCTCTCTGCCCAGCGCGCGGTAGTCCCGTTGGACCAACAGTGGCGAACTGGCCAGGGTCGCTCTCGCTGCTGACGGTAGAATCCTGAGGAAAAGGTGGGTGAAAATGAAGTGATCGTTGTCAGAGTCTTTCAGCCTCAACAACTTCTCCATCAGGTTCGTGGGCATGTCATTTTCCAACTCCGTCAGCGCCAGGAGCCTCTCTGCTCACTCCTCCGCCGAGGGGGTGAATTGCTGGATGAGTGCAGCCTTCAGCGTGCCGTATTTGTCGCTGTCTGGTGGCTGGTCGATCAGGCTCTTCACATGCTGGACCGTGTTGTTGTCCAGCTTTGCGACTACGTGGTAGAATTTTGTGGCGTCTACCGATATCCCCCGGAGGTTGAACTGCGCCTCAACCACGTTGAACCAGGAGCGCGGATTGTTCTGCCAGAAGTCCGGTAGCTGGACTGTGGCGGCATTTGCTTGGCTGGGGGCTCCTGACGAGGCTGGCCCAGGGGAATTCTCCTCTTGCATGATACGTCTCGGGTGACCAGTGTGGTGATGTGAAAATGACGAGGCAGAGTTCTCTCTCAAGTCAGTTTTATTCACAACACCATCATCTCAAAGCAGAAAAAAAGAGATCCACACAGTAAACTCTCGTCCTTAAATATCAGGACTCTTACACTTCACAGGTCACATGTCTCACAAACCACCTTGCATTATAAAGAAAGTCACAATGCATTTTCTCTCCATGATATCACTTCCACTGTCTCCATTGCATCACCTCTTTAATCCTTTAATTAAACCCCCCACAGTCTCAAGCCTTGCATACCAAAGCTAAGATTCTTGCAGCTTCCTGTAATCACTAAGGGAGCTGCCCTGCCTTTGTTCTGACCTAAAATGTGAGTCACAAAACAGGTCCCGATGTGTGTCCACCACAAAACCTTTATTTGTAGAGCTCCTTTCCTATAAATTAATGTAATTCGCGGTGCTTCAGAGATTGAAAAGTTGACAAGGGGAAAAAAATTAATTAAAATATAAAATAAATTACAAAATGAAGGAAAAAAGTTAAAGAAAAAATATTTAAAAACAATGCCAACCTGCTATAGCAGTATGATATAAGCAGAAATATTAATTACCAACACCACTGTTTTTTTTCTCCTCAGTTTCCCTGCCATTCTCTCCTTTTTATGTTCTGGGTTGCGGGTTTTAGACCTATTGAATCCATGTAATCAAGCAGTGTTATTACGTTTGGTCAGAAAGTATCTGAGGGTCTAAGTGAAAGAGGTTGAAGACATTTTTTCCTCAGGACTGTGGCCTGAGAGCAATTATTAACCACTGATGTAAATGGCTCCCAGCAGTTTTAAGTTATACTGCAAATTATATTGCCACATACCCCAGAAAGAAAAACCCTGTAATACCTTTCCTAGTACAGGTTAATGTGGATGTTAAACAAGTCATCAAGTTATACCTAATTTACCGCAATAAGCCTGGCTGTGTTCTGAAGGCCTATAAAGCCTTTAGCAGCTGATAGCTAACAACAGCTGCAGTGGTATCACCTCAAATCAAACACAGCACCAAGTGCAGTCCATCTGCGGGAAATTCATTCAGTTGAAACGTTAACTGGCCCAAAACAGGCATAAATGTGATGTTGTTTATTATATTAATATGTTGTATTATTGTATGATATGGGTGGTGGCTCCGCCTTTCCAATTCCGCCGCCACCCGGGGTATGAAGGGCTGATGCGGAAAAGGCGCAGCCTCTTTGACCACCTCTCTGCCTAGCGGGAGCGTCTGTCAGTAATACTGTGAGTCATATAATAAAGTCCTGTTCAGTTCACCACTCGTCTCATTATTGTGCCACGTTTTACAGACATAACATTTGGCGACGAGGATAAAGTATGGATGCAGGTGTGTCGTCGTTTAGTCCGTTTTTGCAGACTCCGGGGGAGCCTCCAGTGCCTTGGACGAGGTGGTTCGCCGCGTTTCAGAACTATCTGGTGGCACTAAACATCAGCGAACTGAAGAAGGTACGAGCAAGGGCAATTTTGGTCCATAATTTGGGTATGAAAGGACAACTTAGGCTGCATGTCCACCAAACGCGTTTTTTCAGCTCTGGGCGGCTATTTTCCATTCATTCTCTATGTAATCCAGCATTTACAGCGCTGAGTGCCCACAGCACTGAAACACTCTCGGCGGTGGCCGTTTTTTGTCGCAGCACTCAGAGCGCTCAGAGTTGAAAAAAGTTCAACTTTTCAGAGACTGCAGCTGAGGTTGTTAGTGTCAGACCTTAAGCAGCCAATCAGAACTGCTGCGTGGGCGGGACATAGGACACCAGTACTAGTCTGTACTCAGACTCCTGCTTTCCGTGTCATCCAGAGCTGCTAGAAAATGTTTCCTGTCCATTGTTATTTAGAGACTGCTATTAAAAAAATCTGTAAAAAGTCTGACAATAGGAAAAGCAGGAGTGATGAGCTGAGAGTGACAAGCTGTTGCAGGGATACAGGGCACAGACTTTTTTTCCCCAAAGCGCAGCTTACAAATGCTGAAAAAAAAAAAAAACTTAGGGCGGCTGGCCAACAAAAAACGCATTTGGTGGACAAACAGCCTTATCCTTTCTACTTTGGGAGCTAGCAATAGCTTTGATGACATCGATGAGCAAATGGTGCAACATTTTCTTGCGCCTACAAACATCATCATCAGGAGGGTCCAGTTTCGGCAGTGCCTCCAGCGGGCCAATAAGTCGGTGCAGCACTACGTTGCAGACCTACAGCAGCTGGCTGGGGACTGCCAGTTTGGGGAGTTAGAAGAAGAAATGGTCTGCGACCAGCTGGCAGAGGACACGCTGTGTTCCTCACCTCGTTTGAGATTGCTTACACACTCTGGCAAACTAACTTTAGCCATGGCTGTGGAGATAGCCCAGCAGTGTGAAGCGGCGGACAAGTCATCACACGACTTTGGTGAGAGAGCTACGCTAGGCCGCCATAACGCACAATCTAAGATGCAGGCTGTGGATCCGGACAGCGAAGACAGCAAGCAAGAGGAATGCACTGCAGCTGTAAAGATGAGGTCTGCCCCAGGATCACCCAAATGTTCGGGTTGTGGGTCCACTAAGCACCGGTACAAGGCTAGAGAGTGTCTGGCAAGAGATAAACGCTGTGGCAAGTGTGGACTCCTGCATCACTTTGCCAGGACCTGTAAGAAGTTCGAGCAAGGGGAACGGCAACACAAAGTGGACACCCCTGCTCCAACTCCCACGGTTATCCACACCATTTCCCCAGACACCAACGGCCGTATGTACTGTATGGTGGAACTGGACGGTGTGGAGGTACCATTATTGGTGGACACAGGCGCAGTGTGGTCGGCGCTGAGTTGGCCCACCATGAGGAGTTTCTTCCCATACCATCAATTGAGAGGTCATTTGAAACCTGTATGCGGCCATGGAGGACGGAGGCTGCCCATCGTGGGCTCGGTGGAGGTGACGGCCAATTATAAATCATCGGTGGTCACTAGCCTGAAGTTCTTGGTGACTGGCATGGGCAAAAATGTGATGGGCTACGATCTCTTCTGTGGCCTGGGGTTTTCCATCAGTAGCAGTGTTGGTGAGAAGTGGTCGAGCTGCGGTTTATGGGACCGACCAATCCCAGCAGTGGTGGATGATGCAAATGGGATGAACCTTGGCCGAGTAATCTAGAAAGTGAACAGGACCAACCCCAACCAGGGCTGTCACGGGAGAGTTCCTGCACCAGAGCCCAAGTTACCCTAGCTGAGGGAATTGGGCGGCGCCGTAGAATCAGAATCAGAATCAGATTTATTGCCATTGTTCATGTAGTACACAAACTAGGAATTTGTCTCGGTGCCATGCTGCAACATTAAAAACATGATGAGATAAAGAGATAAACTAAAAAACTAAAGGACTAAAAACGTGCAATAAGTGTAGAAAAATAAGTAATAATAATAATAATAATAATAGTAGTAATAATGAGTAATACTAGTCAAGGCAGTTTTAAATAAATTAGCAAGTAGCAGATAATATGGGGTACCACAGTGCAGTTGATAATGCAACAGAAAAACAGTGATGAATGTCATGAGTCTGGTTGAGCTGCTGTACATAGTGCACGGGAGTCAATAAGTCACTTAATGTTCAGCAGTCTGATGGCAGAGGGGAAAAAGCTATTCATGTGCCGGGAGGTTTTAGTCCGAATGGACCGAAGTCTTCTACCTGAGGGGAGGGGGGCAAACAGTACGTGACCAGGGTGTGAAGGATCGGCTATGATCCGGCCAGCACGCCTCCGGGTCCTGGAGATGTACAGGTCCTGGAGAGATGGGAGCTTGCAGCCGATCACCTTCTCAGCAGTGCGCACGACGCGCTGCAGCCTTAGTCTGTCCCTGGCAGTGGCTCCTGCATACCACACAGTTATGGAGGAGGTGAGGATGGACTCGATGATGGCCGTGTAGAACTGCACTAACATCTTGGTGGGTAGCTTGAGCTTCCTCAGCTGCCGCAGAAAGAACATCCTCTGCTGGGCCTTTTTGATGAGGGAGCTGATGGTTGGCTCCCATTTGAGGTCCCGGGTGATGGTGGTGTCCAAGAAGCGGAAGGAATCTGCAATGGTGATGGGAGAGCCTGTGATGGTGAGGGGGGGCAGGGGGGTTGTGACTTTCCTGAAGTCCACAATCATCTCCGCTGTCTTCAGAGCGTTCAGCTGCAGGTTGTTGTGGCTGCACCAGGACACCAGCTGGGCCACCTCTTTCCTGTAGACGGACTCGTCGCCATTGGAGATGAGCCCGATGAGGGTGGTGTCGTTCGCAAACTTAATCAGCTTAACAGACTGGTGGGAGGAGGTGCAGGAGTTGGTATAAAGGGCGAAGAGTAGGGGGGAAAGTACACAGCCCTGGGGTGATCCGATGCTGATGCTAACAGAGTCCGAGACAGACTTCCCCAGCCGCACATGCTGCCTCCGGTCCGTCAGGAAGTCGGTGATCCACCTGCAGAGGGAGTCAGGCACATCGAGCAGGGACAGCTTGTCCTGGAACAGAGCGGGGCGAATGGTGTTGAATGCAGAGCTGAAGTCCACAAACAGAATCCTGGCGTAGGTTCCCGGGGAGTCCAGGTGCTGCAGGATGGAGTGGAGGGCCAGGTTGACTGCGTCGTCCACAGACCTGTTGGCACGGTAGGCAAACTGCAGCGGGTCCAGGAGGGGAGTGGTGATGGACTTGAGGTGAGACAGGACCAGGCGCTCAAAGGACTTCATGACTACAGAGGTGAGCGCTACAGGTCTGTAGTCGTTAAGTCCAGTAATCCGTGGCTTCTTGGGGACAGGGATGATGGTGGAGGATTTGAGGCAGGTCGGCACGTGGCATTGCTTAAGGGAGGTGTTAAAAATGTCTGTGAAGACAGGAGCCAGCTCTTTCGCACAGTGTCTCAGGGTGGAGGGAGACACACCGTCCGGCCCGGGGGCCTTGCGCGGGTTCAGTCTGGAGAACTGTCTGTGCACGTCTTGCTCACTGATGACAAGGGCAGGGGGGGGGAGGAGGAGGAGGGGGGGACCGCTTTTGATGAATTAGGGGCCGAGGAGGCAGTGGAGCTGGGTGGAGTGGGGGAGTTGAACACAGCTGACGAGGTGTCAAAACGGGCGTAATGTTGGGACAGTTTTTGACAAAGGGCTTTGTCATCCTGACCTTTAGAAGCCTGAGGCCGATAGTTGGTGATTTGCCTCAGTCCTCTCCACACAGAAGCCGAGTCATTAGCAGTGAACTGCTGCTGGAGTCTCTCAGAATACACAGATTTAGCTCTCCTCAGCTCTCTGTTAAACCGATATTTGACCTCCCTGTCTCCACTTTTCAACGCTGCTTCCTTCTCCTTCCTGATCTGTCTGAGCTTGGCAGTGAACCAGGGCTTATCATTAGAGTATCTCACCCTGGTGCGCGATGGGAGAATGCTCTCCTCACAGAAGTTGATATATGAGTTCACAGTGTCTGTGTACTCATTAAGATCATGTGTGGCTCCTTTAAACATGTCCCAGTCAGTTATTTCCATGCATGTGTTCAGATTCTCTCCAGCTTCACTGGTCAATTTCTTCGTGGTGGTCACAACAGGTTTAGTGAGTTTCAGTCTCTGTCTGTATGTGGGGATGAGGTGGACCATCACGTGATCAGATAGTCCGAGCGCAGCGCGGGGAACAGCGCGATATGCGTCCTTCACTGTGGTGTAACAGTGATCCAGCGTGTTAAATCCTCTGGTTGGACATTTAATAAACTGTTTGCATCGGGGGAGCTCGTGACTCAGATTGCTCTGGTTAAAGTCGCCCACCACAATAACCAGGGAGTCTGGAAAAGTCCACTCGGTGTGTTGGATGTGATCCGCGAGCACGCGCTGAGCTTCGCGCGTGTCCGCGTCGGGAGGGACGTACACAGCGACGAGGATGAATGAGGCAAACTCCCGCGGGGAATAAAATGGCTTGCAGTTAATAAAAAGAAATTCCAGGGCGGGAGAACAGTGTTTGGAAATTACCGTTACATCAGAGCACCAGCTGCTGTTGATGTAGAAGCAGACTCCTCCTCCAATAGACTTACCGGAGAGCTCTGTGACGCGATCAGCACGAAACAGCTGAAATCCCTCGAGGCTGATCGCGCTGTCCGGTATGTTCCCTTTAAGCCAGGTCTCAGAGAAACAGATAACAGAGGAGGAAGCGAGGTCCTTAAATCGCATCAGCAGTCTTAATTCTTCTACCTTGTTCAAGAGAGAATTGGCATTGGATAGAAATATGCCAGGCAAGGCTGTTCGCGTGCTTCTCCTTTGCAGCCGAGCGAGAATCCCCCCTCACTTTCCTCTTTTACGCCGTCTTACTCTTTGAGCCAAACAATGAATCAGATCGGCGGCAGGAGCTAAAAATACTGGGAGAAGGTCCGTGGGAGTAAGAGTCCTGATATTTAATAACTCTTCACGGGTGTATGAGCTGGCAGACGCACAATCGATGAACAGAAACAAACAAATTAAAAAAAATTAAAGGGCAGCGAAACACCATGGCGACCACTGTGGGCGCCATCTTGGAAAAGAGGACGCCCGTGATGGCAGATGGAGTCGAGTGGCTGACTCATTCTGCTTCCGGAGTTTGGCTGTTAGGTACTGAGAAGCAGGGGGTCACAACGGCTTCACCGGCATCTAAAATGAAAGCAAGGGGGGCAGGACCGGTTGGCACGGTTAAACGACGGGCCACGCAGGAACACTGGAAGCCGAGCAGGGCTCCTCTGGGGGTCACTGATGTGGTCTGACCCAGAGCAGAGGACCGACTGAGAGCAGCCCACAGGAAGCGGAGGAGACAGGAGTACCAGGGGCGGCTACAAGTGGTGGCTGTCCGGGAGGACGGTTACCTGCAGCTGACAGATGGTACAAAGAGACACCCCAACGAGCTGTGGCATGTTTGTGAGGAAGGTGAGGCGCTTCAGTACCGGTGTGGGTCATCCCTGGGCACCAAGAAGAGGCGACGCTCTGGTCGGGACCCGCCTGATGGGTCTCCAGGGTGGGTGGGCTCTCCATAGAGTGTGACTGATGAGTTAAAGGGGGCAATGTGTTCACGGTGTGTTATTATTAATTGCCCATGTGAAAAAGGGAAAACCCAAGTAATTTTTGTGTTAACATATGTGGGGGGTTTGTTTTACTGTGTGAATGGTTGAATATTGATGTGTGCATTGTTCTGATTACGTAGGTAGTATGTCAATATGGTTAATACACAAAATTACTATGTGAGCTGTCCATGGTGCAGAGTGATTGTCTGATGTGTTTAGCACATGGGGCTGTGGTGTGGGCTGCCCAGGCTGTGGGGTTAATGTATATATTGACATATATGGTTATTAAATGGTTTATTGAATTCAAGTTTGAGGTTTTACCTCTATGTATATATGTTTATGGGGTTATTTTACATTACATTAGGAACATGGCAGTTTTTTATTTCATGGACTATATATTGATAAAGACGGCAGAAAAATCTGTCTGGCCGTGTGGGGGTGGGAGAGTAGTCCACTTGTTCCCCTCTAGTTTTAGTTGTTTGTGTATGCATGGATAGGCCTAATTATCTTATTTATTGTTAGAGTGTGATTCGGGCACTACATTTGGGAGGGTCTAATTGGTGTGCATGCGTTTTGGACTTTTGAAGGGGGGAGAAATGTGGTGTTGTTTATTATATTAATATGTTGTATTATTGTATGATATGAGTGGTGGCTCTGCTTTTCCGGTTCTGCCGCCACCCGGGGTATAAAGGGCTGATGCGGAAGAAGCCCAGCCTCTTTGACCACCTCTCTGCCTAGTGGGAACGTCTGCCAGTAATACTGTGAGTCACATAATAAAGTCCTTTTCACTTCACCACTCGCCTCATTATTGTGCCACGTTTTACGGACATAACAATAAATTTGTAAAATACCTTGCTAAAATACTTCTACCATAAGTGACCAAGTTAGCAAAATCAGCTAACAGCTAATGAAAATTCATAGCAGTTTTTTGCTGGTACAAACCGGCTCTTCTGCAGTCCCTGAAGTATGACATACTGACGGTCCTGACTAGCAAACAATTTTACTGTCACATTAAATGTCACAATTCACAAATATATACAATATATTTTATCAAATGGAGGGCTACTTACCCAAAACAAAGAAGTCCTTCCCTGCAACTAAATCCACAAATGACCAGCAAAAACTGTGCAGATTGAAAGCCGATCAGCTCCTGCTTTGATGAGCCGACTGAAGCAGGGTCGGCCTGTTTAGATGAGGATTAAATGGCGAGCCAAGTTGAGGCAAAAGTGCACAGAGCAGCATTGGCTTCTCAGGTGATGGTCAGACCTAATGCTGCTCTCACTGAGGGCTGGGAAAATGCAGATCTACAGCAGATGCTTATCTGACGTCATAGATCAGATAGCCAAAGTATCTGGTGCCAGCAAGACATATGTGTGCTGTCTGGGTCTTTACTTGTACAGATTTACTTTATTTGCCTCTTCAGCTCTTCTTTGAGACCCGATGCAGCAGCATCACGAGTTCAGCCATGAGTCAAGGAAAAGGAAAATCATGACATAATGTACATATTATTTGATTTAAAATAATTTTTACATTTGGTGGAATCTGTAATTATCAGACAATGAGCATTGAACAGAGCTGATCATGGTTCTAGCTGCTGGAATCAAGACTGAGCAGTGTTCAATAAGGAGGATGGCATTTGTGAAGGGCTTTTGTTTTGGATCTGGAGGTACTTTGATGGGTTTCAGAGTTTATAGCTTGTATTTTTATTTTTCTAATGTGTATTATTAAAGTCCTCTAGTTCCAGCCACACAGACCTGTATGTGCAGATACCGGTGGGTAGGTCTTTTCATGTGTGATGCAAGTCGATAAATGGACATCTGTAGATACACCTGTTATGTCTGAAAATGAGGGACAGCGGAGGCGGTGGCTGTGCTGAACGGGGGTTTTAATAATACAGCTGGTAGCACGTGGAACCCACGAACATTAGCTAGCAAGCTAACTAACTGGGAGTACAGGCTGGTGTTATCTAGACGCAGAGCGCCAACAGAGAGTGGGCTGCTGCCAACAGTCCCTTATTGTAACCACGGCGTGATGACGTCACCCGTGCCTGCGCCATCATATGGCGCATACATACTTATGGGAATGCATAACAACACCTACTATTAGAGGTGCCAGCTGTCCCGTTTTTTGCCAGGACATCTCATTTATTGGGCTAAATATGTTTGTTCCAAGCGGGATGTGCGTTGTCCCATTATTCAAGGCTGCCTTAATGAAGGGCTAGGCTGGGCTGAAGCCCAAGGGCCTACGAAGATCAGGGTCTATCATGAGCCAATGAAAAAGATCACATTATTGTTCATTGGTCATATTCTATGTCCACCACTTGATATTCATGTGTGGCTGCTGACTGGTCTAATTTACAAGTGTCTCATGTAGGTACCACGTAACAATAGCCTATCAGAGGAATTGTTTTGCCATGTGACTACGTGAGAGGCAAGAAGTAATTAGCTGGGTCAAAATGTCTGGAAAAAAGTTTGAAAGTGGTGCTCATAAAATTATTGAGAGGAAAAAGTGCTTAGAGAAAACTAATTGCTCAAAAAAATCCCAAAGCATAAAGGATTTTTTTAAAGCTGGACCACTGAGTGGAAGAGGCTGCTAATTGTACCTTTGCTGTACCCAGGAGACAGGTGGGCCGTTAAAGCACTCACCTGGAGGAGAGGGGTGAAGGGAGAAGAAAGGCCATGATTGCTTACATCACACAGCTGCGCGTGGGACAGTGGACTCCAAACTTGGTAAAAAGTAGACTGGATCAAACAGACATCCATAGAGTATGATGATATTCATAAGCTGGACTTAAAGGACATAATAAAGGATTTTACTTTAAAGAAGACCAGGAGAAAGCACTTCTAAAAAGGTAAGATATGCTATTTGCAGTGTTTCCAGCCACCTGTGCAGGTTTTCCATTGCTGCAGTTGTGTATTGTTTGACTCCCACTTCATGGGAGATGACCAAGGAGGACACCACTGTTGAAAACAAATCATAAAAACGCCAGACTGGAATTTGCCAAACTGCATGTTGACAAGCCACAAAGCTTCTGGGAGAATGTCCTACGGACAGACTAAACAAAGCTGGAATTTTTTGGCAAGGCACATCAGCTCTATGTTCACAGACGCAAAAATGAAGCATACCAAGAAAAGAACACTGTCCCTACTGTGAAACATGGAGGAGGTTCTGTTATGTTCTGGGGCTGCTTTGCTGCATCTGGCACAGGGTGTCTTGAATCTGTGCAGGGTACAATGAAATCTCAAGACTATCAAGGTATTCTAGAGAGAAATGTGCTGCCCAGTGTCATACAGCTTGGTCTCAGTCACAGGTCATGGGTCTTGCAACAGGATAATGACCCAAAACACACAGCTAAAAACACCCAAGAATGGCTAAGAGCGAAACATTGGACTATTCTAAAGTGGCCTTCTATGAGCCCTGATCTAAATCCTATTGAACATCAGTGGAAGGAGCTGAAGCATGCCGTCTGGAGAAGGCACCCTTCAAACCTGAGACAACTGGAGCAGCTTGCTCATGAGGAGTGGGCCAAAATACCTGCTGAGAGGTGCAGAAGTCTCATTGACAGTTACAGAAATCGTTTGATTGCAGTGATTGCCTCAAAAGGTTATGCAACAAAATATTAAGTTAAGGGTACCTTCATTTTTGTCCAGGCCTGCTTCATGAGTTTGTTTTTTTAAAATAATTCTGTTGAACCACAATTCAAACGCATTGTCTGATTTTCATTGGTTAATTTTCATAGAATTTTTATTTATAACCACTTTTGTCAGATTCAAGTTATTTCTGTGACCATTGTGGGTTTTTCTTTCATTAGCAGAGGGGTACCAACAATTTTGTCCGCGGCTGTAGTTGTGTTTTCTAGCTCACAGTTGCATTATTTCTCAAAGAGAAACAAAAATGAGGCTGTAGTGGCTCAGGAGGTAGAGCAGGTTGCAATAACAGGAGTGTTGGCAGTTCGAATCCTACTCTCCTCACCTTGCTGTTGTGTTCTTGGGCAAGACACTTTACCCACCTTGCCTCCAGTGTGATCATGGTTCATGACACTCAGGTATGGATGTGAATAAATGTTCAGTGGCAGTCGGAGAGGCCGTTGGCATGGATTTGCAGCTATGTTTCTGTCTGTCTGCCCCGGGGCAGCTGTGGCTACAGAGGTAGCTTACCACTATCATTGTCTGTAGAGTGAATGAGTAATGGACTCATTGTAAAGTGTCTTTGGGTGTCATGAAAAGTGTTATATACCTGCAATCCACTATTAAAAATATAACTATTACACCTTTTTAAACTGAAATTCTGTATTCTGTAAAATCTGAAATTTCTAGGTATACAGTGTGGTATTTTTTTCCCCTTGTCGTATTAAACATGACATTGAATACCAGTATTTTTTTAAGGTATTGCCAAGGTAAAAAAAAATCCCAGTATTATGGCAGCACTAATGTCCACAACATCGTGGCACCGAGCAATAGTTAAAGCTCTCTGTTCCTTATTTGGCCGTGAGAAAGTTGGTAACCCTACCTACTGTAGTTGTGTTTCAGGTTCTACGAGGGTAAGACACATTAAATTATTTGGATACGCCTGAAGTGCAAAATGTGAACCAACAACGCCACCTCGAGTTACTCTTCCAGGAAAGTACAAAAAGGAACACAGGTTCGAAACACACACTCCAACAACAGTTGTGAGTTCAAATACAAAAATACATTTTATGTAATAAAACATTCATAATGTATTAAGATATAAAATTACCATCACACTAGTTTGTCCCAATTTATCTGGAATTACTGTACAACATCATCAGGTTACATGGCTAATGGAAATAAGTTAGATTCAAAAACATTAAGAAATAAAAAGGAAAACCCCAAACAAATATTGCAAACATGCACAAAGATTAAAAAAGCAGCAAATGAACACGCAAAGCATAAATTCAAGCAGGATCATACAGGGCACAAAAATCAAGCATAATCATGCAAGACAAATTAAATCATGCAGCAAGGTATTAAAAACCGCCATGATACAGCCAGTTAGACAACAGTCAAATGTATGGCGAAGACAAAACAGCAGATTGCTTCCGATCACTGTGTAGACCAGCTGATTCGTGCTTGTAAAAATGTATAATATTCAAACTATGGCCAGCAGTAATTAAAGCTAAATATTTGGCTTTTACATACCAAATTGGAGGCACAGCTTGTGTTAAAGTAATGAGGAGGAAGAACAGCAAGCCACTAGTTAAAAAAATGGAAATGATTACACTCAGTGACCTAAAATAGGAAGCTGTGAGAAAATACAAAAGTGGGTTACCTCGAGAAAATAACCACTGAGCAGCACCGACCCCGACATAGCAGCCAGCAGCACCACCACCACACTGCAAGCAGGAGTGTGGGTGTCAAACACAGAAAAGCCACTTTGTGTATTAATAAATAACTTACTTACATGGATGAGATAAGACATGGCACGCCAGCTACCACAGCAAATAGCATCACTTTGCAAGGTCCAAACAGGCTTCTGCTTGTTACCAGACAGGCATACACTCGTATTGTGAGCAGTGTCAAGTTATAAACACTGAGGCCACACTGCAATTAGTGCAGCGCAATAGATGTGGTCAATCACAGGTGAACGAGTGAGGGAGAAATCCCTCCTGCCACATTTGTCTATGCATACTTTCTCATCTACTTTCATACATTTGGAGACACATGCAGTGATTTTCAGTTCCAAACTGCTCAGCACAATGTTGTTTTTCAAAAAGACCCTGGTGGTGTTCAAGATGGCTCATTTTGACCCACCTCTCCCATCCAAGGAGTCAGCGCAATCCTGCACCTTTGACAACGATTTCTGTGTTGCCATCTCAGTGAAAATCTGAGGTGAGCACATGGAGAACCTGGATCTGTCACTCAAGGATGTGCCCTTAGCTGACTAGGCACTCTCCCAGGGTGGGGAGCTAAAGGTGGATTCACACTACAACATTTGGACTGAATTTTACTGACATTTTGGTAAACATCTGGCTCTGCTGGCAAAAGTTGATGAAAGTTCTTGATAGTTGGTGTTTGTTGTCGAACGCTGGCGAAAGTTGTGTTCCTTGAAAATTTTCAGCATGCTGAAAATTTACCAATGTTTGGAAATAAACATTGATGAAAGCTGTGCTCAGTTTGTAAAAGTTCCTGAGTGCTTGGCTAAATTGCACAGAGCTAGCCTAAGTTGGCCTAAGTTAAGCTCCATTGGGAAACGTCGACTGAAATGCTGGCAGAAGCAAATGTTTTTAGACCAAAACTCACTTCAAACATGCACGGACACAAGAGAAATTCCGAAGAAGTGTCACTGTCGATGGTGCTCGAATGCCAAAAGCAAGAGAAGGGGGAATTAAAAACTGGGAAAAAAAATTATATATACTGTATATGTGACAGCCCCAAAAAAATCTGACTGCAAAATTGACAGTTCTTAATTTTCTGCTCAGTGCGTAATCATTCTCCAGGATTTGGAGAATGATTACAAATTCATGACAGAATCATTACAGAATGATTTGGTTAACAATGTGTTAACCTCATTCTGTCAAGAATTGCCCCTTGGGGCAGAGAGGAAGACCCAAGCGCTGAACTGTGAGTTTGTGAGCTTTATGAATGAATGAATGAATGAATGAATCTTTATTTCGGATAGATTAGATTAAAAGATTAAAAGAAAGGAACAGAATAATATAACAAAGGGAAAAAATCCAACAAGGTCAAATTAAACAATAACTCCTTGGATTATACAATTCAACATAAATTATCCGAAATGGGTGATGGCTGAAGCCGCAGCTTATATTGCCCACCCATGTTCCATCTAAGAATTCAAAAGAAAAGAAAAGAAAAGTGATTACAAATCAGAACAAAGCTAAAACAAAACGTGACAAAACAAAACTAAGCAACAGCACAACACAGACCAGATATGATAATCCTTACGTGATTTTACATGTCATTTTGTATATATGTCTGGAGTATTTCTTCCTTTAGTTTTTGTTTAAATTGTCCAAGTGTTGTCCATGATTTTAATTCAGGTCCAAAAGCGTTCCACAGTCTGACTCCTTGCACTGAGACACAGTGTTGCTTGGTGGTAGTTCTTACTGAAGGTTTTTGAAATATACATGTTCCTCTGAAATGATATTGTTTCACCCTTATTTGGAACAACTTTTGGATATTTGCGGGCAGTGATAGATTCTTCACTATAAACATTATTACTGCAGTTTTAATATCAACCAGATCTTTCAACTTGAGAGCTTTTAATTTAAGAAAAAGTGGGTTTGTTGGTTCCCTGTAAACAGCTTTTTTTAATTATTCTAATAGCTCTCTTCTGAAGCATAAAGACTGGATATATTCAGGTTCAGGTTACTTTATTTGTACCCATAGGTAGATTTGTTTTGCAGTCAGGGGACATCCATATTTACAAACCACATTTACATTCAACATAAAAACAAACACAGGCACACATGAAGCTGACTATAAACATGATAAAAATACTCAAGGCTCCATCAATCAGGACATAAGACAAAGAGATAAGAGAAAAAACAAAGAGATAAGAGAGAAGGGTCATATTAAAAAGTTAGACTAGTCAAAGAGGTTAAAAACTGAAAAGTCTAAAACCCAATAAAAGATTTAGAACCCAAATAAAAAACCGACAAAAATAAATAAATTTAAAATGAAATTAATAAATAGGTAACTAAATTATGTGCAATATATTGTTACAACTTGTTCAACTCTTTGACAGCAGCAGGAACAAAGCTGTTTTTGTAGCGCTGAGTTTTACTTTTTGGGACAGCTAACCTCCCTCTGGAGGGAAGAAGCTGAAAGTGGCAGTGCAAAGGGTGGGAGTCATCATTTAAATGGAGGTAACAATCCTCTGTACCGGTCTGGTGTACAGGGATGTCAGGCTCAGCTGTGACTCACCAAGCAAACGACTGGACCATCTAACTACCTGGTCCAAGGATTTCCTCTATTTCAGTTTTATCTGACCAAACCATGACACTAAAGAAAAGGATAAAACAGATTCAATAAAAGCCCGATAAAACATTGTCATTATGTTTCGGTCAATTTGGAAGTGTGCAAGTTTCCTTAAACAATGCAAATGTTGCTGACCCTTTTTGCACACCCTTTCACAGTTCTCTTCAAAGTTTAAATTACTATCAATAATCGTCCCAAGATATTTGTAGGATTGTACACATTCAGTGGTCTGGCCTTTTAGTACAGTGACTTTGTGCCTGGGAGTTTTCCTCCTAAAGTCAATAATCATATCTTTAGTTTTTGTCGTATTCAGCTGCAGGTAAGAATCCTCACACCAGTGAACAAAATCATCAACAACTGGGCCGTGGCCACTCTCACCATCGTGGAGGAGATTGACAATAACTGAATCATCAGCATACTTTATAATGTGTCTGTTGTCATGTCTGCTCCGACACATGTTTGTGTACAGGATGAAGAGTAGTGGTGACAACACACACCCCTGCGGAGAGCCAGTAGAAGAGCACTTTTGGTCAGACAATGTACCGTTGACCCTTACGCTCTGTGTCCTGTTGGTTAAAAAATCCAGAATCCAACCCACCAGATTATTACTCAAATCAAATTGTTGCAGGAGCCTTTCAACTAAAATATGAGGTTGGATTGTATTAAAGGCGGAAGAAAAGTCCACAAATAAAAGCCTGGCGTGTGTTCCATTAAAATTCAGATGTTTAAAAAGCATGTTAAGCAGAGTGACAGTGGCATCCCCCACTACTCTATGAGGCCTATAGGCAAACTGCAGAGGATCCAATGCATGCTCAGTCTGCTTTAGGACCTCACATCTGACCAGTTTTTCAAAAATTTTCATTAAAATTTAAGTCAAGGCAACTGGTCTAAAGTCATTCACTGTTTTAAGACAGCTGGATCTTGGAATGGGGACAACCATGGCATCTTTCCAGATCTTAGGCACATGTTGTGTCTGTAAGGACTTATTGAAAATGTAGTGAAATACAGGACTCAATTCATGTGCACAGGACTTTACCAATCGCCCACATGTATTATCAGGGGCCTGACTTTTGTTCACTTTTACAGCACAGAACACCCTTTTAATATCCTGCACCTCAATATTAAAGTGCTGATAGTCTTTGAGTTTCTGTTTCCAATCTTGGGTTTCTGTGCTAAAATCAAAGGAATCAAAACGACCATAAAAACAATTAAGAGCATTAGCCAGCTCTGTGTCTGAATTAAAACCATCTAAAAACACACGATTACTGTGCTCTGTGCTCTGAAGGCCTGCAATAGTTTTCATAGTGGCCCAGGCTGAACCAAGCTTCTTTGTTGCCATCTTGCTTTCCAACTCTGATTTATAATTCTGTTTTGCTCTTAAAATTTCGGCCTTCAGCTCTTTTGTGGCAACCTGCAGCTCAGAAACAGACCCCTGTTTAAAGGCAAGTGCTTTCCTCTGTAAGCAGGATTTAACTGATTTTGTAACCCATGGCTTGTTGTTGGGATATATTTTGACACGTTTACGTGGAACAATCATATCTCTGCAGAAAGCCATGTATGAGCATGTGACGTCCACCAAAGAGTCCAAATCATCCCCGCAGGACAGTGTGAAAACCTCCCAGTCTGTACAGTTAAAGCATTCCTGGAGGCAGTGCACTGAATCCTCTTCCCACACGTCTATGTCTCTGGTCTTCGCCTTGCCTCTTCTGAGAGCAGTTTTAGAGTATATGTGGGCAGCAAATGTACACAGTTGTGATCTGAGGATTCTAAAGGAGGAAGGGGAAGTGATTTATAGGCCCTCTCTATGGAGCCGTAGCACAGGTCCAATGTCTTTTTTAACCTGGTTGGGCAAGAGACATACTGATAAAAGTTTTTAAGTGTCTTCTTTAAAGAAACATGGTTAAAGTCCCCAAGAATAAAATTTGGAGCCTCTGGGGAAATCGATTGCAACCGCTGTACCACATCAAAGATGGTGCTGGAGGCAGCGTCAGCATCCGCTCTCGGGTGAATGCACACAGTCGTTATGAAAAGTTGGGGGAACTCGCGAGGCAGATAAAAGGGGCGTAACAATACGGACAGAAGCTCCACATCTGGTGTACAAATGCGGTCTCTGACCGTGACAGATGTACAGTACTGTTTATTAATGTATAAGCATACGCCGCCCCCCTGACGTTTCCCCGTTACCTCTTCCTGCCAAACCGAGCGAAGTGGGGCTCCAAAGCCATCAATACTTAGGTCCTCATCCCGGTCATGCGCCGTAAGCCACGTCTCCGTGTAAGCCATAACACAGCAGTTCTTGAAGTCCTTCTGATATCGTACATTCCCTTGAATTTCATCCACTTTATTTCTCAGGGATTGTACGTTCCCCATAATAATGGAAGGAAGAGGAATGCGGTTAAGCTGATGCCTCCTCAGGCTTAATCTTAAGCCTCCACACTTTCTGTGTTTCCTCCTCTTGTCTCTCTTTTCATCGCTCAACAAACATATATTGCATTGGATATATGTTTGTTTTATATGTATTTCCCCAAACTTCAGTACAATATGTCATGTATGGGAGTACTAATGAATGATACAAAGTATGTAGTGTGGGTTGATTCAGCAAATATTTCACTCTGTGTATCATTGCGATTGATTTGGATATTTTACCTTTAATATAATTAATATGTGACTTCCAACACAGTTTATTATCAATTATTACTCCAAGAAATTTAATTTCAGATACCCTTTCAATCTCTACACCATTAACACTGAGTTTAGATACTGAGTTGTTGTAATGGTTGTTAAAAATTGTAGATTCTGTCTTACTTAAACTGAACGTTAATTTGTTTGAATCAAACCACAGTTTGAGCTTTCCTAATTCCTTTCCAAGTGTATCCAAAAGTTGTTCCAAATTGCTTCCACTGCATAATAAATTAGTGTCATCTGCAAACAGTATTAAATCCATTTTTTCTGAAACTTTACATATATCATTTATATACATATTGAATAACAATGGCCCCAAAACTGAACCCTGTGGGACTCCACAAGTAACCTTCAGTAACTGTGAGTTTTTGCTACCAACACATATATACTGATATCTGTTCTTTAAGTAACTACATAACCAGGACAGTGCTACCCCCCAATACCATAATTTTGTAGTTTCTTTAACAATAATTTATGATCCACTGTATCAAATGCTTTTTTTAAGATCTGGAAATACCCCAACTGAATACTCTTTATTTTCTACAGCAGTTGATATTTTTTCTATAAATTCCATTAGAGCAAATGCAGTTGTCCTCTTGTGTCTGAACCCATATTGTTGCTCACACCATAAATTATTCTTCATTACAAAGTTGTCAGTTCTATCACTGAATATTTTTTCGAGTATCTTAGAAAATTGCGGCAATAGTGAAATAGGCCTATAGTTTGAAAATTCCCCTCTGTCAACCATCTTGTATGTCTTGAAAACAACAAAACACAAAATCCAAAACAGTGCTCAAACCCAAAAACCAAACTGATATATAAAATAAACTTAGGGATACCACCCCAGAACAAGGGCTGGGTTCTGGTGGAGACGGGAGAAGGAAACAAGATTGCGGCAACCAGAAATGAATGTAACTAACCTTAAATAGGGTCAAAAACAAATCATACAAGTAATGACAGGTGCGGGTCACATGAGTGGGCAGAGGGTAACAATGATCAATAATTTGGACCAGCTGGGAGCAATGAGAGGGGCGCAACCAGAGTTGACAGCTGACAGAAGCAACGCCTACACAGAGCACAAACCCGGAAACATCACTGACAGCTGTCAACCCAGAGGGAGAACACAACAGTAAAGAGTAAAATATCAACAAATGCAGACTGAGATACAAATACAAATAAATGCAAATTAATACAAATTAAGAGCGTAACAAAACTATGACATAAGCAGGAAAATAAAAGGTATGAGAATTGCAGAAACCAAAAGGCACAAAATACAACAAATACATAAATACAGAGAAAAAGCCATAAGACTGAGCATGGCGGAAACCTCCAGTGCTCAGCTCATGACAAAGCCCCCTCTCAAGGGGTGGGCACCAGACATCCCAGGGTAACATCAAAAGAACTCCCCCCCCCATAGGAGCACAACAATAACCCACCCCGGGTGGGTGGGGGGGGGAACAAGCAAGGAGGTAACAAAACAAAACCCTGCTCAGGACCCACATCAGGCAAAACCCCAACCATCTAAGCCCCCTGGACTGAAGAGCTGGACAGTTCAGGTGGGCAGCCAAAGTCCCAGGCCCGGCAGATGGCATGATGGAAAGAGTCATGGCGTCTGGCACAGGAGGGGGAACCACAACAGCATCTGGCACAGGGGGGGAAACCACGATGGCGTCAGGCAGTAGCTGCATCCTCGCTGAGCCCAGACTGGGCCAAAGCTGCACCTTCGGTGGACCCGGGCTGGGTCAAAGCTGCACCCATGGTGGACCCAGACTGGGCCAGAGCTGCACCCATGGTGGCCCCCGGGCAGGAGCGTAACGCCTACGGCGGGCCCACACTGAAGCACAGCACCCAAGTAGGTTTCAGGCTGGGGCGCAGCACCCACGATGATCCTTGACTGAGACACAGCACCCACAGAGACCCTGACTGAGGAGGAGCTGCACCCACGGAGGTCATGGGCTGGGACGGAGCACCTACGACAACCTCAGCCAATGGAGAAGCAGCACCCTCGGAGGTCCCGGGTTGGGACGGAGCACCCGCGACAACCTCGGCAGCGGGAGCTGGACCCACGAAGATCTCAGGCAGCGAGGCCGGACCCACGGTGATCTCTAACAAAGCTAGACGGTCTTCGGTGACCCTGGGGAAAAGCTCATGCAAGAGAGGCAGAAAAATAGGGTTAGGGTCACTGGCGGCAGTGAAGCCCCGTGGGGTGAGCTCAGGTGCAGCTGACAGCTGCACTTGGCTCTCCCCACCAAGAGCCCGACAAGATCTCTCCAAAATTGAAACAATGAAAACAAAGGAGAGTGCTTGTCTGAGCTCGAGCTCCACCACCGTCCAGGACTCCGTCGATCCAGGCGACGACGTCTCGGGACCGGCCTTCTGGAAATCCAGCTCTGGCTCTGCTGCGGCGGCATGGTGGTTAATGCCATCCCAGGACTCCCCCTAGCGAGGTGACCCAGGCAGGTGGCTTGTCCAGCGTGGATTCAGGAGGTCAATCCTCTGCTGGCGCTGGATTCTGTTCTACTGAGGCCAGGGGATGTTCCATCGTTGGCACAGGCTTCAGCTCGGTCACAGCGCTTTCCCTCTGTCCTGACTGTGGCTGCGGGACTGGGACCAGGTCCTCCAGAGCCGCAGGCTCCTCCATTGTCCGGCGGCTCAATTCTGGGTCCGGCAGACACTCGGGGGGAAAGGAGACATGGGGAGAGCAGATGAAAAAAAATCTTTAGCTGCAGCAGGCGGTGAGAGCTCACAGGACTGTGGGGGCTGAGCCTCACCACTGGGAATCAGGCAAGATAATTTATATGTTGGTAATAGAGAATGAAAAGACACTTGCTTGTGTTCTCGGGGCATGATGTTTTGTGCTGCAGCAGGTGTAGAATCTGCCCTCTCCGTGACTTCAGCAGTTGAGGGCCCCTCAGTGGAACGTGGAGGAGCTGCCCCTGCAGACACAGTGACAGGTGGAGCCGTGAAGGAAATGGCTGGCCTCTCAGCAGCGGAAGGAATTGCAGAGAAGGAGAAGGAAACAGCAGTTGCAGAGAGGGAAGAAGCTGACGGAACAGCCGGAGAGGAAAAACACTGAGCGTGCACTGCTGCAGGAGTCTTCTGCCTCGGCGAAGGGGGAGTTGAGCAGCTGGGTCTTTTACTGGCTGCGGTCTTCTGTCAAGAAGTGTCAAGAATTGCCCCTCGGGGCAGAGCGGAAGATATATATATATATGTGTGTGTGTGTGTGTGTGTGTGTGTGTGTGTGTGTGTGTGTGTGTGTGTGTGTGTGTGTGTAACCCCCCCCCCCAAAAAAAAATATGACAGCCCCAACAAAATATCATTGCAAAATTGACAGTTCTTAATTTTCTGCTCAGGCCTGGGAGAGGGACCTTCCTGTGGTAACGTATCGTCACTTCCTGTGTTGCTGGCTGTCTGTGTGGCTTGTTCTGTGGTTAGCTCTCCTCATTCTCCCGAGGATTTTGCCTTTAATTGTATTTTAATCACTTTTTTCCATCTACCGCTAGCTCTCACTTCTGTTTTTCAAGCCTCTTGCACCTGTGTGTGCACTCAGTGTCATCTAATCACCCTCTTTAGCCTTCTGTTGACCTTTCATCGGTGTTTTTGTTAGCTTCGGGTTAGCCACTAGCTATAGCTACTAGCTCTCCTTCCCCTTCTCCTCTGGTGTGCTCTCTATGTCAGATGTTTAGCTACACCTCTGCCTCTTTTAATGATAACTGTAAATGTGATAAATGTTGTCTTTTTGAGGTGCTCGAGGCGAGGTTGTCTGATTTGGAATCCCGGCTCCACTGTATTGAAACACCGTCTGCGCCAGTTAATGTTGACGGACGTCCCTTAGCTGCAGCGGAGCTCCCTAGCATAGGGCTGCCTGCTAGCAGTCCTCCGGTCCTCCTCAGCAGCAAGAAGACTGGGTGGGTGACGGTGAGAAGGAAGCCTAGCCGCAAAGCCCCGGTAAACCACCAACCTGCTCATGTTTCTAATCGCTTTTCCCCGCTCAGCGACACACCTGCTGAGGAAAAAACTCTGATCATTGGCGACTCTGTAGTCAGAAACGTGAACCTAGAGACTCCAGCAGCCATAGTCAAATGCATTCCTGGGGCCAGAGCAGGCGACATCGAGTCAAATTTGAAAATGCTGACTAAAAGTAACTGTAAATACTCCACAATTGTTATCCACGCCGGCATTAACGACGTCCGTCTCTGGCAGTCCGAAGTCTCAAAACTTAACGTGGAATCGGTGTGTGACTTTGCCAAAACAATGTCTGCCTCTGTAGTATTCTCTGGGCCTCTCCCCAATCTGACCAGTGATGACATGTTTAGCCGCTTGTCATCCTTCAACCGCTGGCTGTCTGTGTGGTGTCCTGCAAACAATGTGGGCTACATAGACAACTGGAGCTCATTTTGGGGAAAACCTGGTCTTATTAGATGAGACGGCATCCATCCCACTTTGGATGGTGCATCTCATTTATCTAACAATCTGGCATCATCCATCCATCCATCTTCTTCCGCTTAATCCTTTTCGGGTTGCGGGGGGGCTTGAGCCTATCCCAGCATCTTTGGGCAAGAGGCATCCAAATTTCCAAAACCTTGACAACACAGAGTTGGGACCAGGAAGCAGAGTCGCAGTCTTACACGCCTCTCTGCAGCAACTCTTCATCTGCCACCCCTCAACTTAGCCCCTGTCTTCTCCATCAGAGAATCATTGTCTGCTCCCTCCAAAATAAATAAAAATATAATGTATAAGCATCTCAAAGTGATTACACAAAAAGCTGGTAAAACTCAAATTAAACATGAAGCCTCTAAATTTAATGATTTAACCTCTGTTCCTCCTCATAATTTAAAAATTAAATGTGGTTTGTTAAATATTAGGTCTAACTCTCAAGTCTCTGCTAGTCCATGATCTGTTAATTGATCATCAGACTGATTTAATATCCCTTACAGAGACTTGGTTAGGGCAAGAGAATTGTGTTGGTTTAAATGAATCAACTCCCTCTGGTTATTTAAACTGTCAAAATCCCAGAAGTTTTGGTCGTGGAAGAGTAGCAACAATTTACCATTCCAAATTACTAGTTAATGTAAAGCAAAAAACACATTATCATTCCTTTGAGGGCCTGGTCCTCAGTATTGGGGCATTTTAGCAATTTTAGGCTAAATCCAATTTTATTTGCAATAGTTTGTCATCCTCCATCAACCTACTCAAAGTTTTTATCCGAATTTGCCGAATTCTTGGCCAATTTAGTGTTGAAATCAGATAGAATAATTATAGTAGGGGACTTTAATATACATGTAGATGTAGATAGTGATTGCCATAATTTGGCATTTAATTCAATATTAGACTTGATGGGGTTTTCCCAGAAAGTACGAAATTCTACCCATTTTCTCCACCATACGTTGGACCTTGTTCTGACATATGGCATAGAAATAGAAAATCTGGTAGTGTCTTCTCATAACCCTGTACTGTCAGACCATTGTCTGTTAACCTTTGATTTTACTATTTCTGACTATTTGGCTACTAAGGAAAAATATTACTACAGTAGATGCCTCTCAGATGATGTTGTTACCAAATTTATGCAGATTGTTTCCTCTATGCCATGTGTCAACACAACAGAAATAAGCTATAGACAGCTTGCTCTTTCTGTAATTGATAGCATGGTAGATAGTGTTACAGCTTCTCTGCATCAGACTCTAGACATGGTGGCCCCTTTAAAAAATAAAAAGTCTAATCAGAGATTTCTAACTCCTTGGTTCAACACATAAACTCGTAGCTTAAAACAGACTTGTTCAATTAGAAAGAAAATGGCGCTCCACTAATTTAGATGAAATCTATTTAGCTTGGAGAAATCATCTTTTAATTTATTAAAAATCTCTAAGAAAAGCTAGAACGACTTATTATTCTGCATTAATAGAACAAGAATAATCCCAGGTTTCTTTTCAGTACTGTAGCCAGGCTGACAAAGAGTCAGGACTCTGTCAATCCTAGCATTCCCTTAGAGCTTACTAGTCAGGACTTTATGAACTTTTTCAATAATAAAATTTCATCTATCAGATAAAATCAGTCAGATTCTTCCCACCATTAACTTAAATACAGTAACTACTACAACTCCTTCAATTGACATCTGTTTGGATCAGTTTACTCCAACTGACCTTTAAGAGTTAGACAAAATAGAATATAAAGAGTTAGATAAAATAATTTCCTCATCCAAGCCTTCAACTTGTCTTTTAAACCCTATTCCTACCAGCTTATTTAAAGAAGTCTTCCCATTTATTGGTAGCTTTATTCTTCAAATAATCAATTCTTCATTAACTTTAGGCCATGTACTGCAGGCTTTTAAAACTGCTGTAATTAAACCCTTACTCAAAAAGCCAATGCTGGATCCAGGAGTTTTAGCTAACTATAGACCAATCTCTAATCTCCCTTTCATTTCAAAATTCTTAGAAAGAGTTGTTGCTACACAATTATTTGACCACTTGCAGGGAAATGGTTTATTTGAAGAGTTTCAGTCTGGTTTTAAAATCCATCATTGTACTGAAACAGCCTTAGTGAAGGTCACTAATGACCTCCTTATCGCATCTGATAATGGACTTGTTTCTGTACTCGTCCTTTTAGACCGTAGTGCAGCTTTTGATACTATCGATCATAATATTCTACTTGATAGATTAGAACACTATGTTGGACTTAATGGAACTTCATTGCAGTGGTTTAGATCTTATTTATCTGATAGGTTCCAGTTTGTTCATGTCAGTAATGAGTTTTCTTTCAACTCAAAGCTCAGTCATGGAATTCCACAGGTATCTGTGCTAGGCCCTACTCTTTTTAGTTTATATATGCTTCCGTTAGGCAACATTATTAGAAAGCACTGTATACATTTTCATTGTTATGCAGATGACACACAATTATACCTGTCAATGAAGCCAGATGATAGTAATCAATTAGCCAAGTTAGAAGCCTGTCTTAAGGAAATCAAAGCTTGGATGACTTGTAATTTCCTGCTGTTAAATTCAGATAAGACTGACGTCATTCTTGTTGGTCCAAAAAAACCTTAGAAATACCTTTCCAAATCAAACTTTTAGTTTGGATGCAGATACTCTTTCTCTTAATAGCTCTGTGAGGAACCTTGGAGTTATTTTTGATCAAGATCTGTTTTTCAATTCACATATTAAATTCGTTTCTAAGACTGCCTTCTATCATTTGCGTAATATTGCCAAGATTAGGAGCATCTTGTCTCAGAGTGATGCTGAGAAACTGATCCACGCTTTTGTTAGCTCTAGATTAGATTATTGTAACTCTTTATTATCAGGTTGTCCTAAAACATCTCTAAAAAATCTTCAGTTGATCCAGAATGCTGCAGCAAGAGTTTTAACAGGTAATAGAAAGAGAGAGAAAGAGATCATATCTCTCTGGTTCTGGCCTCCTTTCATTGGCTTCCCATAGAGTTTAGAATTAAGTTTAAAATCCTTCTTCTCACTTTCAAAGCTCTAAACAATCAGGCCCCTTTTTTATTTAAAAGATCTGACATTACCCTATTATCCTAACAGAGCACTACACTCCCAAAATGCTGGATTACTTGAAATACCTAGAATCTCCAAAAGTACAATGGGGGGCAGAGCCTTCAGTTATCAAGCTCCTCTCTTGTGGACCCATCTGCCAATCTGGATTCGGGAGTCAGACTCAATCTCTGTTTTTAAGAATAGGGTTAAAACCTTCCTTTTTGATACAGCCTACAATTAAGAAGGGATCATGTGTTTCTGAACCCTCCATTAGTTATGCTGATATTAGGTTGAGACAGCTGGGGGACCTCCAATAATTGCACTGGGCTTCACTCCTTTCTTCAGTCTCAATGATTTTTTTTTTTTTTTTTTTTTGCTGGTCGTTAACATCTGTTTGTTCTCTCCCATAGATTGAGTCCCCATCATGCTGTTTGCTCTCTACATGTCTGTTCTTTTATTCTTCTTCTCTATCCCCTCACCCCCCAGCCAGTTGCAGCAGATGACTGCCCCTCCCTGAGCCTGGTTCTGCTGGAGGTTTCTTCCTGTTAAAAGGGAGTTTTTCCTCTCCACCATTGCCAAGCGCTTGCTCACAGGGGGATCGCCTGATTGCTGGGGTCTTTCCGCAATTGTGGGGGTTTCCCCTACAGTTGAAAGTGCTATGAGATGACAGTTGTCGTGATATGGTGCTATATAAACAAAGTTGAATTGATTTGAATTGAATTGAAAACTGAATTGAATTCTCCAGGATTTATTGGCTCAGCTTCCACTGTTAACCTCATTCTGTCAAGAATCGTCAAGAATTGCCCCTCGGGGCAGAGAGGAAGACCCACACGCTGAACTGTGAGTTTGTGAGATTTATTGAAAACAGCAAAACACAAAGTCCAAAACAGTGCTCAAACCCAAAAACCAAACTGATATACAAAATAAACTTACAGATACCACACTAGAACAAGGGCTGAGTTCTGGTGGAGACGGGAGAAGGAAGCAAGACTGTGGCAACCAGAAATGAACATAACCGCCCTTAAATAGGGTCAGAAACAAATCATAGAAGTAATGACAGGTGTGGGTCATATGGACGGGCAGAAGGTAACAATGATCAATAATTTGGACCAGCTGGGAGCAATGAGAGGAGAGCAACCGGAGCTGACAGCTGACAGAGGCAACGCCTACACGGAGCACAAACCCGGAAACGCCACTGACTCAGGCTGTCAACCCAGAGGGAGAACACAACAGTAAAGAGTAAAATATCAACAAATGCAGACTGAGATACAAATATAAATTAATGCAAATTAAGAGCGTAACAAAACTATGACATAAACAGGAAAATAGAAAACGGTATGAGAATTGCAGAAACCAAAAGGCACAAAATACAACAAATATATAAATATAGAGAAAAAGCCATAAGACTGAGCATGGCAGAAACCTCCAGTGCTCATCATGACACATTCACTGTCATTCTTTTAAAAGAACGATTCAAAAAATGAAAATAGCCCTACAGTTGTTTTGAATTAAATCTACAATTTTGCATTCACTAGAGCAGAATAGAACTCAGGCCGAGATGAAGGGCTTGCTCTTTCTTGGTTTAAAAGAGAAGCCTGGATAAACGATAATATAACTGAAGGAAATATTACAACTCTCAAACTCATGAACAGAGAGACTGACATCATGTCTGAATTGTAGCAGACAGCGATCATCCATCGCCAAACAAGGCTGTGGAATTAAAAAGTTTTGTAAAAGTTGGTGTGCACTGGATTAAAAAACCCTCATGAATGTAATTTCACCAATGTTTTGACTAATTTCTCTGATTTTTCAAAACGTCTGTGAAACTTAGTCCAAACGGTATAGTGTGAACCCAGTTTAATCTCCTCGATGACAAGGAGTTATCTGCCACAAGAAGTTACAGTATGTGTGGCTTGTTAATATTGACTTCTTCTGCACTTTTAGTTGCATTCAGCCTCACATTTTAGGAGCTATTTTAAGGAACATTTATGACATTGACTCTGGACTATGCTGGCTGATGAACTTTTTAACCAACAGGTCACACTTGTGAGAGTAAATGGACTTTTATCCAGTGTTCACCTCTCTTCCACTGGTTCCCTTGTGTCTTTCTGCTCGTTTATTCATTTTATATACAAACTTGTGCCAAAGTCACTTTAAGAAGTATCATATTATCAAGTTCGCGGATGACTTTGTCATTGTATCACTTCTCGCAGACGATAATTCCAGCTATGGCACTGTAGTGAAAGATTTCACTGACTGGTGCAAGTCATCTTTTCTTAACATCAGTGTGTCAAAAACAAACCCAGGCACAGGCTGTGCACAAGCCAGTGTACTCCTAGTGTCGGTCCCAAGCCCGGGTAAATGGAGAGGGTTGTATCAGGAAGGGCATGTGACATAAAACCTTTGCCAAATCAAACATGTGGAACATGACAAATGAGACTTTCATATCGGATCAGTCGAGGCCCAGGTTAACAATGACCACCACTGGTGCTGTTAACTGACAGGGTGCCGGTGGACATTGGGCTACTGTTGGTCAGAGATCAAGGAAGAGGAGAGGGGAAAGGCATGTTAGAAGGGAGAGAGAGAAAAGGAAAGGTAGAAGTGTGGACGTGAGAGTAGGAACATTAAATGTAGGGACCATGACTGGTAAAGACAGAGAGTTGGTTGATATGATGGCGAGATAAAAGGTAGATATACTGTGTGTTCAAAAAACCATATGGAAGGGAAGCAAGGCTAGGAGCATTGGAGGTGGATTTAACCTGTTGCACTCCGGGATACCACAGGCAGTCACGTATCTGCGTCCTAGTGCGTCTCAGTGCGCACTGAAAAAAAAAAGCTGTATTTCCGTTCTTCCAGTACAGACACAGCCGTGAACAGAAAGCCAAAGGAGTGTTTTGATTGGTTTAGATTTGATTGACCTCTCATTCGACTAATAAGAGCCTTGAATTGGGTTTCTTGAAACCTTGAAGAACCAATGACTGAAAACCTAGCAAGAAGGACCTGCCTACCAACGACCGCGAATACAACGAGCCAATTAAAGCAGAGAAGTTCGACGATTGAAACGCGTGCGTCCTGTGCGTAAAATCTGTTTTGTCTAAGCCGCTGGGTGACACACATTGAGACCTGTGTGTAACGGTAGCGTTAGCCAGTCTTTTTTTATTACTACTGTTCTTATTTGTTTTGAAAAATCGTTCGCCAAAACCGCAATCATGGAAGTGGAGATGGTTTGACCGGGTCGCGTGACCAGAACCACGAGTCCGTAACAAGCGGACCAGCTTCATGTTCGTCTGACAATGAGGAACAGATGTTCGCCAACGACACTGCTGTTGTGGACAGGTAAGTGTTATAAGCTAAATTATTCTTTATCAATGAAAATAGTAATAAAAATGACTTTTGACCAATCGGTAATTACAACGGTGCGTCATGGCCACATGACGGACCGCTTTTTGTGCGCCGAGCTCCTCTGTAGCGGGGGGGGGGGAGGAGTTGTTATCCTCTACATTGCAGATATTTTAGGATAATTTTTATTGCACTGTAGGTTATTTTTTCTTGTAACTAAAAAGGCCACACATTTTTTACGTGGCATGCTTCTTTGTGTGTGGGGGGATTGTTTGTTCATTCATTCATTCATGAATGAATAAACAACCCCCCCCCCACACACACACAGCCCTGAGTGTCACCTTTCATTAGAGCCCAAGATGAAGCTTCTATGTTGAAGCATTCAAAAGTTATAGACGTTTTTCCAAAGTGTGCCATTTGGCACAATTTGGCACAGTTCAAAAACGCCTGAGAACAACCTGAGAAAAAAGCTTTGTAATATATTCATTTTTTGTTGTATTGTTACAAAATTTTGACCTCAGCTTGATAACACTTGGTTCTACATTTCTGTTGCATTTTCCAGCCAGTATCTGACAGCTGTGTGTTATTTGCAAGCATTTGTATCTAAAAAAAAAACACCCAGGCGAACTTTATTTTCTTCAGATTCAGTATGTTTAGATGACTGTTACTCAGTGGCAGGAGCACTTAGAGAGATTTTGACTGTTTTGCCAAAAAATTCAAAGTGTTTTCTTTTAAATGAGACCAACCCCATGAAGATGCTGCAAAGGGTTGAAGAACAGCTTTTGATTTACTTTGGGTATGTTATTTTTAGGCATTTTTAGGGAAATCGACCAGAGTGTAAGGGGTTAAACTGATGTAGATAGGAAGAAAAATGGAGTTGGAGTAATCATGAAGGAAGAATATGTGAAGAGTGGTGAAGAGGTAAAGAGGTAGTCAGACAGAATCATTACTTTGAAGCTAGAAGTCAAAGGTGTGATGTTGAATTTTGTCAGTGTGTATGCCTCACAAGTTGGATGTCAGGTAGAAGACAAAGAGGAATTCTGGAGTAAGCTGGATGAAGTGGTAGAGAGTGTTCCCAAGGGGGGGAGAGTGGTGATTGGAGCAGACTTTAATGGGCATGTAGGTGAAGAGAACAGAGGTGATGAGGAGGTCCTGGGTAGGTATGGTCTTAAGGAGACAAATGTGCAAGGACAGATGGTTGTGGATTTTGCTAAAAGGATGGAAATGGCTGTGGTGAACACATATTTCAAAAAGAGAGAGGAACATAAGGGGACTTACAAGAGTGGAGGAAAGTGCACACAGGTGGACCACATCTTATGCAGGAGAAATCTGAAAGCGATAGGAGACTGCAACGTGGTAACAAGGGAGAATGTAGCTAGATGGCATCAGATGGTAGACTGTAAAATGACTTTGCAAAGCAAAAAGAGGAAGGCAGAGCCAAATATTAGGTGGGGGAAGTTACAGAAGGAAGAAGGTCGCACAGAGTTCAGAAAGGAGTTGATACTGGCTCTGGGTGGTAGGGAAGAATTACCAGATGACTGGGAAAGTACAGCAAAAGTATTGAGGGAAATGGGTAGAAAGGTATGTGAAGTATCTAGTGGACAGAGGAAGGAAGACAAGGACACTTGGTGGTGGAATGAGGAGGTACAGGAAAGTATTCAACGGAAGAGGTTGGCAAAGAAAAGTGGGGTAGTCAGGGAGATGAAGAAAGTCAACAGGAGTATTTGGAATCTAGGCGCATGGCAAAGAGAGAGGTGGCAAAGACAAAGGAAAAGGCATATAGTGAGTTGTCTGAGAGGCTGTACACTAAAGAAGGAGAAAATGACTTGTATCAATTGGCTAGACAGAGAGATCGAGCTTGAAAGGATGTACAGCAGGTTAGTCTGATTAAGGACAGAAATGGTAATGTACTAACAAATGACGGGAGTGTGTTGAGAAGGTGGAAGGAGTACTTTGAAGAGCTGATGAATAAAGAAAATGAGAGAGACAGAGGAGGATGGATGAAGGAAAGATGGTGAACAAGGAAGTCTCGAGGAATAGCAAGGCGGAAGTGAGGGCAGCTTTGAAGAGGATGAAAAATGGAAAGGTGGTTGGTCCAGATGGCATACCTGTGGAGGTATAGAGATGTTTAGGAGAGATGGCAGTGGACTTTTTAACCAGATTGTTTAACACAATCTTGGAGAGTGAGAGAATGCCTGAGGAATGGAGAAGAAGTGTGTTGGTACCAGTTTTCAAGAACAAAGGTGATGCACAGAGCTGTAGTAACTACAGAGGCATAAAGCTGATCAGCCATACTGTGAAGATATGGGAAAAGAGTTGATGAAGCCAGGTAAAGAGGAGAAGTGACAATCAGTGAGCAGCAGTACGGTTTCATGCCAAGAAAGAGCACTACAGATGCAATGTTTGCTTTAAGAGTGTTGATGGAGAAGTATAGAGAAGGTCAGAAGAAGTTGCAATGTGTCTTTGTGAATCTAGAGAAAGCATATGATAGGATGCCAAGAGAGGAAGTGTGGTAGTGTATGAGGAAGCCAGGAGTGGCAGAGATGTATGTGAGGGTGGTGCAGGACATGTATGAGGACAGCGAGACAGTGGTGAGGTGTGCTGTAGGAGTGACAGATGAATTCAAGGTGGGGATGAGACAAGTGTCAGGGGTAATTTGTGACAGAAGGATAGCAGCTAGAGTGAAAGATTTAGAAGACGGTAATGAGACCTGCTATGATGTATGGTTTGGAGACGGTGGAGCTGGAGGTAGCAGAGTTGAATATGCTAAGATTTTTATTGGGAGTGACTAGGAGGGACAGGATTAGAAATGAGTATATCAGAGGGACAGCTCAGGTTGAGTGGTTTGGAGACAAAGTAAGAGAAGAAAGGCTAAGATGGTTTGGACATGTGCACAGGAGGGATAGTGGATATACTGGACAAAGGATGTTGAAGCTGGAGCTGCCAGGCAGGAGGAAAAGAGGAAGACCACAGAGCAGATTCATGGATGTAGTGAAGGAGGACATGGAGAGGGTTGGTGTTACAGAGGAATATGCAAGAGATAAGGTGAGATGGAGGCAGATGATCCACTGTGGTGACCCCTAAAGGGAGCAGCCAAAAGAAGAAGTGTGTCAAAAACTAAAGAGGTACAGGTGGATTTTAGGACAAATCCCTCTGTTCTGTCTCCTGTTGTTATTGACAATTAAACTGTAGAGGCTGTAAATCAATACAAATACCTTGGTACTATAATTGATGACAAGTTGCCACACACTGATGCCGCCATCAGTGTGTGAATGTGTGTGTGAATAGGTGGATAGCAGGATCTGTAAAGCGCTTTGGTCATCTAGAGATGAGAATAAAAGCGTTATATAAGTGAATGCCATTTACCATTTACCATTTTTGAGTCACAAGTTGATGCAGTATGCAAGAAAGCACATTAGCGTATGACAAGCTGTAGAGTGTTGTTAAGGTGTGCTGTAAAACCGCAAATATCACTTTAAGTGGCCTCCGCTCATTGTACGAGGCTAGGATCCTGAAAAAGACCCAGCTCACTATCCCCTGAACTCTGAGTTTGTGCTGCTCGTATCAGGCCATAGGTGCAGTCTGCCAAAATGTAGAACTAACAGACAGAAATTATTTTGTTCCTGCTGCTATTGGCCTTTTGAATAAGTGTATATCGCTTGAACTGTGTATAATTTTGTATTATTTAATTGTTTTATTGTTGATTGCCATGCTTGTGTGTTGTTGCTGCTGGCTGTACAACAAATTGTCCCTTGGGGATAATGAAAATTTACCTTATCTTACTTTGCAAAAGGAATGTGATGGATATTGGCCTAGATGTCTAGAAAAACCAGGACCAGGAGGAGGTTACTTATGCCCAACAGCCCCCCACCACATTGCTAGACAGTATGGAGGACACCATTTTTCATCGCTCATGGGGGCGGCTGTGGCATAGGTATAGTGTGGTCGACAACTGATTGGAGTATCAGTGGTTTGATTCCTGCTCTGTCTGCAGTCTGCATGTCAAAGTGGCCTTGAGCAAGACACTAAACCCCCAGATACTCCTGGTGGGTCAGGTCAGCACCTGTGCATGGCGGCTCCGCCGAAATCAGTGTGTAAATGAGGGGATAGCAGGATCTGTAAAGTGCTTTGGTCATCTAGAGATGAGTAAAAAGTGCTATATAAGTGAATGCTATTTATTATCATGGTTGGCCCTCCGGGGTGGATAGAAGGACTCACGTGCAGGGCTACCATTTAACATAATTTATTGCAGAAAACACAACATAAACAACTGTAAACAGTGGCATGGAGAGTGGCAGTGAAATATCGAGAACGCTGTACTGACAGTAGGGTGTGAGCAGTATATATAGAGACAGGAATTAATTAAGAGATGAGTCGCAGCTGTAAACAATAAACAACACAGAGACCAATAAACGAGGAACAAAAAATAACAACATATAACAACAATAACACGAGTTCATGAGCAGGACAGGATCATGGCAATAATAATATTATTAAGGATAAACATAACTAAGAGTGGATCTGCTGAAGTGAGGGTGAGAATACTGATAATGATGATAATGATAATAATAAGTCCAAAAAGAGCATCAAGCATGACAGTACCTCCCCTTTAAGGGTCGGATACCAGACTACCCTAGAGATAGACCCCCTGCCCAGGGCGGGTGGTGAGGGCCCTAGGACAGGTGGGCCAGAAACATCTCCCACCCTAAGCACACAGTCCAAGGCTGGATAATGGAGACCAGCGTTGGTCGGGGGGCCGACTCCAGTTCGTGGACCACTTGGCAAATGGTAGCAGTGTGTCGGATGGTCTGCCAAAGTCCATGGGCCACCTGGACCTGGACAATCTATCGGGTGGTCTGCCAATGTCCATAGACCACAAAGGAGGATAGTTTGTCTGGCGGCCATCCAGAGTCCAAGGGCCACCAAATAGAAAAATGCCAGTCAGGAGGCCGACCAAGGTCCTGAGCCAACTCAGCCACCACAGTGAGTAACCCAGGAGGCTGATCTGGTGGCAACTTGGTGGTCAGAGCAACAATGTTATTCTCCTGGGGTGCAGATGGTAGGGTGTGGACCTCCTGCGGTGATGTGGATGATGACGGTTGAACCTCCTGGAGCACAGGAGGCAATCGTTGGACCCCCTGGGACACAGGAGGTGATAGTTGGGCTCCTTGGGGCCCAGGGGGTGAAGGCTGGCGAGCAGCGCCCTCAGAGGGCCAAGGCTGGCGAACAGCGTTGAGCCCAGACAGGGAAGATGGGAGAGTGTTGGGCCCAGATGCCTGGAGATCTGTCCCTGATGCACTCACCTCGAGCGGGGAGGAAGAAACACAGGTTGGAGCCGGGACCACACAAAAACAACCAGCAGAAGAGCTCTGCAGGGAGAGCTCAGAAGCAGATGGAGGCTGCAACTGGGTCTCCCCATCAGGAGTAAGACAAGACCTCTTTAATACAGATGTTAAGAAAATAAAGAAGAGGACTTGCCTTAACTCCTGCTGTTCCGCAGGAGAGGAACTCGGTGACTCTGCTGCTAGTGTAGGGGTGATGAGCTTGAGAGGAGCTGCAGGTGAAGCAGCCTCTGCAGGAGCGTGCACGTGGAGAGGAGCAGTCTCTGCAGGAGCGTGCACGTGGAGAGGGGCTGTGGCAGCAGTTGAGCTCACCCCCTCTGTTGTGGAGCCGGCTGAGGTTGAGGTGACCTTGGGGAAACAAGGAGTAGAGGTGAGTGGTGGAATACATATGGAGGCTGTAGCATTAACAGGGGGCAAAGGAACAGAAATAGCAGCTGGCTGTGACTGGGAACCCTCGCTTGGAGCAAGGCAGAACACTTCATTAATGGGTGTTAAAATAAATGAAGGTACTTGCCTTGCTCCGCCCTCTGTCTTTGCTGGAGCTCCTGCTGGCATAGAAATGACGGCCTCAGGGTGAGCTGCTGAGACGATGGCCTTGAGGTGAGCTGCAGGAATGACGGCCTCGGGACGAGCTGCAGGAGCGACGGCCTCCAGATGAGCTGCAGGAGAGGCATTGGGCAAAGCGGTCAGGGAGCAGCGGGTGAGGCGGCTGTGAGCGAAGCAGCTGGTGAAGTGACTGGGACAGGAGCAGCAAACGAAGCGGCTGGGAAACAGGCAGCAGATGAGGCAGCTGAAGGGGAAGCAGCAGGTAGAGCTCCCTGGAGAGGAGGGAATGCAGCTGCTGGAGCTCTCCAGGAATGAGGAAGTGTAGCCGCTGGAGCTGTCCGGGGAGCAGTGAAGCCAGAGGTGGGGCTGGAACTGAGAGCCGAGTGGAGAGGCATCTCTCAGAGGCTTCCTTCGACCCGGGTCCCCCGCGTGCCAACCCATCGTTGTAAAAAAAAAAAAAAAAAACCTCCCTCCGCTCTGCAGGAGTAAACACAGGTGGACAGTTGGCTGGCAAGGAGGAGGCTAGCGGTGTTGGTACAGCCAGGAGAGGAAGCCCCTCCACCCAGGGAAGGGAGCGCAGGCTCGGCCGGGCTTCCAGGATGTTAGCGACTGCCCCCCAGCAGTCTTCAGCATCCTCTGGAGAAAGTGAGCTGCGGGCCGAAGCGATGAAGTCCTGCAGTACCTCTGTGATCGGCAGCTCTCCTCCTCTCTGCCTCCTCCTCTCTGCCTCCTCCTTCTGCGGTCACCTGCTAAGTCCATTTTTGATGGTGTTCTTCTATCATGGCTGGCCCTCTGGGGCAAATAGAGGGACTCGTGCAGAGTGACCGTTTAACATAATTTATTGCAGAAAATACAGTATAAACAACTGTAAACAGTGGCATGGAGAGTGGCAGTGAAATGACAAGAATGTCGTACTGACAGTAGGGTGTCAGCAATATATATACAGGTAGGAGATAATTATAGATGAGCCACAGCTGTAAACAATAAACTTAGAGACCAATAAACAAGGAACAGAAAATAACTCAGGGCACTGACACAACAAATAACACAAGATGATGAGCAGGACAGGATCATGGCAATAATAGTAATACATAGGATAAACATAACTAAGAGTGGATCTTTTGAAGTAAGGGTGAGAATACTGATTATGATGATAATTATAATAATAACAAGTCCAAAAAGAGCCAGGCAGCACGGTGGTGCAGTGGTTAGCACCGTTGCTTAACAGCTAGAAGGGTCCAGGTTTGAATCCCCAGACTGGCAGGGGTAGGAACCTTTCTTTGTGGAGTTTGCATGTTCTCCCTGTGCTGCGTGGGTTTACTCCGGGGGCTCCGGTTTCCTCCCACAATCCAAAGACATGCATGTTAGGTTCATTGGTTACTCTAAATTGTCCCTAGATATCTGTCTCCTATAGGCCCTTTGTAGTGATGTTTAATAAAATATAGTGTAATAAGGTACAGGAATTATTTATTTCATTTTATTGGGGGGGTGCGAGGGGACAGAGTTAAACCGTCACCCCAACGCTCACTAAATAAAATAGGAAAGCACTCATAAAAAGGGGGCACTAGTTTTAAAAGAACAACTTGTTAATGAATTAATTTCAATTAATTAATTTCCGTACCTTCAGTTACTTAATGAATCAGTCTCAAAATTTAATGAGTTCTTTTACTGCTGTGACCTAGAAAACATATATGCAAAGGAAAAATGTTCAACTTCTCTCCTTTACAATTTTATTAAATGAACTCATTCAGGTTACATAACGTGGCATTCAAATGATGAATAAACAGATTCAAATGACAAACAGATGTTCAATATCACATCAACTGTTAATGGATTCCTGGGCATAAAATCTATAGTTAAACCTTTGTGGAACCAAGAGGAAACCAGATTTTATGTTTCAACTGTAATGGAAGGCTGAAGTATCTAACAAAACCAGCACACAATTTTATGGGGAAAAATTCCATAAGCTGATTATCTAAAAAGGAACTTCTGAATTAATCTACAAAAATGAAAGGAGGTTATTTAAAAATGAATAAGAATTTTCCTTCAGTTTATAGCTTTGTCCTACGGCTGATGGACTAATTGTACCATGAAATATTGGTTACGCTCGATTGTAATTAATATTTTAGGACATCACGTTTAAACCCAGCAGATAGGAAAATGGGAGCCTCACTTACAAACAGCTGTAGGTCCAGGTGCTCAGCGGTAGTCAGCGCCAGACAGTGGTATAAGTTCGGGAAGGCTCAGCGGCTCTTCCAGACAGCGTTCGGAACACCGGGGGAAAGCGACTGCTGGTCGGCTTTCAGATCGTTCACAGCTGTGAGAAGCGTAGACTCGGCTGGGGGCTCACACAGGGCGTGAGGCTAGGAACAGGCAGCAGTGAAGGCTGGCGACAGAGTGAAGGCTGGGAACAGGTGGCAGTAAAGGCTAGCCCCAGAGCAGGCATGGAGTCCGTTGGCAACCAGTCCAAATTTAGGATGTCTCTGGCCTGCGGAACAAAACCAAAGACTGAAGGAAGAATGTTTTAGTCAGTTTCACCCACAAGCTCCTGATTTCTTGACGGGGTCAGATGTGGATGAGGCCAGAAAAGAAAGTCCAAGATCTCTATCAGTTCACTTTAAAACAGGAAAATTAAAAAGGTCCACTTTAATGGCAGGCAAAGTCAAAGAGTCCAAAAAAAACCAAAAAAAAACATTCAAATAGGATAAGAATGGCTTCTGAGGGAAGAAAAAAAGGACTTGAGAGTTTTACTCTCTTTAAAGACAAGCTCATAGAAAAAGGATGATTTCTCCTCAGTTAACCAGAAAATAAGTAAAGCTTATCAAGAGACGATTTAAGAGAGTTAATGCAGGATTTGACAAGGTTCACACACACAAAAGACTTCTTAAAACTCACAGAACAATTTAGACAAAAGAAACTGCAAAGCACAAAAAACGGAAAAACTCTCTTTTCTTATCTCTCGATTTCTGAGTATGCAGGGCGGCTCTAAAGCATTTAACTGAAGTGTGCTGCTGGGTCATAAAACGGGGTCGGCCACAGGACAGGCCAATCATCTTCCATAAAGAGGAGTTTGAATGGGCTTTTGTCCAATGAGGGAACATTTCTTTGTTTGTGAACAGCCAATCAGATGCCAGTACGTTATCCAGCAGAAAGGCAGCATGGTGATTGGTTATCACGAGAGGGAAGATGGACAGAGATTCATAAAACATTCAGTTCTTATGGAATTATATACTCAATATAAAATCTAACTAATTTAAGTGACTCAAGGCTAATATTCAGTGACCATGCATCTATACCATTACTAATAATTTTAACATTCATTTGAATAACACTCATGAAAATAAAACATTCCTAAGACATGCACTCACATTTAAATCAAGGATTAATGAATCATGGCAAACCATTATTGGTGATAAAAAGGGTAATGATTTTCACAGTGTCCTTAGAATCTCGAGGAGATGATGGCTGGAAGAAAAGCTTAATGTTTAGTCAGAACTAACAGTCAGATTACACAATGAAGCATATTCCGTAGATGTCCACTAGGAGGTACTGTTGAGCTGTAGATAATTTTTTGGTCTTTGGAATGTGAGCAGGGGGGCCTAGAGGGTTCTGGGAATTGTCTAAAAGAAGGAAGAAGGCCATATATCTGCCCACTTAAGAAGTTTATGACTTTTTAAGAGTATCAGTTCCTGGTACAAACAGACACTATCAGCATGAACTGTCCAGTTGGGGATTTGACTCCAAGAGTTTATGGTCCACTTAAGCCTTTAAAAGCAAATCCTTATCAAGTCTCTCTACAAAAGTGAAATTGTTTACACTGGGGTCCTGTTGAAGACACACAGCATTCTTGGCCAGACCTTGAGTGAGAGTTGCTTTAAAATGAAGAAAAGTGAAATTTCTTTAAAATGAAGAAAAGTGATCTCCTAGATTGGCCTGAGGAGAAGTTGCTGCTACACCCTTAGAACAGAAGGTTCGTACTAGTGAAGCGCTTTGAGTGGTCTTTGAGACTAGAAAAAGTGCTATATAAGTACAGGTCCTTATCCCTTACCCCTAAAGCATGGACAGGGTCTGACCCTGTCCAGATCATGACCTTTACCATTCCCTGCTTGCCATGCCACAGATAAGTTGTTGGTTGAGTGACCCACCCCTCCACCACCCAAAATGGTGTCATATTTCTGAGGACTTTTTCTATTCCCAGAACCACTGATGAACAGTGTTGGGCAAGTTACTAAAAAAGTAACTAGATACAGTTACTAGTTACTTCTTTTCAAAAGTAACAGCGTTACTTACCAGTGACTGCTTGATTAAAGTAACTAGTTACTTGGAAAAGTAACTTTCACATTACTTTTAAATGCATACTTAAATTATCTTGCACACATAAGATGAAAAGTCAGTAAAAGTTAGTAAAAAGTCAGAAATTTACTAGAAATAAAGCTGTAAATTCACAGAGAAATTTTTGGACCCCCTGGTGGGCCATTTTTGGCCCACGGGCCAAATATTTGACACTCCTGGACCAGCCCATTAAAAATGCATATTTAGAGGATTTACTTTCATGAAATATTTGCATATCACAACAGCATGTAAATGAATAAGATAAAATAAAACAGAAAACACAGATAATTGAAAGTTCACCTTAGAAGAAGCTGTTCTTTACTGCAGCAAATCACAGTCACTTTTTCTCTGTGCCGTAATTTACACAACTGCGAACATTAAATGCCAGCTTCTTGCTCTAAAAAATACTTATGTTTAACTACAGCGGTAGGAGCTGTTGGAGGCTACTCACCACTCAGACAACAGGTGATAAGGGCTCGATATGAGAAGTTACCATTGCCACAGCATTTCTTCCCACTGGGGTGCGGTGTGAGCAGGACAGGAAACAAACCCACGGAGGAGACTGACGTGTGTGCCAGCTACGTAGGATCAGTTTATATTTATTTGTGCTAAAAATATCTATCCATATTAATAAAACGAGTAACGCGAGTAACGCATCTGATCAAATTTCAGTAACTGTAATGTATTACTGAATTTTTAAACAATAATTTTGTTACACAGCATGTTACTGCAAAAGTAGTGGCGTTACAGTAATGCGTTACTTTGTAACTCGTTACTCCCAACACTGCTGATGAAGAAGATCACTCTCCTGCTCTTCCGAGACTTCGTCTTGGAAATTACCTCACTTGAATGACCAGGTTTGGCTCAACTCCTGCCCATGGAACCCACATTGATGGTGTATTTGGCCCTCAAAGACAAGGGCTCAGTCTTGAGGTTCTTCTCTGCCGTTATATTTATTAATGTATTGATTTGCCTTTTGAGTTTTCTTATTGTCTCCCATGTTTTCCTTGTTATTGTTTAGCTTGCTTTTGTCATATCATGTCTTAGTTGCAAGTTATTTCTAGTATGTTATTGTTTTTGATCATTTTGCTGTGATGTCTTCTGGGTTTCACAGCTGTGAGGCGACGCCCCCGGGTTGGCTTTCCATGGGGACGTGGTTCTGTCAGCTGTCAAGCTCTGCCGCTCCTCTCTCATCTCTGCCAGGTGATTTTCATTACTAGTTATGGTTCCCCCCACTGATGTGAGTCCACACCGGTTGTCACTATGTTGATTATGTTTCCTTCCTATTTTAGATGCTGCGTTCCTTTGCTGGGCGCAGCATCATACTTTCAGCTCTCCTTTATGCACATAAGTCCTCTGCCTTTGTGCGGATTGTGTTTTGTTTGTATTCAGGTTTAGCGGGGATTTCTCTCGCCTTAGCCCAGCTATTTTGCTCTCTTGTTTTCTGAGTTTCGTCCCCTGGTTGAGTCAGCGATCATGCTCGCTCTAGCTGGCAATTTCTGCTACCTGTGCTTCTGTTTTTTCCCACAAGTGACTGTTCGTGTTCTGTTATTAAAGCAGCAATTTCTCTCGCCTTAGGCCAGCCACAAAACCGAGAAACACCAGGAGATTCTCCACCCTGGTCCTGTAGCTGGAGACTGCGCTGCGTTTAAAGATGCTCATGTCCTCTGACCAGAAGTACATCAGACAGCAGAGGAAGGTTGCATTATTCCACCTCTTGTTCAGTATTACAGGTGAGTCCTGGATTTTTAATGGCTATTTTTGTGCCACACAGAAGTTTAATATGGGAGTCGACTGTCTTGCACATCTCGGAGGGAGAAAAACGCCTCGTGGGTAAAAACAGGTCTGTGGTAGACCACTCCCAGTTACACGGGGTGAGACTGGACATCCTGGCAGATAAGCACATCTGTCGCAAGGTCTGTGGTGGACTTTTGCCAGTCGGTGCATCGTGACATGCACTACACAAAGAGCAGAAATAAACAAACCTATCATCTGGTCAGTCACTGCAACAGATACTGGAGTCAGTTTGTCTTGGCCTGTCCTTGCCACTGAAAATACCTCTATCTGCCAAGAATGTGTTGCTAATCCAGCAAAAGCTAGCGGTACTCGAATACTTTGCAAGCAGTTTCATGAAATGGTCAGTCACAGAGCAACTCATACCGGCTCGGACGTCGCCCGGGTTAACAAGGTCAGGAGTTCCTGGCAGTGGAAGACGAATTACAGAGCTGCATGGATGAATCTGATCAGACCTAAATGAAACAGTCATTGTTGCCCCTGACAGACTGCTATGATGATGATGATGATGATGATGAGGCCAGCTATTTTGCTCTCCTGTTTTTTGAGTTTCGTCTCCAGGTGGAGCCAGCGATTACGCTCGCCTTAGCTGGTTATTTCTGTTCCCTGTGCTCCTGTGTTTTTCCCTCAAGTGATTGTTTTCTGTGTGTGTTAATAAACCCTGCAACTTCACAGCCGGCGTTTAGTGCCTTTTTCCTTCTTTGGAGAGTAATTCATGACACTCCCTGGTCTCCTGTGCAAGTCTCGTGTGTATCCCCTGTACTTGTTTTCCTATTGACAGTCTCTCGTGTGTTCTGTACCTATTGCTAGTTTTCCTCATGTGTTACCATGTAGCCCTTGATTGTTCCCCAGCTGTCCTTGCATTTTGTGATTATCTGTCACCTTATATGTGTGTTTCTGTCTCTACTCTGTGGCGTCATTAACATTGTATTGTTGTACCCTGCCAGGTTTCTGTGACTGAGCTTCCCAGTAAGTTTATTATCAACCGCATCCTTAGTTGCTTTCAGCCCCGGAGCTGTGTTTCTTTGTTTTCTGTTATTAATAAAATCATAAAATCATGTTACGCTGGAGTTCTGCCTGCTTAATGAGTCCATCACATCTGCCTATCGGAGGTAGCAGCACGTTATATAAAAACTAGAGAGTAGAACTCACTTTATAGAGATTAGAAATAAATGCACTAATGAATTACAGAAGGCAAAAGTTGAATTTTTTTGAGGCACATTACACAAACAGCATCTAATGTAAAAACTTTATGGCAAACAAAATTATTATTGGTGAAAAGGAGGAATGCATTTCCCCCACCCTTCAGTGTCCCCAGTCATGGGTTAAATGATCAGCTTCTGCAGCAGCTTTGAGGGCAGTCCTTAAATGGAGGTTCCTGGCCAGCCGCGGCGCCAACCCCAGTGGCTACACATTGCGTTTTCTGCACCTGTCATCAATGCTGGGTTCCAGGAAGAGAGGGTGGTTTTAGAATTGCACACTGCACTGCCACCTTAATATTCATTGTGCAGGTGTCTTCCCCAATGACTGTTATAGCAGTCAAGGGGAGGGGAGATTTGTCACAAGTGACAACTCAATCCATCATCATCATCATCATCATCTTGCACTTTGGGGAATGGGAGTTGTTAGTCACGATTATAATTGTATTAGTTTATATGTGTAGTTTATAGTATATCGTCAATAAATTCATGCAGTACTATAACAGGACACGTTTGCAAATATTTGAGACACATTTGAGTGCGTTCTTTTATATTTTAGCAATATTATAAGTACAACACACCCAACATTGTTATACACAGCAGAATGACCCATTTGGCTGCAACTGCTGCATCAGTGTTGCCCATTTGCCAGTAAATATTTAAATAAAAATGATTTATTTCATTATTTGGGTGTTTTTGTGTCCTGTTTGGTGACGGTCATCATTTGGTCAAAGCGTGCATACAGTGGGGTAAAAAAGTATTTAGTCAGCAACCAATTGTGCAAGTTCTCCCACTTAAAAGATGAGAGGTCTCCAATTTTCATCATAGGTATACCTCAACTATGAGAGACAAAATAAGAAAAAAAAATCCAGAAAATCACATTGAAGATTTTTAATGAACTAATTGGTAAATTCCTCAGTAAAATAAGTATTTGGTCAATAACAAACGTTCATCTCAATACTTTGTTATATACCCTTTGTTGGCAATGACAGAGGTCAAACGTTTTCTGTAAGTTTTCACAAGGTTTTCACACACTGTGGCTGGTATTTTGGCCCATTCCCCCATGCAGATCTCCTCTAGAGCAGTGATGTTTTGGGGCTGTCGCTGAGCAACACAGACTTTCAACTCCCTCCAAAGATTTTTTTATGGGGTTGAGATCTGGAGACTGGCTAGGCCACTCCAGGACCTTGAAATGCTTCTTACGAAGCCACTCTTTCGTTGCCCGGGCGGTGTGTTTGGGATCATTGTCATGCTGAAAGACCCAGCCACGTTTCATCTTCAATGCCCTTGCTGGTGGAAGGAGGTTTTCACTCAAAATCTCACGATACATGGCCCCATTCATTCTTTCCTTTACACGGATCAGTCGTCCTGGTCCCTCTGCAGAAAAACAGCCCCAAAGTATGATGTTTCCACTCCCATGCTTCACAGTAGGTATGGTGTTCTTTCTCCTCCAAACACGACAAGTTGAGTTTTTACCAAAAAGTTCTATTTTGGTTTCATCTGACCATATGACATTCTCCCAGTCCTCTTCTGGATCATCCAAATGCTCTCTAGCAAACTTCAGACGGGCCTGGACATGTACTGGCTTAAGCAGGGGACACGTCTGGCACTGCAGGATTTGAGTCCCTGGTGGCGTAGTGTGTTTCTGACGTAGCCTTTGTTACTTTGGTCCCAGCTCTCTGCAGGTCATTCATTAGGTCCCCCCATGTGGTTCTGGGATTTTTGCTCACCGTTCTTGTGATAATTTTGACCCCACAGGGTGAGATCTTGCGTGGAGCCCCAGATCGACGGAGATTATCAGTGGTCTTGTTTGTCTTCAATTTTCTAATAATTGCTCCCAGAGTTGATTTCTTCACACCAGGCTGCTTACCTATTGCAGATTCAGTCTTCCCAGCCTGGTGCAGGTCTACAGTTTTGTTTCTGGTGTCCTTTGACAGCAATTTGGTCTTGGCCATAGTGGAGTTTGGAGTCTGACTGTTTGAGGTTGTGGACAGATGTTTTTTATACAGATGTCTTTTATACTGAAAACAAGTTCAAACAGGTGCCATTAATACAGGTAACGCATGAAGGACAGAGGAGCCTCTTAAAGAAGAAGTTACAGGTCTGTGAGAGCCAGAAATCTTGCTTGTTTGTAGGTGACCAAATACTTACTTTACTGAGGAATTTACCAATTAATTCATTAAAAATCCTTCAATGTGATTTTCTGGATTTTTTTTTTCTCATTTTGTCTCTCATAGTTGAGGTATACCTATGATGGAAATTGGAGACCTCTCTCATCGTTTAAGTGGGAGAACTTGCACAATTGGTGGCTGACTAAATACTTTTTTTGCCCCACTGTACGTGTCCTCATATGATATGCAATTGATCTGGCCATTCCACTCCACAATCATGGCGGTATTATTATTAACTCCTGCAAAGGACAGTAATAGCAAACAGGTGAAGCAGCAACCGAGACTCCTGTCTACCACTAACTGGCAGGCTGGGCTTGCCTCCCTGCGAAGAACTGTGGTCTGCCAGTCCGGCTGCTGTTTCTCCAACACCAGTGTTATTTGTCAGACCCTGGGTCCCCACTGGCACACCTTCCAGTGTACTCACACTCTATGTTCTCTACATATGCCGAATTATCCTTTAGACCTATGCAATAAGGGCAACATTATAAGATAATTTTTTAAGGATTAAATCTTCAGTATTCTCTTTTTCTGGTCAAATTTGTCAGTTTGTCGGAGTGCTGTGGTGACTGGTCGTGATGCCGCGTATTATCCAATCAGTATGGAGTCAATCTAAAACCCCGCCCACACTTCTAGAAGCCTGGGCATAAGGAGACAGAGCAGTGGCTCAACTTTTATTGGTAAAAATTACATATTTTGACTGAACAACTCCATACTCAGGGATTCACACCCCCATAACCCCAGCAAAGCTTTCATAAAACCTGACGTCAGTCTGATAACGGTTTGAGAGATATGTGAGGAACAGACACACCCACAGACAGAGATTCCTTGTATTTATAGATAGATGAACTTCATGAAAATTTTAGTTCTTTGAATAATTCATAAACTCATGAGATACAGCGGGGAGAATTAATATTGAACACGTCAACACTTCCATTAAGAGTATTTGTGAGTCATGACCTGAGATTTTCACCAGATATCAGTAACAACCCAAGTATTGAATTCATGAATGAATGAATCTTTATTTCGGATAGATAAAAGTACAGATTAAAAGAAACAGAATAATATAACAAAGGGGGAAGAAAATCCAACAAGGTCAAATTAGACAATAACTCCTCTGATTATACAGTTCAACATAAGTTATCCGACATGGGTGATGGCTGGAGCCGCAGCTTATATTGCCCATCCATATTCCATCCAAGAATCCAAAAGAAAAACAAAACAAGAGCGATTACAATTCAGAACATAGCTAAGACAAAATGTGACAAAAAAAACTATGCTACAACACAACGCAGACTGGATATGACAATCCTTATGTGATTTTATATGTCATCTTGTATATATGTTTAGAATATTTCTTCCTTTAGTTTTTGTTTAAATTGTCCAAGCGTTGTACATGATTTTAATTCAGGTCCAAAATTGTTCCATAATCTGACTCCTTGCACTGAAACACAGTGTTGCTTGGTGGTAGTTCTCACTGAAGGTTTTTGAAATATACATGTTCCTCTGAAATGATATTGTTTCTCCCTTATTTGGAACAACTTTTGGATATTTGCGGGCAGTGATAGATTCTTCACTTTAAACATTATTACTGCAGTTTTAAAGTCAACCAGATCTTTCAACTTGAGAGCTTTTAATTTAAGAAAAAGTGGGTTTTGTGGCGTAACCCCCACAACAGACGGGGTCAGGCACAGCGCTCGGCTAGAGCAATTAACAGAACAGTGAAATGTATGTATTGTCAACAGGCAGCCCCGCTTCTTCTGGCTTTTTCCGGCTCAGTACTGTGATGTTAATGTGCCATTCATGCATTGTGTTCATGCTTCCTGCTCTTACTGTGTCTATACACTGATAACAATATGTAGATGTGCCTTGTAACCTCTTTTGTCCTGCAGCTCCGGAGCAGAGGCGAATTACGGCCAACAATCTCCTTATTGTTATGTGTGTATCTCAAATGCAAATGTCCCATGCCTGTCTGCAGTCTCTTTGATGATACCATGCCTTTCATGTATTGTCTGTAACTGGGTATATAAGCTGACTGAAATCCATGTTCACCCTTTCACTCTTTGACTGCTCATCTGCACACTTTGCTGGAGAGCCTCCAGGCTCGCCCATGGGGCGAGCTCCGTGATGGCGGTATGATAATAAACCTATTTAAAACCTCACTTCGCTGCCTTATTTTATCATCCGCCGCAGGTTTGTTGGTTCCCTGTAAGCAGCTTTGTTTATTATTCTAATAGCTCTCTTCTGAAGCATAAAGACTGGATATATGTTTGTTTTATATGTATTTCCCCATACTTCAATACAATATGTCATGTATGGGAGTATTAATGAATGATACAAGGTATATAGTGTGGGTTGATTCGGCAAATAATTCACTCTGTGTAGTATTGCAATTGATTTGGTTTGAACCAAATCAATTGTCACCAGACTTGGTTTGCAGTCTGGTGACAAGCCACCGGCTGCTGGTCGCTGCGTGCGTGAGCGTCCTAAACCTACATGTTTTTGGTGTGCGGGAGGAAACCGGAGAAATCCCGGAGTAAACCCGCGCAACACGGGGAGAACATGCAAACTCCACACAGCTCACTGTTGGTCGGGGGCTGGGATCGAACCCACGATCTCATGATCCCTGCGATCCCCCGGCCGAGGGTAAAACTGTGCTGCCACAGTGCTAAACCACTGCGCCACCGTGCAGCCTTTTGTAAAGCCTTTGATGCAGTGAATCAAAGGCTTTACAAAATCCTTTTAATCAAAAGCTCAGTTCATTTTACCTTTGATCTTCTGTGATAACAATGCTTTCTTTATATTTATTAAATAAGTCTCAAGTAGTTAAAATGTGTAAATCAACTTCCTCCTTGGCAATTCATAATATGAGGGTACCACAAGGTAGTATTTTAGGTCCATTACATTTTCTTCTTTATATTAACGATGTTCCAAATGTATGAAAGCATTCAAATTGTTTACTGTACGCTGATGATTCTGTTATATTTGTTTCTAATCCTAGCCCAGATGTTATAAATTCAAACCTCTCCTCTGGTTCAAATACTTTATGTGACTGGCTTAAATCTAATCACTTCATCATTAATGTCAAGAAAAACAGAATGCATGTATTTTCAGTCTTCTTAGAAATCCTTATTTTTCTCTGATCGCATTTGTCTTGCGGCTCAGCCATTAACTATTGCAAAAACTTATAAATATCTTGGCATACTTCTTGATTCCCATCTTAATTACAAGAATCATATTAAAAATTATCAAGCAAGCTTCTTCAAAAATTCCATGTTTACAAGATCAGATGGAGATCATCCATGCTGCCTCTTATACTTATCTACATGCAATTATTCTATCTACCATAACTTCCTGTATGTTCACTCATATCGAAAGAGACTATTGAACAAATAGGAAGGCTGTACAATAGATCCTACAAGGTTCATGGTAACTTTCCCTATAGGACTCATCATTGTACTCCCCTTACCAACTCAAATGCTTTAACTTTTCCAAATTATATAAAGAACTTAGCAATTAATCTTTATTTTCAAGTACATATATATTATTTTATCTTACTCTTAAATGTGTGTGTTATCTGTGCAGCACTTTGCTCAACGGAAGTTGTTTTTAAATGTGCTCTATAAATAAAGTTGACTTGACTTGACGATATAATAATAATGTTTCTCAATCACTTGCTGGTTTATTCCCACAACATCCCCAGGTCAGTTTCTCAAGCATTAATTTCAGTTCCAGCCCATAAGAATATATATGGGCGGAAATCTTTTCTTCTACACAAACACTAAACTATGGAATGAGATTCCATATTATATTTGCATAATAGTATTTTACAGTGCATCCGGAAAGTATTCACAGTGCTTCACTTCTTCCACATTTTGTTATTTTACTGCCTTATTCCAAAAGGGATTAAATTCATTTTTTTCCCTCAAAATTCTACACACAATATCCTATAATGACAAAGTGGAAAAAAGTTGTTGTTGGGGTTTTTTTGAGATTTTTGGAAATTTATTAAAAATAAAAACTAAGAAATCACATGTACATAATTATCCACAGCCTTTGCCATGAAACTCAAAATTGAGCTCAGGTACATCTTGTTTCTACTGATCATCTTTGAGATGTTTCTACAGCTTAATTGGAGCCCACCTGTAGTAAATTCAGTTGATTGGATATGATTTGGAAAGACACACACCTGTCTATATAAGGTCCCCCAGTTGACAGTGCATGTCAGAGCACAACCCAAACATGAAGTCAAAGGAATTGTCTGTAGACCTCTGAGACAGGGTTGCCTCGAGGTACCCTTCCCCCTCGAAGGGGGAAGGGTATAGAAAAATTTCTAGTGCTTTGAAGGTCTCAATGAGCATAATTGCCTCCATCATCCATAAATGGAAGAAGTTCAGAACCACCAGGACTCTTCCTAGAGCTGGCCAGCTGTCTAAACTGAGCGATCAGGGGAGAAGGGACTTAGTTAGGGAGGTGACCAAGAACCCGATGGTCAATCTGTCAGAGCTCCAGCATTGCTTTGTGGAGAGAGGAGAACCTTCCAGAACAACAACCATCTCTGCAGCAATCCACCAATCAAGCCTGTATGGTAGAGTGGACAGATGAAAGCCACTCCTTAGTAAAAGGCACATGGCAGCCCACCTGGCATTTGCCAAAAGGCACCTGAAGGACTCTCAGACCATGAGAAACAAAATTCTCTGGTCTAATGAGACAAAGGTTGAACTCTTTGGCAGGAATGCCAGGAGTCATGTTTGGAGGAAACCAGGCACCGTTCATAACAATGCCAATGTTGGTAGCAGCATCATGCTTTGGGGATGTTTTTCAGCGGCAGGAACTGGGAGACTAGTCAGGATAGAGGGAAAGATGAATGCAGCAATATACAGAGACATCCTGGATGAAAACCTGCTCCAGAGCGCTCTTGACCTCAGACTGGGGTGACGGTTCATCTTTCAGTAGGATAACGACCCTAAGCTCACAGCCCAGATATCAAAGGAGTGGCTTCAGGACAACTCTGTGAATGTCCTTGAGTGGCCCAGCCAGATCCCAGACTTGAATCCAATTGAACATCTGTGGAGAGATCTGAAAATGGCTGTGCACCAACACTTCCCATCCAACCTGATGGAGCTTGAGAGGTGCTGCAAAGACGAATGGGCGAAACTGCCTAAAGATAGGTGTGCCAAGCTTGTGGCATCATATTCAAAAAGACTTGAGGCTGTAATTGCTGCCAAAGGTGCATCAACAAGGTACTGAGCAAAGGCTGTGAATACTTATGTACATGTAATTTCTTAGTTTCTTATTTTTAATAAATTTGCAAAAATTTCATAAAAACTTTTTTCACATTGTCATTATGGGGTATTTTGTGTTGAATTTCAGGGACAAAAAATGGATTTAATCCCTTTTGGAGTAAGGCTGTAACATAACAAATTGTGAAAAAGTGAATCACTGTGAATACTTTCTGGATGCACTGTATATGCATTTTAAAGTGACATATAAACAATATTTACAGAAAGGAAATACATGCAATTATTAATTTTTACTCTAATTTTCTGTTTCATCCATGTTGCATCTTGTGAACTATCTGTAAACTGAACGGTTTTGGATGTTGTTTGTTTTTTTTATGCTCTGCAGAACATCAAAAACTGTTCTGCAGAACATGTTTTTTATGTTCTGCAGAACAAGAACCTGCTGTAAACCCTTTCTTAACTGAGTCAGGCCAGTTGATTGTAACTTTTGTTACTTTTAATCTTTCCTATAAATAACAAAGTAAAGCAAAGTAAATGTATTGAATGTTACAGGATTGCAATAAAACTACTAGACTAGACTTGGATTAAATTTTCACCAGAGGTGGCCCTTAGGCTATGGATGAAGCAATGAGATTTTGGAGGTGACCCATGGGTGCATACCTCAACCAGGTCCATATCTCACAATGTGTGAATAGATAGAGTTACAGAGGGATGGACGGGTGGATGGACGAGGGGGGCTTGGTAGCGGTATGTCCTCAATGAGTGCCCTCTGGTTATAAATGGAACCGAAGTTGGAGGAAATATAGCTTTAAAAATAATTTTAAATACATTTGCAAATGTTCTATTTCACCAAGTGAAATGGGGAAAGGAAGTTGCCCCCCCCCCCTTTGCAGTGCTTATTGAAGCTTCCAAAGAAGTGGATGTCAGAAAACTCAGAAAATATGACAGTCATGCAGATTGTGTCTGATATTATATGATTACCTATTGCTCTAGAAAATTGCTCTGAGTATTACCATAATAGGATGCATCCTCAGGATTACACACAGAAACAGAAATAATTTGAATCCCTTTATCCACTATCCTTTCAATGACCAAGTTTCTCCCAGTTTCCTGATTACATCTTTGCCCCTATCATACAATTGCAGCAGGATAAAAAGTTTGGGATATGAAGATGGAGCTGACAGGTTGGAGGAAAAGAGGAAGACCACAGAGAAGATTTATATATGTAGTAAAGGAGGACACGGAGAGGGTTGGTCTTACAGAGAAAGATGCAAGGGATAGGGTGAGATGGAGGCAAGTGACCCACTCATGACCCCTAAATTGTTGTCCAGTCCAATCGTTGTCCAGTAAATATACAGGGAACAGACATCGAGATGGTGACATCCTATAAGTACCTGGGTGTTCATCTGAACAATAAACTAGACTGGTCACACAATACTGACGCACTCTACAAGAAGGGACAGCGCAGGCTGTTCCTACTGAGGAGACTCAGGTCTTTTGGTGTACAAGGGGCGCTGCTGAAGACATTCTATGACACGGTGGTGGCATCAGCCATCACTTTTGGAGTGGTCTGCTGGGGCAGTGGCATTACGGCAGCCGATAGGAAGAGACTGAACAAACTGATCAAGAAAGCTAGCTCTGTCCTGGGGCAGCGCCTTGACCCAGTGGAGGAGATAGGAGAGAGAAGGATGGTGGCTAAACTGTCATCTCTGCTGGAGTCCGTGTTCCACCCTATGCAGGACATACTGAATGCACTGAGGAGCTCATTTAGCAGCAGACTACATCATCCTAGGTGCACAACCGAGAGGTTTTGCAGGTCCTTCCTACCAACGGCTGTCAGACTGTACAACCTACGCAGGGCTGCTCGCAGAGATAGCAAAAAGATGTGACAACCTAATAGTTTTGAATGAAAAAGACGCAATAGACTTATATAATGGTCCCCTCCGGCATACAACTAGGAAAACACCGGTCGCTATGGAGGGTGAGAATATGTATGGGTACATAATCATACCATGTAGGATAACTAAGTAGATGGTTGCGCTGTTTCATCCCATCTAGCAACAATGCTCTGCACTGTGTGTTTATATATCTACATATTTATTCCATCCAGCTACAATGCTGTGTTTATATACTCATATATTTATTCCATCCAGCTACAATGCTCCGCACTGTCTATATATATATATATATATATATATATATATATATATATATATATATATATATATATATATATGTGTGTGTGTGTGTGTGTGTGTGTGTGTGTGTGTGTGTGTGTGTGTATACTTGCTGCTCTTGTTTCTTTTTTTTTTTTCTCTTGCCTTCTGATTGTTGCTCTGAGTGTTGCTATCTCTGTGCTGTTGCAATCCTGGAATTTCCCTATTGTGGGACTAATAAATGCTTATCTTATCTTATGTTATCTTAAAGGAAGTCGCCAAAAGAAGAAGTCTTGGGTTTTTAATCCATGCCAAGAAGAAATTTTTTTTTTTTTTATTATGTGTTTAGGACAGCCTTCATTACAATGAGGTAAGACATAAAGAGTAAGAAATAGAGAAGTAATCTTTGAAGTCTTGCCCAGAGCTGATCAAAAGCCTTGAAGCTTTTTTTCCTTCTGATAGAGCAATTTCCCCATTGTGGGGCTAATAAAGGCTTATCTTATCATATCTTATCTTATCTTATCTTATTTGGTAACCATTTGGTCTAATTTTAGCATTTTATGTACAACATTAAAATTATGTATTGAATTTCTTATCACAAAATGCCCAGACATTAAAATGCACACCGTGAATTCTTTGTAGAATGATTTTTGGTAGCTACCACCAACCCAGTCCACCATTCTTTTGGTAGACCAGCGTGTGCCAGAGTAATTCAGCTCTCCAATAGTAGCTCTCACGTTTGTGCTTGTGATAGAAGAGCATTAAAGCATGGAGGCATTAGAAGTCCTTCTCTGTGGACTCCGGCTTATATTCTCACCGAGCTGTCTCATCCAGGAACACTTCATATTAGCATCTCAACCCACAGGGCATAACTAGGAAAACACTGGACTGTGTGTAACATGGAAGCCAGGAGCTGGCTGACAAAGCCCAAAGGGACAGCGCAGCCTTCACTGCCTTTGGTTTGAGGTTTCACAGGGCAAGTGGGGAAGTAGGTGGACGGTGACACTGCTGTAACAGTTATAGAACAGAGATGAGCTGATTGCTTAATGTGAGAAAAAGAACTCATAACAGCCATTCAAACCTTCACATTCCCTCGCAAGTGTGAAATTCAAATTAATGAATGAATGACTGAATAATTAATTAATATAACCTCAAAAAAAAGGCAATTTGATATAGAATCCAATCACATTAATTGAACCTGTATCTCAATTATTAAACAAGTCTAGTTTTCTAATTATGCATATTCATATAATTCATCCATCAATTATCCATACGATTATAGCATCAGGTCAGAGAACAGAAAAAAACGGGTCTGAATCTAATGCATGAAGACTGTTTGATCAGTGCTGATTAGTTCCCTAGCACAAACACCCAAATTTGTTTAATTTGAAACTTTTGTAATGTGCTTCATCACACTTTTATTCACTGCTGGTTTTGCAGTCAGGTTACTGCAGCTTGTTGAGTTTCTGGGTTTGAATTCAGGTAGGGCCCTTCTGTGTGGAGTTTGCATATTCTCCCCATACTGTGTGGGTTAATTCAGTTTCCTCAAAGTCCAATGGTATGCATCATGGTGCTATGGTAGCAGCTAGTCCAGTGCCTGGTTTTAAGAAACACTAAAGCTTAAAGAAATGCAATTTCCTTTTAAAATATATGTTGTGTAGCATGGATGCCAATAAAACGTTTTTTTTTTTCTCTTAACAGTCAACTGAATATATGTTGAATGTTGACAATTTGCACCATTTTACTGGATTTGTACTTAGTTGTTAGTTACCATTGCTGGGACATGTACCAGGAGCGCCCCCAGGAGGTGGGCAGGCCCCACCCCGAGCCCCCCCAGTGGCCACCCCGGTCGGTCCCTGCCACTGGACAGTCTAACATAATTTTATAACGTGTTTTTCTGTGTCATATTTTACATGTAGTAGATGTTTAAGAATAATTGATGTGTGCTGTATATTATTAACAAATGTTAACAAAATACAGTAAAGTAGGACAGATCACACTGTCAAGGTGCGTTCAGACCAAACGCGAATTTCTGCACAGCGTGATTACATTTTAAATTGATTTTGATGTGCCACCCCAAGGTTTTCAGTGTCCCCCATGAAAAATTTCTGGAGGCTCCCCTGACTTGTACCCCATAATGTTAATCTGTAATAGGAAAATTATGGAAGAAAAAAAATCTAAAATGTTAGTAGTAAAGACAACTGACACATTATTTAAATAGGATTTTTCATTGAAGGGTTTGTTGTAACAAATAAATGGTGATCCAAATATAAACTGCCAAGTCCTGGAGTCTCATTTATAAAACCTGTATGTGGACAAAATGAGGCCTGAAAAATATTGTATGTATGCCACTTTTCATGAAGATATTGGTATTTATAAAAAGAAAAACTTGACATGTAAAAGTGCACACCAGTATACAGTGGTGTGATAAAGTGTTTGCCCCCTTCCTGATTTGTCATATTTTTGTGTCATGGGCAACGAGAGCACACCCCTCCCGTCCCGTCTCACCTTCATCAATTCATCGTTGCACCTGAGGCCGAAGACGCACCTGCTCTCGCTCATCAGCCAGCATACTTAAGGAGGCTCTCTCCGTGCAGTCAGCGCTGGCTCGTCTGGATGTACTGCCCGTCAATGGACAAGCAAGTTGTAATTGACAAGTTTTGGCACGTCGTCTAGTCTTGTTTTCCTCTCTTCCTCAGGTTGCTGCCACCGTGCAGGTGTATCTTCGGGACTGCGCACAATGTCCTGCCACATCTCCACTCATCCTCGGCTTTCAACCTCCACCCAGTTAGGCACCATCAGCTCATTCCCTTCACCCTACTGGTTCATCTATTTCCCGCTGGGGTCCTGCCTGTTCTTCCTCAGAACCCAAGTAAGTGGCAATTTGGCCCGCCCATTTCCCCTTACTCCGTTCCTCCTCTCACAGCTCTCGTCTTCTCTCCACAGGTGGATTCCTCTGGCGAGTGACTGTTTCTGTAGCTGTGCGGTTATTTTGGAAATTAATAAACTTTCAAACATGTTCCTTTGTGTGGTTGATTTCCTGTGCTGTTGCATCGTGCACGCGAGCTGTCAGTGTATTAAACCATGACATTTTTGTATGTTTGTCACACTTAAGCCCCTTTTCCACTAGTACCCACTCAGCCCTACTCTACTCTACTCTACCTTGTTTGTTGGGTTTTCCATTAGTACCTAGTACCTGGTACCAGGTACTTTTTTCATGCCTATTCCAGGGTAGGTACTAACCGTGCTGAGTAGGGCCAAAAATGTCACATCAACAGACTGCAGGTCACTGATTGGTCAGGGCATAATGTCATGAAAGCACCCGTCTTCTGCAGAATCTCCAAACTGTCATTTGCAAAAGTTCATGGAGTAAACATGATATTAACAGAGATGGCTTTGCAGGTTCCGTGGAAATCTACACCGTGGTCCAACGAAGAGATACGGACTTTTCTGTGCTTGGTGGCTGATAGTATCCAGAGCGGCCCACAACGAAACAGATAGCAGCCCAGGATAGAACCGGACTAGGGAGAAGCTGAAGATGAAAGTGAGAGAACCATCGATTGTGAGTGTTTTGTGATAATGTGCATCTTTTCGCTTATTTATCCTGTTGGTGGTAAGCTCACTTTTTTTTTAGCAATACAACGCCGTCCTGTGCTGGCTAACGAGTGTTAGCGGGGAGTGCTAGCTAGCTAGTAGCCAACTCTGCTGATTTGCGCTTGCTTTGTTTGAAGTATTCGCTTGTGAGAGCAAAACGATGAAATATGTTAATCCTGGTTAAAGTCCTGGTTTGTGTATATGTTGCACTTTGGTGCTGTGCATTAAGTTGTGTGTATTTTCTTTCTAGAATCTGTTTCCACATGCCAGGGGTCCGCCTCCCTCAGCATGTTGTGTTTATGTTTTGGATACAGGTCAAGAGGACCCCAGGCTCCAAAATCTCAACATATTCAAGTGCATTTTCAAACCAGTGATTTATAACGTGATTCATATAATTTTCTAAAGCCTCATAATAGACCCACGTACCTATTCTGTGGATTTTCAAAAAAAGTGTTGGAATAGTGTTGTCGTGCTGTTTCTGTTCCACCATAAATCCCTGGATTGAAAATGTACTTGTACATGAACAGAGTGGATCCTGGGGTTCTCACTGGTCAGGGAAACAAAGCATTTTTGTCACATCCCACCACTGACTTTCACAAGTGAATTTCCCTAATACAGGTACATCTCAAAAAAATTAGAATATCATGATAAAGTTCAATATTTTTTGTCACTCATTTCAGAAAGTGAAACCCATATGTAGATTCATTACACAGACAGTGATATATTTCAAGTGTTTATTTATGTTAATTTTGATGATTTGGGCTGTAAGCCATAATCATCAAATAATAATCATGATTTTCTATTTTGTCTGTTAAGACGCCAGTGGGAAAAGAGTCAACAGTACAAACCATTTATCAGTGACTTTAAAAATGGCTCATTTTTAAGAAAAAGTAACCAAAACAATTATTTTATTAACTGAAGACTGTGGGACCCGAAACAGGTTAAGCGGAAGAAGATGGATGGATGTATTATTGGATGTGCCACCGCAGAAGACACTGCACACTTTAGTGATAGTACCAGTATATGGAGGAATTCTGGGCCATATTAGCATCTGTACTTTCTCATAATGGGTTAGGGCAGGGGTATCCAGTGATGTGCCATGGAGGGCCAAGACCCTGCAGGCTTTACCTCCAACCAGTGTCTTCAACAGCAGATTCCACCGAATTTCTTCCACTGACTGCTGATCAGTGAAAACACCTGCTGAAGAGACTGTGTAGAAGAGAGAACCTGCAGGGTCTTGGCCCTACATGGCACATGATTGGACACCCCTGAGTTAGGGTTTAATGGGATTTAACATTTTAACACAAACTGCGTTATGGTTCACAATTCTGTTGACAGACTTACATAAAACCAAAAGTGATTTCTCAAACTGCTGGATTGTTCTTAGACAGCTTTTCCGATCTTTTTGTATTTAATTTATGTCACTTGGTGGTAACCTTCACACATAAAAGTGGAGACAGATCTGCAAAACGTACAAAGGTTTATTGTCAAAATTCCAAGTGCAATACTACATGAATACATGTATAGTACATTGTTTATGCAGAGAATATATATTTATACAGTATCTACATGTGTCTAGTAAATCAAGTATTTTCCATGTAACCTTGTGACTGCATTATTTTAATTGCTTTTAATCCTAGATCAAGTTTGTTTTGGCCTAAAATGCATCATAGTTGTTAAATATATCTTATTATACCAAGCTCAGTACTGTTTACCTGTTGAAATGTATATTTTATGGCTAATATAACCCCATAACTAAAACCGGGCAATCAAGTTTTGGCAGCTGAGCAGTTTTTGCCATGAGATTCAGTGCTGCTGGAGCAGGTACATCCCATGATGTCTCAACAGTCTGTCCGTGATTTTCACACAAATCAGAGCAATTTGCTGCACAGGAAGCTAAACATTTTTACAGGCATTCTTAAGTTTCTATAACCACTGAGCGTTTGTGAAGCTGGGGTGACATCAGTGATAGGCTGTAGTGAACGCCAGACCAACGGTTTGAAGCGGTAATTTTCCTACAAGAGAGCCATCTGAAACACACCGCATACATATTTTAATACCTAATAGCGATAACTTGCAGACATTGCAATGTAGTATGGCGTACTGAAAACAATCATTAGCTTACCGTCATATGTGATCTAGTTTGTATCCTCACGTCTTTGGTTCTATGGCTTCCTAAACTCTCCAGTACTTTTCCAGAGTCTTTCGTCTTGCTGCCTGTACCCTTGTCTGACTCTCATTTTTTGCCTTTACTCTGACAAAAGCCAGAGACCAAGCAGACACCGAGCAGTCACCTCATAAGCCACCATCTTGTGTTTTTGTTGTGTTGCATGTTTTACGTCTCTGGAGTGTGGCACCACCTTGTTGTAAAAAAAATCCCACCCACCACAAGCGGGATTCTGCTGTAATGGAAACAAAACCGTGCTGAACTGTGCAAAACCATGTAGAGGCATGTAGCCTTACCCTCATAGAGCCCACCAGGGAGTTAAGCCCCCAAATAGCGACATCCAACCAGGGGTTCAAACCCAAAACCTCCAGCTCCAGAGTCCACCACTCTACCTGTGTCGCCAAAAGGATCAATCCACTTGGCAAGCCAAGTAAGAAAGTTTTTATTGACTCTGCTACATATTTCCCTTCAGATTTTTGACATCACCCCTATGTCAGCGGTGCACTTAACCTTTCAGGCTCCGTGGCCGCCTTCTGACACGAGCGGGATATGGAGAATGGAACTAATATGCCACCAGTAAATCCTGCTCACCACTGCCAAGTGTAGCCAAGGAGACGGGCCATTTAGCCCAACTGGTGGTGTCAAACCAGGAGTGTGAACTCACAACCTCCTTGGCGACACAGGTAGAATGCTAGACTTTGTGTCACAAACCCCCGTGCGCCATAACACGGCGCATCAGGGAGAGAATGAAAAACCCAATCGCTGGAGTAGAGAGTGCCATGTTTATTAAAGTTCACCACAAAATAACAAGTCCAGTTGATCACCAAGTTACAGTTCAGTTTAACCACACAAAAATGCGGAGAGGTGTAATGACAGGATTAGGCCTCCAGACATGCAGGGCGCTTCCCAGATGCTCTACAGCCCGGTCTATGGGGAGCCTAGTGCTGCAGGGCTGCGATACACACGAAACAGGAAGGCGATCAGCCTAGTGCTGCAGGGCTGCTTAGCACAAGAGAAAAGGCGAAACAGACACTTACAGGGCTGGAGCAAATCCGGGGCGCATTGTGCAGTCTGGAGGATGAGGTTGAGAAACAGGGCCAGCCGAAACACCAAGGGAATAGTCAGACTTGAAGTGATGGGCTGGAGAACAGCTAAGGTAATGATCCACATACAGGGAGAACTGGCTGCTGCGTATGAAGGCGAATGCCCCGAAAATCTCTTTCCTCCGAAGCGGCGAACAAATATTCCTGAAGCTAATGAGGAAAGAGATTGCCGGTGTGGAATGTGTGGGCAGGACTGATTGGCACCAGGTGTGTGAGAGAAATGAGAGTGAATGGAGCGTGTGCATGTGTGTGTGTGCGTGTGGGTGTGTGTATGTGTGTGACCACCCGTGACAGTGCAGCTGACTGCACTTGACAGGAGGAGGGGGCGTGCCAGAGCTGTCGGGGGGAAACGAGAGCAAAGCATAGCAATAAGTCAGAACAACCCAGATTCATGACACTTTGGAGCTGGAGGTTGTGGGTTTGAACCCCCAGTTGGATGTTGCCAGTTGGGGCTTAACAGCCCATCCCCTTGGGTACACTTGGTGCTGTGAGCAGGATTTACTGGTGGCAAATTAATTCCATTCTCCATATCCCACTATTGCCAGAAGGTGGCCACGGAGCCTGAAAGCTTAAATGCACCTCTGACATCGGGTCAATGTCAAAAATCTGGAGGGAAATATGTAGCAGAGTCAAAATCATTCCTACTTGGATTACCAAGTGGGTCAACCCTCTTGGCGACATGGATAGAGTTCTGGAGTCGGAGGTTGTGGGTTTAATCCCCCAGTTGCATGTCACCAGTTGGGGCTTAACTGCCTGTCCCCTTGGCTACAAATAAAATGACACCGGCATGGTAATAGAAACAGATCTGTGTATTGCATTTTTTTAATTGCATATGGGGGGGGAGGGAATTCAAGTTAAATTTAGCAAACTTTATTGAACCAGTCAGCCAACCCCACTCATAAATTTGCAACAAATCAGAATACATAATTGTAGGCCTTTCTATTATGGCTTGGAATAAAACCATTAAATGCAAAATTATAAAAAAGAACTCAACACAATAAAAAGTGCATTAAGCAAGAATTCTCGAAAGATATTTTAAAATCATAAATTAAAGTCCACTTTTTCTGTTTGGTCATGTTTTTAATAATAAGGGTCATGTTTTTGGCAATATAATTTGTGACTGTAGTTGTGATCTCTTTCCATTTTACACTTTTGTTGTATGGGATAAATTTTCCAATTGAAGAACCCATATAGTAATTTTCTTAGTGCTGTTTCCTGTATGTATTTTGTAGGGACTACCTGGGATGTTGAGAGTGGATTTTAATGCATTCTTCATATTTAAGTGGATGACATCTCAAGTGGTGAAACAAATTAGTGGTAGTGTGACATAATTTGTACAAACTGTATTTTGTTCAATTTTTACCATTGCCAGAGAACGGAGCTGTTTTTTTTTTTCTCTCTCTCCTTTCTTTCAAGTCTGCTGCACTGTAGCCGGTATGTGTGTGTGTCATTTCATTTTTCCTCCTTTCCCCCACTCTGCCAGTGTTGCCAGATTGTGCATAAAAAAACAAGCATCTCTGCTCCACAAAAACAGGCTCAAAAAAAGCAGTTTATAAAGAAAAAAAATTGCAGGAAAAAAACCTGGCAACGACCCTGAAATGAAATGCAGCACGAGGAGGCCTGAGTGCAGTAGCAGCTGTGGGAGAGAAGAGAGAAGCTGATGGCTGCCGCAGAAATGCTCGATTAGTGATAAACATATTTTATGTATCGCGCATAGTAGAATGTATAACGAATATATTCTTTGTATCGCCCAGCCTTAGTATAGAGTAAGCGTAATATGTGGAATGAGTAAGATACCGCACTTTATTCAAATGTGGTTGGAGATGTTGAATTTTTTCTGAATGTTTTTTGTCCTTGATACATGCATTGTGTGACCTGACCTTTGTCCTTTGCACCTCAAAATGAATGTGTGTACAGAACTCAGCATGTTTTAATCTTGCACCAAGTTTGTAGTGATATCAGCAGTTGTTCTTGCTTCAGAGTCAGGAAAAACAGAGCCTTATTGCTCCTGTGACATTGACCATTGACCTCATAATTAAAGCAACACTATGTACCTTTCTTGTTTCAAGTAAGAACACTAAAACGGCAAGTGTGGTGACTATGACCTCAGGGTGCTTAGTAGATGGTGGCTAAAGTTGTGCTCTGTGATTAGCTGTTGGGACTGAGGTTCTAGTCACCATAGTTGTTGTCATGCATGTAATGGATGTAATGGTATGCAGATAACCTACTAAATCTATTAGAGTATTTTTCACTGTAAAAATAACTTATTTGCATGATCCCATTATTTTTACAGTCAAAAATACTCTAACAGATTTAGTAGATTATCAAATGGCACAAATCCTGTTTAAAGCATAATATAATCACCTTCCAGGCAATAGTCAAAACATATTCACAGAAAGTGAGGGTGAATGTAACTTAAGGGGATTATTTAAATTTAAATTGGCACGGGTGAGAACGAAAAGTAAGTTTTTGTGTTTCAGTGTATGGGGTAAAACTATGGAACAGCTTGAGTGTGAAATTAAAGAAATGTGCAAACATCACACAGTTCAAAAATATGTAAAGAGGGATGATATTCAGGAAATATAAGGAGAAGGGGTTTGAGTGACACCTGGTATGCACATTGGTCTTGTTTGTTGTCTTGTTTGTTTTTCCTCTTTTTTGCTCTTGTTTTAGGGTCAGATATACTGGCATAAATGACATCCTTTTATTATATTTCATATAAATAGACTATTGAGAACAGATATTAATAATATAGTAATTATACAATAATAGACAAAAAATATATAAGAATAGGAAATGACATATAATATAGAATACTATAAAGGAATATGTTGCCATAAATTAGAACATGAAAAATATGTAAGAAAAATCAAAGTATAAGGAAACATAAGTAAAAAAGGAATGGAGCTCATCTAATATATTTGTGTAAGCAGGGGAGAATTGGTGGGACTCAAAGTTTGTTCTTCTTCCCACTCCTTTTTGAATGTGTGATTTTTGTTGTACTCTTTTTCTTATTGTTGTTTTGTTTTGTTTGTTTTGCTTTGATTTGTCTTGTTCTGTTCTCTTATTTACCACTATTTTTGACATTTCCGTATACGGTATGTAAAATTATGATTTTGGTACAAATTCACTGTACGGTCACATGTTCAAAATAAAGTGAATATATATATATATATATATATATATATATATATATATATATATATATATATATATATATATATATACAGTATATATGCAGTATATATATATATGTGTGTGTGTGTGTGTGTGTGTGTGTGTGTGTGTGTGTGTGTGTGTGTGTGTATGTATGTATGTATATATGCTACTCACATAAAGTTAGGGATATTCGGCTTTTGTGTGACGTTTCAGGATGAACCTAAAATGCACTATAACCTTTCCAGGTGAACTTAATTTGACCTTCTCTAACCTTTTGAATGCAAATGTCCAGCTGTTCATTGTTTCAGTATTTTTTGCTTAACTTGCTGTTCTCTAACAAGGTCCTTAAAGGCAAAATTCACAACAGGTGTTTGATCCATGAATCGACCAATAAGTTTTCTGGTTCAATTAGAATGGGTATTTAAACAGCCCTCTTCATCAAGCTGTTCACATTTTGACATCCTGAGACCAACACGACACCTAACAATTGAACAACAGTACCTTGCTATTGCTAGGCTTCAAACCGGATGTTGTCAGAGGGAAGTGGCCACTGAGCTTAGAGTGTCACTAAGTGTCATCAGCAGGTTGCAACAGAGATACAGAGAGACTGGAAGAGTCACAGAAAGGCATAGAAGTGAATATACTATACTTAATATAGAATCGGTGTGTGAGTTTGCCAAAACGATGTCTGCCACTGTAGTATTCTCTGGGCCCCTCCCCAATCTGACCAGTGATGACATGTTTAGTCGCTCGTCATCCTTGAACCGCTGGCTGTCTGTGTGGTGTCCTGCAAATGACGTGGGCTACATTGACAATTGGAGCTCTTTTTGGGGAAAACCTGGTCTTATGAGACGAGACAGCATTCATCCCACTTTGGATGGTGCTTCTCATTTATCTAACAATCTGGCATCTTTTTTATCCAAATTTCCAAAACCATGACTACTCAGAGTTGGGACCAGGAAGCAGAGTCGCAGTCTTACACGCCTCTCTGCAGCTCCTCTTCATCCGCCACCCCTCAGCTTAGCCCCTGTCTTCCCCATCAGAGAATCGTTGTCTGCTCCCTCCAAAGTGAATAAAAATATAATGTATAAGCATCCCAAAGTGATAAAGCAAAATATTGGTAAAACTCAAATTAAACATAAAGCCTCTAAATTGAATGATTTGGCCTCTGTTCCTCCTCATAATTTAAAAATTAAATGTGGTTTGTTAAATATTAGGTCTCTAACTCCCAAGTCTCTGTTAGTCCATAATCTGTTAATTGATCATCAGATTGATTTAATTTCCCTTACAGAGACTTGGTTAGGACAAGAGGATTATGTTGGTTTAAATGAATCAACCCCCTCTGGTTATTTAAACTGTCAAAATCCCAGAAGTTCTGGTCGTGGAGGAGGAGTAGCAACAATTTACCATTCCAAATTACTAGTTAATGTAAAGCAAAAAACATGTTATAATTCCTTTGAGGGCCTGGTCCTCAGTATTGGGCACTTTAGCAATTTCAGGTTAAACCCAATATTATTTGCCATTGTTTATCGTCCCCCATCAACCTATTCAGAATTTTTATCCGAATTTGCTGATTTCTTAGCTGATTTAGTGTTGAAATCTGATAGAATAATTATAGTAGGGGACTTTAATATACATGTGGATGTAGATAGTGACTGCCTTAATGTGGCATTTAATTCAATATTAGACTCGATTGGGTTTTCTCAGAAAGTAGGAAATTCTACTCATTACCTCCACCATACATTGGACCTTGTTCTGACATATGGCATAGAAATAGAAAATCTTGTAGTGTCTCCTCATAACCCTGTACTGTCAGACCATTGTCTGTTAACCTTTGATTTTACTATTTCTGACTATTTGGCTCCTAAAGAAAAATATTATCACAGTAGATGCCTCTCAGATGATGCTGTTTCCAAATTTATGCAGATTGTTTCCTCTATGCCATGTGTCAACACAACGGAAATAAGCTATAGACAGCTTGCTCCTTCTGTAATTGATAACATGGTGGATAGTGTTTCAGCTTCTCTGCATCAGGCTCTAGACTTGGTGGCCCCCTTAAAAAAGAAAAAGTCTAATCAGAGATTTTTAACTCCTTGGTTCAACACAGAAACTCGTAGCTTAAAACAGAAGACTCGTCAATTAGAAAGAAAATGGCGCTCTACTAATTTAGATGAAATCTATTTAGCTTGGAGAAATCATCTTTTAATTTATAAAAAATCTCTTAGAAAAGCTAGAACGAGTTATTACTCTGCATTAATAGAAGAGAACAAGAATAATCCCAGGTTTCTTTTCAGTATTGTAGCCAGGTTGACAAAGAGTCAGGACTCTGTTAATCCTATCATCCCCTTAGAGCTTACTAGTCAGGACTTTATAAACTTTTTCAATAATAAAATTTCATCCATCAGAGATAAAATCAATCAGATTCTTCCCACAGTTAACTTAAATACTGTAACTACTACAACTCCTTCTATTGATGTCTGTCTTGATGAGTTTACTCCAATCGACCTTTGTGAGTTAGACAAAGTAGTTTCCTCATCCAAACCTTCAACTTGTCTTTTAGATCCTATTCCTACCAGGTTATTTAAAGAAGTCTTCCCACTTATTGGTAGCTTTATTCTTCATATAATCAATTCTTCATTAACTTTAGGCCATGTACCGCAGGCTTTTAAAACGGCTGTAATTAAACCCTTACTCAAAAAGCCAACGCTAGATCCAGGAGCTTTAGCTAACTATAGACCAATCTCTAATCTCCCTTTAATTTCAAAAATCTTAGAAAGAGTTGTTGCTACGCAATTATTTGACCACCTGCAGGGAAATGGTTTACTTGAAGAGTTTCAATCTGGGTTTAGAATCCATCATAGTACTGAAACAGCCTTAGCGAAGGTCACTAACGACCTCCTCACTGCATCTGATAATGGACTAGTTTCTGTACTTGTCCTTTTAGATCTTAGTGCAGCTTTTGATACTATTGATCATAATATTCTACTTGATAGATTAGAACACTATGTTGGACTTAATGGAACTTCGTTGCAGTGGTTTAGATCTTATTTATCTGATAGGTTCCAGTTTGTTCATGTAAATGATGAGTTTTCTTTCAGCTCAAAGCTTAGTCATGGAGTTCCACAGGGATCTGTGCTAGGCCCTACTCTTTTTAGTTTATATATGCTTCCGTTAGGCAACATTATTAGAAAGCACTGTATACATTTTCATTGTTATGCAGATGACACACAATTATACCTGTCAATGAAGCCAGATGATACTAATCAATTAGCCAAGTTAGAAGCCTGTCTTAAGGAAATCAAAGCTTGGATGACTTGTAATTTCCTGCTATTAAATTCAGATAAGACTGAAGTCATTCTTGTTGGTCCAAAAAACCTTAGAAATTCCTTTCCAAATCAAACTTTCAGTTTGGACGCAGTTACTCTTTCTCTTAATAGCTCTGTGAGGAACCTTGGAGTTATTTTTGATCAGGATTTGTCCTTCAATTCACATATTAAATTTGTTTCTAAGACTGCCTTCTATCATTTGTGTAATATTGCCAAGATTAGGAGCATCTTGTCTCAGAGTGATGCTGAGAAGCTGATCCACGCTTTTGTTAGCTCGAGATTAGATTATTGTAATTCTTTATTATCAGGCTGTCCTAAAACATCTTTAAAAAGTCTTCAGCTGATCCAAAATGCTGCAGCAAGAGTTTTAACAGGTACTAGAAAGAGAGATCATATCTCTCCGGTTCTGGCCTCCCTTCATTGGCTTCCCATAGAGTTTAGAATTAAGTTTAAAATCCTTCTTCTCACTTACAAAGCTCTAAACAATCAGGCTCCTTTTTATTTAAAAGATCTGATACTACCGTATTATCCTAACAGAGCACTACGCTCCCAAAATGCAGGATTACTTGTAATACCTAGAATCTCCAAAAGTACAATGGGAGGCAGAGCCTTCAGTTATCAAGCTCCTCTCCTGTGGAATCAGCTGCCAATCTGGATTCGGGAGTCAGACTCGATCTCTGTTTTTAAGAATAGGGCTAAAACCTACCTTTTTGATCTAGCCTACAATTAGGGAGGGATCATGTGTTTCTGAACCCTCCCTTAGTTATGCTGCTAATAGGTTTAGTCAGCCGGGGGACCTCCAGTAATGCACTGGGCCTCACTCCTTTCCTCACTCTCTATGAAATATTTTTTTTCGCTGGTCATTAACATTTGTTTGTTCTCTCCCATAGATTGAGTCCCCATCATGCTGTTTGCTCTCTACATGTCTGTTCTTTTCTTCTTCTCTATCCCCTCACCCCCCAGCCAGTCGTAGCAGATGACTGCCCCTCCCTGAGCCTGGTTCTGCTGGAGGTTTCTTCCTGTTAAAAGGGAGTTTTTCCTCTCCACCGTCGCCAAGTGCTTGCTCACAGGGGATCGCCTGATTGCTGGGGTCTTTCTGCAACTGTGGGGGTCCCCCCTACAGTTGATAGTGCTATGAGATGACTGTTGTTGTGAAATGGCGCTATATAAATAAAGTTGAATTGAATTGAATTGAATTGAATTGAATATCCTTTGGCCACATCCCGTGCTGATGGCCGCCTCATTGTGAACAATGCCCTGCGGAACTGGATGATAAATGACACTCCAGGCACATTTAAGTGAGGTGAGAGGCACCCAAGTGACACGTCACATCATTCAAAACTGTTTACATCAACGTGGTCTGCGTGCTAGATGACCTGCAAGGGTACCTGACCACACCCACAAGCACAGGTATCATTGTCTTGCATGGGCCAGTGAGCATTTACGCTGCACAAGGGACCAGTGGGCCTCAGTGTTGTTGTCTGATAAAATTTGATTCACGTTGAGCATAAATGATGGCTGCCAATGATTGTGGAGACGTCAAGGAGAGCACTATGCAGCAGCCACTGTTGTCACCAGACAAGCCTTGGTGGCGGTGGTGTTAGTCTGGGCAGGTGTATCTAGTCAATACAGAACTGCCCTACACCTTGTGAATGGTACAGTGACAAGCTGATACCATCTGAATAACATCATTAATCCAGTCATTGTGCCCCTGCATGAACAACACAGGCCTAATTTCATCTTCATGGATGACAATGCTCCACCTCATCAAGGTCACATCATTAGGGAATGGCTGCTGGAGGCTGGGGTACCTCAAATGGAGTGGCCTGCACTTTCTCCAGACCTGAATCCCATAGAAAACCTATGGGATCAACTGAGTCATCGTGTAGATGCTCATATCCCTGCTTCCCACAACCTCAGTGACCTGAGGGCTGCCCTTCAAGAATAGTGGAATGCCAGGCCTCAGCAGACAATAAGTTAACTTGGGAACAGCATGAGACGTCATTGTCAAGCTGTAATTGATGCTCAAGGGCACATGACAACTTATTGAGACATTGATATTTTTTGTTGTGGTATACCCACCACTTGTTGGCTTTTGTTTCAATAGATGAGGAAATCACCATTGCATGCTTCTACTTAAATGCCCTGCTTTCATGATATAATATCACTGTAGTGTGAACTTTTAACATTTTACATAAATTTTACCCAAAAGCCAAACATCTCTAACTTTTTGTGAGGTGTGTGTGTGTGTGTGTGTGTGTGTGTGTGTGTGTGTGTGTGTGTGTGTGTGTGTGTGTTTCCTTCCTTTCAGTTTCTTCCTTTCGGGGTCACCAAGGCATATCACCACCTTAAATCATGATGATCTGCATGTTGAGTTGGCAAGGATTTTTACACCGGATGCCCTTCCTGATGCAACCCTGCCCATTTATCCGGGCTTGGGACCGACACAGGGAGTACACTGGCTTGTGCACCCCCTATGGCTGGGCAAACAACCTTCCTTCTTCCACTCTATTTTTGCTGAGCACCAAGCTAGAAGGCAGGAAGTACCATTTTTATATGGTCGTTGGTATGACCCTGCTGGGAACTGAACCTACAAATGCGCTACCTCTAGGCCGCAAAATACATTCAGGCATTCATTTTTAACACCACTAATCTGTTGTGGCAGATGAGATAAGGGAACCCAGATGTGGAGGCACGGAATAAGTGCAGGCACGGCGAACTGAAGTTTAAAAGGGTGTTTTATTCATCCACCAACACAGGACTCACTCCAGCGCTGTGAGAGCGCACTGGAGCGAGCCCTCAGCAAACAGGCAATGCGAGTGATCAAAACAGCAATAGTAAGAGAGAGAGAGAGCAAGCGATATGGTTGGCTTATATACCCAGCTAGACAATGCATGCATGGCACATTAACATCACAGTAAACAGCAGGGAGGCATGGACATTTACGTGAGAGTCACGCATATCAATAGCAGGATTACTGGCAGGAAGGAGAGGCTGCCTATTGATATCAGTACATACATCTCACTGTTATGCTAATTGCTCCAGCTGAGCGCTCTGCTTGTCCGTAGGCTGTGGGGGTCACCCACACCACCCCGCCCCCAGAGGGCTCAGCGGGGGGCTGAGGCGTCGATCGTCCGGCTTTGGGAGCGAGATGCGGGAAAAGTTCTGTGCCGGAGGAGGGGGCGGGAGGAGGGTGGGGGTAGCGAGTGCCGGCCCAGGACGGCAAAGTTGTCCGGGACACGCAAAAATTGCATGTGGACCCACGATGTTGAGGGGCTGTCCCGTTTAACGTGGCGGAGGTCCACAGCGGCTGTGAGAAGAAACATTTGTCTCTGACTCCCCTAGTGGTTAAGTCCAGCGAGGATTCATAGTGGCCATGAAGAAAAAAAAAACAGGAGCTGCAGCTGTGTGAGGGACTTGGTGTGTTGGCTTTAGGTGCGCGCGCAGCCCTAAAGCCCTCGGGGACAGCTGACGGCTGGATTCCCATTGTGCGCCGTGGCTGAGACCCATACAAAATCCTGTGTGCGGGCTGCGTGTGTGCTTCAGGTGTGTGAGCAGCCCTGAAGGTTCCGATGTGCAGCGGCAGAGGACGATGGCGGTCTGTGGAGTCGTTATTGTCCCGTGCGTGGTGCGCTGTCCTCGTAACCCCCCAGGTGTGTGTGCGGGGGTTCGGTGCATGGCAGGTCCACTGTCGAGGCGAGTCAGGGTCAGGGAGCTTGCTGGAGATCAGCATCGTCGGCGCCGATGGTCATCCCTGTTCAGGCTGTTGCTGTCGTTCGCTCGTGCCGGGTCATGGTGCGTTCAGGTCCACGCGCTGCGTTCTCCGTCGGCCCTGGAGGTCGCCGTCGTGGAGAGAGGACGAGGTGCGTGTGCGCTCGTGTAGAATGCGGAGAAGCGGTGAGAGGGAGTAGACGCTCTTTGTCCCTCGGGCTCGTGTGTTTGCGGAGGAGCGGTGAGAGGGAGTAGACGATCTTTGTCCCTCGGCCGGTCCCAGCGTGGATGTGCAGATCTCAGGCGAGGGTCGCACCATGACGCTTTCTGCAGCCTTCCCGGTCGTGGGTGATCTCCGAGGGAGTTTGCCTGGTGTCGGTTCTGCGTCGAGGTCTCCCGTGTGGCAGAAGGGAGGGCAGTCCATTTGCGGCAGGCAGCTGCATTCGCTTGTCGTCGGAGATACCGTCGGGGCTGCATTCGTTCGTCATCGGAGTGTTCTTTTCTTCGGGGTCACCAGTGTGGCAGATGAAATAAGTGTACCCCAAGTATGGAGGCACAGAATAAGTGCAGGCACGGCGAACTGAAGTTTAAAAGGGTGTTTTATTCATCCACCATCACAGGACTCACTCCAGCGCTGTGAAAACGCACTGGAGCGAGCCCTCTGTAAACAGGCAATGCGAGTGATCAAAACAGCAGTAGTAAGAGAGAGAGAGAGCAAGCGATATGGTTGGCTTAATGTACCCAGCTAGACAATGCATGCATGGCACATTAACATCACAGTAAACTGCAGGGAGGCATGGACATTTACATGAGAGTCACGCATATCAATAGCAGGATTACTGGCAGGAAGGAGAGGCTGCCTATTGATATCAGTACATACATCTCACTGTTATGCTAATTGCTCCAGCTGAGCACTCTGCTTGTCCGTAGGCTGTGGGGGTCACCCACACTGTTACGTTTTACTGTCACATCATGATGTCGTCATTAACGGCACCGAGAAACGAAGCTGAGTAGTGCCCAAAAGTTGATAATTTTATTGCTATGTTGAGTACAGTCCATTATATTGACAGCTCTGTGATCTCCTGGATTACTGACTACCTGACAGGCAGGCCTCAGTTTGTCTGGCTGGGCAGTGTCTCATCTGGAGTGGTGGCTAGTGATATGGGAGCTCCACAGGGGACCGTTGAATGTCAGCAAGACCAGAGAGATGGTAATTGACTTCAGGAGGAGGAAAATGCCTTCTCAGCCATTGCAGATTAGGGGAGAGGATGTGGGAGTGGTTGAGGACTACAGATATCTGGGTGTCAGGATCAGCAGCAGGTTGGACTAGAGATCCAACACCAATGCTGCGCACAAGAAGGGGATGAGCAGACTCTATTTCCTGAGGAAGCTGAGATCCTTCAATGTGTGTAGCAGGATGCTGGAGCTTTTCTATCAGACCATTGTTGCCAGCACCATCTTCTTTGCTGCTGTCTGTTGGGGTAGCAGTATCAGGGCCAGAGACACCAACAGACTTGACAAGTTTATCAAGAGGGCTGGCTCTGTAATTGGTCTCTGACCGGAGACCTTTGAGACAGTGGTGGAGAGGAGAACACTAAATAAACTGCGATCCATCATGGCCAATCCTGATCACCCCCTCCACCACACACTGGACAGACAGCAAAGCACTTTCTGCAGTAGACTACTACAGCTTTGCTGTCGAACGGCCAGGTTACAGGAAATCTTTCCTGCCACATGCCATTTCACTTTACAATAACTCACTATGATGTTGTATTCTGGTCATAACAATGCTGCCACACTGCACCTTACAGTCTAACTGGTACCTCACATTTAACTTTGCTCCTGATAGTCCTTCAGTGTGCAACGGGATGATTCATGTGTTTATATGGGCCATGATATATTAAGCTATGATGTATATAGGTTTTATAGTCGTGTTAGTTTTAATTTCCATTGGTAATCCCTTTGTCTGTCATGCGTGTGTTTCTGTCGTTTGGTTCTCTACTGTCATGCTGCTGTTACACTTTCAGTTTAGTATCAAATAGGGAGGTACAGCGGGAGTCAACATTTTGAACACAGCCTCAGTGTTTCCTATTGGTTTCTTTGTGTGTTAGCGATGTTAGCATTGCAGTTAGTATTTATGCTAATATTAGCACTATACCAGGGGTGTCCAACCATGTGCCATGGAGAGCCAAGACCCTGCAGGTTTTACCTCCAACCAGTGTCTTCAACAGCAGATTTCAGTGAACTTCTTCCCACTGATTGCTGATAAGTGAAAACACCTGCTGAAGAGACTGGGTAGAAGAGAAAACCTGCAGGGTCTTGGCTCTCCATGGCACATGGTTGGACACCCCTGCACTATACAATGAAGTGTAATGCCATCTTATGCCATTTCATGCTGTTTTAAGTAGTTTATTTAATTTATAATAAACCCAGCCACAGGGGGTGCACAAGCCAGTGTACTCCGAGTGTTGGTCCTAAGCCCGGGTAAATGGGGAGGGTTGTGTCAGGAAGGGCATCCGACGTAAAACCTTTGCCAAATCAAGCAGGCAGATCATGACGAATGAAACTTTCATACCGGATCAGTCGAGGCCCAGGTTAACAACCGCCACCGGGGCTGTTAACCGACAGGGTGCCAGTGAAAATTGAGTTAATGTTGGTCAAAGATCGCGGAGGAGGAGGAGAGGGGGAAGGTGTGTTAGGAGGGAGAGAGAGAGAAGAAAAGGTAGAACTGTGGCGGTGAGAGTAGGGAGGTTAAATGTAGGGACTATGACTGGTAAAGGCAGAGAGTTGCCTGATATGATGGAGAGAAGAAAGGTACAGTGCATCCAGAAAGAATTCATAGCGCTTCACTTTTTCCACATTTCATGTTACAGCCTTATTCTAAAATGGATTAAATTCATTTTTTTCCTGACAATTCTACACAGACTGCTCCATAATGACGAAGTGGAAAAAAGTTTTTTGAGATTTTTGGAAATTTATTAAAAATAAAAAACTAACAAATCACATGTACATAAGTATTCACAGCCTTTGCCATGAAGCTCAAAATTGAGCTCAGGTGCATCCTGTTTCCACTGATCATCTTTGAGATGTTTCTACAGCTTAATTGGAGTCCACCAGTGGTAAATTCAGTTTATTGGACATGATTTGGAAAGGCACACACCTGTCTATATAAGGTCCCACAGTTGACAGTGCATGTCAGAGCACAAACCAAGCATGAAGTCAAAGGAATTGTCTGTAGACCTCCGAGACAGGATTGTCTCGAGGCACAAATCTGGGGAAAGGTGCAGAAAAATTCTACTGCTTTGAAAGTCCCAATGAGCACAGTGGCCTCCATCATCCATAGATGGAAGAAGTTCAGAACGGCCAGGACTCTTCCGAGAGCTGGCCAGCCATCTAAATTGAGCAATCGAGGAGAAGGGCCTTACGGAGGTGACCAAAAACCCGATGGTCACTCTGTCTGAGCTCCAGTGTTCCTCTGTGGAGAGGGGAGAACCTTCCAGAAGGACAACCATCTCTGCAGCAATCCACCAGTCAGGCCTGTATGGTAGAGTGGCCAGACAGAAGCCACTTCCTAGCAAACGGGACATGGCAGCCAGCCAGGAGCTTGCCAAAAGGCACCTGAAGAACTCTCAGACCATGAAAAACAAAATTCTCTGGTCTGATGAGACAAAGATTGAACTCTTTGGAGTGAATGCCAGGCGTCATGTTTGGAGGAAACCAGGCACCACTCATCACCAGGTTAATACCATCCCTACAGTGAAGCATGGTGGTGGCAGCATCATGCTTTGGGGATGTTTTTCAGGGGCAGCAACTGTTAGACTAGTCAGGATAGAGAGAAAGATGAATGCAGCAATGTACAGAGACCTCCTGGATGAAAACCTGCTCCAGAGCACTCTTGACCTCAGACTGGGGCGACAGTTCATCTTTCAGCAGGACAACGACCCTAAGCACACAGCCAAGATATCAAAGGAGTGGCTTCAGGACAACTCTGTGAATGTCCTTGAGTGGCTCAGCCAGAGCCCAGACTTGAATCCAATTGAACATCTCTGGAGAGATCTGAAAATTGCTGTGCACCGATGCTTCCCATCCATCCTGATGGACCTTGAGAGGTGCTGCAAAGAGGAATGGGCAAAACTGCCCAAAGATAGGTGTGCCAAGCTTGTGGCATCATATTCAAGAAGAAAAATTTTCACCTGTCAGCAATCAGTGTGAAGAAATTCAGTGGAATCTGCTGTTGAAGACACTGGTTGGAGGTAAAGTCTGCAGGGTCTTGGCCCTCCATGGCACATGATTGGACACCCCTGCTGTAACATAACAAAATGTGGAATAAGTGAAGTCTTGTGAGTACTTTCCGGATGCACTGTATATATACTGTGTGTTCAAGAAACCAGATGGAAGGGAAGCAAGTCTAGGAGCATTGGAGGTGGATTTAAACTCTTCTCCCATGGTGTAGACAGGAAGAGAAATGGAGTGGAGTAATCTTGAATGAAGAGTATGTAAAGAGTGTTCAGGAGGTAAAGAGGGAGTCAGACACAATCATGAGTTTGAAGCTAGAAGTCAAAGATGTGATGTTTAACGTTGTCAGTGCATATGCTTCACAAGTTGGATGTCAGATACAAGAGAAGGAGGAATTCTGGAGTAAGTTGGGTGAAATGGTAGAGAGTGTTGCCAGGGGGGAGCGAGTGGTGACTGGAGCAGACTTTAATGGGCATGTAGGTGAAGAGAACAGAGATGATGAGGACATTTTGGGTAGTTATGGTCCTAAGGAGAGAAATGTGGAAGGACAGATGGTTGTGGATTTTGCTAAAAGGATGGAAATGGTTGTGGTGAACACATACTTTTAGAAGCGAGAGGAAGATAGGGTGACTTACAAGAGTGGAGGAAGGTGAACACAGGTGGACCACATCTTATGCAGAAGGAGAAATCTGAAAGAGATAGGAGACTGCAAGGTGGTGGCAGGGGAGAATGTAGCTAGAAAGCATCGGATGGTAGTCTGTAGGATGACTTTGGAAAGCAAGAAGAGGAAGAGAGTGAAGACAGAGCCAAGGATTAAGTGGGGGAAGTTACAGAAGGAAGACGGTTGGACAGAGTTCAGGAAGGAGTTGATACAGGCTCTGGGTGGTAGGGAAGAATTACCAGATGACTGGGAAAATACAGCAAAAGTATTGAGGGAGAGATATGTGGTGTATCCAGTATCCAGTGGACAGAGGAAGGAAGACAAAGAGACTTGGTGGTGGAATGAGGAGATACAGGAAAGTATTCAAAGGAAGAGGCTAGCAAAGAAAAAGTGGGATAGTCAGGGAGATGAAGAAAATAGACAGGAGTATTTGGAATTTAGGTGGATGGATAAGAGAGAGGTGACAAAGGAAAAGGCATATACTGTACGTAAGTGAGTTGCATGAGAGACTAAACACTAAGGAAGGAGAAAAGGACTTGAATCGATTGGCTAGACAGAGAGTTTGAGCTGGAAAAGATGTGCAGCAGGTTAGGCTGATTAAGGACAGAAATGGTAATGTACAAACAAATGATAAGAGTGTGCTGAGAAGGTGGAAGGAGTACTCTGAAGAGCTGATGAATAAAGAAAATGAGAGAGAGGAGGATGGATGAAGGAAAGATGGTGAACAAGGAAGTCCCAAGGATTAGCAAGGCTGAAGTGAGGGCAGCTTTAAAGAGGATGAAGAATGGAAAGGTGGTTTGTCCAAATGACGTACCAGTGGACTTTTTAACCAGATTGTTTAACACAATCTTAGAGAGTGAGAGGATTCCTGAGGAGTGGAGAAGAAATGTTTTGGTGTGGGGAGCAAGGTGTTGGACTTCTCCACCCAGAGATCAATGGACCAAGAGAGGAAACATCACCGGGGGGTCCAGACAGAACAGTTAAGACTAGGGACCACCCAAGGAGAGGAACAGATGCCAGGCAGCCAGGAGAGGAGTGAAAGGCGGCACCTGTGTAATATCATGTTAATACCCCGCACAGGCTTTGTTCTATAATGAATGTGAGGTCGGAGCCTCAGGCCAACATGCACGTAATTAAAGGTATAAAAGAGAGTTGCACGGTGGCCTGGGAGCTCTTTTTGTGATGCTGTGCTGTTAGAGGGAGAGTAAAGTCTGTGTTGATCAGCTTGTTGCCTCGCCTGCATTATTCCCTCTACACTGGTGACCCTGATGTGCCATGGAAGGTGAGACGAGCACCCCGGAGACATCCTGGAGGGAAAGCACCAGCGCTGCGTGCACTATGTCAGTCAAGATCCTGGATTTCTGGCTGCATGACCCGACAGCGTGGTTTCTACACATTGAGGCCCAGTTCGCTCTCCGCGGGGTAACAGCAGACAGGACAGGACAGTGAAAGATCGGCGAGGCTCCCAACATGTTCAGAGTTAGGGGACAGATCAGCCGTGGAGTTGATGGAGAGCATGTTGGCATTGATGGGCAGAGACGATGACTCCTTCCTGTTCACCCACCTCTTTCTCAGGAACCTCCCGGCTGCAGCAAGGGTAATCCTGGCCAATTCAGCACTGCTGGTAACGAGGAACTACCCCGCACTAGCGCAAGAAGTGGATCTCATCATTTTAGTGACCAGAACCTTCGGCGTGAACGCAGCAGCACTGGAGCCCAGGACAGTTGCCAGCGAGATCGAGGAGCCGTTGGTGGTAGCCGGAGCAGACGCCAGGAGACACAAGAAGGAGGTGATCTGCCACTATCATCGCCATTTCGGCTCAGACGCCCGGCGATGCCTGCCACCATGCCAATTCAAGTGATTGGGAAATGCCAAAGCCAGCAGTCAGTAGCAGCTGCGACCGCTGGCGACAGAGACAAGCTGCTGTATATCACAGACACACATTCAGGGAGACGGTTTCTGGTGGACTCCGGCTCCCAGAAGAGCCTCATCCTGCCATTCAACACAGACAGGGTGGCTGGGCATAGTGGTCCCGAGCTGGCGGCCGCCAGTGGATCAAATATCAGGACATTTGGTGAGTGAACACTGACAATATGTTTGCATGGGCGCAGTTTTCAGTGGAATTTTGTGATAGCCGCATGTTCCTCTCCGTTTCTGGGTACAGATTTCCTATGCGCTGATGGTTTACTAGTTGATGTTGCTAATAGAAGACTAATGGATGCTGTCTCTTTTGCTTCTCTGCCCTGTACAGCTCAGGGAGCCGGGTCGATAACACTGGCCAGTGTTACAGCTCCAGGGGGTAAGTACCAACAGTTACTCGCCCAGTTCGCAGCACTCACGGTTCCAACGTTTTCAGCGGCAGTAACTAAACACGGGGTCGAGCATTGCATCACCACTAAAGATCCACCCATATTCGCATGACCTCGGTGCATGGACACAGCTAAACTGGCCAGTGCACCTGAGGAGTTCGCCAACTTGGAGAGGTTGGGCATCGTGAGGCGCTCAAACAGCTCATGGGCATCCCTGCTTCACATGGTGCCTAAAGCCGATGGGTCATGGTGACCATGCGGCGATTTCCGGTGCGTGAACAGTGCTACGGCACACGATCACTACCCATTTCTCCACATCCAGGATTTTTCCGTGCACCTGGTTGGGGCACACGTTTTTTCCAAAGTGGATCTGGTCCACGGTTGCCACCAGGTCCCGGTGCAAGCAGAAGACATCCCAAAGACAGCAGTAAAAACTCCATTCAGCCTTTTTGAATTTTTACACATGCCGTTTGGATTTCCAAAGAATGATGGATGCAGTGCTCCGCGATTTGCCCTTCGTTTTTGTCTACTTGGATGACATTCTGGTAGCCAGCCCGTCCGAGTACGAGCACATCGCCCATCTCAAGATGGTTTTCCAGAGGTTGGAAGTGCACGGTTTGATAATCAACCCGGCGAAGTGCCAGTTCGGTGCGCCAGTGATTGCTTTTTTGGGCCACCGCATTTCTCCGGAGGGCGCAATCCCATTACCGGACAAGGTGCGCACAGTGTTGGACTTTCTGCCTCCGCAGACTGTGAGGGCACTACAGGAGTTTTTGGGAATGGTTAATTTTTACAACCGTTTCCTCCCCCGGGCAGCCCAGCTGATGCAGCCATTGTATGCCACGCTTAAAAAAAAGAAGCCTCCAGAAAGCATCGACTGGACTCCCGAGCGGGGCCAGGCTTTTTCAAATGCCAAAACAGCACTGGCAAAGGCTGGGTTGCTGTCCTACCCAGATCCGTCTGCACGGATAGTGCTCACTACAGATGCATCTGATGTGGCCATCGGGGCAGTAGTGGAGCAGTCCATCTCAGGTTTGTGCCCGCCGCTCGCATTTTTCAGCAGAACCTTGCAAGACAACGAGCGCAAATACAGCACATTTGACAGAGAGTTGCTGGCTCTCCACCTGGCTACACGTCATTTCCAGTTCTGGCTGGAGGGGTGCGAGTTCCACTGCGTTTGTAGACCATAAGCCGCTGATGTACGCCATGGCCAAGGTCTCTGAACCGTGGTTGGCCTGGCAGCAATGACAGTTGGCCGCAATCTCAGAGTTTACTACCGACATTCGACACATTGCCCGTAAACTCAGCGTGGTGGCTGATTGCCTCTTGCGCACATTGGTCGCCCCGATCTACGTGAGAATAGATTTCCCCGCCATGGCAGCGGAGCAAGCCAGGGACGCAGACATTTGCGCACTCTTGTCTGCACCAACAGGATTAAGACTGGAAAGCAGGGTGGTGCGGGAAGGGTGCCCTCCCCTACTCTGTGACGTCTCCACAGGCTACCCGCGCCCGGTGGTTCCGAGCTCTTGGCGCCGTCACGTTTTTGGGTCGATCCACTCCCTTTCACACCCGGGAGTGTGCGCTTCAGTGAAACTAGTGGGGGTGAAATTCATCTGGCCGCATTTGCGTAAAGAGGTGAAAGAGTAGGCCGCAGCTTGCGTCGCGTGACAATGGGCCAAAGTGCACAAGCACACCAGAGCTCCCCTCTAGCCATTCCAAATAGCAGCTAAGAGGTTCGACCACGTCCACGTCGATCTGGTGCGACCCCTCTCGCCGTCGCAAGGTTTCACACACCTTTTGACGATTGTGGACCACACCACACGCTGGCCCGAAGCGCTCCCGCTGACTTCTACCACGTCCACCGAAGTGGAGCGCGCTTTTTTGTCAGCTTGGGTGACACAGTTTGGATCTCCATGGGACATCACGTCTGACAGAGGCCCACAGTTCATTTCGGAACTCAGGTCTGCGATGTCCCAGAGCCTGGGGGTAAAAATTCACCGCACTACCGCATACAACCCCCAGGCTAATGGGTTATGCGAGCGTTTTCATAGGTTGCTTAAAACAGCGCTCAGAGCTTCACTCACGGACACAAATTGGGTTGACCGCCTGCCTTGGGTTCTTTTAGGGTTGCATTGCACACCGAAGGAGGATTTGGCAGCCTCCCCAGCAGAACTCGTTTTTCCACAACCGCTGTGAACCCCCGGAGAATTTTTACCGGAAAACTCCGCACCCGAGGCCAAGTTGCCCACCCATTCTCTACGCAAAACAGAGGTTGTGAGTGTACTGGGCCCGGCCCACCATTGTTTTCCCCGCACATTCATCCCAAAAAGCTTGCAGAATGCCAAGTTTGTTTTCGTCAGGCACAATGCGCGCCAGACCCCGCTGTGCCCACCATACGACGGACCGTTCAGAGTGTTGGAACCCAGGGCGAAGCATTTCGTGTTAGACTTGGGGGGACGTAAAGAGACCATCTGCACTGACAGGCTAAAGCCCACTTTTGTGTTGGCAGACAAGCAGGTGGTGTTGGCCCAGGCTCCCCGGTGCGGACATCCACCGTTGGGGGCTCTTCAGGTTGGTGATTCCTCAGCAGGGACTGGCACTCGGGAAGAGGATGTGTTTTCTCTCCCTCCCTCTTTCCCCCCACAGACTGACGTGCCCTACTGTGTGCCCCGCCAGCAGGGCAGTTCGACTGGGTCGGCGACCCCCCGCTACAGCCACTACAGACGCCGGCTCAAGCCCAAAGGACGGGGGAGTTAAGGCCCATTCTGGGTGTTCGGGGGGGCGGTGTGGGGAGTAAGGTGTTGGACTTATCCAACCAGAGATCAGTGGACCAAGAGAGGAGACATCGCTGGGGTGTCCAGAGGGAACAGTAAAGGCTAGGGACCCCCCGAGGAGAGGAGCAGATGCCGGGCAGCCAGGAGAGGAGTGAAAGGCGACACCTGTGTAATATCATGTTAATGCACTGCACAGGCTTTGTTCTATACTTAATGTGAGGTCAGAGCCTCGGGCCACCATGCACATAATTAAAGGTATAAAAGACAGTTACACGGTGGCCTGGGAGCTCTTTTTGTGATGCTGTTCTGTTAGAGGGAGAATAAAGTCTGTGTTGATCAGCTTGTTGCCTCGCCTGCATTATTCCCTCTACATTGGTACTAATTTTCAAGAACAGAAGGTGATGCTCAGAGTTGTAGTAACTACAGAGGCATAAAGTTGATCAACCACACTATGAAGATATGGGAAAGAGTTGTTGAAGCCAGGTTAAGAGGAAAGGTGACAATCAGTGAGCAGCAGTATGGTTTCATGCCAAGAAAGAGTTCTACAGTTGCAATGTTTGCTCTAAGAGAAAGCTAACTAACTAACTAACTACTAACTAACCTGCACTTATATAGCGCTTTTCCAGTCACAAAGACCACTCAAAGCGCTTTCATTAATACTAACCCTCTATTCTAAGGGCCTATAGGAAACAGATATCTAGGGACAATTTAGAACAGCCAATTAACCTAACATGCATGTTTTTGGCATGTGGGAGGAAACCGGAGAAATCCCGGAGTAAACCCACGCAACACGGGGAGAACATGCAAACTCCACACAGATCACTGTTGGTCGGGGGCTGGGATCGAACCCACGATCCCACGATCCCCACAATCCCCCGGCCAAGGGTAAACTGTGCTGCCGCAGTGCTAACCACTGCGCCACCGTGCAGCCCAAGCTGATGGAGAAAGAGATGGAGAAAGAGAAAGAGAAGGTCAGTAGGAGCTGCACTGTGTCTTTGTGGCTCTAGAGAAATCATTTGATAGAGTGCCAAGAGAGGAAGTGTGGTACTGTATGAGAAAGTCAGGAGTAGCAGAGAAGTATGTGAGGGTGGTGCAGGACATGTATGAGGACAGTGAGACGGTGGTGAAGTGCGCTGTAGGAGTGATGGATGGACGGTGAGCCATGGAACTTTTTCATCGTTTGAACTGATGATTTTAAAAATTGGCTCCTCAAACCCATTTTATTGTGTTTTAATTTACCGCCCTCCAGGAGTTTATGCCTCATTTTTATCTGAGTTTAGCGATTTTTTAACTTCTATTATTAAATTTGAGTGGATTTTATTACTTGGAGATTTTAATTTGCATATTAACAATCCCAGTGACAGTTTTGCAGTGAATGTCTTGGGTATTATTGAATCATTTAATTTTGTTTTGTGTCTATATGGCCCTATGCATATAAAAGGAAATACACTTGATCTTGTTTTTACACTTGGTCTTAATGTGAATAATGTTCAGACTAAGGAGCTTCTTGTGTCAAACCATTTTTGTGGTTTTTTTGATTTATCAGTTAAATCAGTCTGTTACACTGACAAGCGAGTAAAATGCTCTCGTGTCATCGACCAGTTTTCAGCTGTGAAATTTTCTGCTGCCTTTGACAGCAGTGTGGTTTTTTCCTCTGATGACAACACTGAGAGCTTGGTCTGCTCTTTTAACTCACACTGTTCAAGCATCTTAGATGTAGTTGCTCCCTTTAAAACCAGGACTGTCCGTGCTGTTATTATTATTATTATTATTATTATTCACCCTTATTGTCATTCAACCGTACAACCAATCATGTACAGTAGAACGAGATTGTGCTTTACCTATCTACTGTGTTAATCACACACACCCCAAGTGTAGAATCAGAGGGCCGCTGCCATGCAAGGCGCCGCCACAGATTTCCCTCCTCCATTCCATTATTGCTGAGCACCAAGCTGGATGGCAGGAAGTTCCACTTTTATATGGTCTTCGGCATGACCCGGCCGGGATTTGAACCCCTGCCTCCCGGGTGTGGGGCGGGTGCTCTACCAACTGAGCCACCACTCCGGTAGTGGTGTTACCACTGTTAATTCATCCCCCTGGTTAAATGATGATCTTTGTTGTTTTAGACGTAAATGTCAGAGGGTGGAAAGACGGTGGAAGTCCACTAAACTTGAGGTGCATCGATTGTACCTTAAGGAACTGTTAATTGAATTTAACAATATGATTAAAATGGAGAGAACTTCTTATTTTTCCAACATCATCTCCTCCAATAGTAACAATTCAAAGATCCTCTTCAGAACAATAGACAGTATAGTTAATCCTGTTAGTTCTGCTCTCCCTGTTTATTCAATTAATGACTGTAACAAGTTTCTGTCCTTTTTTGTTGACAAGGTCACTGCTGTTAGGGCTGGTTTTACTCATTCCTTTCCCCTAATCCTTGATTGTCCTAACAGACAGGCCTTTTTAAGTGATTTTACCCCAATTTCTTTTGAGGATTTGTTAGTGTTGGTGAGTTCCATGAAATCCTCCTCCTGTGTTTTAGATATTTTGCCTTCCTCAATGTTAAAAGAGGTGATTGGCTCAGTGGATACATCTTTGGTTAATATCATTAATAGTTCACTTGAATCTGGTTGTGTACCCTTGTATTTTAAACATGCAGTTGTGCAGCCACTTTTAAAAAAAACCTAACCTTGATCCATCTGTTTTTAAAAACTTCAGGCCAATTTCTAAGCTTCCTTTTATTTCTAAGCTTTTAGAAAAAGTTGTTGCCAAGCAGCTCACTGACTTTCTTATTGAACACAATATTTTCGACAAATTTCAGTCAGGTTTTCGTCAGAAACACTCGACAGAGACTGCTCTTCTCAGGGTGTCAAATGATATTTTAATGTCATCAGACTCTGGCAAATGCTCTGTTTTAGTGTTATTAGATCTTACTGCAGCATTTGATACTGTTGATCATTGTGTTTTGTTACAAAGGCTTAGAGATTGAGTAGGTATTTCTGGAAAAGCTCTGGATTGGTTTTTCTCCTACCTTTCTGGTAGGAGTTTTTCCGTGGCTGTTGGCACTTATTCATCTGACTCTGCTCCTTTAACCTGTGGGGTGCCTCAGGGTTCTATTCTGGGTCCACTTTTATTTGCCCTATATATGCTGCCACTTGGTTCTATCATCAGCAAATTTAAAGGCGTGTCTTATCACTGCTACGCTGACGATTTACAGTTACTTTTCTCTTTTAAACCTGACCATGTTGACAATTTAAAAATTATTCATGATTGTCTATCTGCACTTAAGGACTGGATGTCCAGTAACTTTTTGCAACAATGCTGATAAAACTGAAGTCCTTATTGTAGCACCTGATAATCTAATTCCTAAGTTGGTTAATAGCATTAGTTCATTAAGCTCTAACGTACGGTCGAATCTAAAAAATATTGGTGTCATTTTCGATCAATCGATGGGTTTTGATCAGCATGTCAAATCTCTGACCCGGAGTTGTTTTTTCCACCTTAGGAATATATCCAAAATTAGGTCACTGGTTTCTTACAGTCAGTTAGAAATCATTATTCATGCCTTTGTTTCTTCACGTTTGGACTACTGTAATGCTCTTTTCACATGTCTTAGCAAATCCTCTTTACACCGCCTACAGTTAGTCCAGAACGCTGCTGCAAGATTACTAACTAGGTCCAGTAGATTCTGTCATATCACTCCTGTTTTGACCTCCTTGCATTGGCTTCCTGTAAATTATAGAATTGATTTTAAAGTTCTTGTTCTTACTTACAAAGCCATTCATGAAGAGGCGCCTTTTTATATTAGTGACCTACTCTTTCTACACCAGCCCAGCAGGTCTCTCAGGTCTTCTCATCAGAATCTATTGGTAGTCCCTAGCACTAGGCTCAGAACCAAAGGCGATAGAGCCTTTGCTGCTGTTGCTCCCAGACTGTGGAACTCCTTACCTTTTGAACTTAGATCTGCACCTTCCATTGTTGTTTTTAAGAAGCAACTAAAGACCCACCTTTTTGCCTGGCTTTTTAATTAACTATGTGTTGATTGTATTTTTATGTGCTTTTACTGTCTACTTTGTTTTTTTTACTGTTTTATGTGCCTGTGTTTTTATTCTGTTTTTTACCATGTTAAGCACTTTGTGACTCTGTCTGTGAAAAGTGCTCTATAAATAAACTTATTATTATTATTATATTATTATTATTATTATTCAAGGTTGGGGGTGGGATTACATCAGGGATTGGCTCTAAGCCCCTTCTTGTTTGCCATGGTGATGGACAGGCTGACAGATAAGGTCAGGCAGAAGTCTCCGTGGACCATGATATTTGCAACTGTCATTGTGATGTCATATCTGGGCAGGATTCAAGGATCATGCCCACGCCTTGTGTTTATTCCTTGTTTTCTCTGTGATTATTTATGATTATGTTTGATTATGATTTGCCACTGCCCTCTCTGTATGTTGTCCTATATGTCCATTATCATGTCTCCTGTGTATCCCCTGTCTGTCAGTGTAGCCCCACCCGTCCTGTTTTCCTCATCTGCTGCCCTTGATTGTCTGCCCAGCTGTCTGATGTTAAGTTAATTATCTATTCCAGATTTATGTCAGTTTTGGCATGTGCTCTCTCTGGTGCCCTTGTCATTGTTTCCCAATGTTCTCCCAGGGTATGGATTATCGTATCGATTACTGTATGTGTTCTCAGTCTTTTTTGTTAATGAATTGTTGTTTGCACCAAAATCCTGCCTGTGCTCATGGGTCCTGCTACTAACTCCTCATCTGCCTGGAGGGCAGAGCATGACAGTAGGACACCAGCAAACAAGGACTCAGCAGGTGGGCCGGTGGCCAGTGGTTCTGACGCGAAAGAGCAGTGGACAGTTCTGACATTTCAGTCCCTCGTCTTGAACGCTTGCACCTCCCACACATCGGAGGAGGCATTTACTCACCTGGAGGTTGCCATGAAGGTTGTGGAGAGGTTCCCCAGCCTGCAGTTTTGCCCCAAGGTGAAAGAGCTGCTTGCCTCCGTCTGCAGCCACATCCGCCAAACATTTACGGAGCTGGCCCTGCACCCTCCAGCCCCAGAACTCTCAGCAGCCCTGCAGCCACCTCATGGGCTGGAGCAGAGTTTAACATCTACGCCAGTCCCTGTGACAGCTGAAATGCTGGCTCCTATGACAGCTGTAGCACCACCTCCCATGACAGCTGTAGCACCACCTCCCATGACAGCTATAACACCGGCTCCCATGACAGCTGTAACACCGGCTCCCATGACAGCTGTAACACCGGCTCCCATGACAGCTGTAATACCGGCTGCCATGACAGCTGTAGCACTGGCTCCCATGACAGCTATAACAGCGGCTACCATGACAGCTGTAATACCAGCTCCCATGACAGCTGTAATACCAGCTCCCATGACAGCTGTGATACCAGCTGCCATGACAGCTGTAGCACTGGCTCCCGTGACAGCTGTAGCACCACCTCCCATGACAGCTATAACGCCGGCTCCTATGACAGCTATAACACCGGCTCCCATGACAGCTGTAACACCAGCTCCCATGGCAGCTGCAGCGCCGGTTTCCACAATGCCAGTTTCCATGGCCGCTGTAGTGCCGGCTTTACATCATCCTCCATCTGCAGTGCCGGCTCTATCATCTGCAGCGGGGGTGCCCACACCCGCTGCCCTGTCAGCAGTCACTGCCTCTACTCTGGACTCATCTCCATCATCGACAGCAGAGCAGTGGAACAGGCAAATACATCCTCATTTTCTTTTACCACATAATGAGGTGTCTTGTCTTGTTTTGGGTAAGGGGTCTCAACAACAACCTCCTTCTGCTTCTGAGCCCCCACCTTCTGCTTCTGCTGTCACCCCTGTGTTGATACTGCCACCCACCCTGGTCTCCCTATTTTTCCCTGAGGTGCATGCCGCAGCTCTGGCAGTCTTTGAGGTGCACGAGCCTGCTCTATCTGTCCCCGAGGTGCACACTCCTGCTTCAGTTTCCCTTGAGGTGCACGCGGCAGCTGCGGCAGTCTTCAAGGTGCACGAGCCTGCTCCAGCTGTCCTCAAGGTACACACCCCTGTTTCAGTTTCCCCTGAGGTGCACGCAGCAGCTCCTGCAGTCTTCAAGGTGCACGAGCCTGTGCCAGCTGTCCCCAAAGTGCCCACCCCTGCTCTAGTCCTCCCCAAGGTGCATGCAGCAGCTCCAGCCATCTTTGAGGTGCACGAGCCTGCTCCAGCTGTCCCCGAAGTGTACTCCTTAGCTTCAGCGCTCTCCATGGTCGACATTCCTCAGCATCATCTTATCTCCGTGGTCGCCGCATGTCAGTAGCTGTTAGCCCCTGCACCGAAGGTCTCTCAGGTACTGTCTTTAGAGGAAAAGACTCCTCAGTTGCTACCTCTAGAGTGAGAGACTTCCGTGTCATTTTCAGTACAAAGAGCTCCACTGTCGCCATCTGCTGAGCTCTCAGATTCTGTTATTGTCTCCTGAGCAAACAATCCCTTTGTGGTCTTTAAGTGAAACAGCTCCTTTGTGGTCTCCAGGGCAAAGGGCAACTTTGTGGTCTCCAGAGCAAAGAGCCCTGTTTTATTTCCTGGGTTTAAAATCTCTATTGTTTTCTTCTGAGCAAGAAGATCCTGTATTGTTTTTCCCAGAGCTAAGAGCTCCTACATTGTTTTCTCCACAGCAAAGGGCTCGTATTTTGTTTTCTCCTCAGCAGGCAGTTCCCATGTTGTTTTTGCCTGAGGTTAAAGATTTCATGTAAGCCTCTGAGAAATCTTAAGGTTTCCATGTTGTTGTTAAATTAAAATTAAATCACCCTTTATTGTCATTCAACCATACAACCAATCATGTACAGTAGAACGAAATTGTGGTTTACCTATCTACAGTGTTAATCACACACACCCCATGTGTAGAATCAGAGGGCCGCTGCCATGCAAGACGCTGCCACAGATTTCCTTCCTCCATTGCATTATTGCTGAGCACCAAGCTGGACGGCAGGAAGTTCCGCTTTTATATGGTCTTCGGCATGGCCCAGCCGGGATTTGAACCCCTTCCTCCCGGGTGTGGGGCGGATGTTCTACCAACTGAGCCACCACTCCGGTGTGGCTTACCTCCTGAGTTTAAGGTTTCTATGTTATCTCTAGAGCTGAGAACTCCCCTGTTATCATTTTATGAATTTAAAACTCCTGTACTGTTATCCCTCAAGCCAAGGGTTTTTGTGTCATTTTCTCCCGAGTTTAATGTTCCTTTGATGTCATCTCCTGAGCAAGAAGCTTCCATGTTATCTCCCATGTTAAAGGCTCTTTTGCATCTGGTATCTGATCCCTGCACTCCCACTGCACCATGTTCAACCCATCTGGTGTCTGTTGGACTTTGGTAGGCCACCTGACACATCGTGTTCATCCGTCCAGTGAGCCTTTGACTTTGGTAGGCCACCCAACCTATCCTGCATTCCAGTCTGGTAGTCTAGGGACTTTGGAAGACAACTAGACCCATCATGTTCTCTGGTCCCAGGGTCCCTGGATGCCGGTCGGCCCCCCGACTCATCGTGTTCCCCCAGGTCGGTGGTTTAGAGACTTTGGGAGGCCACCCAATGGACATTTTGGTTTTCTTTTTGTTGTTGTTGTTGTTATTGTGAAATTCCTGTGTTTTGTTTTTCCCACCGTACCTTGTCCCTCTCCTCTCACCCTTCTTGGTGTTTCTTAGTTGCTATTTTTAGGGGTGTCTGGAATTTTCCCCTTAAAGTCCTCGGACGGTGACATTTTTTTATTGAACCAATAAACTGATTGTATGAAAATATTCCATTCTGGCCATTCCCGTGATTTAAAATGTGTCACCAGCCTCCATAAATGACTTCATTTGTTAATAGCCCATATTTCACTTAGTGATGCTGCAGTACCGCCATCTCTCGATAGGGGCGTGCAGCAGTGACGTCAGGTCAGGGAGAAACAGGAAATGGCTGCAGGAAATGGATGATAACCTGCCTGCAGAAATGGCTGAACGACAGCAGAGTGATTCGGACAGCGATTATTTTATCGAGTATGACGACCGCAATATAAGTGATGATATTGAAACTGACGAATCTGATGATGAAGTAGTTTTGGGTGGTGCTGATGGGGTTATTCAGCCGTATTTGTTCGAGCCCGAGGGTGCGGCGGAAGACGCGGACGAAACAGCGACCGGAGCAGAACGAGAGGCAAGAACGAGAGGCTCGCCGATTTATATTGGTAAAATATGCTTTGAAATTTTTTTTTAGGCGATATGCATGGTCACACACTTAATTATCAAAATAAAACTGCCAATTTTTCCCTCGCTGCCTTACTTGGTGACTTATAAACATTCTCTTTCTGCTCAAAATTTTTTACATGTTTTAAATATTTTCTAATCAAACTTCATAGACCAATTTATATAGCACTCCCACGAGCCATTAGTTTATTATAAGCATCTGATTATACCATTTTTTTTAACAGGTGCACTTGTGAGAAATGCAACATTATGCCAACATCAACTGAATCTCGGTGCTGCCAGGAGGTATTGAAGGTGAAGAAGTGAGGGTTATGTTGCCTGCCTGTGCTGTGAGCCTCATCAGAGAAACATTCCCATCTGATCACTACAAGGGATTTTGCCTACTAAGATTAGATTTGTGATCAATGTTATTTAAATAAAGTTTTTTAAAATCATATATTGAGTTTATTAATGTGCATGTCAATTTTATAATTCTAATATTTCAGCATTCATCAAAGTCGGATCTCATATACATTAGAGTAATTTTTCTACCATTTTATGGTGTAAAATTCGTGTGCAATTTTTAAAAGCACATTTCTCTAAAAATCTTAGGCTTATATTTTTTTGTCTTAGCAAAATATGTTGCTTCCCTAACAATTGAAAGCTGAACTTCCATTGCTAATTGGAAATTTATTCTACTTTTACATGTTTGATTTTGAAAATCTAGATACATGTTGCTCAACAGCATCAGCTTTGATGGGACGCTGAAATCTGGCACTCAATGTTGCTGGAACTCTGGCTTGTACAGAGTGCCACTGCTCCAATAAGTGGGTTGGATCAACCAAGGTTTTGTCGAAAAGAGTATTCATCAGATCATCCACATATTCTGAAATAAAATTAATTTAATAAAAATTAGAAATCGAAAGCTCCTTGTAAGTGGTCGTGGAAATTCCAACGATACCGACTGCATTTAGAACTCTGAGGACCTTGACATATGACGCCCCAGTGAAGAGAATGGCGGATGAAAGCTGTATGTTACCAGCTGGCATGTCCCTGATCATCGGCTGGCTGTGCCAGGATAGATCCTCAACACAATGTGGACAATGTTGTTTGATCACCAGCAGAGAGCCTTTAGTGTGACTTGTTACCTCACATGGATGACTGCAATGAGGACAATTGCTGAATAATCAAATTCAAAAAAAAAATCCACAGTATTTGAAGGTTGAGTGACAGTGGATAACATCTGCAAAAACAGTAGATCAACATAATTTCATTCCAGAGGTGTCAAATTGGATTACATATATAGAAATATAACTTGAGCAAACAGGCACAACCACCTCCCTATACAGCACTGAATATTTCATATTTGATTAGTATGAATACCCTAAAATTCTAATATTTGATAAGTTGTTAAGGCAATGAAATTCATTGCTTGTAAATAATTTTAGTAAATATTGGCAGTGAATATTTAAAAAAGAAAAATTACCCTGTTTACTTCTCTTTCTGACAGCAGATTGCTGTCAGAAAGATAAGGTTGATCAGAAAGATAAGGATATCCCAGGTTGGCCTAGGATAGCCGGCCCCGGCCGCTGCTGGAAGGGCTCTCGCGACCGGGCCGGGGGACGGCCGGAAGGCGGCCGCCCCTCCCCGCTCACGGACGCGTGTTCGTGGAGAACCCGGTGCTAAATAACTCGTAAACGACCTGATGCCGGGCATGACCCGCTCTGGGGACAGTGGCAGGTGGGGAGTTTGACTGGGGCGGTACACCTGTCAAACTGTAACGTAGGTGTCCTAAGGCGAGCTCAGGGAGGACAGAAACCTCCTGTGAAGCAGAAGGGCAAAAGCTCGCTTGATCTTGATTTTCAGTATGAATACAGACCGTGAAAGCGGGGCCTCACGATCCTTCTGACTTTTTGGGTTTTAAGCAGGAGGTGTCAGAAAGTGTCAGAAAGATCGCATCGGTAGATCACCCTTGCTTTTCACACCACTTCACTGACACTGTCTGAGAGTGGGACTTTGAAATGAACGGATATATAGTTGGAACAGCCGATTTTTTTATCAGCAATCTTTTTGCTAATTTCATTTCAAATTGCATCTTATTCTCAAAATCGCTGTCAACAAAATGTCTAATGCACATGTTGGGTGATTTTGCGACATAATTCCAATTTTTTAGCGTTTTCTGAACGAAATTCACCCATGCGGTACTGATTTTCCCAGGCAGGGGAAGTTCCTAAACACTCATCGCGTGTTCCTCAGCGTGCTCCACCTCCTACTCAGGTCGCTCCCTGACCTGACGTCACACAGTCAGTGGCCATTTTAGCCGCTGATCGCTTGGCAGACAGACAGCTCTCAAGGAAATCATACTTCAATAGCGCATTGTCACCTTATGCGACATTTGTTGACACCAAAACATGTGCGGTTCAAATTAGCTCGTCTCACACACAAATTTAAGATATGATTTAGCGATATTGTAATTTCGTCCGGCCGAGGCCTTTAAAGGGGGATTATGTCATATCTGGGCAGGATCCTAGGATCATGGCCATGCCTTGTGTTTATTCCTTGTTTTCTCTGTGATTATTTATGATTACTGTATGTTTAGTTATGTTTTGCCACTGCCCTCTCTGTATGTTGTCCTGCATGTTCATTGTCATGTCTTCTGTGTATCCCCTGTCTATGAAAGTCACTGTAGCCCCACCCATCCTGTTTTCCTCACCTGCTGCCCTTGAGTGTCTGCCCAGCTGTCTGACATTAAGTTAATTATCTAGTCCCCTATTTATGTCACTTTTTGCATGTGCTACTGTATGTCTGGCATCCTTGTCGTTGTTTCCCGAAGTTCTCCCAGTGTATGGATTATCGTTCTGTGTGAGTTTTCCCTTGGTGATTTTGTGCTCAGCCCCTGTGCTGTTTTTATTTTTCCAGTGTTTTTTGTTAATAAATTATTGTTTGCACCAAAATCCTGCCAGCACTCATGGGTCTTGCTACTAAACCCTCATCTGCCCGAAGGGCAGAGCATGAAATGTGATCTGTAGTGAGAGTAGGGAGCAGGTGGAAGATAACCTCCAGAGGTGGAGGTGTGCTCTGGAGAGAAGATGAATGAAAGTCAGTAGAAGCAAGAAAGAATACATGTGTGTGAATGAGAGGGAGGCAGGTGTAATGGTGAAGATGGAAGGAGTAGAGGTAGTGAAAGTAGATAAGTTTAAATACCTGGGGTCAACCACTCAAAGTAATGGAAAATGCACAAGGGAGGTGAAGGAGAGTGCAGGCAGGGTGGAGTGCGTGGTGACGAGTGTTAGGGGTTATTTGTGACAGAAGCGTTGCAGCAAGAGTGAATGGGAAGATTTACAAGAAGGTAGTGAGACCTGCAATGATGTATGGTTTGGAGACGGTGGCACTGACAAAAAGACAGGAAATGGAGTTGGAGGTGCTAGAGTTGAAGATGCTAAGATTTTCTTTGGGAGTGACAAGATTAGAAATGAGTATATCAGAGGGACAGCTCATGTTGAGTGGTTTGGAGACAAAGTAAGTAAGGCAAAGCTGAGATGGTTTGGACATGTGCAGAGGAGGGATAGTGGATATATTGGACAAAGGATGTTGAAGATGGAACTGCCAGGCAGGAAGAAAAGAGGGAGACCACAGACAAGATTCATGGATGTAGTGAAGAATGACATGGAGAAGGCTGGTGTTGCAGAGGAAGATGCAAGGGATAGGGTGAGATGGAGGTAGATGATCCACTGTGGTGACCCCTATAGAGAGCAGCCGAAAGAAGAAGAAGAAGATTTAATTTTATAAAATGCATTATTAAGCCTTAGATTACAGAGGTTACTATTGAGTTCACTAATATTCTTGGGTTTGTGTGCTGCAATCACCTTTTTCAAATCCCTCTAGAATTTTTCAATGGGGTTCAAGTCAAGTTTTGAGTAAATTGGAGCCAACTTTGCTTGTGCTTGTGGGTCAGTAGTGGTGTACATCTTGTAGTTTGGGCATAAGTGTTCAGTATGCCCTTTACTGTGGAAATTGAAACCTTGGTGCCTGCTGCCACAAAGTCTTGCTGCAGGTCTTTTGCATCAGTCGAGGGTTTTTGACCACCTTCCTCCTCTGGACTCTGGTGGCAGCCATTGATTGCTTCCTCTTTCTTACACATCCAGGCAGTGTAGCCACTGTTCCTTCAACTTTAAACTTGCAAACTATGCTTCCAACTGTACCTCTGGGACTATTCAGTACTTTTGCTATTTTTTGTGTCCTTTTCTATGTTTGTGCAAGGCAATGATATCGTCTCTGAACTTTTTGGACAATTCTCTTGACTTGGCCATATTTCTAACATGCAATCAAAGTCACCATGAGCAGTCCAAGTTTTTGAGGTGTTCCATCTCAAGTACACCTGATGCAACTAATGAAGCCCTTGATTGGTTGCATCAAGTGTGCTTGAGACAACACCTGATTTGCAAATGTGTGCTCTTATGAGGAATTCTAGTCAGGAGGTTGAATAATTTTGAGATGACAGTAGTCATTAAAAGTCAGATTTAGTGTTGGAGTTGGATAAAATCCTTGTAATATTAGTTGAGGATGATGATGATGATGATGATGAAATACTTTATTTCGAACAAAAACAAAACAAAACAAATGATAAGTGTAATAAAAAAGTGACAGTGTAGTGTTCAGAAAGGAGAAAGAAAAAGTTAATACTTATTTACCAACTCATTTTTCCCTAAATACAACCCATGTGAAATGTATACATGATACCTCTGTTTAGAACCCCAAGTAGACATTTTTAACTGTATTTTTATACATATCAACATTTCCACATATCCATCTTGATACACATACAGTCCATACATATGCATACATACTGTATATACCCAACCCAAAACAACATAGATATACTGTCATGAATCGCCTTTTTCAAGGGCTGCATAAGACACCAAATGCTCTCTGTGAGTTTATAACATTTATTAACATGAACACGAACAAACACAACACTACACTACATATAACGGAAAAGGGAAGGCACAGGAGGAGAACGGGGCTCAAAGTCTACAGGTCGAGAGAATAACCTGGAAGAGACACAGGCTAAGGTTTGTGGGAACGTTGGGCAAAAAAGAGATTAAACCAGCCGGAGTCACACCCCAAAGGACACGGGACTCACGGCTGGAAATGTGGAGAAAAGAGAAATACAGCTGGACGGAGCTCACCTGATCACCTCGGCACACAACCTTGCTCACTCAGGGTTTTGGCAGATTCCTCTGAGAAGGCTAACAGTAGAACAAGGCAACGGGAGAATTGTTGCCGTGCTCTTAAATAGGGAAATGGAAAAATGATTGATGAATGACAGGTGTTGATACATGAGTAAGAACGTAACATAATCAGTGACAGCCATGCAACCTGCAAAACAGAGTTTGACAGCCGGAAGCCGCACAGCGCTGTCAAAATAAAAGCACAGCCTGGAAACTAAATAATAATACAAGAATAAGATAGCACAACCCCAAAAGATGCAATTACTACAAAATGACACACAATAAATAGACAAGACAAAAAGGACAAAACCAAGAGTACAAACAACTCATAAATAAACAGACCAAATACAGCAGACCATAATAAACAAACAAACAAACAAACGGAAAAGGACGAAACTCAAACTGGAGACTGAGCGTGGCCCCCACCCATGCTGAGGATCATGACAGTGGCCCTCTTCAAGGGGTGGACCCCAGACACCCCCAGGGCAACATCAAAAAGGAAAGAGAACCAACCCACAAAGACCCCCCCCCCCCCCAACAAGAAAAACAACCCATCCCGGGCAGGAGGAGGAGGAATCCAGGCACAGAGGGACTGAACCAAACCAGAAAAATAAAGAAAAAAACTTATGACCCACAACACTGTACAACAGGTGATAATAGAATACCAAAGAAAGTTGAGACAGTTCAGGTAGTCTGCTAGAGTCCAAAGACCACCTGGTTACAAGTTGGAAGGTGTCGGGTGGCCTCCCAGATTCTTCAAGCTACCCAAACAAAGGTCGTAACTTGTCGGGTGGCCTCCCAGCATTCCTGAACCAATGGACCATAGGACACAACATGCCCCATCCCGGAGGCAGCAGCTGGAATACTTGCTTACTGCGGGCTACAGGGTCTGAGGCATGGGTCAAGTGGACTCATAGCAGGACAGCGTTGACCCCTGAAGAGAGCCGCTGGCCAGCCGCAAACTCAGCCAGCGATAACAGCTGACTAGCGAGGGGGCCAGGCGAATGGACAGCTGACCAAGGTGGCTGACCAGCAAATGGACCGGATGAGGGGAAAGGCTGCTCTGAGGGGACCTCAGGTGAAGGCGGGGAACCCACAACAACCTCAGATGACAGAAGACCCTCCACGCCCTCGGGCGACAGCAGGGGACCCTCCACAACCTCAGATGGAGGCAGAGCACCCACGGCAGCCTTGGATAGAGGTGGAGCACGCATGGCAACCTCGGACAGAGGCGGAGCACCCACAGCAACCTTGGACAGAGGTGGAGCGCCCACGGTGACCTTGGATGGAGACAGAGCATCCACGGCGACCTCGGACAGAGAGGAAGGACCCACGGTGACTTCTGGCGGAGAGGAAGAACCCACAGCAACCTCTGGCAGAGAGGAAGGACCTATGGAGACCTCTGGCGGACAGGAAGGACCCACGGAGACCTCTGGTGGAGAGGAAGGACCCACGGAGACCTCTGGCAGAGAGGAAGGACCCATAGGGACCTCTGGTGAAGAGGAAGGACCCACAGGGACCTCTGGCGAGGGTAGAGGATCCGTGATGACCTCAGGCGACGATGGAGGACCCATGATGACTTCATGCGGAGATGGAGGATGACCATCAGTGGACCCAGACGAGGACTCAAACAGAGGAGAAGAAACATACACCAGGTTACTACCACCAGCAGCAGTGGAGCCCGGCGAGGAGAATTCAGGAACAGCCAATGGCTGTGACTGGTTCTCCTCACCAAGAGCTAAGCAAGATTTCTGTAATACTGATAATGTGAAGACAAAGAAAAGAACTTGTCTTAGCTTGAGCTCCACCGCCGTCCAGGACTCCGACGACTCTAGCTGGGATGTCTCGACTCCATTCATCTGGCGCTCTCACCCCTGTTCGGCCACCTCAGATGGGGAGGAAGAGAAAAACACCGGAACATAGTTACCAGCAGTGGTGGAGCTCAGTGAGGAGAATTCAGGAGCACAGGACATCTGCAGCTAGTTCTCCTCACCATGAGCCAGACAAGATTTCTGTAGATCTGCAGGTGTTACAGCAGAACAGAGTACTTGCCTGGGCTTGAGCTCCACCACTTCCCAGGACTCCAGCAACTCTGCTGCGACAACCCCAGCAGCAGGCATGATGGGGGATACAGCCCAAGAACCTCCAGGCGTGGTGACCGACGCAGGTGGAGCTCCAGGCGTCGTGGCTAAAGCTGGAGATTGCCTCACCGAAGATGCCGGCTCCTGTGCTGCTGAAACCAGGAGGCACTCTCCTGTCGGCTCAAGTTTCAGGGCATGGGTAGCATTCTCCTCCCATCCGGGGTGTGGCTGCGGGGCTGGAATGGGACCTTCCAGGGCCACAGGCTCCCCCGCCATCTGGTGGGTCCATTCCAGGACTGGTGGACACTCAGGAGACACAGGAGGAGACATGGGAGAGGCAGGTGAGGAACCGGTGGAAGCAGCAGGCAGTGAGGCCTCAGCTAGTGTGGGCTGCAAATGCTGAGCTTCACCACCGGGAATAAGGCAAGGCATTTCATCTTCAAGTATAATAGAATGAAAAGGTACTTGCCTTAATTCCTGTGGCGTGTTGGTATCTGCTGCTGAATGGCCTCCAGACATAGCGACGGACACTGGTGGACTTCCCGGCGTGGCGGCTGGTGCTGGAGGCTGCCTCACCACTGGCACAGAGACCTGTACAGCTGAAGCCAGGGGACACTTGTCAGCTCAGTCTTCAGGGCACCGGGGACGCTCTTCTTCCATCCAAGACATGACTGCGGGCCTGGAACGGAATCCTTCAGGGCTGCAGGCCCCCCAGTCATCCGGAGGCTCTCTTTCAGCACCAGCGGACACACAGGATACACAGAGGGGGACACAGGAGAAGCAGGTGAGGGAAATATGACAGCAGCAGGCAGTGAGGACCCAGCTAAATTTGGCTGTTGTTGCTGAACCTCATCACCGGGAATAAAACAAGGCATTTCATCAAAAAGTGTCTGAGAATGAAAATGCACTTGCCTAATTTCCCGGGGCGTGATGGTAACTTCTGCTGAAGACCCAGGTGAATCCCGCTCTCCCCAGATATCCTGCCGTTGTGTTCCTGGACAAGACACTTTACCCCAATTGCTCCTGGTGGGTCTGGACAGCGCCATGTTTGGCGGCTATGCTGCCATCAGTGTGTGAATGTGTGCATGAATGGGTGGATAGCAGGATCTGTAAATCGCTTTGGTCATCTAGAGATGAGAATAAAAGCGTTATATAAGTGAATGCCATTTACCATTTTACCATTTATGGCTGCAGCAGGCGTGGGCACCATTGTAGAAAATGGAGGAGACGGCCCTGCAGACATGCTGACGGCCCGCCACTCAGCAGTAGGAGGTGACGCCGTGGAGGAGAAGGGGACAGCAGCAGTGCACAAAGAGGAGGTGACTGACAGGACAGCTGAGGGGGAGCAGTTCAGAAATGGCGAGGAGGCTGCTGCTGCGGTTCTCCAGAGCGGTGAGGAGGAGACTGCTGGGAAGGCAGAGGCTGCAAAGGCCACTGGGTGAAGAGGAGGAGGCAGCCGAGATGACAGAGTCCAGGGACACTCATTCATTGACACAGACCTTGGTGCAGGTGGTTTGCGGGACCTCCGCAGCTGAGACAGCTGAAAAGCTGACGGAGCAGGAACTGGAGCTGGGGGCTGGCAAAGAGCTGATGGCGCTGAAGTCCGAGAATGCTCTCTCATTGGTGCAGACCTCAATTCGCTGACAGGGCTCTTCCCGTGATACTCTCGCTGCAGATCCTCCATCAGGAAAATCCTCTCCCGTCCCTCAGCATGTAACACAAGCCGAGGATGGCGCTGCACAGCGCCTCCATGAGACCCAAACACCACAGAGCATCTTGAGGGGTGGAAGATTGGCTAGCATCAGCAATAAGTCCGTCCATCTCCCGGAGCGCAGTACAGAGCTCCCTCTCCAAGCTCCATGGATACTGTCTTCTGCCTGCTGACATCTCAGCAGGTATGGAATACAAAAAGGGGGGAAAAATAATTGCAGAAAAGAAAAAATGCAAACCCACAGAGGGTGGTGTCACACACTGGCCATGTTCTTCTGTTATGAATTGCCCTTTTCATGGGCTGCATAAGACACTAAACGCTCTCTGTGAATTTGTAACATTTATTAACATAAACACAAACAAATATACAACACTACACTACATATAATGGAAAATAGAAGGCACAGGAGGAGAATGGGGCTCAACGTCTACAGGTCGAGAGAATAACCTGGAAGAGACATAGGCTAAGGCATGTGGGAACGCCAGGCAAAAAAGAGATTAAACCAGCCGGAGTCACACCCCAAAAGACACGGGGCTCACAGCTGGAAATGTGGAGAAAAGAATGAATGAATGAATGAATGAATGAATTTATTTCGGATAGTACAGTACAGGTTAAAAGAAACTGTATAATATAACAACAAGGTCAAATTAGACAAGGTCTCCTTCGACTATACAATTCCACGTGAGTTATCCGAAATGGGTGATGGCTGAAGCCGCAGCTTATGTTGCCCATAAGCAACATAAGCATAAGAGAAATACAGCTGGACGGAGCTCACCCGATCACCTCTGCGCACAACCTTGCTCACTCAGAGTCTTGGCAGATTCCTCTGAGGAGGCTAACAGTAGAACAAGGCAACGAGCCTTGCCCAAGCCTTGCCCATTTTGGGCTTTGCCAAGCCCAAAATGTGTCTTGTCTTCCCCAGTATCCCTATACATTTTGCTAACTTGGCCTAGATGTGACTGATGTGAGGTTTCCAGCAGATTTTAAAGTCTAACGTCACCCCAAGAAACTTATTTTCCTGTACTGTTTCAATTATGGTATCATGTATCATTACCATTATTTCATATTTTATTTTATGATTTCCAAACAACATAATCTTTGGGTTTTGTTTTTTTTCAAATTTAGAGATAATTTTTGTTGAACCACTGCTTTAACCTTTTCATTTCTGTTGTGACCACCTCTAAAACCTGCTGTAAATTCTCACCAGTTTTATTTAACTATTGAAACTGTTCTTGTATAATTTGTTTATGGCAAATACCTGATTTTTTTTCCCTCAATAAACCGAAAATACATTGGGGGTTGAATAATTTTGATTGCAACTGTATTTAGGGTAATCCTGCAAAATATAGTATCATCCTGTTCTTTTTACGTTAAAATAATGCATCCTCTATTGAATCAATACAGGATGCGGTTTGTCCTTTATTTACTGGGTGCCTTGAACACAGCATCATCTCATCCGCATTCTGCATGTTGCCCTCCTACTCAGTGGTTGTTGGTTGATTTGTTTACTTTTATGCTCAACATATGAAGTCATCGCTTGACAGTGATTGGGCGAGAGATAGCTGGGTGGGCTCAGCAGCAGCCGCAGTGGCTTGCTGGCTTTTCACAAACCAACATGTCTATGGTTGCAGTGTCCTGATAGTCCACCCCATGCATCAGTCAAATGTAAACGTTTGCAAAACTACTGACGTGAGTGGAAGGAACTCAGTGATTGGCTTGACAGCATCAAAGACAACGAGTACAGCTGAAGAGACTTCACCAGAGGAAGGCTGCGGGCCCTGATGGCATCTCCGCCTGGATCCTGAGGACCTGTGCCAGCCAGCTAGCTCTGGTACTAAAACACCTGTACAACCTGAGACTGAGCCTGGAGAGAGTACCAGTGCTGTGGAAGACATCCTGCCTGGTTCCTGTCCGCAACAAGTCATCTCCTTTGGACCTGAATGACTATTGACGAGTTGCCCTCACATCACATGTGATGAAGGTCGTGGAGAGCCTTGTTTTAGCCCGCCTGAGGCCACAACTTCTTTGATGACTCGGCTGATGTTGGGTGTATAAGAGGAGGAGAAGAGGGGGAGTACAGGGCACTGGTAGACAGATTTGTGGACTGCACCGAGCAGAATCGCCTGAGACTGAATTTCAACAAGACCAGAGAGATGGTAATCGACTTCAGGAAGAAGAGGACGCCTTCACAGCCATTGTGGATTAGGGAAGATGGACGGACAGACAGACAGACAGACAGACAGACAGACTTTATTGATCCCAAACTGTGAAATTACAGTGTAACAGCAGCATGACAGTAGACAACCAAACGACAGAAACACACACAGCATTATAAACAAAGGGATTACCCATGGACAGTAAAACCGATAAAAAGCTTATATACATTATAGATGAATAGATGGTGGCCCATATAAATACATGAATCATATGTAGCAGTCTGCTGGAGAAAGTGATCTGCTGACTGTCCAGTGTGTGGTGGAGGGGGTGATCAGGATTGTCCATGATGGATTGCAGTTTATTTAGTGTTCTCCTCTCCACCACAGTGTCAAAGGTCTCCGGCCTGAGACCAGTTACAGAGCCAGCCCTCTTGATAATCTTGTCAAGTCTGTTGGTGTCGCTGGCTCTGATACTGCTACCCCAACAGACAGCAGCAAAGAAGATGGCGCTGGCGACAATGATATGGTAGAAAAGCTCCAGCATCCTGTTGCACATGTTGAAGGATCTCAGCTTCCTGAGGAAGAAGAATCTGCTCATCCCCTTCTTGTGCGCAGCATCGGTATTGGATCTCCAGTCCAGCCCGTTGCTGATCATGACACCCAGGTATTTGTAGTCCTCAACCACCTCCACATCCTCTCCCCAAATCTGCAATGGCTGAGAAGGTGTCCTCTTCTTCCTGAAGTCAATCACTGTCTCGCTGGTCTTGCTGACGTTCAGCCTCAGGTGATTCTGCTCTGTCCACTCCACAAATCTGTCTACCAGTGCCCTGTACTCCCCCTCCTCTACCCCTCTTATACACCCAACAACAGCCGTGTCATCAGAGAAGTTCTGCATGTGACATGACTCTGTGTTGTACCGAAAGTCAGTGGTGTATTAGATGAAAGAGAGAGAAGGAGAGAGCACATCTCTCAGCCTCTGTGGCCTGCCTGTCAGGTAGTCAGTAATCCAGGAGATCACAGAGCTGTCGACCCCCATCACTCGCAGCTTCTCACCTAGCAGCAGTGGCTGGATGGTGTTAAAGGGACTGGAGAAATCAAAGAATGTGATTCTCACAGTGTCTCCTCCACCATCCAGGTGCAAATGGGCTTGTTGCAGCAGGTAGATGATGGCGTCTTCAACTCCTAAAGGGGGCTGATATGCAAACTGCAGAGGGTTCAGCCATGTCTTTACTTGCGGCCTCAGGTGGGCTAAGACCAGTCTCTAGAGGACCTTCATCACATGGGATGTGAGGGCAACTGGTCGATAGTCATTCAGGTCAGATAGAGGTGACTTCATGGGGACAGGAACCAGGCAGGACATCTTCCACAGCACTTTGACAGGTTGTGGGGCTAGTGGAAGACTACAAATACCTTGGTGTCATGATCAGTAGTGGACTGGACTGGAAATCTAACACTGATGATGTGTACAAGGAGGGGATGAGCAGAGTCTACTTTCTGAGGAAGCTGAGATCCTTCAATGTGTGCAACAAGATGTTGGAGCTTTTTCTACCAGGCCATTGTTGCCAGTGCCATCTTCTTTGCTGCTGACTGTTGGGGTAGCAGTATCAGAGCCAGCAACACCAATAGACTTGGCAAGATTATCAAGAAGGCTGGCTCTGTGATTGGTCTCAGGCTTGAGATCTTTGAATCTGTGGTGGAGAGGAGGACACTGAACAAACTGTGATCCATCATAGACAATCCTGATCACCCCCTCCACCACACACTGGACAGACAGCGAAGCACTTTCTCCAGTAGACTACTACAGCTTCGCTGTCGAACGGCCAGGTACAGGAAATCTTTCCTGCCACATGCAATTTCACTGTACAATAACTCACTATGATGTTGTATTCTGGTCATAACAATGCTGCCACACTGCACCTTACAGTCTAACTGGTACCTCACATTTCACTCTGCTCCTGATAGTCCTTCAGTGTGCAACGGGATGATTCATGTGACAAAGAACTTACAGCCTTTAAAACACCTTATGGCAGTTTTCAGTTCAAGGTTATGCCATTTGGCCTCCAGGGGGCTGCCAATGTTCTCCAGGAGTTTCCTTTTTATGATTCTGGGGTAGAGGCAGGCCTTATTAAGCAGCCAAAATCCAAGGCTTAGAGAAGAAGAGTCAAGGTTTTAGCTTCAGTGAAGAACTTGGGTGAAGAAACACCACAGCTAAGCCAGTCAGTAGACTTTGACATCCCTTCTGACATATCTGCACTGCAGAAAGCTGACCCAGCGCTAGAACCTTGGTTTGATAAAATCTCGGAGATTGAGGGTGGGAAACAGGGCAGAGTGGATTGTTTGGCTGAGGCCATGTATGTCATTAAAAAGGGCATTTTGTACCAACAGCAAGGTGAAGTTATGGCCATAGCTTTGCCACAAGGCCTCACACCAAAGGTTATGGAACTGGGACATGTTATCCCTTGGGCAGGTCATCTAGCATTCCAGAAGACATTACAAAGAATTGCTAGAAGGTTTGTGTTGCCGGGAATGTATACCCAGATTAAGGAGTTCTGCACAACATGTGAAACATGTCAAATTACATCAGCTAGGGGAGTAACCCGTGCCCAACTGCAGCCATTACCAGTCATTGGAACACCATTTGACAGAATAGGGATGGATATAGTTGGCCCTCTAGAGAGAAGCTCCTCGAGTAATAGATACATTCTGGTGATATGTGACTACACTACTCGGTACCCAGAAGCCTTCCCATTAAAATCTATTAAGGCTAGGCAGGTTGCCAACTGCCTCATTCAGTTATTTTCGAGGGCAGGCATACCCAGAGAGATCTTAACGGACTGTGGAACGAATTTCTTATCAAAACTGTTGCAGCAGGTATATAAGCTGTTGGGTATTAAGGGAATTAAGACCACCCCATATCACCCTCAGACAACCGGACTGGTTGAGCGATTTAACCAGACTTTGAAGAACATGCTGCGAAAATTTGTTTCCGATACGGGCTCGGATTGGGACCAATGGGTGCCATACTTGTTATTTGCTTATCAGGAGGGTCCCCAGGCTTCAACAGGGTTCTCACCTTTTGAACTACTGTATGGTCGTCAGGTGAGGGGCCCACTGGACTTATTAAAGGAGCACTGGGAGAGTCCACCGAGTGATCAGGACAATGTGGTCTCATATGTTATTAAAATGAGAGAAAAACTGGATTGAATGACTGCTTTGGCTCAGGAGCACATGAGGACAGTGCAGGCCAAACAAAAGACTTGGTATGACAAGAAGGCCAGAAAGAGGGTTTTTCACCCAGGTTAGCAGGTGTTGTTACTGCTGCCCTCTTGTGACAGTAAGCTGTTGGCTCGATGGCAGGGGCCTTATGAAATTTCTAAAAAAACTAAGTGCAGTGACATATGAACTATATATGCCTGACAGGAAGTCAAAACATCAGTGCTTCTGTGGGCGACACACATTGTGGGCCCACGTTTCCACAGAGACAGGACTGCATGTGTATTGAGGGTGTCACGTCTGCAAGGACAAAGGACTCGAATCTGCAGAAGATAACAAGGAGGTGTGAGATTTGTCTCTTTGTCCCACAGAAGATGCCCCGGAGAGATTTCCGGTTCATCAGGAAATGAGAGACAATGGTGAAGATTCAAAGGGATGCTTTGTGACTGTATGTTTACTGAAAACACCATGTGACTTGAATTCTGATGCTGGAAACATATAAAAGGGTGATGAGATATGATTCTTTCTCTTTCCTGCTTTGAGAATGCTAGAAGCTGTGTTCTGTCAATAAAGCTGGTTTACAACTAAACTCAGCCTCATCATTTGAGCACATCTTCTACACTGGTGACCTACGACGAGAAATGAGCAGACAGAATTCTCCCGAGCGGGGCTCGGCGGAAGCCAGCCTGATGGCCGCCTCCACGATCCGGCTGCCCGATTTATGGCAGCACAGCCCGCGCTCATGGTTTAGCGCAGTCGAGGCGCAGTTCAACCTCCGGAGAATCTCCAACGACGACACAAGATTCTACCACATGGTAGCGAAGCTGGACAGCAACACGGTCCAGAGAGTGGAGGATCTGGTTAATCATCCACCAGACAGCGACAAATACAACGCATTGAAGGACACGCTGATCAGCCATTTCACCCCTTCAGTCCAACAACGAGCAGAGGGGCCCCTGGCGTTGACGGAGTCAGAAAACGATAGACCTGCGGACCTGATGGTGAAGATGCTGAAGCTCAAAGACTCTGAGGATGGCGAATTCATTTTCGCCCACCTTTTCCTTCGGACCCTGCCGCCAGCAGTGAGAGTGGCCCTGGCAGAGTCGCCCCGATTGGCCAGGCGAGACTACCATGGGTTGAGCAAAGAGGCGCAGCGGTTGGTCGACGCCCACAAGCGGAACGCGGTTTCGGCCGCAGCAGCTAGCCCGGGAACGGCGTCTGGAGACAGCGCAGGTCCAGTGGCCGCGGCGCCAGACGCACCAACGACGGCGGCGACGGGAGCCAGACGACGCGGAGCGGAGGACGGCCCGTGTTTCTACCACCGCCGTTTTGCAGAGAGAGCACACAGGTGCATCCCACCGTGCAACTTTAAGCGCCAGGGAAACGCCAAGACCGAGGGCCGGTAGCAGCTGCGACCCTCGGCAACGAGAACCGGCTGCTTTACCTGACGGATGCACGCTCGGGGAAACAGTTTCTCGTGGACACGGGCTCTCAGCTGAGTTTCGTCACACCCACCTACGCGGAACGACTGATGCCTTCTAAAGCTCCCTGGGTGTCAGTGTCAGCAGCGAACAGCTCCACGATTAAAACGTTTGGTGAGAGGACCATGCTTCTGTCCTTACAAGGCCGTTCATTTGAGTGGACATTTATTGTAGCAGCAGTCAGTTTCAACATGTTAGGGGCTGATTTTTTGTGCTCACATGGTTTATTGGTTGACCTTGCTAATAAACGTCTGATTAATGCACTGTCCTTTCATTCTATTCCCTGCACAGCTCGGGTGGCCCCGCCGACTGCACATGCCAGCGTCTCAGCTGCAGGTGGTAAGTTTCACACATTGCTTGCTCAGTTCCCAGCACTCACAGTCCCCACGTTTTCGGCAACGGTGGCTAAACATGGGGTGGAGCATTTCATAACCACCACCGGCCCTCCCGTTTTTGCAAAAGCTCGGCGCTTGGACCCAGCTAAACTGGCCATCGCGCGCGAGGAGTTCACTAATCTGGAAAAACTGGGCATTGTTAGACGCTCCAAGAGCTCTTGGGCTTCGCCGTTACACATGGTCCCAAAGGCTGACGGCTCGTGGCGACCTTGTGGCGATTTCCGCAGGTTGAACAACGTTTCAGCTCATGACCGCTACCCGATTCCGCACATCCAGGATTTTTCTGTTCATTTGGCGGGGGCGCGCATTTTTTCTAAAATAGACTTGGTGCGCGGTTACCACCAGGTTCCAGTGCGCGCGCAAGATGTACCCAAAACAGCGGTCATAACTCCTTTCGGCCTTTTTGAGTTTTTGCGCATGCCTTTTGGCCTCAAGGGGGCCGCGCAGACTTTCCAGCGCATGATGGATGCAGTTTTACGCGACCTTCCTTTTGTGTTTGTTTATTTGGACGATATTCTGGTAGCCAGCGCGTCCGAGGGCGAGCACGAAAAACACCTCACAGCAGTTTTTCGGAGGCTGGCAGAGCACGGGTTAATAGTTAACCCAGCGAAGTGCCAGTTTGGGGTGGCGCAGATTGATTTTTTGGGACATCGCGTTTCGGCAGAAGGAGCGGTTCCTCTTCCAAATAAAGTGCGTGCCATAATGGATTTTCCGCAACCTCAAACGGTCAAGGCGCTTCAGGAGTTTCTAGGGATGGTTAATTTTTACAATCAGTTCCTCCCAAGCGCAGCACAGCTCATACAGACATTGTACACCGCGTTAAAAAAACAAAAGCCTGCAAATAAAAATGTATGGTCTCCGGAGCGGGAGCGCGCTTTTGCCCAGGTCAAATCAGCCCTGGCAAACGCAGTTTTGTTAGCTCACCCAGTTCCAACGGCCCGCATGGCGCTCACCACTGACGCTTCCGATGTAGCGGTGGGGGCGGTAGTTGAACAGTTTGTGGCAGGTACCTGGCAACCCCTCGCGTTTTTCAGCAGGACTGCGCGATAGTGAGCGTAAATACAGTGCGTTTGACAGGGAGCTTTTGGCCCTACACTTGGCCATCCGTCATTTTCAGTTCTGGTTAGAGGGGCAACGTTTCACCGCGTTTGTGGATCATAAACCGCTAACTTTTGCGATGGCCAAAATTTCAGAACCCTGGTCAGGCCGACAACAAAGGCAACTAGCCGCAATATCGGAGTTCACTACTGATATTCAGCATGTCGCGGGTAAACACAATGTTGTGGCAGACTGCCTCTCGCGCGCGATAGCACCACCAAGCCCCATAGGGGCAGACTCTGTAGCCGTGGCCGCGGGCCCGGGCAGCGACGCGGGAGCGCGCGCAGCCCCGGTCTGTGTTGGGTTAGATTATGCAGCCATGGCTGAGGAGCAGGTTAACGACGCGGACGTGCGCGCGCTCCAGTCTGGACCAACAGGGTTAAGGCTGGAGCACAGGGAGCAACAAAGTGGTATGCCCCCACTAATCTGCGATGACTCCACGGGACGGCCCCACCCCGTGGTGCCAGCCATGTGGCGTCGCCGCGTTTTTGACTCGGTCCATTCTCTCGCGCACCCGGGGGTGTGCGCATCGATTAAGTTGGTGGGGGAGAAATTTGTTTGGCCCGGGTTGCGCAAACAGGTCAAGGAATGGGCGGCAGCCTGCGTAGCGTGTCAGCGAGCCAAAATACACAGACACACTAAGGCCCCGTTGGAACCTTTTCACATCCCCGCTAAGCGTTTTGATCACGTGCATGTTGACTTGGTGGGCCCGCTCCCATTATCACACGGGCACACACATCTTTTGACGATGGTGGATCACACCACACGTTGGCCAGAGGCGATTCCTCTGACATCAACCACAGCGGAAGAAGTTGCGCAAGCATTTTTAGCAGCGTGGGTTGCGCGTTTCAGTGTACCGTCGGACATAATGTCCGACAGGGGTCCCCAATTTATTTCCGAACTATGGTCATCGATGGCCCGCAGCTTGGGGATGAAGATTCATCGCACTACCGCGTATAACCCCCAGGCTAATGGTTTATGCGAACGCTTTCACAGGTCATTGAAAGCAGCCCTCAGAGCGTCGCTGACGGATACAAATTGGGTGGACAAACTTCCATGGGTTTTATTGGGGTTGCGTTCTGCACCTAAGGAAGATTTGCATGCTTCCCCGGCTGAATTAGTTTTTGCACAACCTCTCCGTTTGCCGGGGGAATTTCTCCCCGATAATCCCGCACCAAACGCCCCCCCTGCTCAGCCGTGGCAGAGCGACTCGGGAGCAAACACGCTCCCTGGCCCGGTCCATCACAGTTTACCACACGTTTTTGTGCCCAAGGCTTTAAAAAATGCAGAGTTTGTTTTTGTTAAACATGATGCTCAGCGTCCAAGTTTGCGGCCGTTTTATGACGGACCGTTCCGAGTGCTGGAGACCGGGCAGAAGCATTTTCTGCTAGATTTAGGGGGCACAAGGGAGTTAATTTGCATAAACAGGCTCAAACCCGCCTTTGTTTTGGCTGATGAGGAAGTGCAGCTCGCGAGGCCCCCCCGCCGTGGCAGGCCGCCGAGAGGACATTCTCCAAAATCTTCACAGAAAGGTGCTAACAGCTTTAATCCACAGGTGCAGAGAGATGTTGCAGGTGCAGCCAAGCCAGGTTGCAGCAGATTTGGCAGAAAGTTAAAACCTAGGCAGTTGGTGGATTGATTAGCGATATATGGAGTGTTTTGTGTTTTTCTTTTTTTATGCCATGCAGGTTTTGCCCTTACTAGACGTTTGGGGGGGTAGTGTGGGCGACACACATTGTGGGCCCACGTTTCCACAGAGACAGGACTGCATGTGTATTGAGGGTGTCACGTCTGCAAGGACAAAGGACTCGAATCTGCAGAAGATAACAAGGAGGTGTGAGATTTGTCTCTTTGTCCTACAGAAGATGCCCCGGAGAGATTTCCGGTTCATCAGGAAATGAGAGACAATGGTGAAGATTCAAAGGGATGCTTTGTGACTGTATGTTTACTGAAAACACCATGTGACTTGAATTCTGATGCTGGAAACATATAAAAGGGTGATGAGATATGATTCTTTCTCTTTCCTGCTTTGAGAATGCTAGAAGCTGTGTTCTGTCAATAAAGCTGGTTTACGACTAAACTCAGCCTCATCATTTGAGCACATCTTCTACACTTCCATATTAACTTGTTAAAGGAGTTTCAGCAGCCTGGTCATCAGCAGCAGCAGCCTGTTCTTCAGCAGAAGCATCATCAGCTCTTCATTTGTGCGACAGAAGTGGATGAGGAGAGAGAACAGTCCTTTCCCACAAATGTGACAGAGCCTTGTTCACTTCAGGTGTCTCATTTGCAGGTTAATCAGCAGAGAGAGTTAGAGGCACTATTAGATCCAGAACTGTTTCAGGAGAGACCTGGTTTCACCACATTTGTTCACCATAAGGTTAATTTAAAGGAAGAGGCTGCTCCGTGTAGAAAATATTATAGGATCCCTGAGTGGTTGGTCCCAAAACTGAAGCAAGAAATTGACCTGATGTTGCAGCTGGGAGTGATTGAGGAGTCAGTCAGTGAGTGGTGTACCCCAATTGTGCTGGTCCCCAAAAAGGATGGCTCTTTGAGGTTCTGCATCGATTTCAGATACCTTAATGCAGTCTCTAAGTTTGAGTCGTACCCCATGCCCCGTACTGACGAGTTATTAGAGAAAGTGGGCAGGGCTAGGTTTATTTCCACGCTAGACCTAAGCAAGGAGTATTGGCAGGTGGCCTTGGCACCTGAAATGAAAGAACTTACAGCCTTTAAAACACCTTATGGCAATTTTCAGTTCAATGTTATGCCATTTAGCCTCCAGGGGGCGCCTGCAACTTTCCAGCGGCTCATGGACCAGGTATTAAGAGGGGTATCAGACTTTGCGGCTGCCTATTTGGATGACGTAGTCATCTATAGTCAGACCTCGAAGGAACATTTGTTACATCTTAGGCAGGTCCTTCATTTGATTAAGAGGGCAGGACTGACTATCAATCCACGCAAATGTGCGTTTGGACAGCAGCAGGTGGAGTATCTGGGACATGTGGTTGGTCAGGCGGTCATTAGACCACGAGTGGGTAAAGTGGATGCCATTCGGACCTATCCTGTGCCTACTACCAAGAAGCAGGTACGGTCATTTATGGGAATGGTAGGATGGTATAGTAAATTCATTCCCCATTTTGCTGAAAGAGCAGCAATCCTGACTGACCTCACTAAGGCTTCAGCACCGAATAGGGTAAAATGGACAGAGGAGTGTGGTAGAGCCTTTGAAGATCTGAAGGGTGCTATTTCTGGTGAGAAGGTTCTCTACAGTCCGGATTTCACCCGTCCATTTATTCTACAGACAGATGCTTCAGGAGTTGGCATCGGAACAGTACTTCTCCAGGAGGTGAAGGGAGAGAGACACCCGGTACTGTTCTTGAGCCGTAAGTTGTTGGACCGGGAGACGAGATACTGTACGGTAGAGAAGGAATGTCTTGCCATGAAATGGGCAATAGGGTCTCTTAAATATTATTTATTGGGGCGTCATTTCATATTGGAGACAGATCAACCATGAAAACTGGTACTACCTGTCTCATGGGTCAGGCCGTCGGCGACTCAACCGGCAACCCCGCCCTTCTGAGGGTGTGGAGGGTGAAACTGGGCATCCTGGCAGAACTAAAAACAATATCTGTCACAGGTCTGTGGTGGACCACTCCCAGTTACACGGGGTGAGACTGGACATCCTGGCAGATAAGAATATCTGTCGCAACGTCTGTGGTGGACTTATGCCAGTTGGTGCATCGTGACATGCACTACACAAAGAGCAGAAATAAACAAACCTATCATCTGGTCAGTCACTGCAACAGATACTGGAGTCAGTTTGTCTTGGCCTGTCCTTGCTGCTGATAATACCTCTGTCTGCCAAGAATGTGCCACAAGTCCAGCAAAAGCTAGCGGTACTCAAATACTTTGCAAGCAGTTTCATGAAATGGTCAGTCAGAAACCGACTCATACCAGCTCGGACATCGTCCGGGTTAACAAGGTTAGGAGTTCCTGGCAGTGGAGGGCGAAGGACAGAGCTGCGTGGAGAAATCTGATCAGACCTAAATGAAACAGTCATTGTCGCCCTGACAGACTGCTATGATGATGATGATGATGACTCTACACAAATAGACAAAAAAGGTTGATAAACAAGTTGTATACAACTAATTCATTCATTCATTCATTCATCTTCTTCCATTTAATCCTTTTTGGGTCGCGGGGGGGCTGGAGCCTATCCCAGCATCTTTGGGCGAGAGGCAGGGTACACCCTGGACAGATCGCCAGTCCATCGCAGGGCCAACACAGAGAGACAGACAACCATTCACTCTCACAGTCATACCTAAGGACAATTTAGAATCCCCAGTTTGATGCCAATTAACCTAACTTGCATGTTTTTTGGCATGTGGGAGGAAACCGGAGAAATCCCGGAGTAAACCCACGCAGACACGGGGAGAACATGCAAACTCCACACAGATCACTGTTGGTCGGGGGATGGGATCAAACCCAGGATCCCCCGGCCAAGGGTGAGTTGCTGTGCTGCCACAGTGCTAACCACTCCACCACCGCGCCACCCCTGTATACATCTAATGACAAATAAATTATTTGCACACCCAGATTTTTTGCGGGGGTCCTTTTGTTTGTAGTCAACAGGAACATTTTGACTTTCAAACTTCAAAGTTTTAAACATTGTCAAAGAAGCACTTCAAACTTTGACCTATGAATACTCTGTTAATACTTTAAAGGACCCCCTTTATAGTATTAACAATGCACTTATGATGACAGTCCTCTTTTTTCCTGATCAAAAGCACATTGTCATAACGTGCACTAAAATACAGATGCGCATGAGATTGCGTGCTGCCACATTACTTGAGCCTCCTCCTCCAAACACAAAGCCGGCAAACTGTCTTCTGGTAATTAGATGGCATGACACAAAGCGTGAAAAACAGACAATGTACTGACAGAAACTAGCAAAAGCACTGGCCCAAGGAGGGGAATCAGTTTTATTTATATAGCACTTTTCATACAAAGAGTTGTAACACAAAGTGCTTCACACATTAAAATAGAACACAATTAACGCACACACACATACACACATAAAGAAACTTTCGTCTGTGTGAGACTTATGGCTGAGCACCGAGGAGCCAGGTGTGGAAGTATAATCCCTAGAGAGTAGGGGTGTAACGGTACTTGTATTGGGATTTTTCGGTACAGTACAGACACATACCGAGGTACGATATGGACTATATTGAGTGACGGACAGAAAGTGTAACTGTCATATCATGCCCCCTCCTCCTCTCCATTTTGTCTCTGGCCGCCTCTCAGCGGATTTCTGCAGCGCTCCGCGCCGGTGAAAAATAACTGAAATTGGGCTACTTCTGAACACAACACTGGTAAGGTTAGTGAGTTTTTAGCGAGTAAAGTTAGGGCTTCTTATTTTCAGCTTTAGAAAACTGATTAAACTGTTAGCATGCGCTAACATTACGTATTTTCCCAGCAAATAGTCAAGGAACAAGCTGCTAGCAGAAATAGTCACAGCCCCATCATCAAATGTCTTCAAAAGCAACCTTGACAAATACTGGGAACAGAACATAACTTGGATGACATATTAGCATTACTATTTAAGTCCAATACTCTATGACTTTGACTATTACCTGTCTGACAATAATCTCTCTTGGATGATAGTTGCTGACAGCTGAACTGTTTCAGTTCTGCTGGTAACGTGTTAACTGCAGTAAATGAGTGAATTGCATAAGCATCTTACTCTTTTTAATCCTCTCTATTATTATCACCATACTATCAGCCTTCATTCTGAATATTAGTGCATCTCAGTAAATTAGAATACCATGATTTGTAACTTAATTTAAAAAAAAATAACCATAAGATAAGATAAGATGAGATAAGCCTTTATTAGTCCCACAATGGGGAAATTCCAGGATTGCAACAGCACAGGGATAGCAACACTCAGAGCAACAATCAGAAGGCACGAAAAAAACAAGAACAGCTAGTATGCATATAATATATATATATATGCACGGTGGTGCAGTGGTTTAGCACTGTGGCAGCACAGTTTTACCCTCGGCCGGGGGATCGCAGGGATCATGAGATCGTGGGTTCGATCCCAGCCCCCAACCAACAGTGAGCTGTGTGGAGTTTGCATGTTCTCCCCGTGTTGCGCGGGTTTACTCCGGGATTTCTCCGGTTTCCTCCCGCACACCAAAACATGTAGGTTTAGGGCGCTCGCGCACGCAGCGACCAGCAGCCGGTGGCTTGTCACCAGACTGCAAACCAAATCTACCTACGGGTACAAATAAGTAACAAAAAAAAAAAAAAAAAAAAAAATATAGACACACAGTGCGGAGCATTGTGGTTGGTGAATGTGCAGCAGAAAGTCTAAGCTCTCTCTCCCTCCGCGGGTGCGGCAGGCCAGCTGGATGTCTTTGGGCATGATGGTGGTGACCCTCTTGGCGTGGATGGCGCACAGGTTGGTGTCCACGAAGAGACCCACCAGGTAGGCCTCGCTGGCCTCCTGCAGAGCCATGACGGCGGAGCTCTGGAAGCGCAGGTCGGTCTTGAAGTCCTGAGCGATCTCCCTCACCAGGCGCTGGAAGGGCAGCCTACGGATGAGCAGCTCCGTGGATTTCTGGTAGCGACGGATCTCTCTCAGAGCCACGGTACTGGGCCTGTAACGGTGAGGCTTCTTCACTCCGCCGGTGGCCGGAGCGCTTTTTCGAGCAGCCTTGGTGGCTAGCTGCTTCCTGGGGGGCTTGTTCCTCCAGTAGATTTATGGGCGGTCTGCTTGGTTCTTGCCATCGCTCTTTATTATTCTGTCTTATATTTCTTGCACGCCACCTAAACTCCAGCCCGGCACCCGCGTTGTTTTCGCCACAGCTCCTCGGCATGTCGAGCTTCTCCGTTAGCACCAGGTGGCAGTTGGAGCTAGCTAGCCAGCTAGCTAGCTCTTCCCTGCTGTATCGTCCCCCGCTGCAAACAGTGGCTCCGTCCGCCGACTCGGGAGACCCTTGGGGCGATCTGTGTTTCCGTGATATATATATAGAGTGAAAGGTGTAGAAAGAAGAAGGAAGATAAGAAAAAGGCAGTTGCAAACGGCAGCCAACTCATGTGGCGCCGCCGGTCCGGCGGAACCGGAACCGGAAAAAAAAAATCATCACAAATAAATTAAAACAACTTTAATATGTCACTGTATGTGTAGAGAAGACTCACATTCCTCTACTGTCACTTAAAGGATTTTTTAAATTGTTATTTTGGACTGGAAAAAGTTCTTTTCATTTTCATCTGAAGCTTAATTATTAAACTTTTCAACTTCTAGACTCAGCAAGGTTTTTAAAAAATATTGGACTAGTTAGTTATTTTCTTTTTGACTTTAATGGAGTTGAATATTATTACTCCAATTTGTTTTGAACAGTAGAGTTACAACAGCCCTGTACAGTGCAGTAGAAGCTGATATTTGAGTTTTATTTCTTTAGTTGTTGGGTTTCAAGACCAAACTTTAATGTCTGTTATTTAATTGTGCTGCTACAAACAGTTTTGATTAAGCTGTTAAGTTCAAGTTTCCAACTCATGTTTCATGGGTCATTATTTTATTTAGCTATGGGGACGTTTTATTATAGGCTGTTCAGACTTCTATTGTTGCACTTGTTTGTATCGTTCATTTCCTAAAAAGATAATTTATTTATTGTATACATTTTATTTTGTTTATTTGTGAGTATTTTATTTGTTGGAGAATTTACTGCTGGCAGTCTGCAGTTTTTTGTGAGTAAAGCTGTAACCATTTATACAAAAGATAAGCAGTTTTATGTTTTGCATTTTTTTTCCTTACTGTACCAAAAATGAACCAAACTGTGACCTTAATGTTTAGTTTATTGGTTTATTTGTCAGGAACCATGTACAGAAAAAGACATCAAACACAAGGCAAAGATGCTCTGTACCAGATTATAGCACCAGTACTTTTGCAGTAACATGCCGTGTCATGAAATTACCGTTTAAAAATTATGTATTGCGTTACAGCTACTGAAATTTGATCAGATGCATTACTCATTACTCATTTTATTAATATGGATAGATATTTTTAGCGCAAATGAATGACTATACAAACTGACCCTACCATAGCTGAGACGTAGGCATCAGTCGAAGTGACCTGTTGCAGAGAGCTGAGTCTTCATTACTGAGCAGAGGAAGAGATGAAGCTACTTTGTTTTTGTGGAAATAGATTATTTTTCCTTTGTTGCGGTTAAGGACAAAAGCATATTGGTGGGTTCCAAGCTAAAGTGCTGGTTGAGACTTACTGCAATCTTGAGAAGCACTTGAAAACAGCAACAAAGCTCCGACAAAGCTAGTGCTAAGTAACGGTCTATGCTGTCTGAACAATCACGGCTGGATGTAAAGTGGAAATACTCTTGTCTCAACAGCTGTGGTTTAATTTCAAGCACAGGTATGTATCTGGACAGTTTGTGACCCAGCAAGAATTAAGCCTACTGACTGCAAGATGCATCGTTACAGACTGAAGATGTGATAACAGTCACTTTCCATCAGACAGTTGAGACTGTGATCCACTGAAGTTAAAACACATTTACTTGCTACCTGGATAAAGATTATTCAAAAATGGATTTGATCTCCAAAAGGAATTTGAGGGACTGGATCATGTCTCTGTCACAGCAGACATTTGGACTGTGGATAATGGACATTTTCTTTGGATCACTGCACATCGGATTAAATCCATATCATAAAGGTAAGATAAACATGGACAACTATATGCATTGCTGCCAACTCTCACTCCAAAATGAAGAAATTACTAGCAATATCATGTTTTTTTCTTCAGATTTTTCCCACAATAAGAGCTCTCAAGGCAGGATAAAGCAGACTGAACATGTTCTAAAACAGGGGTGTCAAACTCATTCCATGGAGGGCCAAGACCCTGCATGTTTTGCTTCTACCCAGTGTCATCAGCAGGTGTTTTCACTGAGCAGCAATCAGTGTGAAGAAATTCAGTGAAATCACCTGCTGAAGACACTGGGTGGAGGTAAAACCTGCAGGGTCTTGGCCCTCCATGGAATGAGTTTGACACCTGTGTTCTAAAAGCTCTGTCTGAAACCGTCTGTTTTCAGCCTGACATTGATAAGCCCATAATGTAATCCATTAATTAAATTATGTTGCTATGTGTGCCAGATGATTTAAGTATGCATTTAAAAGTAACATGAAAGTAACTAGTTACTTTAATCATGCAGTAATTGGTAAAGTAACTCAATTACTTTTGAAAATAAGTAACTAGTAACTAATTAGTTACTAATTTTTAGTAACTTGCCCAACACTGTTGATAAATAATAAGATAATTTGTTGTTAAAAAAAGACTAAACAGTTAAGATAACTAAAAGAATAGAACAATATTTAACTACAATCATCCATCCATCCATCCATCCATGTTCTAATAATAATGGATTAGATGTATATGGCTCTTTACATGTCAAGTGACATCTCAAAGCACTTACACTGAGTCTATTATTCATTCACTCCAAACAGACATTGATAATGTTAAGCTACTGCTGTAGCCACAGCTGCCCTGGGGCAGACTGACTGAAACGTGGCTGCCAATCTGCGCCAATGGCCTCTCCAACCGCTACCAAATATTTATACACATTCATACCCAGTGTCATGGACACTGGAGGCAAGGTGGGTAAAGTGTTTTGCCCAGAGACACAACAGCAGGATGCCTGGGGAGAGTGAAATTTGAACCACCAACCCTCCGGTTATTGGACAACTCACTCTACAGCCTGAGCCACTGCCAGTCCATCATAGTGAACTGGCAGTCCATCACGGGGCCAACACAGAGAGACAGACAGCCATTTACTCTCACATTCATGCCTAAGGACAATTTAGAATTCCCAGTTGAATCCCCAGACTTCTTCTTCTTCTTCTTGATGCCAATTAACCTAACCAAAATACAATCAGACATACGTAAAGATGTCTGAACGTATAAATACGTTCAGACGTATTAATAATTAGTAGTAAAATAAATAACTGTGACCAGAACAACATAAAATAGGTTTAAAATCTTAAATTAAGACAATTAAAATAGGAAACTAATCAAAAGCTAAGTTAAAATTACTATTTTAACTTAGCAATTTTTTTGTCACGTTCAAATGTGAACGTGACAAAAGCATGGCGAGGCAAATCCTTCTTCAATTATTCCAATTTATTTCAATAAACTTACCGGTAAATTGTTCCAGTCATCCGACGAACATGACTCTTGAGTCTTCTTTTAAAAACATGAACATACTTGGCAGCCCTGAATTGTTCTCCAGCAGGCTGTTCCACAGATGTGGGCCGTAGTAAAAATACACTGTTGATCCTCATAGTACAATCCATACTCTGTAACTTCAGACCAGTAAGCTCCGTAGTCTATTTCTGACTCCTGCTCCAATGAGTTTTGCAATGAAATAAAGGGTCCTTTGTTTTTCTGCATTGAAGGTGGCAACCCTAACTGTATTGTTCAGATGAACACCCAGGTACTTGTAAGATGTCACATTCTCAATGTCCATTCAATCAATGTTTACTGGTACTGTGGGGGAATGTCTACACCTGCAGAGTCCACATGGTTGTCGCCTGTTTTACAGAAAAATCTAAATGAGAGTGCACTTTATGGATGAATGTGTGTTCATTTGCTCTGTTAAATTAAAACTTTTTAAGGAAGTTTTGTAAAGCTTTTATAATATTTTCATTACCAAAAATGGGAGGTTTGGTAAAGCTTTTTGAGGGCTATATAATGAATGAAATTCTTACATCTATCCAGTTGTTTTCAACACTGTGTTCGACACATAGCAGATTATTTCTGTATTGGAGCAGCACTAACTCCTGACTGATAAGCTCATTAAATAGTAATATAATTTCTAGATTGTAGTTTACAAGTTTGCATAGCTGTTAATTGCTTTTGGACAACACCTTCATTAAGTAGGCCAAGGCTTAATTATAAATTTAAATCATTATCCACAGGGCCACTGGAAAGCCCATGGTTTCTCTTCATCCAGAAACTCTTGCATTTCCACCTACCCATTTCTATTTTTGGATCTGTTCCGTGTTGACCAGCATAGCCTTTCCTTCCAGAGGCTTGTTACTTAGAGCTGGTGGGATCTGGGCACATGTGTCCCTGTTTGTTTCCGATGTATTTTCAGAGAGGTTAATGCGTGCTGACATAACATAAATGTTCTCTCATCCAACTGAGAATATGCCAGCAATGCAGCAAACAAGCCAAGTGCACACATGCGGCCACTCACCGCGCTTTCTATCACTCTGTAGTTATCTCCCATTTGATGTTTCCTCTTTTAACCCACAGTGAATCCCTCCTCCATTTATCTTCATTTATCAATAACTAACTCTATCAAGCTCATCTAATAAAAGCCAAAAAGTTACTGTTTCAGTTTCAACTGATGTCCATTAAACTGCACATTTTTATTTTAGCATTAGCTTCAAGAAATTATAAAAAATGTTTTTTTGTAACCTCCACCAAAAAGGTAATGTAATCATGTTGCTTTGTCTGTTTGTTTGTTTTTTTGTGTGTACAGTATTACATTTTTGCATAATGCTTTTAACTAGAGGGCAGTCAGAGAGTGCATACCTCTACCAAGGTCTGTCACTTTGTGAGCAGGATTACGCAAAAAGTACTGGATGGATTTTGATGAAATTTTCACCAGAGGTGGCACTTTGGTTATGGATGAATTCATTTGACTTTGGAGGTGATCTGATGCCTCATTTCCACCAAAATAAGAACCAGTGCTAGTTCGGTTCTGGGGCTTGTGCTAGTGCTTAATCAGTTCAATTGTAGTGCCTTATAAGAACCAGTTGGTTTTCCACCGATATGGAGCTAGTCGGGGATTACGTCAGGGCTACGTCATTACGTAGTGTGAAACGCCTTTATGCAACCCTGCAGAACACCACAGAAGAAGTAGCAGCGCTAGCTTGTCAACAGCTTGTCAACATGAGGAGTTTGTTGTCTCTTTGGGAGCGCTGCTTTTATTATTCCAAACCTGTATTACCATCCAAAAACAGTTTTATTCTTAATCGCAGAGAACACAGAGCCACATTTAAGGAGACTGGTAATTATCAATATTTCAGTTATCAGCCATTGTTAGCTCAAGTCTGTAGCTCAACTAGCGAGCACTGACTACACTTTTAAGCGTAATATTTATGTCAGTTCTGTAATAGGTGGTGTTACGGCGCATTACGAGACGGAGGTCGCCTGTTATGTCATGCCAAAAAATGATCAGTTGCCCAAAAAAATGATCGCCAGGTGCCATATTGTTATGGGTTTATATTAGCCGTTAACTATACTGTATATTTCAACAGATAAACAGTACTTAGTTAGGTACAACAAGATATATTTAACACTTATGATTCATTTTGAACACAAAACAAACGATCTAGGATTAAAAGCAATTAACATAATGCAGTCACAAGGTTACATGGAAAAATGCATAGATTAACTGCATATATACATGAAGATACTTGTATCAATATACTGTATATTCTATGTACCTTCAAACAATGATGTTTTTGCACATAAATATTGCAATCAATTGCAATCAGATAAATTCTATATGTTGTTTTCCAAACTGCAGCACTTTGGCCAGCACTATAATTTTTCAGATGTGATAAAACCTCAAAACATTTAGACACATTGTAGGTGGACTGAGACCAGGCAATCCATCTTTAACAAGTGGGCACTCCTGGCTCCTGTAGATGATCACTTTTTGGCATGACACCGGATTTCACCACCCAGCTGGCCCCATGCAGAAGTGGCTGATGAAAGCCTTTTTGGACACAGGCAGACTTACCCCTGAACAACCTAACTACAACTACCGCATGAGTCGTGCACGTTCAGTTGTGGAAATGTCTTTTGGTGGCTTGAAAGGATGATGGAGGTCCCTCTTGACAAGGAATGACTGCAAACTGGAGCTGAGCAAGAAAATGGTGCTCACCTGCTGCATACTTGATAATATTTGTGAGGAACATAGTGACAACTTTGGACTCCCAGACACACCTGATCACAGTCAGCCTCCAGTTCAACCATTACCTGACCATGCCAGTGTAGAAGGAGGTGACAGGGCAGCTTTAATGGAGTACTTTAACAGTGGGGAGCAATAATCTGTTTAGTGCCTGCTATATCATTTACAAAATGTAACGTATGTGAGGTAGAACGTCGGCCTCCGTCAGTCTATGATGACCATGGAAGAGAATCCTAGATGTCTACTCTGCTGGAACAGCACCGCCTGTGGCTGAACAGGCCGATGCGGGAATGGCAGTCCCTGTCACACAGGTCGCACTTGTGGAAGGTCTCCATGCTGCTGGGTCTGTGGCGGTTCTTCCTGCGGGTCCTTTTTTCATCTGCTGCAGCAGTCAGTTTCTCTTCACCCGCCTTGAGCTGTCTGGTCAGGTTGCCTGTCCATTTGGAGCGGTCCATTGCGAGATCCTCCCAGCGCTCTGTGTTGATCTCCAGGGCCTTCATATCTCTCTTGCAGACGTCTCTAAAGCGCAGCTGTGGGCGGCCAGCGTCTCTCCTGCCAGTCGCCAGTTCTCCGTAGAGGACGTCTTTGGGGATTCTGCCATCCTCCATACGGTGAACATGGCCTAGCCAGCAGAGCCTGCGCTGCCTGAGTAGAGTGAACATGGAGGGAAGGCCGGCGCGAGACAGGACTTCTGTGTTGGGCACTTTGTCCTGCCAGGATATGTCCAGGATGCGGCGAATGCAGCGCAAGTGGAAAGAATTCAGTCTCTTTTCCTGCCGGGCATATGTTGTCCACGTCTCACTCCCATAGAGCAGTGTGCTGATGACGCAGGCATTGTACACTGCCATCTTCGTCTTGACAGAGAGTTTGGGATTCTCCCACACTCGTGTGGTGAGGCGAGCGAGTGTGGAGGCTGATTTTCCAATCCTCTTGTCGATCTCTGTATCAAGGGAGAGGCTGCTGCTGATCGTGGACCCCAGGTACGTGAAGTGATTCACGACCTCCAGCTCGTAGGCATCGATGGTGATGGTTGGTGGTGCTTCCGTGCCTTGCTCCAAGACGTTAGTCTTCTTCAGGCTGATGGTAAGCCCGAAGTCCATGCATGCCTGGGAGAAGCGGTCCATCAGGACCGCTTCAGAGTCTGAAGCTCCTGCTGTGTGTGGGTCGTGACTGCAGCGTCGTCTGTGAACAGCATATCTCTGATTAGAGCCTCACATACTTTGGTTTTGGCTTTCAGGCAGGCGAGGTTGAAAAGCCTGTCATCAGATCTTGTATGCAGGTAGATTCCCTCTGTTGCTGTGCTGAAGGCATGCCTCAGGAGCATAGCAAAGAAAATCCCAAAGAGGGTTGGCACAAGTACACAGCCCTGTTTCACTCCGCTGTGTATATTGAATGGCTCTGAGACGTTGCCGTCGTACTGCACCATCCCCTGCATGTTGGTGTGAAACGATTCGATGAGGCTTTGCAACTTTGGTGGGCATCCTATCTTTGGCAGGATTTTGAAAAGGCCCTCTCTGCTGACTAGATCGAACGCTTTGGTGAGGTCGATGAAGGCAACGTACAGGGGCATGTTTTGTTCTCTGCACTTCTCCTGGAGTTGGCGGATGGAGAATATCACATCCACTGTTGATCGCCCAGCGCAGAAGCCACACTGAGACTCGGGGTAGACACGTTCGGCAAGCTTCTGTAGACGAACGAGGACAACTCGTGCGTAGACTTTGCCAACAATGCTGAGGAGGAAGATGCCCCTGTAGTTGTTACAGTCGCTTCTCTCCCCTTTATTTTTGTAGAGGGTGATGAACTTGGTGTCCCTCATGTCCTGTGGTACGGCACCTTCCTTCCAGCGCTGGCAGAGGACGTCATGCAATGGCAGCAGTTAGGGCGGTCTTGCAGTGCTTGATCAGGTCGTGGGGTATGCCATCATTGCCAGGTGCCTTGCCAGTGGCCAAGCTATCAATGGCCTTGCTGAGTTTGTCGATGGTTGGCTCGGCGTCAAGTTCATCCATGGATGGCAGGCAATCGATGGCATCGAGGGCTGACGGTGTCACGGTGTTCTGTCTGGAGTAGAGGTCAGAGTAGTGCTCCACCCATCTCTCCATCATGCTTGTTTTTTCTGTGATCATCTCCCCAGTGGAGGATTTGAGGGGAGCCGTCTTGCTCTGAGCCGGACCAAGTGCTTTCTTGATGCCATCGTACATACCACGGATGTTCCCTGTTATGGCAGCGGTTTGAATGTCTTGGCTGAGCTGAGTCCAGTACTCATTGGCGCAGCACCGAGCAGTCTGCTGAACTTTGCTTCTCGCAGCCCTGAGGATCTGGAGATTCTTCTCGTTTGGGTACTTCTTGTACTCAGCAAGTGTTGAGCGCTTGGCTACAATGACGGGGGTCATCACGGACGACTTGGCATCAAACCAGTCCTGTGACTTCAAGGTCTTCCTCCCAAAGATAGCCAAGGCTGTGCGGTGGATGATGTTTCACAGCTCTTCCCACTTCTGCCTTGCAGACTCTCCTTCTTGTGGTTCACCAAATTCCTTCACAAAGGTGGAGGAAAACTGCTCGACAAGTTCTGGTTGGGCCATCTTGCTGGTGTCAATCCGTGCCTTTCCAGGCTGTCTGGCGCGATGGAATTTCTTCAGCTGCAGCTTGACCTTGCAACACACCAATGAATAGTCTGTGTCGCAATCTGCACTCTGGAATGAGCGGGTGATTAGCACGTTCTTCAGTGAGGTGCGCCTGGTCAGGATCAAGTCCAGCTGGTGCCAGTGCTTTGAGCGCAGATGTCGCCAGGAAACCTTGTGTCGGGGTTTGATCTTGAAGAATGAGTTTGTGATGCACAGATCATGATGTGTGCAGAACTCGAGCAGCCGCTGTCCGTTGTCGTTCATTCTGCCCGTGCCGAATGGTCCAAGACAGGAGGGCCAGGAGCCGTGGTCAGCACCCACTCTGGCATTGAAGTCTCCAAGAAGAATGAGTTGTTCAGAGTTGGGGATGATCCTGACAGTTGTTGCGAGATTCTCGTAGAACTCGTCTTTTGCCTCTGGCGTGGCTGTCAGTGTTGGGGCATACACACTGACGAGGGTGACTGGGCCTTGAGTGGTGTTAAGGCGGAGGGTGAGGAGTTGTGCAGAGCCATTGCTGCCCAGTTCCACCATCTTCAGCAAGTAGTTCTTCACTGCGAAGCTCGCTCCGTGTTCCCTGTGTTCGTCGCTGCCCTTTCCCTGCCAGTAGAACGTGTAGTCCTTCTCTCCCAGTGCGCCTGCATCAGCCAACCGTGTTTCCTGGAGAGTGGCGATATCCACTTCCAGTCTCTTCAGCTCATTATTGATGACAGCAGCCTTCCTGGTGTCGCTGATGTCCTTGAAGTTAGCAGCGAGTCCTATCATCATAGTGCAGACGTTCCAAGTTCCCAGTTTTAGAGTTGGTCTCTTTTGTTTTGTTGTCTTGCCTGGTGCGGAGGTTCTCAGCCTGCCGTTCGGACTTCACCCCATCCCCATGCACCCAATGAGGAAAGCAGGTTGTGGCAAGACAACACCTTATTGGCTGGGGGCTGCCCAGCTTGAGGCGGGCGGTAGCTGTCCAGTGAGATCAAATGATCCCTCCCACCGTCGGGAACAACCCCTGGTGTCACGCTCTACGCCAGTTGAGCGGTGGCTTATAACCGGTAACTGTCATTCCCCGTGTTTTGTCTATGCTGTAGGCGAAGCTGGAGTGTCCTCTCCAGTGATCCGGAGTTCTACCTTCCAGCGTTGGGCGTTGGTAGGATTCAAGCCTGGGCAGGAAGATATGGAAGACAAGATGTTGCCAATACAGCATGTCCCCCCTCTCCACGTCACTGGTGAATCCAAAGGAACAGCAGAGCTGCTACAATTTGGCACCAGCGACGTCGCAGGAGCTGCCAGAACGATGTTGAGCACAACAGAGAACTGCCTTAGGGACTCCGACTCCGGATTTTTCCTCAGGGTTGACTCCCGAAGCCTTTCCCATGACCAGGTATGCCACAAGGCAGTGGAGGTTTGAAATCAGGGTTTACCTTCCCCTCGATGGGCTACCTTCCCAGGTTAACGGGCCACCATCTACCCGAAGCATCTGGTTTTAAGGCACCAGAAATCCACCCTCGCCCCTTCTCCTATTAGTAAAAGCAGTTCCGCCGGGCTTAGAAACTAAACCACACGGGCAGGCTAGGAGTTGAACTTAGTTGCCAGAGGCTTTTTGAGACACACGCCGTAAGGAGCATTTTATAAGCACTGGGAGCTTAACCCCAGTGCCGCTCCTGGTTATGACAACCTTGGAACCACAAGGTTCCAAGGTTATAGTGCCTGCTATATCATTTACAAAATGTAACATATGTGAAGTAGTTCAAAATCATTAATGAATAAAACATTCAGCTGACAATCAGTCCTCGGTGTACTCTGTTTTAAAGTATTTATGGTGTATTTATATATTTTATATGCACATTTACAGAGGTGTTAAAGGTATACGCCTTCTGTACTTGTATGTCATCTATTCTGGATAAAGTACAGATTCAAGTTTTTATCCATATACAAGCAACAAGAGACAGACTGTAAAGTGTAAAAGTTAAAAGTACTTTCCCCAGAAATGATCTTGTCCAGAGCTGATAGAATGTCATGTGGTATGTTGTCAAAACAACATAAACTCATTATTTATCATTTTTGAAGCAGACAACTTGGAACATTTTCCACAGAAAAAGTCCATAGATTTAAAGTTTGTTGCTGCTTGTTCTTTAGAAAATGTGAAAAAAGTTGTCAAAAATATGTGCGTAAAGTCCACAAATACCTGATATATTGTCCAATACCTGAAAAAATGAACTTAAGTGCAGTAATTCAGTACTTGTACTTTCACTTCCCACCACTACAATGTTATAGTGATTTGCATTGTTTGTCCTAAATAGCGTTACATTTCATGCATGTGTTTGGTGTGAGGATAACAATTACTTAATGTGGAAGCAGAAAAACACTTAAGTAAAGAAAACTTTTATTTACAAAATGTGCAAAAACTTAAGACTGCTACATATAAAATATTATGTAAACACAGCCAAAAATATCAATGCTGTGATAGTTACTTTGTTTGCAGTCCCTCAAGCACAGACACAACGCGTCCCATCAGTCCAACAAGGGTATTGGTACTGTGCTCTATCTTCTGGATGCTTTGCAGCAAACCGGAAGTCAGCTGCTCCTCCCTCCTGCTCTGCTCCTGCTGTCTCTCACCTGACCTTTCCAGCTAGTCAAGAAGGAGGTCCATGTTTGTGTCCCGCTTCTGTTTCCCTGTTTTAAAGTAAAAAAAAAAAAAAAAAAAAATATATATAATAACCACACACTGGAAAAAGCAGGAATTGTCAATCCAAGATTGAATGTGTCTATTCAACATCCCTTTACTGTTAGTGGCATCACAACATTCAATTCAAGTGTATAATTGGTTTAATTCACTTCCTCCTTTGTGTGAATGGGTCATGATCTGAATATATATTACCTAATCTGGTCTGATGAGGAGAGGAGGAAGAGCAGGAGGAGGACAAGCTTGGTGCTGGTGAAGGTGAACTGGACACCACAGGTCTGGGTGGTTCTCCCTCATCATCCAGCTGTGATAAATCTGTAAATACGAAAAAAGTGATTTAGTTTGTGCAGTGTACAACTTAAGCCTTCCATTAAATGTGCGGACATAGAAGGCAATTTTATTCAATATCAATATTAGCAAAGCTTACATGTCTGATTATGGAATAGAAGAACAGGAGTAGAATAGGCTTTACTGTCACTGTACAGTTGTACAGTACAATGACATTGTTGGTGCTCCACCAGGCTACTGCGCAATGAAGTAAGAGATTAGATAAAACACAGTTACACAACACACAAACACGAGTGAAATTTAAAAAAAAAAAAAAATGGCCCAAGATTATGGAAATATTACCAAAATAGTAAAAAAGACAGCATTACTAGTGTCTTTGGTAGAAAAATCTCCCATAACACAGCGCAAGACATCCATTCATACACAGTACTGATACCACAAAAAAAAAACATATTTTGCACTGGATATCTTTATAAAAAAGTAATCTGTAAGACGCTAAGATTTTTGTTCTTGTTTTCTCTCAACTGAGCATTTCAAGATATATGGTGATGTCACTAACATGATTTGAGACAACAACAAACAGTATTGACACTGAACAAACAGCATATTTTGCACTGGATAGTTAAAGTATTCTGTAAGACACTAAGATTTTTGTTTTAGTTTTTCAAACGCGCATTTCTTTATGGCGAGTGAGAAACGATCGTGGTAAAACACTGTTAGCTTATTAGCATAGTGTAGCATCATCTCACTTTGGCTCAGCAATAATTATTCTTCTGCTTAAAGACATTTTGTTTCACCCAGGAGTAAGACAGTAAAGAATGGATTTTCTTCCTCCAGGCCACGGCTGAAATCCCATTCCTTTGTTAAAACCAGCCTAAGGAATGTCCCCAATGTCCGGCTTTGGTTTTATTGCCCCCATAAACATGCAACAGACCTCATTGCCACACAGATCCACAACTCAGTTAATTTCCTTAAACTCTGGGACATGCTGGACTTAACCAGTGAACTTTAAAGTACATTATTACAAACTCTATTCTAAACCTTCTTCTTTTCAGGACTATGAAAAGCAAATGGACTCTGATGTTTTTAATGTGGAAAATCAATAATATGTGTGAAATGCATTAATCTGATTTTATATATATACGCATGTTAAAAATGTTTAAATGAATGTTTATTCCTGCATGTTGATCTAGAAGCACTGCTTATAAGATACACTAAGGTTAGTTTAGTTATACATAAGTGTGTAACAGTACTGTATATTCCAATGTATTTAAAATTGTGTGTATGCATGTGGACCGATATCACATTTCATCAGTCTTCAGAGAGACCCCAGCTTCTTCATCCCATTGGTCCCTTGTAGACTGTTTGTTATTGGACTAAAGGTTCATCGAGCCCGCCCACGAAGGACGCTCATTGGCTGAGATTCCGGTCAACCCGGAAGCCCGCGGAAGCTCAACAGAACTTATAAAAGGCGACAGACTCTTCGCTCTGCCCTCTTTTGCCCTTTTTCTCTTCGCGCTGATTCATCTCTTTCGACGTCCGTCTCTCTCTATTGTCTATTGTCTACACACAGCAAGAAAGAACAAAGGACCGTCTGAACAGACTTCTACCACGTGTTGTTTTTCTGAACACAGAGCAGATAACTCGTAATTTCTTTATGTAACTTTGTATTTTAATGCCTTTTTCTTTTTCTCTTAAATGCCTAGGAATTCCTATTTGTTTGAGCTCAATTCTTAATCGGAGTTAAACTCCAATTTTTATTTATTTCTTTTTCTTTGTTAAACTTTCTGTAAAATCACTGTTTGTTTAATTTTAATGTAAACTTTAACCTTGACTTTATTTTTATAATATTTTTCTTGACCAATCACACACCAGAAGCTATTATTTTTATCTAAAGTCCGAAGCTCTTTAATTTGAGATCAGATTAGATATCTTTAATTAATTATTATCGAAGGCCTCTTAGAAGACGCAGCTCTCCACATCACGTGCAGCTGAGGAGTCAGTGCGCTTCTGCTGAATTTCAGCCGTTGAGATCCAACATCTGATCTCATTCATCGTCCAGAATATCTGCAGGACAAATATTCTGGGTTTTGCCCCTGAACAACACATCAAAACTTCATGAGGACGACGAAAAAAACGACCAGATCAACAGGGAAACTCCAAGCGAGGAATCACGTGAGCGGCAAACTTTAATTCATCTGCTGAATTAAACGTCTGAGGTTCGGTAATAATTTGGGTATCTAATCAGATGCAAATTAAGAAGCCCTTAACATAACTCTTCTTTTCATTAAAATTCCGTTTTTATTTTCTTAAGATTAATCCAGGACTTTTCATATAATTAGTAAACTTTCTCCATAAATTTGCGTTGCTTCCATAATCTGCTAACTCAAACTGATAGAAATTGATTTCTCAAGTTAACCCTGGTTCCGAAAATATTGACATTGTTAATCTATCATTTACGATTGATTTTATGATAAGTGGTCTTGTATGTCTTCCATTTTCTAATAATTGCTCCCACAGTTGATTTCTTCACACCAAGCTGCTTACCTATTGCAGATTCAGTCTTCCCAGCTTGGTGCAGGTCTACAATTTTGTTTCTGGTGTCCTTTGACAGCTCTTTGGTCTTGTCCTTAGTGGAGTTTGGAGTCTGACTGTTTGAAGTTGTGGACAGGTGTCTTTTATACTGATAACGAGTTCAAACAGGTGCCATTAATAAAGGTAACGAGTGGAGGACAGAGGAGCCTCTTAAAGAAGAAGTTACATGTCTGTCAGAGCCAGAAATCTTGCTTGTTTGTAGGTGACCAAATACTTATTTTACCGAGGAATTTACCAATTAATTCATTAAAAATCCTTCAGCGTGATTTTCTGGATTTTTTTTTTCTCATTTTGTCTCTCATAGTTGAGGTATACCTATGATGAGAATTGGAGACCTCTTTCATCTTTTAAGTGGGAGAACTTGCACAATTGGTGGCTGACTAAATACTTTTTTGCCCCACTGTATGTATATATGTCGTGTCCAAATTAAAGGGTCGAGGTGACGTTTTATATGTTTTATTATAATAAGAACTATGAACACAGGAGTCCCTACCGTGAGTGCAGGAGCCACAGCAAAGAGACAATATGTCTCCAGCAACTGGCTTATATACCACAGGTGACACCACTGTAGAGTTGTAATATAGTTATTATATATTAGTATGGCGGTGCCCTAGGCTGCAAGGGGTGATGCCCCGCCTTCGGGGGGTGGCGTCACCTGGGATATATAATCCTGGTGCAGGAGACATATGCTCTCCTTGCCGTTACTCCTGTACTCGCAGTAGGGTCTCCCCAAGTGTAAATTAGTTCTTGTCAATAAAGCTTATAAAACGTCACCTCGCCTCCCTATTATTAGGACACTACATTTGGCGACGAGGATATACGGAGATGGAGAGGGCTGCTGTCGCGCTGTGCTTTGTGTTGCAGGCTCCGGGTGAGCCGTTGGTCCTGTGGACCAGTTGGCGGGCAGCCTTCGAATACTATCTACTTGCGTTAGACCTCGGCGACCTGGATAAATTGTGTGCACGGATTATCCTGGTCCATGACCTGGATGAGGAGAGCCAGAAAATCCTCAGCACAGCTGAAGGAGGTGACCCATTCGGCCATGTGACGATGCTCACGGCGGGATATTTTGGCGCCGCTGGAAACATCATTAGGCGGCGCACGCGAGTCAAGCAGCAGTACCAGCGTCCCGGAGAGTCGGTTTGACGGTTTGTGGCAGACCTTTAGCGGCTGGTGGGTGAGTGCAGGCTTGGGACTTTGGAGGAGGAGTTGGTCTGCCGCCAGTTAGCGGAATATGTGGCCAACTCCTCGGCAAGAGGCCTGCAAACTCGCGCTGGTGAGCTAGCACTCATAGCATCCATGGAGCTAGCACAACAAAATGAGAAGGCGGAATGGCTGATGATGTGTCTTAAGGACAGCGAAGCCCTGCGGAAGAACGACACACACGGGACTACCCTGACCTCGGATTCGGACAATGGAAGCGACGCTGACGGCGTGGCCATCATGAAAACAAAGTCCACCCCGGGGACACCGAGATACTATGGCTGCGGATCCAGCAGGCACCGTTATCGAGCCAGGGAGTGTACGGCGAGAGGCAAGCATTGTGCACGGTGCAGTCTGCTCCATCACTTCGCCAGTGTTTGCCGCAGTTTTGACAAGGAGGAATGGAGGTCTGCTAGGGACGGTGGAAAGAAGAAGGTGCCTACAGTGGCCCACACCATCTCTCCCAACACGGTCGGGACACGGGTGCCGATGTTGGCGGACTCGGAGTCGGCAACCTCCATTTTGAACTTGGGATTCGTAAGACGGTGTTTTCCCCATCACAATGTGAGTAAAACATGCATGGCCTGTTGTGGTTATGGTAATGATCCCCTTGGCATCATACGGTCTCAAGAAGGCATTCACCTGATGGGCAGTGACTTGTTTTACGTGGGAAGTGGCAAAGAAGTGTGGGACTTTGGGTGGCCCATTCCGGGTGAAGAGGGACACCGCCAGCACCTTAGTACGTGGACAAGGCGGGGGTCCCATGCCAGTGTTTGTGGTCCCATGTATGGTGGACTCGAACAGCATGGCTTGATCTCTGCGGTGGCGGAAAGGTCCAAAGAGCGTGAGCTACAGGGCTCTGGTGGCCGACGAGTTCTTGCTGCTGAGCCAACAGTGACTGATGCCGCTCCGACACAACATCATCTGGTATCCGGGGTAACTCCAGACGGCACAAACCCTAGCCGTGCCAATACCAATGGCAAGGGACATGACTCGAGTCAACTTGGGGAGCCACTGAGGAGTCATAAGGGAGCCAGATCGCAGCACAGACGACGGAGGAAGCCAGTTAGTGCTCGCCTGGTCGAGGGTGATGAAGTGTGCCCTGGGGTCGAGCCTCGGCTTGGTCGGGTGCGCAGTTCCAGGATAGGGACAGCGGGACAGGATAATCTGCGGGTGGTCCAGTCCAGCAGCGACGGCTACCTGAGTTTGACTGATGGGTCGAGACGGCATCCCAATGAGCTACGATGTCGGAGCATGAAAGGGCATCCATGCAGTCCGTCTCCGGTCACTAAAAAACGGAGATGCTCTGGAAGTGGGCCGCATGACGGACATTCCGGGGGGGGGGGGGGGTGCTTCAGGAGACCGGGGTTGAATGCATGAGGGCTTACGGTGTGTCTGAATTGTGAATTTATTAATATATATTCTGGTTATGGTTGTTATGTTTAATATGTTCGGAGTATTCACGTGAAGTTGTATGGGAATGGGGTTGGAGGGAACCGTGAGAGTAGTGTGTGATATATGTATGTTGGTTCTCATGAACATTTACCCTGTTTATAGTGCAACTTATGTGATTGTTTGGTTTGTTCTGTACTTTAAAAAAAAAGTGGGTTCAGAGAGTTGTTCATTGCAATTGGACCTGTTGATGGGTGTGTGCTACCTCTGGGTCGGTATAATTGTTTACAGTATTTTGTAATATTGTGTTTCATTTATATTTCCAGCACGAGTTGCTGTGTATATCTCCTTGGCTGAGGTGTGGCCTTTATGGCCATTTATGTTCTCATTAGAAAAGGGACACGTCTGCCTCTGTGACAGGGTGATTTAGGTACTGAAAAGCACAAGACCACCGATGCGAGTGAATGTTGTTGAGTGTGAGGTGCAGTAACACCTATGTGTGAATGGTTACATTTACTGCCCTATGTCGTGTAATTGTTTGGGGAGTTCTCTGTGTATGTACTTTGTGTATTCTGTGAGTTTATGGGATTGGGTACTGCCATTGTCTATGTCTGTATTTGTTATGTGTTAGTTTAGGAGGGATTACTTTATATTTTTCTTTCACAGACTATTTGATCACAGAGCGGAGAGTTCCACTGAGCCAGTGTATGGTGTGAATGGATAGGCCTATTCTCCTCTGTATTAGTGAATGATTCAGGTGTAAATTATTTGGTTGAGTAATTAGAGTGCTTGCATTTTTTTCAAGGGGGGAGAATGTAGAGTCGTAATATAGTTATTATATGTTAGTATGGCGGTGCCCTAGGCTGGGAGGGGTGATGCCCTGCCTTCGGGGGGTGGCATCACCTGAGATATATAAGCCTGGTGCAGGAGACATATGGTCTCCTTGCCATTACTCCTGTACTCGTGGTAGCGTCTCCCCAAGTGTATATTAGTTCTTGTCAATAAACCTTATAAAACGTCACCTCGCCTCCCTATTATTCGGACACTACAGCCACCCCCCAGAGGCGGGACGTCACCCCTCCCTAGCCTAGGGCACTGCCATAATAATATAATATATACATAATATACGATCCTACATTCCACCCCCCCCCCTGAAAAAGGCAAGCACACAAATTCTCCCAACCATATAATTTACACCCAATTCACACTCTAATACAAAGGGGTATAGGCCCACACACACACACCACACTGGCCCAGTGGAGCTCTCCGCTATGTAAACAAACAGTCACTGAAAGGAAAAAGGTCCACACATCAAAATAAATTAATCCCGATGAGAATAGTCATATATATAAATAAGTAATTACAGACATAAACAAAGGTGGCACCCAACCCCATAAACTTGCAGGATATACACAATTAAATACAGTGATTCCTGACAAAATTACACAAGTTACACAATATAGGGTAATCCACACACTGACACCCCACACGAACTTTCGCGCCTGGATGTTCCTGCACCCTCAACACACAGCAAGGCACTTTTCCATTAGCCCAGCACACCTCGGCACGTCTCGATTCACTTCAACACGGTTCGGCTCGCTTTTGTCTCCATTACAACCGTGTTGAGCTGGGGTGGGTGGGATTTCTATAACAGCAAGGCGGCGCCACACTCCCGTGACGTAGAACACGCAACCCAAGCAAAACATAACACATACAGCTGTACAAGACCACTCCTCGGACTGTGGCTTTTTTCACCGTAAATGCCAAAAAGGACTGCCAGACAAGGGTACAGGCAGCGAGATGAAACACTCTGGAATAGTTCTGCAGCTTCTGGGAGAGCCAAAGACGTGAGGATACAAACTAGGTCATATATGACGGTAAGCTAATGTTGCTAATGCTAGTTTGCTATAAGTACGTCGTACTACACTTTAATGTCTGCAAGTTATCGCTGTTAGGTACTAAAATATGTATGCTGTGTGTGCTTCAGATGGCTCTGTTGTGGGGAAATTACCGCTTCATTCGGTCTGGGCGTTCAGCACAGCCTGTCACGGATGTCATCAGCCTGTCACTGATGTCAGCACAGCTTCACAAACGATCAGTGGTTGTAGAGCTTAAGAATGTCTGTAGAAACGTTTATTTTCTGTACAACAAATTGCTCTGATCTGCGTGAAAATCATGGAGAGACTGTTGAGACATCATGGACGTACCTGCTCCAGCTGCAGAGTCTGAGATGGTGTCATAGAAAAAAATGATCAGCTGACAACTTGATCACCATGTTAATAACTATATTAGCCACAAAATATATATTCAAAAAGTAAACAGTACTGAGTTAGGTATAATAAGATATATTTGACAGTTATCATGCATTTTAGGCCAAAACAAATTTGATCTAGGATTAAAAGCAATTAAAATAATGCAGTCACAAGGTTACATGGAAAATACTTGATTTACTAGATACATGTACTGTAGAAATATATATTCTCTGCATCAACAAAGTACTAGACATGCATTCATGTAGTATTGCACTGGGAATTGCGCTGACAATAAACCTCTGAAGTTTTTGCAGATGTCTCTTTTTTTATATATGAAGGTTACCACCATGTGGCATAAATTAAATACTGAAAGATTGGAAAAGCTAAGAATAATCCAGCAGTTTGAGAAATCACTTTCGGTTTGGTGTAAGTCTGTCAACAGAATTATGAACCATAAAGCAGTTTGTGTTAAAATGTTAAATCCCATTAAACCTAATCCGGGGGCTTCCAATCATGTGTCATGGGGGGCCAAGACCCTGCAGGTTCTCTCTTCTACCCAGTCTCTTCAGCAGGTGTTCTCACTGATCAGTCAGTGGAAGAAGTTCAGTGGAATCTGCTGTTGAAGACACTGGTTGGAGGTTGTTAGGAAAAATTGTATATCATGTATGCATATAAACAGTTATCATTTTATTAATGATTCATGAAATGAAGATTGATATTCTTATATGTATGATGCTTTTTCTTATTAGTCATAAATACAACTTGTGCTTCTTATAATCACTGTTAGTGACTAAGCTGCATCACCCTTCTGTTATTCATCTGATGTGTGATAAAAGAGTGTTGACATACAGTATATGCTGTATCAAGACTTGTCCCCTGTACACCCTGTGTGTGCAGGGGACATTGCATGAACAGAGTGTTCATACAATTTATCTCCTACACACACTTGAAGACATACGGAGCGTACTTTTTGCTTATGTGGTAATTCTGTTTGTTCTGCTTTTGCTGAGTTTATCACATACTCCATGTATATAAAGAAAGCAACTGCGGATTGTCCGGCAGTATTCAACTCACCCTGTATGTGTGTTGATACTCCTTGCAAGTAAAAACTTCAAAGGCTCTGCGTGTCTTAAGTCTGATCTTTGATTCAGTCTAATGCCTTTTTGTACTCTGTATTTGTGAGGTTATATTTCAGACTTCTGACATAGCTGGTGCCTGAAACCCGGGACAGCTGAGATCCAGGTGGAGCGGGAAGGGATGTGTGTCCTGCAGGTTGAAAATTGGAAACCCGACTTGAGGGAACGCTGCCAGAGACTCTCCTTCTCCCGGCTCTAATCTGGTGACGGCTGTCCTTACTGATAGAGCCTAAAAAGTAAGTTACAAATTTTTCCCTTTTCAGATTGACTGTAGTAGACGTATATGAAGAATAACCGAGCCTCACAATTCACAATTTCCCATTTTTAAAGAACCACGGGTCAGCTGACGAGCAAGTAATGGTAGTACAAGCGGCATCCTGTACTTTTCCTTGTGGTTAAAAACCGCTGCAGGAATGCAGTGGTCTTAGGAAGTAACGTGTCGGCGATTCACGGTTACTGACCGGTCAGATTTTAAAGTAAAGAGGGGTGCAGGAGACAGTGTGACGGCGATTCACAACTGTTTGGTGGTCAGGTTTTAAAATAAGTAGGGTGAAGGAATTCACCCCAAATTGGGCAGTAATAGTGTTAAACAGTCGGCGTACTGTTCAACGTTCCTGACTATGGAACACACCCCAAAAATTGGGTAGTAATACGTTACGGTGGGCGTACTGTTAACGTCCCTGACCATCTAAAAATGGGGAATTGTGTTAGAAGACCAGATAGGCAGACGAATAAACAGAAGAAAAAACAGGACATAGCGCGCGCAGCTGTAAAAATTACAATAACAGACAAAATGAAAAGGGAAAAATAAAGGATCCAGAAAAATACTTAAATAAATGGAAAAAAGGATTTCTCATTCAAGCCCACGATGAACGTGGATGAATGCCAGGCATTGTTAACAACCATTGAAAAGACGTCTAAAAAACCTGTTAAAACAGGCAAACCCAGTGCGGAGCTCCAATGTGCCATCTTGTGGTCACAAGCGGCAGAGGCTTCCCAACGGAGAGCTGATGAAGCCAGAAAACTCCACTATTGGAAAATCCACCCCCATACCCCAAACCGGGACCTAAGGCGGGCCCGTATTCCACTCTTTCACAAGAAGCCCAAGAGGTTGGGAAAAGGAGGAAGCAAATAAAATCATAATTAAATGGCAGCAAAACTGGATAACGTTAAAATGGACAATGAGAACGTTGTTTTATCTATTATCTATTCTCTCTGTGTGTGTGTGTGTGTGTGTGTGTGTGTGTGTGTGTGTGTGTGTGTGTGTGTGTGTGTGTGGTTGATCTGTGAAGAAAGTGGTCTAAATATGGGTACTTTTACAAAGTTTTTATTTTTTCAATTTAACTCTGTGGGGTCTTGATTAATGTTGCGTACGTGATAAACTGTTTACATATTTAAAAAAAAAAACAAAAAAAAACAATTTTGACGCATTACTGACCTTTGTCCTTGACTGAAATATGACAGTGCACTTTATAGGGAAAAAAGGACTAACGTGTGACAATGTGACTACAGGCCATACTATGATCATATTATGATGTCATTTAATAATGCCTAATCACTGAAGATTTTATGTTTACCCTATATCACATGATTTAGAGCACAGAGGATCAAAACAGATTGATTATTAATGTGTCTGTGCATATGATCTGCCAGAGGCTGTGGATTATCAGACAAAGGTCTTGGAGAAAGAATCACTTTTTGAAGCCAAGTATGACTTTGTATGACATTGTAGATAACATAAGGTGTACTGATTCAAATGACTTTGACTTTACAAATGTAATGTTTATATGATTTTATACTGATATTACTCACCACATAATGGTGCGGTAACAATATATTTCAGAAATGTGACAGCAATGAGGGATGTGCTTCTCCTGATTCAGTGGTGGCCAAGCTGGGACAGGGTGAACTACATTGCACTCCATAATTTACCAAGGAATGTATGAAATAGGGACATTCCTTGTAAAACATTAAATCGAATTCTAAATTAGGCAAAACGTCCGCCTTTCCTTTGACTGAAAGAATGTGACACAATATTTCAAATTCAACCCATCTGTGTTCAATTGGACAAACTGATCTTATTTATCAATGCTGAAGCACATCAAAAATGCACAGATAGTTATTTTGTTTTTCTTAAATGAAATTTGTAAACTATTTCAAGAGATGTCACAAAAAGAAGCTATAATTATTGAGATATTAAGCCTTCATGTACTAAAACAGAGGGTATCAAAGAAATTAATTAGCAAATTAATTAGCAAATAATTAGCAACTGTCATATCCGGCTCTAGGGAGCCGGGCAATCAGAGCCAGGGGCAAGCCAGTGAGTCGTGATATTTTATTCAGGGTAAAGGGGAAGGGATGAGGAGAGCACAGATACTCATGCAGACGTACACTCACAGGTTGCACAGCGCAGAGGTAAGCAGCTCGTACCGGACGTGGGGGTAGCAAGACGTACATACTCACAGCGGGATACAAACACAGGAATGCTGCAAGAGGAGTATAAGCTGACACCAGACGAAGGGGCTTCAGCTTAGCAATGTGTTTCTGTCGCAGCCCCGAGTCATCGAGGCTGCTCCCATTTATCCTCATTGGCAGCGCCCCAGCTGATGAAGACTAATTGGCCCCAGCCGTCCGTAATGCTGCCAGCTGGGGGCCAGCTGAGACGCTGCTCAATGGGAAGCAGGGATGAGGGAAAACATGGGCTGAGTGCCGAGACGGCATCTCAACCCATGGTGACAGAGCCCCTCCCTCAAGGTCGGGCTCCTGAACGACCAGGAACATCCCAGCCCCCCACCACCACCACCACCACCTAGGGTGGGAGGAAGGGAGGCGGACCGGAGGGGAAGAAGCCAAGGGAAGGACAACACCAATGGGGCAATGTAGGGTAGCGGGAAAGAAAAACCCAAATACAATACTGACAAAACAGAATAATTAACCCAGGTACAGATGGGGAGAAGAACTGGGTCAGCACGCCGGTTACATACTACCCAGAGAGTACCAACCATGCGTGACCCAGAGCAAGGAAAAAAGAACCACCAAAAAGGTACAGGGCAAAAAATGCTGAGTACGGTTAAATAAAGGGGAACCTATACACAGCACTAACTTAAGTACATACACACAGTCACCAAGAAAAGTGAGGGTGACTGGAACAAATGACAATTATAGAGCATGGTATTACGGAAAACAAGGCACATGACTCTATAATGAACCAACAGGACAAAAAAGAAATACTGAGTGCAGGCAAAGAAAAACCCACACACACGAATATATAAATACCCAGTCACCTAAAGAAATGAAAGTGACTGGAATAAATGGATAACTGCAGAGCATGGTGTTACGGAAAACAAAACATAACTCTACAATACAAAAAACGAGGCTAAAAACATGGCACAAAAAGTAAAATGCTGAGCATGAGCGATGGAAAACACAGCACTATAAAAACGAATCCACCAACAGGACAAAACATTACACCCGAGTGACCTTAATAACAAAAGAAAAAGTGACACCCGAGGTGAATGGCAGGCAGAGTCCAAAAATGGCCGAGATGGCTCCGGAGATCTCCCCGCCCATTGTCCAGCTGGCGAATCAGGGAAAGAGAAGTGTTCGGACGGCGAACTCTGGACCCAGATCCCAGGAATCCAGTCCACCGGCAGCCGAACCAGGCTGCCCAGAGGGAAACAGACCAGTGGGGGGAACCAGATCACCGAACCGAAAGTTCTGTGGGTCGGGTCGTCGACCCGCATCACTCAACCACCAGGACCGTTGAGACGGGCGAAGGATCAGAGCGGATCCCGGTGGAAGAGGCTCAGGGGAGAGCCGATGACGAGGGCGGCGGGCGTCAGGCCGCAGGAAAACGGCCACCTCCTCACCGGACCTGGACAATACTGGGGCAGCACCCACGTCGGACCCCGACTGGGTCTCGGGCGAACCCACGTTGAATACTGCACCAGAACCGACCTCCAACGTTGAACCCGGACCCTCCAGCACCACGAGGAACAGCAACTCCTTGCCGGTGACCCTGGAAGAAGGCTCAGAAGAGAAAACAGAACCGGGATCAGGATCACCGGCAGCGCCAGAACCCGGCGAGACGAGTTCAGACGCAGCGGACGGCTGCACCCGGCTCGTCTCCCCTGGAGATAGGCTGAAGTGCTCGGGGATAAAAAGAGAGAAAAGAAAGGAGAGCACTCGCCTGATCTCGGGTTCTGACGCCGTCCAGGACTGCGAAGATCCAGGATCCGTCGTCAGGAGGTCGTTGTCAGGCTCCCATCTAGCCGCGTCGGGCCCCGCAGCCAGCACGATGGTCAGCGCAGCTTGAGATCCCTCCAGCTCAGGTAACCCCGCCGACGATCCACTCGGCGTGAAGCCAGAAGAATCTCGTCCCGCCGGACCGAACCGCTCCTCCGTGGAGACCCGGGGACGCTCAGTCGTCGGCGTAGACTCCATGCAGCAGTCAGTCCCCCTCCTCCGTCCACAATGTAGCTGCGGAACCACAGGCCCTCTCCATATCCCACCACGTTGACCCGGAGCCGGGGACCGCTCGGCGGAGAGAGACACAGAGGATGCGGGATTAGGCATACAGGTTACAGCAGGTGGGGAGAGTTCAGGGAGCTGCGAACCCTGAACTTCTCCTCCAGGGATGTGACAGAGCAAATCATTAAGCAGGTGTGAAAAAACAATGACTTGCCTGCCCCCTGGAGGTTGAGTATCACCTGCTGTAGTGGAATCTGCTTCTTCCTCTCCCCGCCCGGCGCTAACGGAGGACCCCCCGGGAATTTGTCTGAGGGTCGCTCGCGTTGTCTCCAGCAGAGAGCTCACCAGGCCGGGATTCCAGGCACACACAGCGGTCAGGAAGCGCGTCGAGGAGGAGGGGGAAACAGCCGGGGTGAGCCAGCCCGAATGTCCAGGAATGACAGCGGGGGAACGAGGCTCAGGGGACGAGGCTGTAGAATCTCCACACTGACGAGGCGAAGGGATGACAGCTGCGTGGGAGGAACGGTCCTGACGATGACCCAGAACTGGATCCGGACGAGGTTCGTGCAGAGGTGACTCGGCAATGTGATGACGACTACTCCCAGGGGACGAAGCGAGGGGGAAACCCAGGATTCGCCGCTCCAGATCGGAGATCGAGACGAGGAAGGCGTCGAGCACGGGAAAGCTTCGTAGCCCTGAAGTCCTCACCATCAATCTCACTGCCGCCGCCACATGCCTGAAGGTGGTGACAGGAAACACAGTAGAGCTCGCGACAGCCACTCGACCCCGGACATAACTGCTGTCAGCTGCGGCTCCTTGAAGGGAATCCCGAGTGACGTGGCGCAGGTCGGGGGAAGTCCTCTGGTTGGCGCGAACTCCCGGACTGGAATAGCGGCAGGAACGGGACTCCGAAGCGGGGAAAGACGTCGCCCACTTCGACTCCCTGCCGGGATTTCCATCCACCCCGTGGAGCTTCTCTCGCTGTGTACCTGCAGCGTCTATCCTGGCACTGTCCTCCAGATGGTACAGAGAGTGAGGTTGACAGTCCAGGAGTTCCTCAGCACGGCCCGGATGCCAGCGTCTCGCGTTGGAGGCGTCGTGCAGGGTGAAGAACGTCCCGTCGACAGCCTCCGAGATGGACTTCAGCTCGTCGCCCTGGCGCCGGAAGTGACTCCTGGGAAACGGCATGCTAGCAGCGCTGACACCCGGACAGAAAGGTACATTTCCACAGCGACTCACGGCCGCCGGCAACTCTTCTGGCTGCGACATACTGTCATATCCGGCTCTAGGGAGCCGGGCAATCAGAGCCAGGGGCAAGCCAGTGAGTCGTGATATTTTATTCAGGGTAAAGGGGAAGGGATGAGGAGAGCACAGATACTCATGCAGACGTACACTCACAGGTTGCACAGCGCAGAGGTAAGCAGCTCGTACCGGACGTGGGGGTAGCAAGACGTACATACTCACAGCGGGATACAAACACAGGAATGCTGCAAGAGGAGTATAAGCTGACACCAGACGAAGGGGCTTCAGCTTAGCAATGTGTTTCTGTCGCAGCCCCGAGTCATCGAGGCTACTCCCATTTATCCTCATTGGCAGCGCCCCAGCTGATGAAGACTAATTGGCCCCAGCCGTCCGTAATGCTGCCAGCTGGGGGCCAGCTGAGACGCTGCTCAATGGGAAGCAGGGATGAGGGAAAACATGGGCTGAGTGCCGAGACGGCATCTCAACCCATGGTGACAGCAATCCTCAGAAAAATAGATAATGCATAAAAATTATCAATAAATGCAATTTTATTTACATAAGTGCTTTTCATTTCATTTTCTGTAGTGCCCAGGATAAACATATGGCTGCAGTTATAACTCAAATACAGGCTGGGCAATACAGACCACCTTTTTATTATTTATGGGATAATACAAATAATAAGATCATGCCCTCTATTATCCTACACATTTCCCATGTTGTGGAGGAGGGGGCGAACAGCAGCTCTCTCCCTCTCTCTACTTAGCAAAGGAAGAAGCGAGCGATAGGCTTGCTCTGTAAAAAATAGAAGTGTGCTTATGCTGTAACGGTGTTGTCTGGGGTTAACTTATCTGTATTCTGTACAGATAGTAAATATGCTTATAGCACATGCCACCTGCATAACGCTACTCACTGTGCTGCTATTGGTCTTTTAGGAACCGTCAGTCTCATTAATAATGTTGATGTTTTAAAAGACTGTCAAAATAATATGGACCTTCCTCCTGTTTCATGTGTAAATAATTAGATATACATTTGGCTTGTCTGATGAAAATTTGCTCTGCCACCCACATTATACAGATGAGCTGTCCTGGTGGCACATGGCCAACCATGTGCCAACAGGAGGAAATCAATAAAGAACCACCACCAACAACACTAGACACTCCCACTCCCACTGCAGTACGTATTGCTGAATGACCATCTCGGATTCACCTTTCACACGCTAAAAGACTACGGGTGCCTGTAAGTGAACTAACTAACTTGTTTCCCTGAGTAAGTCCAGTACAAAGGGGGCATGTCCTTTTAAGGACAAGGTCGTCTCAACCCTGGTGAAGAAAGAGGCCCGGAGGGGTGCTCTCTCAGGTGGAAGCATGGCACCAAAACTATTGATGACTCTGTGTTCAGCACTTCTCCTGGCAGTGGGGTGGTAAGCTCTTTCTGATTCAAGGACAAGGAACCCACGAAGCACGGACAATGAACAATACGCATAACCTATGGTACCAGACAATGGTGGTTTCGGTGAGAGGACTGGGAATCGATACTTCTTGCTATGTGTGTTCATTGCTACCCCATTTACACAAGACTGCAATACCCATGATCCCTGTTCCACTGAGTGAAGAGAAAACACCCGGAGCGACAATAGCGATGAACTCTCGTCTCAGTCTGTTTAATACAAGCAATAAAGTTGGACATTGGTTGGTGGGGAATTTGTCAGAAAGGTATCTTAATAGATTGAATGTCACTATTACTGATTACACTGGGTCTAAGATTAGAATATTTAATATTATTGGGATTGGAACTTCTTTGCTTGCAGTTAAGAAGCATTTAATGAAAGTAAATCCTACACTGTTTACTTCACCAATCTGCTTTCACAAAAATTGTAGTAAAAACAGTTTCAACCTGGGTATTTCACAAAGATGCAATGATACTAAGGAAGTGACCTGTGAAGTGTCATATTATGATTCTGTCTGTAGAAATGTATTTCCCTTTCCCTATATTGCTGCTGGAAAATTCACCTTAAAGAGGAAAAATTGTACTTTTAACTGTAGCAATAATCCTACTGTTTTTTGGCCAAATGATGATGGGTATGGATTCTTGGAAAAACCAATGGGTACTCTTTTTCCAATGTATGGCAGTGCTCTAGCTATACGCCACATGAATGCTTAATAATGTCAATGTAGGAAATCTTTTGAAGTTACATTATACTGATAATTGCATATGATTAAAAAGATTAATAAAATAATAAACAGGAGGAAAATGTTAGGAAAAATTGTATATACTGTATGCATATAAACAGTTATCATTTTATTAATGATTCATGAAATGAAGATTGATATTCTTATATGTATGATGCTTTTTCTTATTAGTCATAAATACAACTAGTGCTTCTTATAATCACTGTTAGTGACTAAGCTGCATCACCCTTCTGTTATTCATCTGATGTGTGATAAAAGAGTGTTGACATATATGCTGTATCAAGACTTGTCCCCTGTACACCCTGTGTGTGCAGGGGACATTGCATGAACAGAGTGTTCATACAATTTATCTCCTACACACACTTGAAGACATACGGAGCGTACTTTTTGCTTATGTGGTAATTCTGTTTGTTCTGCTTTTGCTGAGTTTATCACATACTCCATGTATATAAAGAAAGCAACTGCGGATTGTCCGGCAGTATTCAACTCACCCTGTATGTGTGTTGATACTCCTTGCAAGTAAAAACTTCAAAGGCTCTGCGTGTCTTAAGTCTGATCTTTGATTCAGTCTAATGTCTTTTTGTACTCTGTATTTGTGAGGTTATATTTCAGACTTCTGACAGAGGTAAAGCCTGCAGGGTCTTGGCCCTCCATGGCACATGATTAGACACCCCCGCCCAAACCCATTATGATGAAAAGCAGATGCTGATATGACCCAGAATTCCTCCATATACTGGTACTGTCACTAAAGTATGCAGGGTCTTCTGCACTGGCACATCCAACAATACATTCTTCAGTTAATAAAATAATTGTTTTGGTTACTTTTTTCTTAAAAATGAGCCATTATTTTCAAGGTCACCGATAAATCCTTTGTACAGTTTACTCTTTTTCCACCGGTGTCTTAACAGACAAAATAGAAAATCATGATGTAAACACATAAGTCACTAAATTGTTTACTACAATCAGCAGCAAATTCCAGATTATTCAGAATGTGCAAAATTCAAACTGTAAAAAAAAAACTGGAATGGTCACACACGGCAGCCACGCTGCCTCACTGAGAAGCAACTGGATCGGCCCCTCATACTGGTCCTGGTTCAGCAGATCTTCAGCCTGCATCTCTGTAAATAGTGAGGCAAGGTCCAGTTGGGGCGACAGTTTCCCTCTTGCCTAGACAAAAGACAAATGGGTGGTGGTTAATTAAAGCAAGTTTAAAACATATTTGGGAAATACACTTGTTGCTAAAAGCCAGTGGTGGAATGTGAATTAATGAATGAATCTTTATTTCGGATTGATTAAAAGTAAAGATTAAAAGAAAATAGAATAATATAACAAAGGGGGAAAAAATCTAACAAGGTCAAATTAAACAATAACTCCTCTGATTATACAGTTCAACATAGGTTATCTGAAATGGGTGATGGCTGAAGATGCAGCTTATATTGCCCACCATATTTCATCCAAGAATTCAAAAGAAAAACAAAACAGGAGGGATTACAATTTGAATGTGACAATAAAGTACTTTGTTGTTGTATTTAACCACAATTTTCATGTAGCTGCGCTTCGGTAGATTTTGCAAGGGCTGTGTTACATTTAAAATCATCTCTTTTTACTGTGGCCTCAGCAATCAGAATGAATTAATACATTCACTTGAATGGAATCTAGTACTTTAACTGAAGGTGTGCATCACCGAGTATGGAGTCGCTCAGTCAAAATATGAAGTTTTTATCAATAAAAGTTTGTCTTGTCTGTAAAAGTGTCTCTTGTTGTCCTGGCTTCATGTGTGGGTGGTGTTTTGTACTAGCATTGCTAAAATATAAAAGGAAGCACTACAATGGGTCTCAAATATTTGTAATGTGTCCTGTTACTGCATGAGTTTATTGATGATAGACTATAAACTACACATATAAAGTAAATTATATTGACGACTGAACATCTCACATTCGCCAAAACATACAGTTATGAACATAACTCACAAAGGATCACACAAGTGATCTGACAAAAAAATAAATACATTAACAAGCGGTTTATTTTACAGTTGATGTGCCATATTCACACAATCAAATAAATCTTAGTTCAGTCCCTTTTATATTAAGTGGAAATTGTGCTACTTTGGTTTTGACACTTTACCTATAAAAGCAAAGGATTTCAGTACTTTCCACAGTGGCGAGGTCTGTTGTGGGCTGGCTGATTTCCTCTTGCCTAGATGAACGACAGAAATGGATGATGGTTAGTTTCAAGCAAGTTCAACACTTATACAGGCACATCTCAAAAATTAGAATACCATGAAAAAATCCAATATTTTTTTCACTCATTTCAGAAAGTGAAACCCATATAGATTCATTACAGGGACAGTGATATACTGCAAGTGTTTATTTTAATATTGATGATTATGGCTACAGCCCATATTAATCAACACCTCAGCGGCCAACATTTATATTTAAAAACTATTTTTTAAAGTTAATTTTATGTAATATTCTAATTTTTTGCCAAATTGAATTTGGGGTTTTCAGGGGCTGTAAGCCATAATCATCAAAATTAAAATAAATAAACGCTTGAAATATATCACTGTCTGTGTAATGAATCTATATAATATATGGATTTCACTTTCTGAAATGAGTGACAAAAAATATTGAAGTTTTTCATGACATTCTAATTTTTGGAGATGTACCTGTATTAGGGAAATACACCTGTGAAAGTCAGTGGTGGGATGTGACAAAAATGCTTTGTTTCCCTGACAAGCCCTGCAGGATCCACAGAATAGGTGTGTGGGTCTATTCTGACGCTTTAGAAAATTATATGAATGACTTTATAAATCACTGGTTTGAAAAAGCAATTTTAATATGACGAGATTTCGGCTCCTGTGGTCCATTTCACCAGTATCACAATATAAACAGAGAGGCTAACCCCTGGCATGTGGAAACACATTCTAGCATTAAATTGCACACAATTTAATGCACAGCACCAAAGTGCAATACAAAACACAAACCAGGACTTTAACCAGGATTAACATATTTCATCGTTTTGCTCTCACAAGCGAATATTTAGGAGAAAACAAGCGCGAATCAGCAGTTGGTACTAGCTAGCTACTAGCTAAAAATCGTTAGCTAAAACGAGTTAGCCAGCACAAAATGGCGCTGTATGGCTCAAAAAAAGTGAGCTTACCACCAACAGGATAAATAAGCGAACAGATGCACATTATTACAAATCACTCACCATTGATGGTTCTCTCACGCTCGTCTTCAGCTTGTCCGTAGTTCGGTTCTATGCTGGGCTGCCATCTGTATCGGTCCGGGTCACTCCTCACTGTGGATCTGCCACCAAGCAGAGAAAACTCTGCACCTCTTCGTTGGACCACGGTGTAGAGTTCCGCAAAACCTACAACGCTGTCTGTATTAATATCGTATTTACTCCGTGACTGAGTTAGTCCGTGAAATATTGCAAATGGCGATCGTGTGTAGATTGATCAGAAGACGGTCGCTTTCATGACGTTACGACCTGACCAATCAGCGGCGACCAGTCTTTTGACGTCACAACACGGCACGACTCAGCACGCTTGTACCCTGCCCTTGAGCGGGGACAAAAATCGCGGCTGTTAAACCGTGTTGGGGCTAGTGGAAAGACTTACAAAGCGTGCTGAGCTGTCCCGTGTTGGGCTAAGCGGGGCTCATGGAAAAGGCCCTATACAGTTTCCAGGCATTCACAACATACAATGGTGGTCATGTGCATACAAAACAAATAGTCAAACAGAGAATATCATACAATCCACATTCCCATATTGACAAAGCCATGTCTCTCTTTATTTTATTTTTTTTTGTAACTTCTGAATATATCTTGAACACCATAACATTGACCTTAGCAGACACATTTGAAATGCATTAAACCAGACACACCGTAAGCCCCCATTCAAAACCTAACCCGGGTCTTCTGAAGGCCCCCCTCTGGATCTCGACCCATCAGTCAAATTCAGGACTGGACCACCCGTTGATTATCCTGTCCAACTTCCGGTTCTCTCAAACTGCGCACTCAACCAAGCCAAGACTCGACCCTAGGGTGGACGTCTTCACCCTTGCCCAGGGGAGCGCTCACAAGCTTTCTCCGCCGTCTGCGTCGCGATCTGGCACCTTGATGGCTCCTCAGCGGTCTGCCAAGTTGACTCGAGCCTAGGTCTTTCTTTTCAATTTCTGCACGGCTAGAGTTCATGCCATCTGATGTTACCCCGGTTGCTAATTGTTGCATTGGAGCAGCACCAGCAACATGAGGCTCAACAGTGGTACCCAGTTGGCCACCGGAGCCCCGCTGCTCTCACTCTCCAGACCTTTCCACCTTCGCGGGGGCTAAACCATGCTGTTTGGGTCCACCATACTCAGGACCACAAATACTGGGACGGAGTCCCCGTCTTGTTGGCGTACTCTGGTGCTGGCAGCATCCCTCTTCACCTGGAATGGGCCACCCAAAGTCCTACACTTCTTTGCCACTTCCCGCATAAAATGGCCGGTCCCACAGACTACCACCTGCCCACTCCTCCACATTTCCACAGGTGATGGAGAAACCAAGCCCGTAAAACAAGTCATAGCCCATCAGATTATTACCTTCTCGAGACACCATGAACTCAGCTGCGCACATAGAGGCCTCCTTATACCTCACAGACAGCCACACCGAGCCCATGATGTCAAGGGGATTATTACCATATCCATAACAGGCGATGTTCGCCTTACTCACACTGTAGAGGGGAAAACACGTCTTACTGTTTCTAAATTCAGAATGGAGATTGCTGACCCCATGTCCACCAACATCGGTATCAGTGTCCCATCCAGCAGAGTGCTGCAAATGATTCGATCATCTGTGTTGGGTGAGACAGTGTGGACCACCGTAGGTGCTTTCTTTTTCACTCTGTTCTTTGAAGATCTCTGTCCCCCAAAATTGCGGCCAACCCCGGCGAAGTGATGGAGCAAACCACACCAACCACAATGCTTGCCCTTCGCTGTGTACTCCCTCGCTCTTAAGCGGTGCCTGCTGGATCCGCAGCCATAGTAACTCGGCGTCCCCAGGGTGGACTTTATTTTTATGATGGCTGCATACTCATCATAGCCGCCATCATCCAGATCCAAGGCCAGAGACTTCCACCGTGTGTCGTTCCTGGGCAGGGCTTCGTCTTCATCGAGATTTCTCTTTAGTCATTCCGCTTCTTCGTTTCGTTGTGCTAGCTCCATGACTGCTAGTGGTGTTAGCTCACCAGTGTGAGTTAGCAGATGAACTCTTGCAGAGGAGTAGGCCACATGTTCCGCTAACTGGTCGCGGACCATCTCCTCCTCCAAAGTCCCAAGCCTGCACTCATCCGTCAGCCACCCAAGGTCCACCACAAACTGTCGAACCGACTATCTGGGTCGCTAGCTTTGCTGCTTGAACTGCATGCGCCGCGTTATGATATTTTCAGGGGCGCGAAAGTAGCCCGCCATGAGCCTCGCTACATCGCCGAATGAGTCACCTCCTCCAAGCATGCTCAGGACCCTCCGGCTTTCCACACACAGGTTATGGACCAGAATAGCCCTTGCACACAATTTGTCAAGGTCGCCGAGGTCTAACGCCAACAGATAGTTTTCGAAGGCCACATACCATCTGGCCCAAGGGACCAACGGCTCACCCGGAGCCTCCAAAATTGAACGAAGCGTGGTAGCAGCCCTCTCCATCTCTGTATATCCTCGTCGCCAAATGTTGTATCCGAATTAAAGAGGAGCTGAGGTGACGTTTTATATGTTTTATTGTAATAAGAACTATGAACGCAGGAGTCCCTACCCCAAGTGCAGGAGCCACAGCGAAGAGAAAATATGCCTCCTACAACTGGCTTATATACCACAGGTGACGCCACCCCCCAGAGGCGTGGTGTCACCCCTACCTAGCCTAGGGCACTGCCATAGTAATATAATATATATAATATATGATCCAACAATATATATTTGTTAACTTTTGGCATTTTAAAGACAATACACTTACCAGTGTGTTTTGAGCAGTTTGTTGTACGGACTGGCACAACCATGTAACCATGGCAGTTACAATGGTCCGGCTGGCTGGCTTATCCCCCAAAACAGTTCATCAGATGAGTGGCCCCCTCCAGCTAATCTTGTGCTTCTGCTTATGTCCACAGAGCCAGGAAATGTGTCTCCTCTGCACTCCAAATCTGTTTGGTTTTGAAATCCATTGCTTGCTCTGCTGTTTGGAAAGCAACATGGCTGTCAGTAATGTTTTGAAGCTGGTCAGTTAACCCCGCCCATGACTGTGGACGTAACCAACATAAACTGGTGCTGCCACTGGCCCAGGTAGGAGTTGGGGCCAGGATAGCCCCACTTTTGAGAGCCTGGGACTGGTGCTTCAGCCGGTGGAAAACCAAAGAACTGGTGCCAATCAGGCTCTGGGTCCAGTTAAGCACTGGAACCATCTTGGTGGAAAAGGCCTATGAGCATACATATCTCCACCAAAGCCTTTCTTGCAATGTTAAAGAAAGAGAAAAAAAATGATCCAGCATCCACATTGTGACCCAGATCACCTTCCAAAATCTAATAGGTTCATCCCCAGCCCAAGGGTCATGTCTGATGAAAATTTCATTAATCTGTCCAGTACTTTTTGCATAATACTGCTCAGTCACTTTATTGTCCCTGATGGGTCAAGCCAATTTGCTGGGCATTAAACCAAGCATTGGTAATTTTGGCACTGTGGGTAGGTGTCAAGTCCTGCTGGAAAATGAAATCAGCATATCCATAAATCTTGTCGGCAGAGGGAAGCATGAAGTGCTCTAAAATTTCCAGGTAGACGGCTGTGCTGATTTTGGACTTGATAAAACACAGTGGACAAACAGCAGCAGATAACATGGCTACCTAAATCATCACTGACTGTGGAAACGTGACACTGTACCCAAAGCAACTTGGATTCTGTGTCTCTCCACTCCTCCAGACTCTGGGACCTTGATTTCCAAATGAAATACAAAATTTACTTTAATCTAAAAAGAGGTCATCTGCTGATGTTGGTCCACTTTGTGTTATCAAGTCCAAAGTCAGTGTAGACATCACCAGGAAATTTTTAGAGCACTACATGCTTCCCTCTGCTGACAAGCTTTATGGAGATGCTGATTTCATTTTCCAGCAGGACTTGGTACCTGCCCACATGACTGCTACAGATTGTGAGATTTCTTGTATGAGTATAGAGTAAGTGTATGCATTATTAAAGAAAGTGGAAAAAAATGATCCAGAATCCACATCCTGACCCAAATCACTTCAAATGGGTTCATCCGTAGCCCAAGGGCCACCTCTGGTGAAAATTTCATCAAAATCCATCAAATAGTTTTTGTGTAATCCTGCTTACAATCAAACAGACAGGACAAACCTTGGCAGAGGTGTGTGTTCTCTGACGGTCCTTTTAGTTTGATAGATATTTGAATGATGAGGGGGAAAAGTGTGCGCCACCAGAAACTAGCAAAAACACTAGCGGAGAGTACAAAGCGTAGCACAAATGTTCACTTTAGGTCAACATAATAGGGCCCTTAGCCTTTTTTTTTTTTTTTAGAGATAATTTAAAACTAGAGAAGGACTGAACAACAAAAAGTAGGATAATACCTGAGCACAGTCTTAATGACTGGTTTCCTTTTAACTCATATTCCTTTCACACAAACACTTACTAAGCAATCTTAAATGAAGAGAATAAACAGTAACAATACAGGTGTACTAATGTAAAGCTATTCACTCTAAAAAAAAAACCTGCATTTTTAGGAGAAGTCAGGTCAGTCATCTCAAAGATCAAAATGCTGGATTACTTGTAATACTTAGAATATCTAAGAGTACAATGGGAGGCAGAGCCTTCAGTTATCAGGCTCCTCTCCAATAGAACCAACTGCCAATCTGTACTTGGAGGACAGACTCAATTTTTGTTTTTGTTTTGTTTTTTTAAGAATAAGGTTAAAACTTTCCTTTTTGGCAAAGCTTATAGTTAGGGTTGGATCAGGTGACCCTGAACCTTCCCTTAGTTATGCTGCTATAGATTTAGATAGCTGGGGGAACTGCCCATGATGCAATGGGCTTTTGCTTCATTCTTCTCTCTCAATAAGTGTTGTAACTTTTTGTTGTTCATTAACACTTGTCAGCTCTATCCCCGATAGACTGAGTCCTCAGCATGTTGTTTATTCTCTACATGTCTGTTGTTTTCTTCTTTTTTATCCCCTCACCCCCCAGCCAGTCTCAACAGATGACTACCCCTCCTGAGCCTGGTTCTGCTGGAGGTTTCTTCCTGCTAAAAGGGAGTTTTTCCTCTCTACCATCGCCACGTGCTTGCTCACAGGAGATCACCTGATTGCTGGGGTCTTTCTGCAGCTGTGGGATCTGCCTTACAGTTTGAAGAGCTATGAGACCACTGTTTGTTGAACTGAATTGAAAGATATTCAATCAAAGTTTTAGCGGTTGTAAAATATAACAATCCAGATAAAAAAAATCAAATAATAGACAAAATAGAATTGCTTGTGTTTCCTTTATTTTCAAGTAGTTGTGTGATATTGGCAGAGTGGTTAGCACTGCAGCAGCACAGCAACTCACCCTTGGCAGGGGGATCCTGGGTTCGATCCCAGCCCCTGACCAACAGTGATCTGTGTGGAGTTTGCATGGTCTCCCCGTGTCTGGGTGGGTTTACTCCGGGATTTCTCCAGTTTCCTCCCACATGCCAAAAACATGCAAGTTAGGTTAATTGGCATCAAGCTGGGGATTCTAAATTGTCCTTAGGTGTGGATGTGAGAGTGAATGGTTGTCTGTCTCTCTGTGTTGGCCCTGCGATGGACTGGCGATCTGTCCAGGGTGGACCCTGCCTCTCGCCCAAAGATGCTGGGATAGGCTCCAGTCCCCCCGCGACCCGAAAAGGATTAAGCGGAAGAAGATGAATATGTGATATTTTTGATAACTTTATAACATTTTCCTTAAATTATTACCATATCTTTGAATTGGTAAATACATTTCTTTCTTTCTTCCTTTCTTACCTATGTTGATTTCTCTAACTGCTCTATGCAAAAACTATGGTGAAAGCAAAAAACATTTTTTAAAAAAGCTGATCAACCTCACAGTCCAAGGCATAGACATTAAGAGAAAGAGACACAAACCAAAAGAGAACACACTGACCTTTAAAGTATCCTCATTCACAGTGGAATATTTTAGTCAAGCATCACTTTTGATATAGTCCCCTAAAGAAGGTATACGGTATCTGTTCTCTACTGAGAAGGAAACACATATGTCACAGCATCCACTTCATTAACCCCATATGTTTCTCTTGGCACAGCACACCTCATAGAGGCAATGTCAGGTGTCAAGACAAGTCCATGCCAAATAAGCTGAGCCCAAATAAGAGCTCAAGGCAGTAAAATTACAAAAGAAAAGAAACTAGATAACTAGTTGGAGAAAATGTGACAAGCAAACTGTAATATACTTCCACCGTTCAACCTTAGGATCCCAGTGGGAGGTCTGAGACTTTGCATAGCATCATATCAATTAGACTTTTGCATATCCTACAAAAAAATAATACCACATTCAGTCTTTAAAAATCAGCATATAACTACAAAGTATTTCTGGCACATGGGCATTGGCTGGCTATTCTGAGTGAGTAGTAGTATCCAACACCAGCATGGTCACTTGTTAGAAAATCAAAAACTACTAGTGTGTTAATGCTATCTGTACATGGTTTCCTACTGTTATGGGTTTACTATAAGGTAAATGACAAACAACAGTTAGTTGCAAAAATTCTTTGCCCCATATCACACCCCTGACAAATTGCATGCGATGCATACAGCTGCAGAGTGAGGTCTTGTGGAAGTAAGGTGAGGTGGTCTTGCCACAATCATTGCTTGAGGAACAATAATTCTTATGAAAACTATCACAAAAGCCAATACATCATATCCACAGCTTCTATTACTAAATAAAAATATGAAGCTCTTTATTGTAGACCTTCTTCTTCTTCTTCTTCCTTTTTCGGCTGCTTTTAGGGGTCGCCGCAGTGGGTCATCTGCCTTCATCTCACCCTATCCCTTGCATCTTCCTCTGTAACACCAACCCTCTCCATGTCCTCCTTCACTACATCCATGGATCTTCTCTGTGGTCTTCCTCTTTTCCTCCTGCCTGGCAGCTCCATCTTCAACATCCTTTGTCCAATATATCCAATATCCCTCTGCACATGTCCAAACCATCTCAGCATTGTCTCTCTTACTTTCACATATGCTGGTCCATTACGAACCACCCAGAGCCCTCAGGTCGTCAGGGTCAGACCTACTATCTGTGCCCAGAGTTACAACCAAACATGATGAGGCAGCATTCAGTTTTTATGCTCCTCACATATGGAACAAACTCCCAGAAAGCATCAGGACTGCTGAAACTCTCAGCTGCTTTAAACCGAGGTTAAAAACTTTCCTACTTGCTGCTGCCTTTCAGTAGAACAATTGTTAATCTCTTACAATGCATTGTAATTTTTATTTCTTCCACTTTATCTGTCTTATTCCATTTTAGCTTGTTTTTGTTTCTCTTCAATTTATTTTTTAGTTTGCTTTTTAATTCATACATATTCCTTTTGCAGCATCCTGTAATGCTTTGTTTTATGTAGAACACTTTGAATTGTCTTGTACATGAAATGTGCTATACAAATAAACTTGCCTTGCCTGTCTCCAAACCACCTAACCTGAGCTGTCCCTCTGATATATTCATTTCTAATCCTGTCCATCCTAGTCACTCCCAGTGAGAATTTTAGCATCTTCAACTCTGCCACCTCCAACTAAGCCTCCTGTCTTTTTGTCAGCACCACAGTCTCCAAACCATACATCATTGCAGGTCACACTACTGTCTTGTAGATATTCCCTTTCAATCTTGCTGCTACCCTTCTGTCACAAATCACCCCTGACACTCGTCTCCACCCACTCCACCCTGCCTACGCTCTCTTCTTCACCTCTGTTGTGCATTTTCTATTGCGTTGGATGGCTGACCCCAGGTATGTAAACTCATCTATCTTCACTACCTCTGCCCCTTGCATCTTCATCATTACATCTGTCTCCCTCTCATTCACACTCATGTGTTCTGTCTTGCTTCTACTGACTTTCATTCCTCTTCTCTCCGAAGCATAGTTCGACCTCCCTCGGTTCTCTTCCACCTGCTCCCTACTCTCACTACAGATCACAATGTCGTTTGCAAATATCATGGTCCATGGAGACTCCTGTCTGACCTTGTCTGTCAGCCTGTCCATCACCATGGCAAACAAGAAGGAACTCAGAGCTGATCCCTGATGTAATCCCACCCCCACTTTGAATTCATTTGTCACTCCTACAGCACACCTCACCACCATCACACTGTCCTCATACATGTCCTGCACTACCCCCCACATACAGTATCTCACAAAAGTCAGTATACCTCTTACATTTTTGTAAGTATTTTATTATACATATCTTTTCATGGGACAACACTGAAGATATGACACTTCTATACAATGTAAAGTAGTCAGTGTAAAGCTTCTATAACAGTGAAAATTTGCTGTCCCCTCAAAATAACTCAACACACAGCCATTAATGCCTAAACTGCTGGCAACAAAAGTGAGTACACCCCTAAGTGAAAATGTCCAAATTGTGCCCAATTATCCATTTTCCCTCCCTGGTGTCATGTGACTCGTTAGTGTTACAAGGTCTCGGGTGTGAACAGGTGTGTTAAATTTGGTGTTATCGCTCTCACACTCTCACATACTGGTCACTGGAAGTTCAACATGGCACCTCATGGCAAAGAACTCTGAGGATCTGAAAAAAAGAATTGTTGCTTTACATTAAGATGGCCTAGGCTATAAGAAGATTGCCAACACCCTGAAACTGAGCTGCAACATGGTGGCCAAGACCATACAGCAGTTTAACAGGACAGGTTCCACTCAGAACAGGCCTCGCCATGGTCGACCAAAGAAGTTGAGTGCACGTGCTCAGTGTCATATCCAGAGGTTGTCTTTTGAAAATAGACGTATGAGTGCTGCCAGCATTGCTGCAGAGGTTGAAGGGGTGGGGGGGTCAGCCTGTCAGTACTCGGACCATACGCCGCATACTGCATCAAACTGGTCTGCATAGCTGTGTCATGGATGGCCCTCGCGGGCCATCAATAAGACGCCAAAGGCCAGCCGATGAGTTTGCATATTCATTCACAAAAGATGCAAAAGACAAAACAACAATCACAAGGGGCAAAAACACGAACTATGGCTATGACTAAGACTAAAGACACAGGATACAGACTCTGAGGGAATACACTTACTGAAAGACGATGAAGCAAAGGGTGACTGGAGCCGGGGTTAGCGACTCCAGCCACACGTTGTGTAGATCTAACGTTTGACGAGGTCGCAGCGAGGAGTAAGCCTCAGCTGCTTCCTAAAATACCCATTAACCACCAATCAAGGAAGGGAAATGTAATCAGATGAAATGCTGAACAGCTGTCACAATGTGACCTGGCTTTGACAGCCAGAAGCCCCGTTGTGACGCTGTCAGAATAAAAGCCCTGATGGCCATATGTCAAACCTGAGATGAGAACGGGGAAAATACCGGACAACCCAAGCACGGACAGAGTCAGCGCTCAGACCATGACAGGCTGTCGTCCCAGAAGGAAGCCCCTTTTAAAGATGATGCACAAGAAAGCCCACAAACAGTTTGCTGAAGACAAGCAGACTAAGGACATGGATTACTGGAACTATGTCCCGTGGTCTGATGAGACCAAGATAAACTTATTTTCACTTAGGGGTGTACTCACTTTTGTTGCCAGCGTGTAATGGCTGTGTATTGAGTTATTTGGTCCCCTCCATTATACAACTAGGACAATATCAATCGCTACTGAGGGTGACAACTAGGCTGATTCAAATACATGATATGCTGTATGGGTACATATTCAAACTACGTATGTGGGGTAACTAAATAGACCGTTATGCTGTTTATTCCATCTAGCTACAATGCTCCATGCTGTGTATATACATTTATGTGTACATATGTATATTCACTGCTCTTATTATCTTATCTTCTAAATTATTGCTCTGAGTGTTGCTATCCCTGTGCTGTTGCAATGCTGGAGTTTCCCCGTTGTGGGACTAATAAAGACTTTTCTTATCTTATTTTGAGGGGACAGCAAATTTACACTGTTATACAAGCTGTACACTGACTACTTTACATTGTATCAAAGTGTCATATCTTCAGTGTTGTCCCATGAAAAGATATAATAAAATATTTACAAAAATGTGAGTGCTGTACTCACTTTTGTGAGATACTGTACTTCTCTGCCACTCCTGACTTTCTCATACAGTACCACATTTCCTCTCTTGGCACCCTATCATTTTCTTTCTCTAGATCCACAAAGGCACAGTGCAACTCCTTCTGACCTTCTCTATTCTTCTCCATCAACACTCTCAAAGCAAATATTGCATCTGTAGTACTCTTTCTTGGCATAAGACTGTACTGCTTACTGACTGTAACCTTTCTTCTTAACCTGGCTTCAACAACTCTCTCATATCTTCATATTCATCAAAATTGATACCAAAATTTATTAATGTCTTTATTGTAGGCTTCACTGTTGCTAATATTCAGCATAATAAGGGCAACAAGAAGCAGAAGCAGCTCAGGCTGTACCTCCTGAGGAGACTCAGGTCTTTTGGAGTGCAAGGGGCACTCCTGAAGACCTTCTACGATTCGGTGGTGGCATCAGCCATCACATTTGGAGTGGTCTGCTGGGGCAGCAGCATCACGGCAGCCGATAGGAAGAGACTGAACAGGCTCATCAAAAAAGCTAGCTCTGTTCTGGGGTGACGCCTCGACCCAGTGGAGGAGAGAGGAGGATGGTGGCTAAGCCGTCATTGCTGCTTGAGTCTGAGTCCCACCCCATGCAGGACACGCTGAACGCACTGAGGAGTTCATTTAGTGGTAGGCTGTGCCATCCTAGGTGCTTGAGGGAGAGGTTCCGCAAGTCCTTCCTACCTACGGCTGTCAGACTTTATAACCTCACCGGTGCTGATCATAGAGGTCGTCTTAAATGTACTAAACGTAACAACTTTGCACAATAGAGATTGTCCCTTCCAATACACAACTAAGACATTTACAATTATTATTGAGGATGGCAACAACACTGTTGATTCAAATGTGAAATATAATGTCTGGGTACATATTTCTATTCTGCCGGGTAATTTAACAAACCGTAATGCTGCTGACACCATCTAGCTGCAATGCTCCTGCACTGTGTATATACAGTAACTGTGTACATACTGTATGTATATTTATTTACTGCCTTGGCTAACCAGTTTTTATCTTATTTACTATTGCTCTGAGTACTACTATCCCTTTGCTGCTGCAATCCTGGAATTTCCCCATTGTGGGACTAATAAAGGCTTATCTTATCTTATCTTAAATATTAAGCATAAATCAATGCTTAATATTGCACTCTAAATATTTTAAATACATTTTATTCTACTTCTTATCATGGATGTCACATCTGTGGTACAGTGTGGCAAGCCCATTACAGTGTTACAGTGTCAAGGCCAGGATCCTGTTGTCATGGTCCTTGGGTGAGAACACATTCACTTGCATTTTGTTTGTTGTTACGCTTTGGTACCTTCTCCCCTTTGGGTTTCTGCAAAAGTCCCGGGGGTCATGGCCCCAGCTGGGGGTGGATTGGCAGGGGGGTCCTGCCTCTCATTCACACAGTCAAGCCTGGTTGCATCGGGCTGCCAGTGCCTTCACTTGCTCTCTAGTGAAAGATTGTACTACATACAGCAGCATGGATTGATTATAATCGCCATAGCAATCAGCACGCACAAACATACGGCCTCACAAACATATGGCCTCACTTACTCACATACGGGGGGGTGGGGGGGTGCTGAAAAGTTCATTGTGATCAAATATGACAAAATGTGGCTTATTTTTCAATATAGTCTCCCCTTTGGTCCACACACTTCTTCCATCGGTGTTGCAGCACTTGCATCCCTGCGGTTGAAAAATAAGCCACATTTTGTCATATTTGATCACGATGAACTTTTCAGCCTGTGAACTTTTCAGCCCCTCCCACCCCCTCGTACAAATATCAGACATTGTGTTTGCCCCTCCTAAGCACACAGTGCTCGATCAACAGCACAAGGAAGCCTACAAACACAATACTGCAATAATTAATTTTAATATTTTTCAGTATTCTTTATATAAACTGGAGTGGTGGCCTAGAGGTACAGTGTCCGCCCCACAACCAGGAGGTCATGGGTTAAAGTCCCGGCCGGGTCATACCAAAGACCATATTATAAAAAGGTACTTCCTGCCTTCTAGCTTGGTACTCAGCAAAAAATAGAATGGAGGAAGAAAAGTTGGTTACCTAGCCACAGGGGGTGCACAAGCCAGTGTACTCCCTGTGCTGGTCCCAAGCCTGGATAAATGGGCAAGGTTGGGTTAGGAAGGGCATCCGGTGTAAAAATCCTTGCCAAATCAACATGCGGATCATCGTGATATAAGGTGATGATACGCTGTGGCGACCCTGAAAGGGAGCAGTCAAAAGACAAAAAAAAAGTATTCTTTATATAAACAGTATGGGGAAACAGTGGGAAAACGGTATGGGTCCCTCCATACTGATATGACTGGCTAATAATGGAGAAGCATACACAGAAATGAGACCAGAGAACTGATGCAAGGTTACACATTTACTGAGAATACTGCAAGTGGTTGAAATGGTGCTGGCAGCCCTGTGGGAAGGAGAAGGGAAAAGGTGAGTATATAAGGTAAGGGTGGAATGTGTCAATATTGAATTGTTCTCTTACCTTTAGGTGTAGAGGATGAATGGTGAGTATTGTTATGAGGTAGCTGCTTCTTCACATGTGGAGGATTTGACTTGGCCATGGTAGGTATGGTGATAATGGAGAGGTTTAATTGTTATAGAGTTCTGCCCGGACCCGGGCTATCCTGAGATGAAAGTAGGTTATTACTCACGCCAATGAGTCACATACGTAAGCAGAGTGATCGGTGCTGTCTGCGGCTGGCCGGCCAGCTAATTATGTCCATGCCAAAACTCAACAGGGAATGAGACTACGATCACCGAACTGTGTAGATAGGTTGACCGTGGGCCTAGCATCTGTGGCTATACTTTTGGGGTTAAATCAGAGATCAAGGTCAGAATGCCATATCTCAACAGCAAAAAAAGCTAGGGCCACCAAACTTGGTAAACAGGTTCACGTTGGGATCCTGACCTCTGATGATGGGTTTGAGGTCAAAAGGTCAATGTTTCTATTCCCTACGCCCTATTACTATAGAACGAGTAAATCTAGGGTCACTAAACTTGGTACACAGGTTCATCTTGGGATCCTGAACTGTGACTATGGTTTTGGGATTGGGAGTTCAAAGATCAAGGTAAAAATGCTTTATTAAACTATAGTTCAAGAACAAAGAAGCCTTGTGTCATTAAACTTGGTACACAGTTTTACCCTGACATCCTGATCTCTGACTATGGGTTTGGGGTAAAAAGGTCAAAGCTCAAAGTTTTAAATGTATAGGGCTGCAAAAGGCATGGCTCTGTATCTTGGTTGAGTACATTCAAATTTATTTGATTGTGTGAGCTTTCTTGCTGGGTGGTCACAGGAGATGAAAGAGTAAGGTAACGCTCTACCAGAGAGGTGAGATTAGGGTAGAGTCCACCAGAGAAGAAACTCCAGGAAAGAAGTCCTGTATTGGGTGAGTAGAGGAGAATGTGAGTTTGAATATAGATTCTTACTTGGGAGGTCCCATGAAGGGAAGGGGTGGGGAGGCAAGGAGAAGCACAAGGGCGCATGGAAATCATGGTGAGAGCACAAGAGTTTCTGGAGATGGAGCAAAGAATTCAGTGTGCTACAGAGTTTGACAACCCCACAAGTTGTGAGTGGCTCCCTCAGCCAGTGTTGATGAGGTGCAGGTGGAGTAATAGAGCACACCTCCATCTAATCAAGGAAGAGATGAAATGCAGAGAATGACTGGAAATTGTGCTCCTTACCCCTGGATCATAACACATACTGTATGTAAAAAAATTCTAAACGTAAATGAAAATTACTTGTGAATTATTAAAACACAAATTTTTATTTACATAAGATGGTGGTGAATATCCTAATAATATACATCAAGAGATGTCTTCTGGCTATCTTTGAAGAGAAGTTGCTGATGACATTATCAAAGTTAAAAACCTCAACAGATCTGGTTCAATCCCCATGTGCAACAGTTCAGATGTCTGTAGTATTCTCAGTGTGTGTGGTGGTGGTGGTGGGGGGGGGGGGGGGGGCTAGTCTAAAAGTAAAAATAATTAGCTTATATTTTGCTCAGGTTTTCATGATGAATGCTTTTAAAGGTTAACCTGGTGTTATTTTTGCATAGAAAAGAGTTGCATACACTGCACACAATAATTGATCCATAGCCTCAATAAATCTCAATAAATTAGAATGTTGTAGAAGTTACGGAAAAACAGACAGGATACGTGTAAGTCTGTCTGGAAAAACTTTTACATTTTTTCACTTCCTGCTTTTATCTCCATCCAAAACGGAAAAACTCCACCTTCACATTAAAACTCCACCTTCACATTAAAAGACCCAATTTTGTGTGTGAGACCAACAACTAATATCACCACACAGGCCCCCCCAGAACACACAAATAACAACATAAATAAACATGCTGACAAAAAACAAACAAACAGCATGAACAAAAATCCAAAAGAAAATAACTCAAGAAAACCTCTTAGGCAACCTAATTACCCTGCCCCGACGACTGCACTGCACAGTCCTAGGGGGCACAACTGTAACTGGAGCAGAAACAACCTCAGGCGCAGGGTTGGGAGGGCGCCCCCGCCGAGCCGGGTGGGCTAACTCAACCTCATTGTCACAAAGAACATGCGCAGGCTTCAAACGATCCACCGAAATCCGATCCTGGCCAGTCCCCAACTCAACCAAAAAATCCTTATGGCCTGTTTCTAACACCCGAAAAGGGCCATCATAAGGTGCCTGCAGGGGAGAACGATGGGCATCGTGCCGGACAAAAACATATTTAGCCGACCTAAGGCTGTCAGGGACGTAAGACTGAGGAAGGCAGTGGTGCGCAGCCACAGGAACAAAAGCCCTAGCTTCCTCTCGACACTTAGGCCTCTTAACCATACTGGGACCTAACCCTGGACTGGTAGGAAGAAACTCCCCTGGAACCCTCAAGGTCTGGCCAAGGACCAACTCAGCAGAAGAGGAATGCAGGTCTTCCTTGGGGGCTGAACGCAAACCCAACAAAACCCACGGTAATCTGTCCACCCATCCACTATCCACCAATGACGCGCGAAGGGCCGCTTTCATAGTCCGATGAAACCGCTCGCATAGCCCATTAGCTTGTGGATGGTATGCTGTGGTCCGATGAAGTTTAACCCCCAAACTACCAGCTACTTCATTCCAAAGTGCAGAGGTAAATTGCGGGCCCCTGTCAGAGGTAACGTCCAAGGGGACACCAAAACGGGACACCCAAGAGGAGATAAATGCCCGGGCAACATCAGATGCTGTAGTTGATGTCAGGGGAACCACCTCCGGCCATCGCGTAGTCCGGTCCACCATAGTGAAGAGGTGAGTAAAACCGCGAGACGGAGGAAGAGGTCCAACTAGGTCCACCTGAACATGATCAAAACGTCGCTCCGGAATCCAAAAAGGCTCCAGTGGAGCCTTTATGTGGCGCTGCACCTTAGCACGCTGGCATGCCACACAGGTTGTCGTCCAAGTCTTCACATCCTTTCTAAGACCCGGCCATACAAACTTGGTGCTCACCAACTTGACCGAAGCCTTAACCCCAGGATGCGACAAAGAATGAACAGCGTCAAAAACACGACGACGCCAAGCCACAGGCACCAGAGGTCGTGGTTTTCCCAGTGTAGTATCACACAGAAGAGTGGCGCCACTGTCTTGAAAGCAGACATCCTCCAACTGCAAACTGGACTCCGTGGAACGAAGCACCTGCACCTCCGGGTCCAACAACTGATCGGCAGCCATCTCAGCATAGTCCATGCCCAAATGAACAGCAGCAACTGGTGCACGAGAAAGACAGTCCGCCACCAAGTTGGTCTTACCAGCCACATGCTGAATGTCTGTAGTGAACTCGGAAATAGCCGAAAGCTGCCGTTGTTGCCGAGCTGACCAAGGTTCAGTGGACTTGGCCATGGCAAACGTGAGAGGTTTATGGTCCACAAAAGCGGTGAATTTACGGCCCTCCAAAAGAAACCTGAAATGCCTTGTCGCCAAGAAAAGGGCCAACAGCTCCCTGTCAAAGGTGCTGTACTTCCTTTCTGACTCGCGTAACTGTCTACTAAAAAAGGCCAGAGGTTCCCAGGAATTGCCCACCCACTGCTCACAAACTGCTCCGACAGCATAATCAGATGCGTCGGTGGTAAGAGCAATGGCGGCCGTGGGATCTGGATGAGCCAACAAGGCAGCATCAGCCAGTGCAGCTTTAGCCCCATCAAAAGCACATAACCTCTCATGAGTCCACTCAATGTCCTGATTACCCCTCTTACCCTTCAAGGCCTCATATAGCGGACGCATAATATGGGCAGCATGAGGTATAAAACGGTTGTAAAAATTAACCATGCCCAAAAACTCCTGCAGGGGCTTGACAGAGGAGGGGCGTGGAAAAGCTAAAACTGCTTCGACTTTAGCCGGGAGGGGCACGGCACCCTGCTGGGATACCTTGTGCCCCAAGAACTCAAGTTCTGAGAGCCCAAACTGACACTTCACGGGATTCACTATCAGTCCATGGTCACAGAGACGTCTGAAAAGCTGGCGAAGGTGCAACACATGTTCCTCCACCGAAGCGCTCGCCACCAGTATATCGTCCAGATATACAAATAAAAAAGGCATGTCCCGCAACACAGAGTCCATAAGCCTTTGAAACGTCTGCGCAGCACCCTTAAGGCCGAACGGCATCCTCAAGAACTCGAACAGTCCAAATGGAGTGATCACCGCTGTCTTGGGGACGTCCTGGGGATGGACAGGCACCTGATGATAACCACGCACTAAATCCACTTTAGAAAAAATGACTGTCCCTGCCAGACGTGAAGAAAAATCCTGGATATGGGGGACTGGGTACCTGTCGTTGGTAGTAGCGTTGTTAAGGCGCCTAAAATCTCCACAAGGACGCCAACCCCCATCTGACTTAGGGACCATGTGGAGGGGAGAAGCCCACGGACTGTCGGAACGGCGCACAATACCCAGCCGCTCCATATTGGCAAACTCATCTCTAGCATTGGCTAACTTAGCAGCATCCAGACGGCGTGCACGAGCAAAAACAGGTGGACCCACAGTAGTAATATAATGCTCAACCCCATGCTTAACTACTGCCGCAGAAAACGTAGGCACAGTGAGAGCAGGAAACTCAGAGAGAAGGCGCTGGTATCTGTCTCCTGAGGCGAGCATGTTAGCAAGCAGTGGACCAGCCCCACCCAGTGTACATGGATAAGAATCAAAAGACACAGCATCAATCAAACATCTGTTAGCTACGTCAACCAACAGTCTGTAAGCACACAAAAAATCTGCGCCAAGAATAGGAACTGCTACAGATGCTACCACAAAGTCCCAACTAAATTCACGGCCGTTAAAACACACAGTAATGAACCTGGTGCCAAAGGTGCGAATAGGAGTACCATTAGCAGCGTCCAGTGGAGGTCCATGTTCATATTCCATGACGTCAGCCGAAGAGGGGGGAACGATGCTCCGCTGCGCTCCCGAATCCACCAAAAAACGACGTCCAGCTGCGCAGTCCTCAATAAAAAGCAGCTTATTGCTGGTGCCGGTGCACGCAGCTGCTAGCGAGCACCGGCCTTCTCGTTTCCCTGTGGCTGGAAAGAGCACGGTGGAATACAGCGCCGAGCCTTCGGTCCAAAACGGCGGTGATAAAAACACATGCTGCTCTCTTTCTTACGGCGATCCAATACTGCGGCCACACCCACCGAGACTTCTCCATCAGACTGCCCAGGCGGCAATGCATGCACCGACAAATGACGAGAAGCCAGCCAAAGCCTGTCCGCTTCTCCAGCCAAACCCCGATAATCCTTAGTACAAATGAGGGGCGAGCTGGCCAGGACAGTGCGCACTGGAGGCGGAAGCTGACGCAGAAACAGGTGGATAAACAGAAATGAACTGTCTCCTGAACCAAGAAGTGCCAACATATTCTCCATCAGCTCAGAAGGTTTGCTGTCCCCCAAACCAGTCATAGACAGAAGACGATCAGCGCGCTCTATATCAGAGAGTTGGTACAGCTGCAGTAGAGCCCTCTTCAGAGTGACGTACCTGTCAGCGTGAGGCGGGTCCCGGAGCAGTCCCATCAAACGACGAGTAGTGGCAGAATCCAAAGCTGTGACAACATGGAAATACTTCGTGTCATCTGTGGTTATTCCGCGCAGATGGAACTGAGCCTCGACATGCTGAAACCAGGGCTCCGGGTCGTGCTGCCAAAAGTCCGGTAATTTAATTGTAGCCGCAAAAACAGCTGGTACGGGAACCGCAGTGGATACAGACGCCGTGGCGGCGATATCAGAAGAAGTCGCTTGATTAAACATTCTTCAAATGTCGGGGTCACCAATGTAGAAGTTACCGAAAAACAGACAGGATACGTGTAAGTCTGTCTGGAAAAACTTTATTTACATTTTTTCACTTCCTGCTTTTATCTCCATCCAAAACGGAAAAACTCCGCCTTCACATTAAAACTCCACCTTCACATTAAAAGATCCAATTTTGTGTGTGAGACCAACAACTAATATCACCACAATGTCATCAAAAAGTTTAATTTATTTCAGTAATTCAATTCAAAAAATGAAAGTCCTATATTATATATATTTATTACACACAGAGTGATATATTTCAAGTGTTTATTGCTTTTAATTTTGATGGTTATCAATTATAGCTAATGAAAAACCCAAATTCAGTTTCTCAAAAAAAATTAAATGTTACATAAAATACATTTTAAAAAATTAATTTTTAATAGAAATGTTGGCTGACTGAAAAATATGTCCATGTACACACTCAATACTTGGTTCTGCCAGAATTGCCCCTCCAGGGCAGAATTCAAGACCCAAACGCTGGACTGGCTGTTTGCAGGATTTAATGAGAACAAAAAAACAATCCACAGCTCAGAAGCAGGAAACAAAAAACACACAAAAAGGCTCAGCAGGACAAGACAGGTTAACAAGCAAAGCAAGAGTGTGTGATCACTCAAATATGACTTAAGGACTTTGCCCCAAACTAAGGGGCGGCGTCCCTTAAACAGGACAAAGATAATTAACAAAACAAAAACAGCCATGAATAATCAAGAACTTAACAAGACATAAAACAAGCTAGGTGAAAACAGAAGTAAACAAAAGGCAATGTCAAGATAAAAGCCCAAATCAACATGATGACAGGAATAAACTACAAGACGTGACCATGACAAAAATAATAATACTAATAAAAAGATCACAGGGAATAAAGATAATTGTAACAAACAGAGAACCAAGACAAAACTAAACTCAAAGCATGGGCATGAGCCCAAAACCATGCCCCGAATCTGACAGGTCGGGGTTCCTTTTGCATGAAATACTGCATCAATGTGGCATGGCATGGAGGCAGTCAGCCTGTGGCACTGCTGAGGTCTTATGGAAGCCAAGGCTACTTTGATAGTGGCCTTCAGCTCGTCTGCATTGTTGGGTATGATTTCTCTCATCTTCCTCTTGAATATACTCCATAGATTCTCTATGAGGTTGGGGTAGGGAAAGTTTGCTTTTCAATCAAGCACAGTGACACCATGGTCATTAACTAGGTATTGGTACTTTTGGCAGTGTCGGCAGGTGCTAAGCCCTGCTGGAAAATTAAGTCAGCCTCTCCATATAGCTTGTCAGCAGAGGGAAGCATGAAGTGCTCTAAAATTTCCTGGTAGATGGCTGCACTGACTTCGGACTTGATAAAACACAGTGGACCAACAGCAGCAGATGACATGGCTCTCCGAATCATCACTGACTGTGGAAACTTCACACTGGACCTCAAGCAAGGTTTAGCTGGTGGTCCACCAGCTAAACCAACACCAAACCAGCATAGTATGCTGGTATACTATGCTCGTGACCAGCTTCAAAACACAACAAATGTTGGTCTTCGTGCTGGTGACCAGCATGCTGGTCCATGCTGGTTTTTCCAGCAGGGATCTGAAAAGAGGACTGTGCAACAGTCCAGTCTGTTTTCTCCTTAGCCCAGATAAGATACTTCTGACGCTTTGTCAGGTTCAGGAGTGGTTTGACACAAGAAATATGACAGTTGTAGCCCATGTCCTGGATACGTCTGTGTGTGGGGGCTCTTTAAGCACTGACACTAGTTGCAGTCCACTCCTTGTGATTCTCTTCTTGAATAGGCTTTGCTTCACAATCCTCTTAAGGCTGCGGTTATCCCTGTTGCTTGTGCACCTTTTTCTGCCACATGTTTTCTTTCCACTCAACGTTCCATTAATATGCTTGGATACAGCACCTTGTGAATAGGTACAGTATACATAGTTCACATTTACTAATATAGGCTGCATTATGGTGGAATTCTATTGCTTCTTTATTAGGTTGCTTTAGCTACTCTGAGTCAAGACAGTTTCTGTCATTTTAATCAAAAATGTCATTATAAAAATGTCAGCTTAAGTTATGGGTTTTAGCCTTAGACAGAAAACTGGAAAAGAACGGGGAATTTAAAGGTACAACCATATTAGCAAGCACTCTTCTAGCTAAAGTGACATAATCTGATCACTTATCATATCCAGAGATTCTGGGGCTGACTTTTTATTAAATCGGGATTTGGAGAATTACCATTTTTAAAGATTCTAACCAATGAAGCTGGATGAAACTGTTGCATGGAGATGAAATGGGATTTAAAGAGATTGCAGATGACACTACAAGGCAGTAAGTTTTGACACAGACAAAAATTGGTTATTTAAAGCTTGTTATTTTCATCAAGAGCAAATCTGAGAAACTTCAAGTTAAATAAAAATAACAAAAAAATCTGCCAATGGAGCAAGAAATTTTTACTTATCAAATTGCTTAAAACAAGTATTTTTTATTTTGGCCAGGAAATGTTTACTTATTTCAAGCAGTTTCATAAGTGAAAAATTCTTTCTCCAATGGCAGAAATTTCTACTTAAAACCAGAATAAATTGCTTAAAACAAGTAAAAAAAAAAAAATATATCTTATTTTCTTAAAGAAAACTACGCGGCAACATGAAATATCTTGTCAGACAAAAAACAGGAATTACTAAATCCTTGATTTAAAAATATTGTTTCTTACTAAGATTTCTTTTGGATAGGATGGATGCGATGGAGGCAAATGATCTGCTGTGGTGACCCCTAAATGGAGCAGCTAGAGAAGAAGAAGAAGAAGAAGAAGAAGAAGAAAACATCAACATCAGAAACATCAACTCAGAGAACATCAACTGTAGCAATATCATTTACAATTTTCCAATAGTTTGTCAAAAAAAAGCTGTAGTGATGTCATACCAAATACAGCTGTTGATGTCAAATGACAACGGATTCATTAATTGCATCTTTTGTTTCTTGCCTCAGATGTTGTCAGAAACTGTTATGATTCCCCGTGCGCTACTACGCAACGCACGGAGGAAGAAATGTAAATCCCAATTGCAGGAGTAGAATGTGCACTTTATTGATAAAATCCCAAAATAACCAGTCCAGCTTACAGTCATAATCACAAGCTGAGAGTTGAAATGATGCAATACAGGCCACCAGACAAACAGGGACGATGCCCGGACGCACAGCAGCCCAGGGAGAGAGAATGTCTAGTGCCACAGCATATGTCGGCACAGACAGAAAGAAAGGCAGACATAACTTACGGGCTGCGGCGATCCAAGGCAGTCCGTGCTGTCTGGAGGATGGGGGGTGAGGCAGGGTCAGCCGCTAACACCAAGGAAATGCACAATCTTGAAATGCTAGAGAAGACAGCAACGTCAGGCTGAATGTAAACGTAGGTAGTTGAAACAAACATACACGGAGGAACACGCTGCATGTATGAAGATGAAGGCTCAGACGGTCTCTTCCTACTAACGCAGCATTTATGTAATAATGATACTAACGAGTGAAGAGACCGCCGGTGTGAGGAAGCGTGGGCTGAACTTAATTAATCCCAGGTGTGCACGAGTGAGTGTCCAAGCATGTGAATGGGAATGAAGGAGTGTGTGTGTATGTGTGTGAAAACACCCAATAAGACACAGCTGACGGCACTGACAGGAGGAGGAGGCGTGCCTGGGCTGTCAGGGAGGGAAGGACCCAATTAGCTCCTTGACGCGCCTGATGGAAAATAGGGCAAAACAACCCTAGGTCAGAACTGGGTTTGAAACCACCAAACCCAGGTTCATGACCTCCCCCCCCCCCAGGGGTGGATCCAGACACCCCAGTACCATCAGCCAAAAATAAAAAACACAACCAAGGAAACACCCCCCCCCCCCCCCCCAGAGACAGATAACTACCCAGGGTGGGAGGTGGGGGGGGGGGGGAACAGGCTAGGAGGGAAGCAACACGTGAAAAAACACAACACAAAATGCAAATAATAATGTGAACCTCCTAACAGGCCCTCCCCCCCTTCCTCTCCCCCTCAGGAGTCCCAAGCACAGCAGGCGGCCCACTGAACAGTATCAGGTGGCCCGCCAGGACCGTTGGGCCGCCCGACCCGAGAGCCAAGTCTTTCAGGTGGCCGATCAGCGTGGTTTAGCCACCAGGACCGGGGGGGGGCAGGCAAAGAGGTTGCCTACCCACCGGGAACCTTAGAAGTTGGTGGCCAACCTGAGGGATAGGAGCCCCCCCCCCCGCCCCCTGAGGCTTGGAGCAGGGGGACCACAGCACCTGCACTGGTCCGGGTCTGGGACATGGCTGCACCTGCGTTGGTCCCAGTCTGGGATATGGCTGCACCGGCGGTGGACTCCGGCTGGAGCTCTGCTGCACCGGCGGTGGACTCCGGCTGGAGCTCTGCTGCACCAGCGGAGGGCTCCGGCTGGAGCTCTGCTGCACCAGTGGTGGGCTCCGGCTGCAGCACCGTTGCACCTGCGGTGGTCCCCATCGGGGCCCTCATTGCTCCCGTGGTGGTCTCCCCAATGGGGGAGGTAGGGTTCCTCCCTGATCCCGGCACTGGGTCCAGACCCTCGGTGGCTTCTGGAGGCGTCGGCTGCTCTCCGGCGACCCTGGCCTGGAGCTCCAAACCCGGAGGGAGACAGAAAGAAACCGAGTCAGAGTCGCCGGCAGTGGCAGAACCCAGTGAGGTGGCCCCAAGGGCTCCTGAGAGCTGCCCTGGGCCCTCCTCGCCGCTAGTTAGGCAGTGTGACATTGACATAGACATAACTGACATTATGGAGCACAATTGCCTGAACTCGGGTTCCACTGCCATCCAGGACTCCGGTGAATTAGGGCGCGCAGGCTCCGTCCGGTCATCTGGTCCGGAGGATGACTCTGCTGTGGTGGCCCCCATAGCAGGTGTGATGGTGGTTGCAGACTCTGTTACCCCATGCGCCATCTTCCATGCCCCCGGCTCCTCTGGCGTGGCGACCGGGGATGGACTCACCGCTGGCCCATGAGCTGGACCCTCCTGGGCCTCCGGTTCCTCTCCCCTCGAGAGACCTGGTTCCAGAGCCAGCGAGCTCATAAGGGCACACAAAAAGGGTTTGGCAAGGTTGGGTGAGGGAGCACTATATGCCGTTGGAGCAGAGCACTCAGGGGACTGCACATCCCAAGTCTCCTCGCCAGGAGGCAGGCAAAATTGTTCATCAACAGAGAAAGTTAAATGAGGAAAAACTTGCCTGTTCCCCTGGCACTGGACATCACCAGCCATCTCCAGGAGAAGCCACGGCTTCACCTCCAGGATGAGGTCCATCTCCGCCTGAAGAGCCAGTCTGCGTTCCTCCAGTTCCTCCGGGGACAGATCGGGACACGGCTTGGGACAAGGAGGTAGGGCTGTCGTCGGTGAGGCTGGAAGCTTCTTCCAGCAGGGGTTCCTCCTCCTCTTTTTCACGGACAGCTTGGACACCAGGTAATCCGGGATACAAAGCGCCGTGCTGGGCAGCGAGTCACCCATGCTGAGAGGCTTCGTATGATCTGGAGAAGAGAGCAGAGTGGCCGCGAGGAGCTCGGACACTGGGAGATCCTTATCCAACTCCTCACATGGCACAGCAAAGATGTCCCGGAAAATCTCCATTGCCTCGGGGTGATCCCAGAGGCTGTCTCACTCCATCACCCTCATCGCAGTGTCCCAAGCCTGTTGAATGGCCCGGGAGGAACAGGTCTTCTGTATCCACAAAAAAATCTCCTCCAGGAAGCACAGCAAGCCCAGGTCCCTCTCCAGCTCCCTCTCCAAACCACCATGTTGATACTCGGGGAGGAAGAAAAAAGAGGGTGGAAAGAAAAAGAAAAAATGCATGTCTACTCTGCTGGGTTTTTTCTGACTGGTCAGAGCATTCTGTTATGATTCCCCGTGCGCTACTATGCAGCACACGGAGGAAGAAATGTAAAGACCAATTGCAGGAGTAGAATGTGCACTTTATTGACACAATCCCAAAATAACCAGTCCAGCTTATAGTCACAGTCAGAAACTGAGAGTTGAAATGATGCAATACAGGCCACCAGACAAACAGGGACGCTGCCCGGACACACAGCAGCCCAGGGAGAGAGAATGTCTAGTGCCACAGCGTATGTCGGCACAGACAGAAAGAAAGGCAGACATAACTTACGGGCTGCGGCGATCCAGGGCAGTCCGTGCTGTCTGGAGGATGGGGGGTGAGGCAGGGTCAGCCGCTAACACCAAGGAAATGCACAATCTTGAAATGCTAGAGAAGACAGCAACGTCAGGCTGAATGTAAACGTAGGTAGTTGAAACAAACATACACGGAGGAACACGCTGCCATGTATGAAGCTGAAGGCTCAGACGGTCTCTTCCTACTAACGCAGCGTTTATGTAATAATGATACTAACGAGTGAAGAGACCGCCGGTGTGAGGAAGCGTGGGCTGAACTTAATTAATCCCAGGTGTGCACGAGTGAGTGTCCAAGCATGTGAATGGGAATGAAGGAGTGTGTGTGTATGTGTGTGAAAACACCCAATAAGACACAGCTGACGGCACTGACAGGAGGAGGAGGCGTGCCTGGGCTGTCAGGGAGGGAAGGACCCAAATAGCTCCTTGACGCGCCTGATGGAAAATAGGGCAAAACAACCATAGGTCAGAACTGGGTTTGAAACCACCAAACCCAGGTTCATGCCCCCCCCCCCAGGAGTGGATCCAGACACCCCAGTACCATCAGCCAAAAATAAAAAACACAACCAAAGAACCCCCCCCCCCCCCCCCCCCCCAGAGACAGATAACTACCCAGGGTGGGAGGTGAGGGGGAAAACAGGCTAGGAGGGAAGCAACACGTGAAAAAACACAACACAAAATGCAAATAATAATGTGAACTTCCTAACAGGCCCTCCCCCCCTTCTTAGGACACTAACCTCTCCCCCTCAGGAGTCCCAAGCACAGCAGGCGGCCCACTGAACAGTATCAGGTGGCCCGCCTGGACCGTTGGGCCACCCGACCCGAGAGCCAAGTCTTTCAGGTGGCCGACCAGCGTGGTTTAGCCACCAGGACCGGGGGGGAAGGTGAAGAGGTTGCCTACCCACCGGGAACTTTAGAAGTTGGTGGCCAACCTGAGGGATAGGAGCCCCCCACCCCCACCCCCTGAGGCTTGGAGCAGGGGGACCATAGCACCTGCACTGGTCCCGGTCTGGGACATGGCTGCACCTGCGTTGGTCCCAGTCTGGGATATGGCTGCACCGGCGGTGAACTCCGGCTGGAGCTCTGCTGCACCGGCGGTGGACTCCGGCTGGAGCTCTGCTGCGCCAGCGGAGGGCTCCGGCTTGAGCTCTGCTGCACCAGTGGTGGGCTCCGGCTGGAGCACCGTTGCACCTGTGGTGGTCCCCATCGGGGCCGTCATTGCTCCCATGGTGGTCTCCCCAATGGGGGAGGTAGGGTTCCTCCCTGATCCCGGCACTGGGTCCAGACCCTCGGTGGCTTCTGGAGGCGTCGGCTGCTCTCCGGCGACCCTGGCCTGGAGCTCCAAACCCGGAGGGAGACAGAAAGAAACCGAGTCAGAGTCACCGGCAGTGGCAGAACCCAGTGAGGTGGCCCCAAGGGCTCCTGAGAGCTGCCCTGGGCCCTTCTCGCCGCGAGTTAGGCAGTGTGACATTGACATAGACATAACTGACATTATGGAGCACACTTGCCTGAACTCGGGTTCCACCGCCATCCAGGACTTCGGTGAATTAGGGCGCGCAGGCTCCGTCCGGTCATCTGGTCCGGAGGATGACTCTGCTGTGGTGGCCCCCATAGCAGGTGTGATGGTGGTTGCAGACTCTGTTATCCCATGCGGCATCTTCCATGCCACCGGCTCCTCTGGCGTGGCGGCCGGGGATGGACTCACCGCTGGCCCATGAGCTGGACCCTCCTGGGCCTCCGGTTCCTCTCCCCTCGAGAGGCCTGGTTCCAGAGCCAACGAGCTCATAAGGGCACACAAAAAGGGTTTGGCAAGGTTGGGTGAAGGAGCACTATATGCCGTTGGAGCAGAGCACTCAAGGGACTGCACATCCCAAGTCTCCTCGCCAGAAGCCAGGCAAAATTGTTCATCAACAGAAAAAGTTAAATGAGGAAAAACTTGCCTGTTGCCCTGGTACTGGACATCACCAGCCATCTCCGGGAGAAGCCACGGCTTCACTTCCAGGATGAGGTCCATCTCCATCTGAAGAGCCAGTCTGCGTTCCTCCAGTTCCTCCGGGGACGGAGCGGGACACGGCTTGGGACAAGGAGGCAGGGCTGTCGTCAGTGAGGCTGACGGCACTGACAGGAGGAGGAGGCGTGCCTGGGCTGTTAGGGAGGGAAGGACCCAAATAGCTCCCTGAAGGGCCTGATGGAAAATAGGGCAAACAACCATAGGTCAGAACCATAACAAGAAACACTTTTAGTTGTTTTGTTTTAAAGATATCAGCGTTTAGGCTGCGTGTTCACCAAACGTGTTTTTTGTCGCCCGACCGCCCTGTATTTCTTTTTTCAGAGCTTGTGTACCGCACTCTGGAAAAAAAAAGTCTGTGCCCTGTATCCTAGCAACAATATCACTCACAGCTCAGCATTTGATTTTTCCTATGGTAAGACTTTCTACTTATTTTTCAATAGTAGTCTCTAAATAACAATGGACAGGAAACATATTCTGGCATTGGTAGCAGCTCTGGATGCAAAATATGATGGCACGGAAAAGAAAACAGGAGTCTGGGTACAGACTGTACCGGTGCCCTATGTCCCACCCTTCCTTAATTCTGATTAGCTGCTTGGAAAGTTCTGACATTGACAAGCTCAGCTGTAGTCTGAAAAGTTGAACTTTTTTCAGCCCTGAGTGCCCTGAGCACTGCGACAAAAAGCAGCCACTGCTGTGAGTGTTTCAGTGCTGACAGGCGCTCAGCACTGTAGACACTGGACTACATAAAGAATGAATAGAAAATAATCTCCCACAGTGGGAATAACGTGCTTGGTGGACACGCAGCCTTACTCGTGATACCCCATATTGTCCAGCAGCTAAAATACAGTGAAAGACCGTCTATGGCTGGTTGCATCGACCAATCAGGTGCAGCCTTTGTGTTCTCAGAAGCAGAACCAATAAGAGTCTTTCCCCTGGGACAGAGTTTGTTGACTATTGGTTTTCCACAATGTCAATTATTTTCTGTCACTCCTTATTTTCTGTATGCCTGTATCCCTACACTCGACCACATCGGAGTCAGTGGACACATAACCATGATCATCCAGTCAAAGGATGTGAAAACACCAATGTTATGAGACGCCCGATGGCTTGCTGCCATGTGGCAAACTCAAAATCTGATTGGTTAAAGTAGCAGTCTTCAATACCATTTATTTCAAGCTATAGATGGCTGCACTCTTCTTCCTGAAGGCCTAAAAGCAGATTTCTTTGACCCGCCGGGCAACACATTATGGCAGAAATATGTTTGGACAAAAACTCTAACATACGCTACACTACTGGAAGTAGTGAAACAACCAGAAAAGCTATGAAATTAAGAGAACAGACTATTGGGGATAATTCAATACATCCCCATGGAACAAATATAAGAATGTAGGGTGTGAATGTAGGTCAGTAATTCTGATAGTGTTTAGACCAGGCCAGCAGAGAAGACCTTGCTGGCTGTTGATGACCCACCACTGCATGAAAGTAAACCAGTGGTTATAAAATATTTTTCCCTTTCTCTGTTCTAGCTTTGTCTCTTCACAAGGAGAGACATAGACCATTATTCTTGATGGACATACAGTTGTTGCCAGTTCTGCTTGTTTCAAGTCAATTCTAATTTGTTTTTCAGGCTGTTTTTCTGGATAAAGTCACTTGTTTGTTGCACAAAGTCTTGCAATGCTGCAAAATGAAATTTATAGCTACATTGTAAATGTGATAATTTCTTTATGGTGGGCATGCAAAATTAATTCTTCCTGAAAATAAAGCAACACATATCAAATCATATCAGTAGAAGCATTTCAAACCATAACTGTCATTCACAGGGTCCCGCCATATCTTCAGTAGTCAGTCTGCAGAGAAGGATGACTTAATTCGTTGTTCACAATTCACAGTTTAACTTCAGAGAGAAATATTCCTGTGATATCCATTGAAGGGCAATGTTGGACTTTTGAGTTTCAGTGAGGAGTCTTACTGTCAGGGTCTGTGGAACGTCATCGTAAACCTATAATTTTCACATTCCTTTGGCAAATGGATGTGAGTGTTATGGATGCCCCTTGCAGGGCATCAATGAGATGCTAGAGACCAACCAGTGAGTCTGCTTGTTTATTAACAAAAGACTAAGATGTCAAAATAAACAGCCACGTGGGGCAAAACACGAACATAAACTAAGACACAAGATAACCGACTACGAGGAAAAACTGAGAAGGGCAGCGAGGCCAGAGCCTGCACTGTACAATAAACATTTACAAGAAGATGATCGAAGATGAATCACAGGAAAGACTGAAGCTGGGGAAAGGGACTCCAGTCACGTATACGGCGGTGCACGGAATTGTAGGTCGCAGCAAGGAGTGAGCCTCAGCTGCTCCCTTAAGTGCAGAATGCACACCAATCACAGAAGGGGAATGTAATTAATGAAATGACATACAGCTGTCACAGCGCCAACTCAGCTTTGACAGCCAGAAGTCCCGCCGTGACGCTGTCACAATAAAAGCCCTGGAGGAGGCCACCTCGCCAGTCCTGAAATAAAATGGGAGAACCAGGAAAATACTGAACAACACTAGCGCGGATGGAATCAGTGCTCAGGCCATAACAGTGAGGGGAAATGACCCCAGGTCTTGAGCAGGGATTAACGTATCCCCTTTATGGCCAATGGCGTAGGGTTTCACAGCTCCAGTCTTGGGTGAAGAAGAGCAATTCATGACCAGAGTTTTGGGTGAAACAATTTCTCCTCAGCAAAAAATTATTTTATAAATTGGAACCCAGCAGTTAACGCTACAGTGACACCACATCATGAGAAATGAATATCTTGTCTGTTTCCACTTTCAAGTTGTTGAGTTCATGTGCCAGTTCTTTTGAATTTTTACAATGATTTGTTGTTATTCCAAGGATGGGTTTGATGATTTCTACTAGTGTTTTTGAAAAATTACAGAATGACTGAAGTGATACAGTCTACTATGGGGCGTAATGGAGCGTATTTCTTGTATATTTTTGGTGTGCCATAGATCCGGGTGGTGATATTTGCAGTGGGTGTCAAATTGTCATATGCACTCTGTTATTTTATTGGTTTCCAGCAAGTGTCTGAGTAGAACCCTTAGAGTTCTCCTCTTTTCTTCTGTGGGATCTTTGTTGAAGATTTCATATGTATCTTTATCTGCCAACATGTTTTCCATCTGTGTTCCGTATGCTTCTTTGTCCATGATGACTGTCATCCTGCCTTTATCTGCCGGTAGTATGATGATTGTCATCTTTTCTTAGTGTGTCTATTGCTTTTTCTTCATTTCTGTTTCTTTTTTTTTTTTTCCAGTAATTTGGCGGATTTTAACACTGTCGTCACCGCGTTCCACATTTCTTCTTTTTTTTTTCTTGGTCTTGTATTGTTCGACATACCAGTTCCGTTGCTAATATGTATTGTTCATGTGGGATTTTTCTTGGTGTGACCACAAAATTTAAACCCTGGGAGAGGGCTTTCTTTTCAATTACTGTGAGTGTGTGTTTTGATAGGTTGCAGATCTATTTTTCGTTGATTTCCCTCGGCGTTTGTCCTTTCCTGTTTTTTCTTTCAGTTAGTTTTTTTCAGTTTCTTTATCTGTCAGTTTTCTGTAATGGTGAATTCCTCTTCACATGTCTGTTTTAGGTGTGCATCAATTTCTTTTTGCATTTCCTTCCTCACCGGGAATCGTGTTTTCATAACATTCATTTCCTTGTTCAATTTTTCATTGATTTTGTTGATTTTGTTTACCATTCCTCTTGCTTTGTTGATAATCTTCTCAGCATTACTAGTTGGAATGGGATTTTTGATGTTGAGGTTTGGTGGTGTGATGTTTTGAGGCGGTTTTGTGGTGTGCTTGTGTTTTTTCCAGTCTCCCCATGCAGTGGAAAGTTTTGGCACAGTCTTGTCCAAATCTTCTGCGTAATATTGCAAACAGGTTCATTTTGTCTTCTTAAAGATAAAACTGATATTGTTCTTCTATTAAGACAAGGCAAAGGGATGTCTCGTACCTTTGACATGTTTCGACTATCGTCTGCAGTCTTCTTCAGAAAGTGTCATCTGATGTCCGTGACGTGTCACAGCAGCTGTTTTATTCTTTCCGTAGGCAAGACTTGTCCTTTCAGCTCTGACTGATCTGCCAGGTCAGTCGAGAGCATGAAGGCTCCATCATCTCGGTTCATGGTGTTGTGGACTTGCTTCCTTAACAAATCATGATCAGTAAACTGGTCATAAAAAAATTTCCTTTTTACAGTTTTCTAAAAATAATTAATGTGAAACCAGTATTTCTTATTGAATATCCAATTAAAATGCATGTGAGCATCTTCTAAATTGCTCAAATGATTGCTCAGAGTGATGTTCCAGCAACACTTTACACTTACACAGACATATGGAGGTCTACATTACCGTCAAGGATGCATAAAGACTGGGAAAATAAGACTTTTAACATGTATATATAATGCGTCTGCTATATTTAACAGATTGGGATCACAGTGACTCACAGTCACACCAGCTTCTGTTCCATAAACATTGTTCATGACAGGTTTTTGTCATTGTTAAGACAAGGTGAAACTATGACCGCATGACTGTTCATCTGAGGTTGGGAGATGTGAAAATGAAGCAGAGCAGAAAGAAAACCGAGCTGTACAGTATCTAAGGCTTGTAAGACTGACACATAGGGAGAGACATGCAAAGTCACGGAAGATGTATTCTCCTACAGCAAGCTCAGTTAACACTATTAATGGCTCTTCCTGGCTTGTCCAAAAGCTGTCTGGCTCACTCATTAGAAGGAAGTGTCACTTCCCAGACCACAGCTAAAAGGGACCCTTATCGTGAACTGAAACAGAGAACAGACCACTGTGTCCTACTGTTTCTTTGTCTCTAAGCCCATCATTGCTTTTCCCATTTTATCCACGGGGAGGACTTCTTAATTAGCGCCGTCATTAAAAGTAGTAAAGACGTCATCCAGGCACTCGCTAATCTTACATTCAGACGCCATAATTTGGCTGTCAAAGGGATAGGTTGGATGGCTGGAATATGCCACATTTTAATGAAGAACTAAAAAAAAAAAAGTTATCCATTTGAAAAGAAATCATACTTTCTTAATTGCCTCCAAAATGTCAGTGTACTTGTGCAATATCTGTTTAATGTTAGGCGAGATAGATGTAGTGCTATTGGTATAATGGTGTTGCAATTACTGATGGAATTAAACAAAATTAAAAAGAAAGGAAAGCCAATGCACTGCCAGCCAGATACGGGTTGTCTGCATTGAATTTGAATATTCTCCCCATACTTGCTTCAGTTCTCTCTGAACTCTCAGGTTTCCTCCCACAGTCCAAAGACATAGAGTACATGCTCGGTTAAATGATCAATTTAAACTGGCTGTATAGATGTAAAGATGAATGATTCTCTCTTTGTGATGGACTCGAAGTTTTTTTTGTTTTGGCAAATGTAATTTAACAACCTGCTCAATTTCCCCATTGCTGCATTACAATTCAGGCAACATAGTCTTTTACAAAAATATAACAAAAAAAATAATAATTTCAAAAATTTAAACATTCCACCCTTGACCATCGTGACCATTGGTGACTCTTCTGTGTGGAGTTTGCATGTTATCCCTGTTTCTGTGTGGGTTTCCTCCGGGTACTCCGGTTTCCTCCCACAGGCCAAAGACATGCAGGTTAGGTTGATTGGCATCAACTGGGGATTGTAAATTGTCCTTGGGTATGAATGTGAGAGTGAATGGTTGTTTGTCTCTCTGTGTTGGCCCTGCAGTGAACTAGCGATCTGTCCAGGGTGTACCCTGCCTCTCGCCTAAAGACACTGAGATAGGCTCCAGCCACCCCCCTTTCCCCCGGGACCCGAAAAGGATTAAACAGTAGGATGGATGGACAGATTTAAACACCATTTCCAGCCTTGAGTATGCTTCCACGTGTTTAATTTCCTTCTGGCTAAAAGCCCTTTGTATAATGCCATGAATTGCCTTTCATTATGATTCTGACATTTGCTTTTCAGTTTCAAGCCAACAGCATATTATTACTTTGCATTCCAGATGCTGAAAAAATGTGAACTAGAATGCAATTTGCTTAATGTTAGACATCACCAATTAACAACCAGAGCACCCCAGGGAGAACATGCGAACTCCACACTGAACAGTTCCCCCTCCTGCCAGTTTGGGGATTTGAACCTGGAGCCTTTTAGCTGTGAGACAACAGTACTAACCACTGTACCACCTGGCAGCACAGTTAAATGAGTGACAACATGGAACAATGAGGTTTATTTTATCCTGTCTAGGTTTAACAGAGCAGTTTAATTCCATGTGTGCATTAGCATCGGCAGTATTATTCACTTTGGTATGTTTTTTTTTTCTTTCATGTGAAACCCATTTCATGGTGGTAAAAACACATTGGTATGCGAACAAGTGCAGTGGACGCATTCGTGCACACATCCTACACAGAGGATGTGCACCACCGTGCTTTTCTTTTGTGTTTGGATTGCAGCTGTTCAAATCAGTTTGGTGACTCTTGGCTGCTGCACACAGTACAGGATTGTGAACTGGAGATTATTTTCACTGTGCATGCATGAAACCTGGCTGCTGAGTAGCAGCTGCAGTGGCTCAAAAACCACTCTGAATACTGCTGTGTCTGCAAACGCAGTCTATAGAATGCCAACTTTTTTCCCCTTGGAGGGACTGATCAGGCCTTGAGTCTGTGACTTTATCCGTTGATGATCACTGACCTGTTTAATCAGAGCAACTGTACCATCCCATTCATTGACTGACTCCAGTAAGTGTCGACTCCAACCGTCACAGTGTGGCACACATATTTGAGATGCTTAAGCTGCATATGTATATTACTTTTGAGATGCTTAGGCTGCATATGTATATCGCTGTTACCTCAAGTCTTAGAAGGAACAATAAGTCTGGACCTCCTGGGGATGACAGGAGGGTGTGAAATGTGTCTTTAGAAATGGCTCTGAGAAGACTTCCTGACCACCAGGGTTTAGGTGGAGGAGAGAGGACCTGGGGGGGTGATGTATTGTCTCTGGGGAGTGAATGACAATGTGATTCTGTACTCTGATGTCCCGGGTATAAAAAGGGGAGATGTGGGAAGTTAGCTCTTTTTCTGTTTGAGAAGATGTTGGAGACACGTGACTGTTAATAAACCTGAATTGAGAAATAAATTCAGCCTCTTCATTTCACGCTCTCCACAAGAGAAACATACAGTACTCTTGGATGCACCCAACCAACAAAACCTACACAGGCAGCAAGGCTTGTGCATACAGTTGAACTCAAATTTCAGCCATGTCCAGTGGAAGAAGAGTCAGTCTGAAGGAATGCTACCTGCTTTTGGTTATTTAGTGTGACCACCTGAAGCATGATTAGCATGTGTCTGACAGTAATTCACTGAAAAATGTGTCCATTTCAATCAAGGGTAATGTTTTGATATTTTCCTGCAATGTACTGAGGTTCTCCTGAATCCTGAAATGAAAGTAATGTTCTGATTAAGGTCCGTGATATCAACACTATAATGAGAACCTTACAATGCTGTTCATTGAAGATTTTCCCTGACTCATTTTCCATGGACTGAGAGGATCAAAACTTGGCACAGTTGTTAGTCTTTCTCTACATAGGTACCACTAAGGGTCATACACTTTTCCCATCACTTTATGCAGCTGTGGAGACTTCACCTGTAGAAGTCTGCAGATTGCGTCAGAAGCCACAACCTGACCTCAGAAATCGGTGTTTCATTGTCTTGGAAGTGACTACCCTTCAAAAAAATGACTTCATTGTTGGAAAGAGGTGTAAGTCAGATGGTGCGAGGTCAGGAGAGTAAGAGGGATGAGGAAATTTTTAAGTATTTTTATCATGTTTATAGTCAGCTTCATGTGTGCCTGTGTTTATGTTGATTTTTTTTTTTTATTACTTATTTTGTACGCGTAGGTAGATTTGTTTTGCAGTCTGGTGACAAACCACCAGCTGCCGGTCGCTGTGTGCGCAAGCGCCCCTTAACTCCCTAACCTGCATGTTTTTTGGCATGTGGGAGGAAACCGGAGAAATCCCGGAGTAAACCCACGCAAACATGGGGAGAACATGCAAACTCCACACAGATCACTGTTGGCCGGGGGCAGGGATCGAACCCACGATCTCACGGTCCCTGCGATCCCCCGGCTGAGGGTAAAACTGTGCTGCCACAGTGCTAACCACTGCAGTGGTTAGCGTGATTGTAACTGTGGCTGGCCCGTGATTGTAACTGTGGCTTGTAAATATGGATGTCACTAGACTGCAAAACAAATCTACCTACAGGTACAAATAAAGTAACCTGAAAGATTTCAAATGCTTCCATCTGGGCAACATGTGAGTTGTGAACCTGGGCATTACCTTGCAGGAGGTGGATGCCTTTGGTCAGCATGCCACACTGCTCGGTTTTGATGGCTTTCCACAATTTCTGCGGCAATGAAGTATAGTAAGCCCTGGTAATTGTGGTACCCTTTGCTAGGAAATCCATCATCAGCACTCCATGCTAGTCCCAAAGTGTCCAGGGTGAACATGTGCCTTCTTCAGAGGTGGTGGGTTATAATACCTCCACTGCTTTGACTGGGCTTTAGTCTCTGGATCATAGTGGTGGACCCATATTTTGGCCTGCGTAATTAGTCTGTCAAAGAAGTCCTAGTATTCTTGGCATATGGCGAAAAGAGCCTAGGAGCATGTGACTCCTTCCTGACATAACGTTCGGCTCAGGAGACGCACACACACAGGCTCAGAGTAGTTCAAACTGTTTATTAACAACAGGGATGTTTGGGTGCGTGTCTGCAGAATGTTAATGTGTTGGTGGTGGCGTCTGCTTCGGACCCAGAGGCAGGAGACCGTTCAGCCGGCAACCCTATGGGAGAAATTGGACACAGGGTGATGAGCACACACCAACACAGGAGGAGAATAGGCGAGGGAGAGAAGCTTACTTGTTTGGGCAGATGACTGGCGCTTCAAGGATGGAAGCCCGGGAGACAGCCACCTGCAGGGCTCGGTGCAGCAGCGAGGAGAGACGAGGGACGGGGTTGTCCGCCGCCGAGGAATCCACCTGTGCACAGGGGAGCAGACTGGAGAGATGAGGTAAGTGAACTTCTTACCGGTAAAGAGGATGCTGAAGAGAATGTGGTAGAAGTCCATGCAAGGAAAATGAAGTCTACGGCTTCAGGCCGAAGCTCAGGGCGAGGCGGCTTTTATCCTTCGCCGCTGACGAGTAGCAGGTGCGTGAGCAGGTGGCGCCGCTGATGAATGGCGCGGCGTGACAGTACTCCCCCCTCTAGCAGCGCCTCCTGGCGATGGCTTATCCGGGTGCGCTCGGTGGAAGTCCGCGATGAGCGATGGGTCCAACACAAACGACGGGGGCACCCACTGTCGATGCTCGGGCCCATAGCCCTCCCAGTCCACCAAGTATTGCAACCCACGACCCCGGCGCCGGGAGTCCAGGATGGAGGAGGCGGACCAGGCCGGATGGCCACCAATCATCCGGGGCGCGGGTTGCGCTGCAGGAGGAGGGCAAAGGGGGTCAGTAACCGCCAGTTTCACCTTCGACACGTGGAAAGTAGGATGAATGCGGAGGGAGGGGGGAATAGCCACGCGCACAGCCACCGGGTTGATGATCCGGGTGATGGGGTAGGGACCCATGAAGCGCTGTGCCAGCTTTCTCCTCTCGCCTTTTAGAGTGACGTCCTGGGTGGAAATGTAAACAAGCTGCCCAACTCTGTACGCCGGGGCAGGTCTCCTACGCCGGTCCGCCACAGTCCTGTTGCGCTCCGCTGTGCGCAATAGCGCATGGCGCGTGGCAGCCCAGGTGGAGCGGAACTGCCTGAGATGGGCCCTAACTGACGGGACAGTTACCTCACTCTCCTGCTCCGGAAACAGCGGGGGGTCGTAACCCAGGGACGCTTTGAAGGGGGACATCCCTGTAGCAGAAGAGCGAGCGGTGTTGTGGGCATATTCAACCCAGGCAAGATGGTTGCTCCAGGACGCGGGTTTGGATCTGGACACACAGCGGAGCGCAGCCTCCAGCTCCTGGTTGGTCCTCTCACACTGCCCGTTGGATTGGGGGTGATGGCCAGAGGAGAGGCTCACCTTGGCTCCGATGGCGTTGCAGAAAGACCTCCAAACCTCAGATGAAAACTGGGGGCCCCGGTCCGAGACCACGTCCACCGGAATCCCATGCAGCCTGACCACGTGTTGGACGAGGAGGTCCGCCGTCTCCAGGGCAGTAGGGAGGCCTCGCAGGGGGACGAAGTGCACGGCCTTGGAGAAGCGGTCCACGATGGTCAGGATGGTGTCATAGGAGTTGGAGATGGGGAGTCCGGTGACGAAATCCAGAGCGATGTGCGACCAGGGCCTGCCAGGGACGGGCAGGGGCTGGAGCAGACCTGCTGGAGGGGCATTTCCCGACTTGCAGGTGGCACAGATTGGGCAAGCCCGGGCGTAGCGGGCTGCATCCCTCCGCAGGCCTGGCCACCAAAAGGACCGTTGGAGGAGATCTATCATCCGGGAGGTGCCAGGGTGACAGGTGAGCTTGGAGGTGTGGAGCCAGTGGATGACCTCTCCTCGGACCGCGGATGGCACGAACAGCCTCCCCTCCGGTCCGCCGCCAGGGTCAGGTTCCACCTCCTGTGCCTTCCGGATCTTGCTCTCAATGTCCCACGAGATGGCTCCCACGACGCACGACCTGGGCAGGATGGAGTGGGGCGCCTCCTCCGACTCCACGGGGGCGAACTGCCTGGAGAGGGCGTCAGGCAGGACGTTCTTAGAGCCAGGCCTGAAGGTGATGGAAAATTGGAACCTGGCGAAGAACAGGGACCAGCGCGCCTGGCGGGCGTTCAGGCGCTTGGCAGACCGTAAGTATTCCAGGTTCTTGTGGTCCGTGAGGACCACAAACGGCAGGCTTGCCCCCTCCAACCAGTGGCGCCACTCCTGCAGGGCGAGCTTGATGGCCAAGAGCTCTCTGTCCCCCACATCATAGTTTCTCTCCGCCGGGGACAAGCGCCGGGAGAAGAAGGCGCACGGTCGCTTGGCGCCATCGTCCGGTGACCGCTGGGACAGCACTGCTCCCACTCCCGTGTCCGAGGCGTCTACCTCTACAATGCACTGCAGCGCGGGGTCGACCTGGCGAAGGACCCGGGAGGAGGAGAATTCCGCCTTCAGCGCCTCAAAGGCGGCAGCGACCTCTTCGGTCCACCGGAACGGGACCTTCGGGGACGTGAGGCGGGTCAGTGGTCCAACGATGGCACTGAAGTTGGGAACAAAGCGGCGGTAGAAATTGGCGAAGCCAACAAATTGCTGCACCTGCTTCCGGGATGCAGGTGTAGGCCATTCCACCACCGCCTTTACCTTCTCTGGGTCGGGGAGCACCTTATCGTGGGCGATGATGAACCCCAGGAAGGACGTACTCCTGGCGTAAAATTCACACTTTTCTGCCTTAACGTACAGACGGTTCTCCAGCAGCCTTTGGAGGACCCGCCTCACGTGGACCTGGTGCTCATCCCTGGACTTGGAGAAGATGAGGATATCGTCCAGGTAGACGAACACGAAAAGGCCAATGAAGTCCCGGAGGACGTCATTAATGAGGCGCTGGAAGACTGCAGGAGCGTTGGTCAACCCGAACGGCATCACCAGATATTCAAAGTGGCCGTTCGGGGTACGGAAGGCCGTTTTCCACTCATCTCCCTCCCGGATCCGGACGAGGTGGTAAGCGCTGCGTAGGTCCAGCTTGGTGAACCAGGTCGCCCCCTGGAGGGAGTGGAAAGCAGTGTCCATGAGAGGCAGGGTGTAACGGTCCCTCTCCGTGATATTATTGAGGGCCCGGTAGTCGATACAAGGGCGGAGGGACCCATCCTTTTTCCCCACGAAGAAGAACCCTGCCCCCACGGGTGACGATGATGGGCGGATAATCCCAGCACTTAATGATTCCTTCAGGTAGGCGTTCATCGTCTCCTTCTCCGGCGCAGACAGGCTGTAAAGGCGACCAGAAGGTAAGGGAGCCCCCTGGCGGAGGTTGATGGCGCAGTCATAGGGCCGATGAGGGGGAAGAGACATAGCTTTCGCTTTGCTGAACACCATACCCAGGTCGTGAAATTCTGGGGGCACCAGAGACAGGTCCGGGGGTGCAGCGTCCGTCGCAGGGGGAGGAGCGGACGGAGAGCAGGCAGCGGACTGAAGGCAGGTGCCCATACAGAACGTACTCCATGCCGAGATCCCAGCTGATTTCCAATCCAGGACCGGATTGTGAAGGCGGAGCCAGGGATACCCCAGGATGACGGGCGACACAGAGTTGGGAAGGACGTAAAAGGTCATCTCCTCCCGGTGGTTTCCCGAGATGATGACCGGTAGGGGAACAGTTTGATGTGTCACTCTCCCGAGGGTGGCACGGGAGAGGTGGATCAGGGAGATGGGAGTGTTGAGTGCCTGGCAGCGGATGCCCAATCGGGTTGCCAGGCTTTGTGAAATGAAGCTGCCTTCTGCGCCCGAATCCACCAGTGCGTGGGTGAGGTGCCCAGTAGGGTTATGGCAGAAACGGATGGGCAGCTTCAATTGGGTAAGAGATCCTAACCGATTGACATCCGCGAGGCTTCCAACAGTGACTCGCGGACCCCACCGACTGGCTTTCCGTGGACAACGCTCCACGGTGTGTTGGTCGCCTCCGCAATACATGCAGAGGCCCAACTCACGGCGGCGTTGTTTCTCCACAGGGGAAAGTTTAGTCCAGCCCGTCACCATCGGCTCCGACTCCTCGGGGCGCGATGCTGGCGGCGCCGCCAGGGGGCGAGCTTGGAACAGGTGCGGCGAGGCTCCACGAGGGCGAGAAGAAGAAGACCTCCGCCCCGAGGAGCGCTCGCGCAGCCTGTTATCCAAACTTATCACTAAGGATGTCAGCTCCGCTAGCGTCCCAGGGATATCCCGACCAGCCAGTTCATCCCTCAGATCACTATTGAGGCTGCGGAGGAACAGGCCACAGAGGGAGCGTTCCTCCCAGCCCAATTCCTCCGCCGCTACCCGGAAGTCGACCGAGTGGTCCGCTGCCGACCGGCTTCCCTGCTGGAGAGCGAGAAGCCGATCGACCTGGACCGTTTCGGTTTGTGAGTGGTCAAAGACCTCCAGAAAGCGCCTCACGAATTGGTCATAGGTGAGGGTGGCATAACTGGGCCTCGCCATTACGGCGTAGGTCCAGGTTAACGCACGCCCCTCCAGAAGATTCCCTATGTAACCAATTCGACTGTGATCCGAGGGAAAATCTCCGGGCACACGGTGGAACACGGACTCACACTGCATAATAAACCCCCGCGCTCCGCCGAGCTTACCGCTAAAGCGGGCGGGGGTCGGAATCGGCGTGAGCCGAACCGGTGCCACTGGAGCCGGCTGGACGGCCGCTGGAACAGCAGGAGCCGCGCCACCCTGGCGAGTCGGGAGGAACGGCTGTTGGGGATCCAAGCGGTTCAATCGGTTAGTCAGTTCCAATAATTGATTAAGAACCACCTGTTGCTGATAAACAATCTGATCCACCCGAGCCTCGAGGATGGTAAACCGGTGTGCGAGCCCGCCGTCCGCCGAGCCGCTCTGCTGAAGCCGTACTGACATAACGTTCGGCTCAGGAGACGCACACACACAGGCTCAGAGTAGTTCAAACTGTTTATTAACAACAGGGATGTTTGGGTGCGTGTCTGCGGAATGTTAATGTGTTGGTGGTGGCGTCTGCTTCGGACCCAGAGGCAGGAGACCGTTCAGCCGGCAACCCTATGGGAGAAATTGGACACAGGGTGATGAGCACACACCAACACAGGAGGAGAATAGGCGAGGGAGAGAAGCTTACTTGTTTGGGCAGATGACTGGCGCTTCAAGGATGGAAGCCCGGGAGACAGCCACCTGCAGGGCTCGGTGCAGCAGCGAGGAGAGACGAGGGACGGGGTTGTCCGCCGCCGAGGAATCCACCTGTGCACAGGGGAGCAGACTGGAGAGATGAGGTAAGTGAACTTCTTACCGGTAAAGAGGATGCTGAAGAGAATGTGGTAGAAGTCCATGCAAGGAAAATGAAGTCTACGGCTTCAGGCCGAAGCTCAGGGCGAGGCGGCTTTTATCCTTCGCCGCTGACGAGTAGCAGGTGCGTGAGCAGGTGGCGCCGCTGATGAATGGCGCGGCGTGACACTTCCTGCTTCTGGAAAAATGTAAGTAACTGGGAACCTATCACGCAGACAACTTCTGCATATGCAAATGGTGATGGATGATTTTTTTTCACAAACCCCACACTGATCGTCAAAGATTCAATTCAAAGATTCTCTTGTTTTTTTCTTGCCTTCTGATTGTTGCTCTGAGTGTTGCTATCCCTGTCCTGGAATTTCCCCATTGTGGGACTAATAAAGGTTTATCTTATCTTATCTTATCTTATTGTATCTGTCAATACTACTATACATACGGGACATACAGGAAAATTGAAATGGTGTTTCTCTCTCTTTTCAGTGGTGTGCACAATTTAAAAAAAGAAAAAGGAATAAGGCTGGAAAAACAACAATAGCAGTCTATGTACAGTAATGCTACCCGTAGTGCAAATGGCAACAAAAGATGGACCCGGACCTCCCATGGTGTAAATAAAGATAAGCAATAAATGATGAGACCCAGCAATCTTATATACAGAAAAGTACAGCAGTAATAGTTGTAGTTGCAAGTTCAATGCGATAGTGTAGGTGCAGACAGTGACAGATAGGACTGCACATGATCAATACTGCAATGACAGACAGCAGCAGATATGACATTCGTGCAAATGGTGGCAGTAAAGTGCAGAGACATACAGGCAGGAAATGCATTACTGTTGGTGTGCCAGTCTTTCTGTGCCAACAGCTGAGGTACAGTGGTGTGAAAAAGTGTTTGCCTCCTTCCTGATTTCTCATTTTTTTGTATGTTTGTCACACTTAAATGTTTCAAATCATCAAACAAATTTAAATATTAGACAAAGATAACACAAGTAAACACAAAATGCAGTTTTTAAATGAAGGTGTTTATTATTGAGGGGAAAAAAATCCAAACCTACATGGCCCTGTGTGAAAAAGTGATTGCCCCCTAAACCTAATAACTGGTTGGGCCACCCTTAGCAGCAACAACTGCAATCAAGCGTTTACGATAACTGGCAATGAGTGTTATTCAAATTCAAATTCAAATTCAAACGTTTATTTCAAACTCAGGGTTCATATTAAATGCAGAACTAAAAGGAGTAGAAAATAAATAAATAAATAAATAAAAGTATATACAGACCAGCAGTTACTCGGCGCTCTTGTAACACAATAACATACAATATTGAACTCAGTATAAAATAGAACGCCACCACTTCCAAATGCTGGAGTCATACAGGACTGTGGAGGAGTTTTGGCCCTCTTATCTTTGCAGAATTGTTGTAATTCAGCCACATTGGAGGGTTTTCGAGCATGAGCCGCCTTTTTAAGGTCATGCCATGGCATCTCAATCAGATTCAGGTCAGGACTTTGACTAGGCCACTCCAAAGGCTTCATTTAGTTTTTCTTAAGCCATTCAGGGATGGACTTGCTGGTGTGTTTTGGATCATTGTCCTGCTGCAGAACCCAAGTGCCCTTAAAGGTGAAATTCAGAAGAATTTTATGAAAACAAAGATTTTTTTAAAAATAATACTTTGTGGAGGACCCACTCAGTATGTCAGTATGTTTCCACTCAGATGGAAGGGCAAGGGGAATCGTCATGGGGGGTTTGTGTGTTGATGCGGGGGTTGGTGTGTTGATGCAAACAGTGACAAAGAGAAAGGGAATTGCAAAGTCTTTCATGTTACTGCAGCACCACAGGTGACTGAGCGGGTCGTAGGCTATAAAAGGAGAGGTGCCTGCGACCTGTGACTTTTTTCTGATGCTTGTGATTCTGGATGATGTGAGAGAGAGAAATTAATAAACTAACCTGCACTTATATAGCGCTTTTCTAGTCACAAAGACCACTCAAAGCCTGTTTTGTTCTAGACCGCTCTGCCTGGTTATTCCTCTCTCCACAACTTCAACAAAGCATTTAGAAACTTGCACAATGTAAGTCCTAATGTTATGTAATGTAATATAAAGTATTCCCAAAAGTTTTATAAAAATTATTGTTCTCCTTCTTCACTTTTATAAATCACAGGATTGAGAATGTACTTGTACACGAACATATAGGATCCTGTGGTCCATTTAGGGTGCTCACTTGGTCAGGGGTCCACTTGACCTGTATCTATCGTTCAGCATTTTTGGTTTGTTTTCAATGCGGGTGATCAGCCTAGAAGCCCATGACGTTGTGTTTTTTGTTGGATTTACCAAGCCTACTACTTATTATAACTTAAATTTCTGAATGACCTTAACCATTGTACATGTCTTTTGTTGGTCAAAATATAGATATACAGTGGGGAAAAAAAGTATTTAGTCAGCCACCAATTGTGCAAGTTCTCCCACTTAAAAGATGAGTGAGGTCTCCAATTTTCATCATAGGTATACCTCAGCTATGAGAGACAAAATGAGAAAAAAAAAATCCAGAAAATCACATTGAAGGATTTTTAATGAATTAATAGGTAAATTCCTCGGTAAAATAAGTATTTGGTCACCTACAAACAAGCAAGATTTCTGGCTCTCACAGACCTGTAACTTCTTCTTTAAGAGGCTCCTCTGTCCTCCACTCGTTACCTGTATTAATGGCACCTGTTTGAACTGGTTATCAGTATAAAAGACACCTGTCCACAGCCTCAAACAGTCAGACTCCAAACTCCACTATGGCCAAGACCAAAGAGCTGTCAAAGGACACCAGAAACAAAATTGTAGACCTGCACCAGGCTGGGAAGACTGAATCTGCAATAGGTAAGCAGCCTGGTGTGAAGAAATCAACTGTGGGAGCAATTATTAGAAAATGGAAGACATACAAGACCACTGATAATCTCCCTCGATCTGGGGCTCCACGCAAGATCTCACCCCGTGAGGTCAAAATGATGACGAGAACGGTGAGCAAAAATCCCAGAACCACATGGGGGGACCTAGTGAATGACTTGCAGAGAGCTGGGACCAAAGTAACAAAGGCTACCATCAGTAACACACTACGCCGCCAGGGACTCAAATCCTGCAGTGCCAGACGTGTCCCCCTGCTTAAGCCAGTACATGTCCAGGCCCGTCTGAAGTTTGCTACAGAGCATTTGGATGATCCAGAAGAGGATTGGGAGAATGTCATATGGTCAGATGAAACCAAAATAGAACTTTTTGGTAAAAACTCAACTTGTCGTGTTTGGAGGAGAAAGAACACCATACCTACTGTGAAGCATGGGGGTGAAAACATTATACTTTGGGGATGTTTTTCTGCAAAGGGACCAGGATGACTGATCCGTGTAAAGGAAAGAATGAATGGGGCCATGTATCGTGAGATTTTGAGTGAAAACCTCCTTCCATCAGCAAGGGCATTGAAGATGAAACGTGGCTGGGTCTTTCAGCATGACAATGATCCCAAACACACCGCCCGGGCAACGAAGGAGTGGCTTCATAAGAAGCATTTCAAGGTCCTGGAGTGGCCTAGCCAGTCTCCAGATCTCAACCCCATGGAAAATCTTTGGAGGGAGTTGAAAGTCTGTGTTGCCCAGCGACAGCCCCAAAACATCACTGCTCTAGAGGAGATCTGCATGGAGGAATGGGCCAAAATACCAGCAACAGCGTGCGAAAACCTTGTGAAGACTTACAGAAAACGTTTGACCTCTGTCATTGCCAACAAAGGGTATATAACAAAGTATTGAGATGAACTTTTGTTATTGACCAAATACTTATTTTACCGAGGAATTTACCAATTAATTCATTAAAAATCCTTCAATGTGATTTTCTGGATTTTTTTTTTCTCATTTTGTCTGTCATAGTTGAGGTATACCTATGATGAAAATTGGAGCCCTCTCTCATCTTTTAAGTGGGAGAACTTGCACAATTGGTGGCTGACTAAATACTTTTTTTCCCCACTGTATAAAGTCATGTACTATGTAGCACCATAACTTCATGAAGACACTGATGTTATCTGCTTATAGGTATTATGGCAATTATGACCCGATCACATCAACTCCTGTTAAAACAAAAAGGAAACGTACTGTGACACCAGTACCACCTGTATCAAGGATACAAGGGTCACTTTCACCCGAACGATGAGTACTCCAAACAATAGAATAATAATAAACAATAATGTAGTTATTTATTTTTAGCTTCACGTAACTTTTATTGTCATCCAAATTAACAAGATGTACGGGCATTGGATATTTAAATGGAATAATTCCTTTTAGTGAGCAGTGACGAAGAGACGGTCACAGCTACTGAACTTTCATACCTGGAGGAGCGGTATAATTTTGTGTGAAATTTTATTTAGATTGCCATTGTGCGTTGCTGAAATGACATTGTATTGAGATTTTGTTATGACTACATAGTCATGAGTAGGCCCCTACGGGGCAGAGAAGAGAAACCCTGTTGCTGGACTGCAGTTTGTGGTTCTTAATAAGGAAACACAAATTTCCAACAGTGTACAAAAATAAACGTACAAATGTGGTGAGCAGGTATAGGGCAGGATTAAACACAGGAATACATGTCAGAACAAGGGAAGGGTTCCGACAGGAGTGAGTACATTCTAAGTTGAGACTCTGACAAGGAGTGGCCAACAAAGCCTGTCTTAAATAGGGCAGAAAATCAATCATAACAAATGGCATCAGGTGTGGATCAATTGAGCGGGCAGGTTTAGCTAATTACTAGGCATGAAATATGGAGCAACACATACAAGATATTAACAGGGTGGTAGTGTCTGGAGAACACAGTGGGTGGCTCATGTCAAACAGGAAACACAATATAAACACTATGACGTAGATGAACAAAGATGCCTAAAGGAAATGACAAAATAATGCTGACAACAGGAGTTACATAAACAGAAATAAGTGTCAACTCAAAACCCCAGTGCACAGTCAAATAATCAGACAACCATGAGAAAATGCAGGAAATAACCATAAGTAAGTAGAGAGCATGAGCACAGTGAAAACACTGAGCTCATCCTCGTGACATATATAGAGCTTACGGTAATTTCTACGTCTATGACTGTTGTAATTACTCTCTCCACCCTTATACTGGCTGAAAGAAAACATCTGACAATTTTTGTTTAGCCTTCAGGAGATGAGTGTGGAAGAGGAGCCCAATGTGGACACAGACATGGATGAAATCAATGACCTCAGAAACAGTATATAAGTGACTAGGAGAATAAAGACATTATCTCTTGGAGTGTAGTTATTCATAACTTTATGGTGGTAATGGTTTTCATCAAAAATCATTAAACAGTATAGACTGGGACGAGGTGGATGGTAGTCAGAGTGACACATCAGATGAGGACTTGGTCCCTGGTCTTTGTATATTGTATGTTATTTTTAAGTGTTTTCAAATGCATAAAAAATTTTAAAAATTGCTCATCAATTTTGTAAAAAAGAGTGATAAATCTTTCTAAGTTTGGTTGATAAAGTAATTTAAGAGTACATTTACTCTGAACAAAAACATGTATACATTAGCACACATTGTTTTTTTCGAGAGTTGTTATTACTTTAATTATTTTGGCCTTTGATGGTGTATTGAATTTTCAACATAAAACAATTACTTTCTTGAGTGGGATTGCTTTCACTTTTTCCACAAAAAGAGCTGGTGCAGCTCTGAAATCATGTATATGTACTGAAAGTCTGCCTGTCATCGGTGTTGATGATACGGTCCATGACATCCAAGGCAACGCAGAGCCGCCACCACCACGTCAGACAGGCAACATACCACCAAACGTCCATCCACCACTGAGGGTTCAGTGTGAAGAAGACATCATAGGGAAGCATGCCTTCATAGTGTATGGAGACAATCTTAAACAACTGGCTTCGTCCCTTGTGCTGCCAGTTAGCAGATGCCCATACATGTGCAAGGTAATGATGACAAACATTGTTTATTAGCACTATTGTTGATGCCACACGTGTACTTTCTGTACCTGTGATTATGCATACCGTAAACAGATATAACTGTAAAAAAAATAACTGTAGCCAGTAGGTTAGCGGGATGCAATGCAAATGTCATCCACCCTATGATGTCGCCATCCATGGAAGGGGATCAGCAAGCATTCTGGACTGGGTGAGTTACTGCAGCGGACTTTTTTAATTCTCAGTTCTAATTGAGGCACAAAAAGTAGTTGTGTATCTGTACTCTTGTTATAAAACTGATCTTTTTTTTTCATGGTACATGACAATAAAATTTACGAAAAACAGCAAACTATGTCAGAGCATTGCGCTTTTATTAATCTAAACGGTTGTTTGGATGTTGAATCACTTCACCATCACTAAATGTCTTGTACGTCTCTATATTCAGACGTGCACAAAGCATCTTATCTGGAGATGGAACTCACAACCCACCCTCAAGTTTGGGATGCAAGCCGGAGATTTCCTGATGGCTTTTAACATTCTACTGTCAGGGAATAACTACAGCAAAGTTGCCCTATTATTTAAATTTATGAATATAGGGTTTGTGGCACGGAATACATTTCATATCATCCAGGACACCTACTATGTAGACAGTATCAAGGATAGCTGGATGGAGAAAAGACGGGAGATAATAAATAGGATCCAAGACAGAGAAGTTGTGCTAATCGGTACACTTTTAATTTTGGTTTTTGGGGTGGTTGGTTTGATGTGGAGAGATTATTTTTTTATTTATTAAATTTTTTCAATAAATTCAAAGCTAATTAATTTCAATCTGTGTCTATAGGGGATGGGAGAATGAACAGCCTCAGTCACTGTGCTCAGTACTGCACATACACGACTATGGACCATGAAAGCAAAGACATCTGAGACAGAGCAATCTGAGTCACGAGCTCCCCCGCTACAAACAGTGTATTAAATGTCCAACCAGAGGAAATAACACGCTAGATCACTGTTATACTTCAGTAAAGGACGCATATCGCGCTGTTCCCCGCGCTGCGCTGGGACTATCTGATCACGTGATGGTTCACCTCATCCCCACATACAAACAAAGACTGAAACTCACTAAACCTGTTGTGACCACCACAAAGAAATTGACCAGTGAAGCTGGAGAGAAACTGAACACATGCATGGAAATAACTGACTGGGACATGTTTAAAAGAGCCACACATGATCTTAATGAGTACACATACACTGTGAACTCATATATCAACTTCTGTGACGAGCACATTCTCCCATCGCGCACCAGGATAAGATATTCTAATGACAAGCCTTGGTTCACAGCTAAGCTCAGATGGATCAGGAAGGAGAAGGAAGCAGCGTTGAAAAGTGGAGACAGGGACTGCTACAGGGAGGTCAAATATCGGTTTAACAGAGAGCTGAGGAGAGCTAAATCTGTATATTCTGAGAGACTCCAGCAGCAGTTTACTGCTAATGACTCGGCTTCTGTGTGGAGAGGACTGAGGCAAATCACCAACTATCGGCCTCAGGCTTCTAAAGGTCAGGATGACAAAGCCCTTTGTCAAAGACTGTCCCAACACTATGCCCGTTTTGACACCTCGTCAGCTGTGTCCAACTCACCCACTCCACCCAGCTCCACTGCCTCCTCAGCCTCTAATTCATCAAGAGCGGTCCCCCCCCCTCCTCCTCCTCCTCCCCCCCTCCCCTTGTCATCAGTGAGCAGGACGTGCACAGACAGTTCTCCAGACTGAACCCGCGCAAGGCCCCCGGGCCGGACGGTGTGTCTCCCTCCACCCTGAGACACTGTGCGAAAGAGCTGGCTCCTGTCTTCACAGACATTTTTAACACCTCCCTTAAGCAATGTCACGTGCCGACCTGCCTCAAATCCTCCACCATCATCCCTGTCCCCAAGAAGCCACGGATTACTGGACTTAACGACTACAGACCTGTAGCGCTCACCTCTGTAGTCATGAAGTCCTTTGAGCGCCTGGTCCTGTCTCACCTCAAGTCCATCACCACACCCCTCCTAGACCCGCCGCAGTTTGCCTACCGTGCTAACAGGTCTGTGGACGACGCAGTCAACCTGGCCCTCCACTCCATCCTGCAGCACCTGGACTCCCCGGGAACCTACGCCAGGATTCTGTTTGTGGACTTCAGCTCCGCATTCAACACCATCCGCCCCGATCTGCTCCAGGACAAGCTGTCCCTGCTCAACGTGCCTGACTCCCTCTGCAGGTGGATCACCGACTTCCTGACGGACCGGAGACAGCATGTGCGGCTGGGGAAGTCTGTCTCAGACTCTGTTAGTATCAGCATTGGATCACCCCAGGGCTGTGTACTTTCCCCCCTACTCTTCTCCCTTTATACCAACTCCTGCACCTCCTCCCACCAGTCTGTTAAGCTGATTAAGTTTGCGGACGACACCACCCTCATCGGGCTCATCTCCAACGGTGACGAGTCCGTCTACAGGGAAGAGGTGGCCCAGCTGGTGTCCTGGTGCAGCCACAACAACCTGCAGCTGAATGCTCTGAAGACAGCGGAGATGATTGTGGACTTCAGGAAAGTCACATCCCCCCTGCCCCCCCTCACCATCACAGGCTCTCCCATCACCTTTGCAGACTCCTTCCGCTTCTTGGGCACCACCATCACCCGAGACCTCAAATGGGAGCCAACCATCAGCTCCCTCATCAAAAAGGCCCAGCAGAGGATGTTCTTTCTGCGGCAGCTGAGGAAGCTCAAGCTACCCACCAAGATGTTAGTGCAGTTCTACACGGCCATCATCGAGTCCATCCTCACCTCCTCCATAACTGTGTGGTACGCAGGAGCCACTGCCAGGGACAGACTAAGGCTGCAGCGCGTCGTGCGCACTGCTGAGAAGGTGATAGGCTGCAAGCTCCCATCTCTCCAGGACCTGTACATCTCCAGGACCCGGAGGCGTGCTGGCCGGATCATAGCCGATCCTTCACATCCTGGTCACGTGCTGTTTGCCCCCCTCCCCTCAGGTAGAAGGCTTCGGTCCATTCGGACTAAAACCTTCCGGCACATGAACAGCTTCTTCCCCTCTGCCATCAGACTGCTGAACACTAAGTGACTTTTGACTCTCGTGCACTATGTACAGCAGCTCAACCAGACTCATGTCAATCATCACTGTTTTTCTGTTGCATTATTGACTGCACTATGTGGTACTTCACATTATCTGCTACATGCTAATTTTTTAAAACTGCCTTGACTAGTACTACTCATTATTACTAGTATTATTATTATTATCACTTATTATTACTTATTTTTCTACACTTTTTGCACGTTTCTAGTCCTTTAGTTTTTTAGTTTATCCCTTTTTCTCATTATGTTTTTAATGTTGCAGCATGGCACCGAGACAAATTCCTAGTTTGTGTATCACATGAACAATGGCAATAAACCTGATTCTGATTCTGATTCTGACATCATTTCAGTTCGGACTGCTGACAACTGTCAGACTGACCACAACTCCGTTGTAATGGAGAAGAAGGCCTTTATGGACACCATGACCCAACTCCTCACAGAAGTGAAGGTGGTTGAAGTGTGCACTGATGCTCATTCACAGATCTCGGCACTCATGGGCATGTGGGTATTAAAATTCTCTAGCTTAATATTTTAATTAGTGATGTAATTCAAAATGAAATATCTGTCATTCAGACCGTGGCATTTTTCCTGGTGTCAAGCAAAGCTTTGATATGTGGCATGGGGCCAAGAATCTTACTAAAAGGATCTCATTTGTAAGTCTTGCCAATCATTTCAATTTCCTAACTATACACAAATGAATTAAGAAAATAAGATGGATTTGTGTCTGTAAAAGCAGGTAAAACAAAGGGGCAGGCCGTATTGCTTCTCTGGCTGCGTGATTTCGTTAATCATTTTTGGTGGTGCTGTAACAAAGCTGCAACGCATGACAACTTCATGGTAGGTGCAACATTTCTTGTATTACTGCAAAAACACAAATAATTGTGCTACCTGTGCCATTGTGCCTATCAATGAGTTTGTTAAGAAAGTATCACAATTGATGTGCAATTTTTCTTTTTTGAGACAAAATGGGCTATACCGTTGTTATTGTTAACAATAAGACACAATTTATTCCTAAGTAAATTTAGTGCACACCAGAAGTCACTGGGCTTCTTGAGCCCTGTAATAGTTGAATTTAGAATTGGATTAAGGGCTTCTCAAGTAGAAAACCGTAATATTTTGTTTCAACCCTTTTTAGAAATTGTGGCTTGGCCTTCTCCACCATGTGGTGAACGAGCACAAATAGGTGGAAGGACAGTGTCTACAGGAGGCACTGGAGAACAGCTCCACCAAACAATGGCTGGAAAAAGGCTCAGTGGCTTTCCAGGTCCTCACCGATATTGTGATGGACAAGCGGTGGTTATGGACGGTCCACAAGTACCTGACCTTTCGATGAGAATGAATGTAATTGTTATGTGGTGATCCTCACGGATCACCAAGAGACGCCAAAGAGTCCACCAGTGAGTTTGGCAATGATGTTAATTTATTTACACACGTGACAAGACAAGACTATGAACCCCGCACGGCAAAACACACATTTAACAAGACTTGGGCTCGTAGGGCTAACCCCAGCCACTGTGAGCTAAACTATGACATGAGTTCAGATCACGAACCTGACATGAAGATCTGACGAAGTGTTGACCAACGTCTGGCAAGGAAGATTAGACGCTAATCCTGACAAGGAAGATCCGACGATATTCCTGCATCATACCGTCGCTAGTGCCGGGTTTATAAAGGCAAAGCACTAACGAACGGCAATGACATACAGCTGGCCAGCCTTGACAGGCAGAAGCCCCACCGAGCACCTTCACAATAAGAGCCCGGTGAGGCCAGAATACAGCCCGCAGCTGTCAAGGCCGGCAGCGAGTTGGACCTGGCCCGAGCGCTATCAGAACCCAGCGCTCGGGTCGTAACAGTACCCTCCCTCCACGGGCGGACTCCGAACACCCCAAGGGACCCCCCTGCCCCCCCACCCCCCAGGGTGGGAGGCTGGGGGTAGGTGCGGAGGGAGAGAACCCAAAACCAGAAACAAAAAGTGACAAGAACAACTACATCCAGGACAATGACAAGACTAACCACTCAGAAAAAAACCAAGAAAAAGCACATGGCAAGACCAAAAAAAAAACAGAACTACTGGGTCAGAAAGACAAGATACAAGGCCTAAGACAAAATACCAAATATACAAACAGATAAATCACAGAGGAAAATAAGGCAACAGCAGAACATAACCCAACTGCCAAAAATCCCCAACTAAACTACAGGAAACACAAGACAGCACGAGAAAAAATAAATCTTGGCCCACATGTTACACAAGAAAATGTCCCCCCTCCTGAGTGAATTCACATGAGTCTCCAAAAAAAACCAAATACAGAAGCAGAACACTTACTGGCACATATCTGAGTATACACAACAAAAGGGCTACTGCAAGACATAAAACACAAAAATACACCGGACAGCAAGGAGAGAAAAAAAACCCAGAACAATCACAGACAGAACAACCCAGAAACACGACCACTAGCTCCCCCCCCCCCCCCCGACAGTTCATGCTGACCGGCGGAGACCAAGTGCCACAAAAACAGTTCAGGCGGTCTCCCCGCGTCCAACAGCCGGCGAGTGGTCATATGAGGCAGAACATGACCAGGCGGCTCACCAGAGTCCCATGCCCGGCACGTCCGCTCCTCCGGTGGTCGAACCAGGTCACTCGATGACACGCACAGTGGGTCGGATGGCCGAACCGAGGCGCCGAACCGGCGAAACAGTCCCTCCGGCGGCCGACCCGTGTCCCACAGCCACCAGTCCAGGACAACAACAACCCGCGGCGGCCTCCCTAACGAGGACAAAGCTCGGGACCACGCTGGCACTGTACCGCCGTTGGACCCCGATTGGGTCCCAGCTGCACCCATGTTGGACCCCGATTGGGCCTCCGACGCACCCATGTCGGACCCCGATTGGGCCAGAACCGCACCCGCGGTGAACCCCGATTGAGCCTCTGGTGCACCCACGTTGGACCCCGATTGGGCCGAAACCGCACCCGCGGTGGACCCCAATTGGGCATCCGACGCACCCACGTCGGACCCCGATTGGGCCTCCGGTGCACCCGCGGTGGACCCTGATTGGGCCTCCGGCGCACCTGCGGTGGATCCCGATTGGGTCGGTGCATCTCCGCTGACGATCTCCACCCCTCCAACTCAGTGACTCCGACTCGTTCCCCGCCGGTGACACTGCAATAAAGCTCAGAGACAGGAAAACCGGGATCAGAATCACCGGTAGCAGCGGAACCCAGCGAGACGAGCTCAGGCGCAGCAGGCAGCTGCTCCTCACTCGCCTCCCCGAGAGGCAGGCAAAAATGCTCCAAAACAGGGGACAGAGACACAAGAGGGAGCACTTGCCTGCACTCGGGTTCCGTTGCCACCCAGGACTCCGACGATCCAGGTTCAGGGCGACTCTCGTCAGCAGACTCACACTCAGCTGCGTCGGGCTCTGCAGCTGGGAAGATCTCATCTGCAGCCCAAGGTTCTTCCCACGCTGCTGTCCACGCCGATGACCCGTATGGCGTGGGGGCAGGGGACCCTCGACCTACTGGCTCGGACCACTCTGGCGAGGAGACCCGGGGACGCTTCTCCGTCGACTCAGGCTCCAGGCCGCAGTCCGCTCCTCTCCTCCATCCACGGCGTGGCTGCAGGGCCGGATCCAGGCTTTCTAGCACTGCGGGGGCCCTCTTCATCAACGACGCTGGCCTGGCGTCGCGGACCGCTCGGCGGGGGAGAACACAGAGGCAGCAGGTTTAGTAATTTCATCCACAGCAGGTGGAGGGAGCTCGGGAGGCTGTGAACCCCGAACTCCACCCCCAGGAGTCAGACAAGGCAGAACAAAATCAAGGTATAACAAATTATCGTGCACTTGCCTTCCTCCCGGGGTTGAGATGGTTCCTGCTGTGGGGGACGTCGTTCCTCCTTCTCCCCGCTGGATGGCGACAGAGGGCCCCCTGGGAAGACGAGGTGGGGCCGCTCTCAGAGGTTCGCTGACGGGCTCTGCCGGCAGCGAGTCCAGCCGGGGATTCTGCTGCGAATTGCCTGCGCCGTTGCGCCGACGTCGTCGTCGGCCCCCAGACGGTGCGCACTCCTGGACCAACTCCGGGACGAGGACGGAACTCCAACGCGGGGAGTGAGGATGCCTCCTCCTCTGCTTCCTGCTCTCTTCCTCCTCCAGCCCACGAAGTACCTCGCGCTGCACGGCGAGTTCCTCCCACCTCGTTATCACCTCCGGGTGATCATCATAGTCAAGGGGGAGGTTGTCCAGAAACTCCACAGCGTAGTCCAAATGCCTGCGAATGTCACTGGGAGCGACGCACAGCATAGCGGTGAATAACGTGCAGTCCACATACTCCAGAACCTCCGCTAGCTTCCTGCCCAGGCGCCGACCGGGGCTCCTGGAGGACAGCATTCTCCCAGCAAAAGACACTCAGACAGGGAAGAACAACAGTCTAGTTCAGGCACAAACTCACGGTGAAACACTGACTGACTATCCATATGAGAACAACTGAAGTATTACTGCACTACAAATAATTTCAAAAAGTGAGCTTACTGAAGAGAATGCTCTGCATATGTTTGATCAGGTATGTATAACTGAAGTTCTCAGTAATTTTACAAGGTTATACAAAGATTGACAGTATTTCAGTTGTGCACTGAGGATAGGTAAGCCGTCACTTGGTAAATCTAACAGTGAATCAACACCCTTTACATATAAATTAGAAAAGGCACAAACAATATCAGACATTCAATTCAATTCAATTCAATTCAATTCAATTCAACTTTATTTATATAGCACCATTTCACAACAACAGTCATCTCATAGCACTATCAACTGTAGGGGGAACCCCCACAGTTGCAGAAAGACCCCAGCAATCAGGCGATCCCCTGTGAGCAAGCACTTGGCGACGGTGGAGAGGAAAAACTCCCTTTTAACAGGAAGAATCCTCCAGCAGAACCAGGCTCAGGGAGGGGCAGTCATCTGCTGTGACAGGCTGGGGGGTGAGGGGATAGAGAAGAAGAAAAGAACAGACATGTAGAGAGCAAACAGCACGATGGGGACTCAATCTATGGGAGAGAACAAACAAATGTTAATGACCAGCAAAAAAAATATTTTATTGAGAGTGAGAAAAGGAGTGAGGCCCAGTGCATTACTGGAGGTCCCCCGGCTGACTAAACCTATTAGCAGCATAACTAAGGGAGGGTTCAGAAACACATGATCCCTCCCTAATTGTAGGCTATATCAAAAAGGTAGGTTTTAGCCCTATTCTTAAAAACAGAGATCGAGTCTGACTCCCGAATCCAGATTGGCAGCTGATTCCACAGGAGAGGAGCTTGATAACTGAAGGCTCTGCCTCCCATTGTACTTTTGGAGATTCTAGGTATTACAAGTAATCCTGCATTTTGGGAGCGTAGTGCTCTGTTAGGATAGTACGGTAGTATCAGATCTTTTAAATAAAAAGGAGCCTGATTGTTTAGAGCTTTGTAAGTAAGAAGAAGGATTTTAAACTTAATTCTAAACTCTATGGGAAGCCAATGAAGGGAGGCCAGAACTGGAGCGATATGATCTCTCTTTCTAGTACCTGTTAAAACTCTTGCTGCAGCATTTTGGATCAGCTGAAGACTTTTTAAAGATGTTTTAGGACAGCTACAATAATCTAATCTCGAGCTAACAAAAGCGTGGATCAGTTTCTCAGCATCACTGAGAACCTGTTAAAACTCTTGCTGCAGCATTTTGGATCAGCTGAAGACATTTTAAAGATGTTTTAGGACAGCTACAATAATCTAATCTCGAGCTAACAAAAGCGTGGATCAGTTTCTCAGCATCACTCTGAGACAAGATGCTCCTAATCTTGGCAGTATTACGCAAATGATAGAAGGCAGTCTTAGAAACAAATTTAATATGTGAATTGAAGGACAAATCCTGATCAAAAATAACTCCAAGGTTCCTCAAAGAGCTATTAAGAGAAAGAGTAACCGCATCCAAACTGAAAGTTTGATTTGGAAAGGAATTTCTAAGGTTTTTTGGACCAACAAGAATGACTTCAGTCTTATCTGAATTTAATAGCAGGAAATTACAAGTCATCCAAGCTTTGATTTCCTTAAGACAGGCTTCTAACTTGGCTAATTGATTACTATCATCTGGCTTCATTGACAGGTATAATTGTGTGTCATCAGCATAACAATGAAAATGTATACAGTGCTTTCTAATAATGTTGCCTAACGGAAGCATATATAAACTAAAAAGAGTAGGGCCTAGCACAGATCCCTGTGGAACTCCATGACTGAGCTTTGAGTTGAAAGAAAACTCATTATTTACATGAACAAACTGGAACCTATCAGATAAATAAGATCTAAACCACTGCAACGAAGTTCCATTAAGTCCAACATAGTGTTCTAATCTATCAAGTAGAATATTATGATCGATAGTATCAAAAGCTGCACTAAGGTCTAAAAGGACAAGTACAGAAACTAGTCCATTATCAGATGCAATGAGGAGGTCGTTAGTGACCTTCGCTAAGGCTGTTTCAGTACTATGATGGATTCTAAACCCAGACTGAAACTCTTCAAGTAAACCATTTCCCTGTAGGTGGTCAAATAATTGCGTAGCAACAACTCTTTCTAAGATTTTTGAAATGAAAGGGAGATTAGAGATTGGTCTATAGTTAGCTAAAGCTCCTGGATCTAGCGTTGGCTTTTTGAGTAAGGGTTTAATTACAGCCATTTTAAAAGCCTGCGGTACATGACCTAAAGTTAATGAAGAATTGATTATATGAAGAATAAGGCTACCACAATAAGTGGGAAGACTTCTTTAAATAACCTGGTAGGAATAGGGTCTAAAAGACAAGTTGAAGGTTTGGATGAGGAAACTATTTTGTCTAACTCACAAAGGTCGATTGGAGTAAACTCATCAAGACAGACATCAATAGAAGGAGTTGTAGTAGTTACAGTATTTAAGTTAACTGTGGGAAGAATCTGATTGATTTTATCTCTGATGGATGAAATTTTATTATTGAAAAAGTTCATAAAGTCCTGACTAGTAAGCTCTAAGGGAATGCTAGGATTGACAGAGTCCTGACTCTTTGTCAACCTGGCTACAGTACTGAAAAGAAATCTGGGATTATTCTTGTTCTCTTCTATTAATGCAGAGTAATAACTCGTTCTAGCTTTTCTAAGAGATTTTTTATAAATTAAAAGATGATTTCTCCAAGCTAAATAGATTTCATCTAAATTAGTGGAGCGCCATTTTCTTTCTAATTGACGAGTCTTCTGTTTTAAGCTACGAGTTTCTGTGTTGAACCAAGGAGTTAGAAATCTCTGATTAGACTTTTTCTTTTTTAAGGGGGCCACCAAGTCTAGAGTCTGATGCAGAGAAGCTGAAACACTATCCACCATGTTATCAATTACAGAAGGAGCAAGCTGTCTATAGCTTATTTCCGTTGTGTTGACACATGGCATAGAGGAAACAATCTGCATAAATTTGGTAACAGCATCATGTGAGAGGCATCTACTGTAATAATATTTTTCTTTAGGAGCCAAATAGTCAGAAATAGTAAAATCAAAGGTTAACAGACAATGGTCTGACAGTACAGGGTTATGAGGAGACACTACAAGATTTTCTATTTCTATGCCATATGTCAGAACAAGGTCCAATGTATGGTGGAGGTAATGAGTAGAATTTCCTACTTTCTGAGAAAACCCAATCGAGTCTAATATTGAATTAAATGCCACATTAAGGCAGTCGCTATCTACATCCACATGTATATTAAAGTCCCCTACTATAATTATTCTATCAGATTTCAGCACTAAATCAGCTAAGAAATCAGCAAATTCGGATAAAAATTCTGAGTAGGTTGATGGGGGACGATAAACTATGGCAAATAAAATTGGGTTTAACCTAAAATTGCTAAAGTGCCCAATACTGAGGACCAGGCCCTCAAAGGAATTATAACATGTTTTTTGCTTTACATTAACTAGTAATTTGGAATGGTAAATTGTTGCTACTCCTCCTCCACGACCAGAACTTCTGGGATTTTGACAGTTTAAATAACCAGAGGGAGTTGATTCATTTAAACCAACATAATCCTCTTGCCCTACCCAAGTATCTGTAAGGGATATTAAATCAATCTGATGATCAATTAACAGATCATGGACTAACAGAGACTTGGGAGTTAGAGACCTAATATTTAATAAACCACATTTAATTTTTAAATTATGAGGAGGAACAGAGGCCAATTCATTCAATTTAGAGGCTTTATGGGTTTTTTTTTTTTGTAACTTAGATTTTTATTCATTTTTCATCATATATAATGCATTCAGATCACATTCTACATTTAAAAAACAAAGGGGTTAGGGTAGGGAAAAATAAAAAAAAATAAACAAAATAAAAATAAAAAATAAAAAATAAAAGGGGGGGGGACAAATGTTGGAGCATCAAGTTTTTAGTTTCCATCTCTTAATTCTTCTGGTTTTTTCAGTGTCTTTGGTTATTCTTTCAATTTCTGCCTCGTTGTTGCACTTTGTAGTGTGTCCATTTCCGCCATTTTTTCTCCCATATTCCTTCTTGCATTCTTCGTCGATATGTTAGTTTTTCCATCATACGTATGTCCTCAACAATGTCAGTCCATTGTTCTTGGTCAGGAAGAACTTCTGATCGCCATTTTTTTGTGATAGTTTTTTTACATGCAATCAACAAGATTTTAACTAGATATCTGTCCTCAGCCTGTATAACACTGTCTTTTTTAAGATCACATAAGTACATCAGGTTACAGTTCATTGGTATATTATATCCTAATATCCTCTGTATTGTCACATGCATAGATTTCCAAAATGATGATATTTTGTAGCATTTCCAAAACATATGTGAGTGGTCTGCATTTTGAGCCCCACATCCCCTCCAGCATAAAGATTGGGTATTTGAATATTTTCCTTGAATCTGTGGTGTAATGAAAAAGCGAATCAGGTTTTTCCATCCAAATTTCCTCCATGCCCTTGAATTTGTTGATGTGTGTTGTGTTTTCCATATTTCCTGCCAGCTTTCTTCTGTTATGTTTAAATTGAGCTCTTTCTCCCATTTCTCCTTTATATAGTTACTTGTATGATTGTTTGTCATAAGTTTCTGATATAGTTTTGAAATAATTCTTATTTTATTTCCTGCATATGAGCTTAAAATAAGTTGTATAATCTCGTTCACATCTGTTTGGAGGTTATGCCTAATCTTCTTCATATAGTAATCTCTCATCTGCAGATATCTGAAAAATTCCGATCTTTCTAATTTAAATTTTCTCCTGATATTTACAAAGCTCCCGAGATCTTTTTTTCCGATATTGCCCCATGCTGTGATTCCCTTGTTCACCAGATTTTTGTATCCCCTATCTTGTTTTGCCGGTTCAAACTGACTGTCAAATGCTACCCATTTCAATAGTTTTATGTCTTCCCTTATATTATATTTTTGTACTATTTTATACCACAGTTCTAAAGTAAATTTAGTGATTGGGTCTATTTGTTTGATTTGCTTATATGCATCTTTATCCCCTATTATGCTTTGTACTGGGAGTCCCTCAATTTCCTTTTCCATTTCTTTCCATTTTGCCTCATATCCCTCGTCGCACCAACATATGATATATCTTATTTGTGCTGAGTAGTAATATTCCTTTAGACTCGGTAGGCCCATGCCTCCTTTCTCTTTTGGTAATTGGAGGGTTTTATATTTCACTCTTGGTTTTTACCTCCCCAAACAAATCTCGATATCATCCTGTCCCACTTTGAGAATTGGGCATCTGGAATCTCTGTTGGTATAGCCTGGAAGAGGTAAAGTAATCTAGGTTGTATGCTGATTTTGACTGTCTCAATTTTTGAATTCAGATCCATATTTAAGATTGACCATCTATCAATATCTTTTTTTATTTCTTGTTCCAACCTATCATAGTTTGCTTTATATATTTTGCTTAGGTCTTTAGGTATGTTCACTCCAAGGTATTTTATTTCTTTTTGCTTCCAGTTTAGTTTGATCTTATCAGTTATCTGGTTTAGAGGGTTATAGTGGAATGTCAGTATTTGTGTTTTTGTTATGTTTATCTTGTATCCTGATAATTTTCCAAAATTTTCTATCAAGTTCATCATTTCCATTATTGATTTATCTGGTTGTTCAAGGTAAACTATAATATCGTCTGCAAATAGCCCAATCTTGTGTTCCGCCCCCTTTATTGTTACACCTTTTAATTTCTTATTTTGTCGTATCGCTTGAGCCAATGGTTCTATGAACAGAGCAAACAAGGTGGGCGATAAGCAGCATCCCTGCCTAGTTGATCTTTGTATATTTACTTTGTCTGTTAAGCTACCGTTTATCTTGATTCTTGCCACAGGTTCTTGATATAGCGTCCTTATGCATTGTACTGATTTTTCGTTAAATCCAAAGCGCTCCAGTACACTATATAGGAATTTCCAGTTAACCCTGTCAAATGCTTTTTCTGCGTCTAAACTCATTATTACTGCGCTTTTCTTTTCTTTATGTATTTGGTTAATTATATGTATTGTTCTCCTGATATTGTCATGTGTTTGGCGTCCCTCTATGAATCCAGTTTGATCATCTTCTATCAATTCCGTCAAGAATGTCTTTATTCGTTTACATATAATTGTTGTGTATATTTTATAATCTACATTTAATAAAGAGATTGGTCTATAGTTTCCGCATTGTTCTTTATCTTTCCCTGGTTTTAAAATAACTGAAATGATTGCTTCGTTCCATGTTGGAGGTATTTTGTTGTTGTTCAGCGTCCAATTAAATGACTTTAGGAGTTGTGGCGTGAGTTCTTCTATAAACAGTTTATAAAACTCAGATGGGTATCCATCACTACCTGGTGATTTACCGTTTTTAAGTGACTTAATCACATCTCTGATCTCTTGTGTTGTTATTTCTGCTGTTAGTTTTTCATTTTGTTGATTTCCTATTGATGGCAAGTCCAATGTGTCTAGAAATTTTTTGATATCTTTAGTATTTGTTTCTTCAGGTTGCGAGTATAGTTCTTGGTAGAAATTATGGAAAATTTCTTCGATGTTTTCTGGGTTAACTGTGGTTTTATTTGTGGTGGGGTCTTTAATCTTGTATACATTATTCATTGTTTGTTGTTTTCTTAACCGTTTTGCCAGCAGTTTTGTGGCTTTTGGCCCCGTTTCATAATATTTTTGCTTTAGATATCTATTTTTCCTTTCAATTTCATCCATTTGTGTTTCTTTTATCTTTGTTTTTTCTTCTTTAATTTCTTGATATATTTTTGGATCATTTGTGCTTTGATGTTTACGTTCTAATTCCCTCAGTCTCTCACATCTTTGTTCATACGCTTCCAGTTTAGTCTTATTTGCTTTTCCTGTTTCAACAATTAATTTACCCCTTAACACGGCTTTTAGTGCGTCCCATAGTATTGTTGAGTCCACTTCTTCATTGTCATTCTCTTGGATATATTCGTTTATGTTTATTTTTATTCTTTCTTTCATTTTCTCATCATTTAACAGTCCTACGTTAAGTTTCCATGTTGTTTGTCGTTTTCTATTGTTTAAATATATTTCCATGTATATAGGATTATGATCTGATATTTCTGCCCCTCCAATCCAACAATTTCTCACCCTGTGTCTGTCACCTTCATTCATAAGGAAGTAATCTATTCTAGAGTGTACTTTATGGGCTGCTGAATAATGTGTATAGTCTTTTTCGAGTGGGTGTAGGTCCCTCCATATGTCTACCATACCCATTTCTGCCAGTGAGGTTCTTATGAACTTTGTTACATGTTTTTTTGTCTTCTTAACACTTGTTGTGTCAACTTCATGATCCATGACAGCATTTAAGTCTCCTCCACAAATTAGGACTCCTTCACTGTGTGTTGCTATGAGATCAAACAGATGTTGAAAAAAACCCTTGTCACTTTCTGGTGGGGCATAGATGTTCACTAATGTGATCTGCATACCATCTATTCTTCCCTTTATTATTACATACCTGCCTTCTTTATCCTGGATTTCCTGTTCACTTTCAAATTGTATTTTGTTTGAGATTAGTATCATAACCCCCCTTTTTGCTCCTCCCTTAAATGAACTGTAGTAGGAGTTCTTATAGCCAAATCTCTTTAGTTTCACATGTTCTGCCTTGCTCAAATGTGTCTCTTGCATAAATATAATTTCAGCTTTTTCCTTCTTGAATTTTCTTATTATTCTTTCCCTTTTAACAGGTGAGTTCAGACCATTCACGTTTAGTGTCATTATCTTAAGATTTTTACCCATATTCATGTTTTTCCATTTTTTTAACTTGTGCTCCTAGCCCCTTTAACAACAAAAATAACACATATTTATATAAAAACACATTAAAAAAACTCGACCTCTGTACTTTGGGCCTTTCTTCTGCCCACTGGTCCCTGTTGGTGGGTGGGGGGTTTGTCTTCACAGAGTGAAGGGCCCTCCCTAGACTTCTAATTACTATCAAAGTAATAGTCATAAGTCTAGAAATGTCCAACAAATATCACTTAAACCTCTCCTAGCCGTCTGTTTCTCTTTTACCTTGTCTTCTTGGCCTTCATTTCTTCTGTGCCTTTCTTCATCTTTGTTATGATCTAGGCTTTCAGTTGAAAGCCTTGTAGCTTGTCCTGGGCCCGCTGCTCTACGTCTCTCCCCCTTCTTCCGCCGCTCACTCGTCTCCACTCCGTCTGTCGTGGTGCGTTCAGGGCCGCCGCTGCTCCAGCCGTCTCCTTCGGCACGCTCACCTCAAGGCCCCGCTCCATCATATCCCGCGCTGCCTCTTCGGCCGTGTTGTAGGTTCTTGTGCCTTCCTCCCAATGAATCCTCATTTTCGTTAGCGGCGTTTGGAATCTAATTTTTTTCTCTTTCAGCGTTTTTTTAATATTGGCATATTTCTTCCGCTGCTGCACGATTTCTGTCGGGTAGTCATGGTCAAAAAATACCTGTTTGTCGCCGATTTGTATCTTTTTTTTCCATGCTTGCGTCAGGATTCTTTCCTTTATGTCATATTTCACAAAGTTTACCACAACTGACCTGGGTGGAGAGTTTGTTTTCGGGTTCTGTGCCGGTGTTCTGTGCGCCCGTTGAATCTGCAGATCCGTTTCTCCGGGTATTTCCAGTTCTTTTTTTAAGAACTGATCCATGAATTTTGTCATCGAGTTGCCTTCAATGCCCTCCGGAATTCCAAAGATGCGCATATTGCTTCGTCGGGATCTGCTCTCCAAGTCGTTTATTTTCTCCTGCATCCTCTGCGTTTGCGTCGTCAGGGTCTGTAGTTGTTCGTTTGCCTCGCTTTTCCAATCTTCTAGTTCCGATATTCGGGTCTGCGCTTCTGTCATACACGCCCGCTGGGAGCGCAGCTCCTCCATGTTTTCCGTTAATTTACGCTCCATTTCTCTTCGGAGGTCCATGATTTCCTCCTTAATTTCTTTTTTCAGTTCCTCCTTAAGAGCCGCTAAATCCTGTTGTAGCTGTCGCTTGAATTCTCTCAACTCTTCACCCAAACTGGCGATGCCAGCGTTCATGTTGTCGAGTCTGGTGTCCTCCATTTTCTCTGCTGTGGACATCTCGTTTTTTTGGGCTTTGCGTACAGCGGTTTTTCCTGCGTTGTTGGAGAGGAATTCTTCAATTTTACCCTGTTTTTGTCCTTGTGCCCGGTTCCTTCGTGTTTTCATTCCTTAGTTTATTGATTCGTTTATGTCGAGTTGGCCATTTACCGATGATTTTTAATCCGGCTAGGGAGAGCTCTTTGTTTAAGTGTTATGTCTCTCCGCCATCTTCCCGGAAGTCCTAGAGGCTTTATGTTTAATTTGAGTTTTACCAATATTTTGCTTTATCACTTTGGGATGCTTATGCATTATATTTTTATTTACTTTGGAGGGAGCAGACAACGATTCTCTGATGGGGAAGACAGGGGCTAAGCTGAGGGGTGGCGGATGAAGAGGAGCTGCAGAGAGGCGTGTAAGACTGCGACTCTGCTTCCTGGTCCCAACTCTGAGTAGTCAGGGTTTTGGAAATTTGGATAAAAAAGATGCCAGATTGTTAGATAAATGAGAAGCACCATCCAAAGTGGGATGAATACTGTCTCGTCTCATAAGACCAGGTTTTCCCCAAAGAGAGCTCCAATTGTCAATGTAGCCCACGTCATTTTTAGGACACCACACAGACAGCCAGCGGTTCAAGGATGACGAGCGGCTAAACATCCATTTTACATTTATTTTAATAATATATAACAATAATATAAAACAATAAATAAAATTTAAATGAACAGAAAATGAGACAGAACCCAAAAATTAATTGCCACCTCCTGGTTTTTGATGCCCTGATGGCGCACCTTGTACCATGGATGTACATGTGGACCTGCCACAGACCAGGAGCGTGAGCTAGAACAAACCCAGTGTATTGTCCATAGGGATCAGGGTAGCGGTCCCTGATTGCCCACACACAGCCACTGGGGATGACCAAGGCAATGGATTAGCCATAGCAACAGCTCACTTTAGAACAGCATTCTTAGCTAAAATCCTGAACATAAACAAACTACAAGAGTGTGTTACAGCATATCTGCAAAAAAACACTCTACCAACAAAGTCCTGAAAGTCAGCTACAGTTTTGACGATTACATTATCAAAATGATGTAATTATCAAGTTCAATCATGTCTGTGAAACATTAGCATGACCATAAATTATTAATAATTATATGACAGTAATTTAAGGGATAAGGACCTGTACTTATATAGCGCTTTTCTAGTCTCAAAGACCACTCAAAGCACTTGACTAGTACTAACCCTCTATTCTAAGGGCCTATAGGAGACAGATATCTAGGGACAATTTAGAACAACCAATTAACTTAATGTCTTTGGATTGTGGGAGGAAACCGGCGCTCCCGGAGTAAACCCACGCAGCACAGGGAGAACATGCAAACTCCACACAGAAAGGTTCCTACCCCTGCCAGCCTGGGGATTTGAACCTGGAACCTTCTAGCTGTTAGGCAGCAGTGCTAACCACTGCACCACTGTTGTCAAATGGAGATAAACATCAAAGAAGACTCAGTTAAAATCACTGGGCACTATACCACAAAAGATTCATCGCTTGACATGATTTCACTGGCTCGTAATCACAAAGAAACTGATTTCCATACAGTCTGCTGCAGCCTGTGAATGTTTGTTTCCAGCACCATTTTTGTTTCTACATGGCAACACGTGCAATGTTATCATGAGGCAACAGTGAGTGCAACACCTACTGGGCAGGAGGTCAAAAAGTAATGGATTGCACCTTTAAGCTTGATGTCACGAACAGATGGCCGGACATTCTCCTTCAGGATTTTTTGGTAGACAGCAGAATTCATGGTTCCATTTACCACAGCAAGTCTTACAGGTCCCGTAGCAACAAAACAGCCCCAGACCATCACACTACCACCACCATATTTTACTGTTGGTATGATGTTCTTTTTATAAAATGCTGTGTTACTTTTACGCCAGATATAATGGGACACACACCTTCCAAAAAGTTCAATTTTTGTCTCATCAGTCCACAGATTATTTTCCCAAAAGTCTTGGGAATCATCAAAGATGTTTTCTGGCAAAACTGAGACGAGCCTTTATGTTCTTTTTTGCTCAGCAGTGGTTTTCGTGTTGGAACTCTGCCATGCAGGCCATTTTTGCCCAGTCTCTTTCTTATGGTGGAGTCAAGAACACTGACCTTAACTGAAGCAAGTGAGGCCTACAGTTGTTTGGATATTGTTGTGGGGTCTTGTGTGACCTCTTGGGTGAGTCGTCGCTGCGCTCTTTGGGTAATTTTGGTCGGCCGGCCACCCCTGTGAAGGTTCACCACTGCTCCATGTTTTCGCCATTTGTGGCTAATGGCTGACACTGTGGTTCGCTGGAGTCTCAAAGCTTTAGAAATGGCTTTATAGCCTTTTCCAGACTGATAAATCTCAATTATTTTGTTTCTCATTTGTTCCTGAATCTCTTTGGATCGCAGCATGATATCTAGCTTTCGAGGATCTTTTGGTCTCCTTCATTTTGTCAGGCAGGTCCTATTTAAGTGATTTCTTGATTGAGAACAGGTGTGGCAGCAATCAGGCCTTAGTGTGGCTAGAGAAATTGAACTCAGCTTTCCAAAGATGTGATAAACTACAATTAATTTATGTTTTAACCAGGGGGAAAGGGGGGAGGCAATCACTTTTTCACACAGGGCCATGTAGGTTTGGATTATTTTTTTTTACCCTTAACAATAAAAACCTTCATTTTGTGTTTACTCGTTTTATCTTTTTTTTTTTTGTTTTGTTTTTTTTGTTTGTTTGTTTTTTTTTTTTTGTTACTTATTTGTACCCGTAGGTAGACTTGGTTTGCAGTCTGGTGACAAGCCACCGGCTGCTGGTCGCTGCGTGCGCGAGCGCCCTAAACCTACATGTTTTTGGTAAGCGGGAGGAAACCGGAGAAATCCCGGAGTAAACCCGCGCAACACGGGGAGAACATGCAAACTCCACACAGCTGACTGTTGGTCGGGGGCTGGGATCGAACCCACGATCTCATGATCCCCGCGATCCCCCGGCCGAGGGTAAAACTGTGCTGCCACAGTGCTAAACCACTGCGCCACCGTGCAGCCACGGTCTTTGTCTAATATTTAAATTTGTTTGACAATCTGAAACATTTAAGTGTGACAATCATACAAAAAAATGAGAAATCAGGAAGGGGGCAAACACTTTTTCACACCACTGTAGTTATTGTGTGGGTGAGTGTGTTACGGTCCGGGAGGAGGGGGGAGGGGGAAGGAAGTGGACAGAGTTCAGGGTCCTGATGGACTGGTGAACAAAGCTGTTTAGCAGTCTTGTGGAGTGGGTCCAGAGGCTCCAGTACCTTTTCCCTGAGGGCAAGGGACTGAAGAGGGAGTGTGACGGGTGGGAGGTGTCGCCTGCAATGTGGATGGCTCTGCGGGTGAGGTAGATGTCCAAGAGGGGGGGCAGAGGGGCACCAATGATCTTGCTGGCTGCTTTCACTGTGCATCGTAGTGTCTTCCGGCAGGAGGTGGTGCAGCTTCCATACCACACCGTGATGCAGCTGGTGAGGATACTCTCAACGGTGTCCCGGTAGAATGAGCACATGATGGGGGGTGGGACTTGTGCTGTCCTCAGTTTGCGGAGGAAATGGAGGCGAGTTTGAGCCTTCTTGGCCAGTGATGTGGTGTTTTTGGACCAGGTGAGGTCCTCTGAGATGTTCACCCCCAGGAACTTGGTGCAGTTCACCCTCTCCACAGCTGCACCATCGATAACACAGAGTTACAAAAATAATTTCTTTGTAAGATGTCTGTGTTTTTTCAACTGATTTAAGACAATTTTGCACCGCTGAATCCAAAAATGACATCCGTTTCTCTCGATCAGGTGCTAAGTAAAAACCTGTACGTACTTAGTACTTACTTAGTACTGTGCATGTAATTACCTTTGTATAAAGGTAAGTACATGTAAATTGAATGTTATGTCATCATTGTTCAAAATTCAGAGAATTTCAAGACATAAAAAAGAATTTTGTATCATATAAAGCGAAAATACCCGTACATTACCGGAGTGGTGGCTCAGTTGGTAGAGCATCCGCCCCACACCCGGGAGGCAGGGGTTCAAATCCCGGCCGGGTCATGCCGAAGACCATATAAAAGCGGAACTTCCTGCCATCCAGCTTGGTGCTCAGCAATAATGGAATGGAGGAGGGAAATCTGTGGCGGCGCCTTGCATGGCAGTGGCCTTCTGATTCTACATATGGAGTGTGTATGATTAACACTGTAGATAGGAAAAACACAATTTTGTTCTACTGTACATGATTGGTTGTATGGTGGAATGACAATAAAGGGTGATTTGATTTAAATTAACATATTAACAAAAACGTATAAAACAACATGTGGCCATAATTCAAAAAGTTGACCTGATTGAGCAAAACCAATGTGATTTTTGGATTCAGCACATCAAAATTGTCCTAAATCAGCTAAAAAAAACTTAGACAATAAATTTGGTGTTGACCAGTGTAATCAGAGGGGGAAGCTGTGTGTTTCCTCCTGAAGTCGACCACAATCTCCTTGGTTTTTCTCACGTTCGAGAAGAGATTATTGCCTTTACACCACTGGACCAGTTGGCTCACCTCTTTTCTATAGTTGGCCTCCTTGTTGTTGGTGATGAGGCCCACCACCGTTGTGTCATCCGCAAACTTGATGATGTGGTTGGTGTTGTAGGCTGGTACACAGTCATGAGTCAGCAGGGTGAAGTGCAGCGGGCTGAGCATGCACCTTTGTGGGGCCCCTGTGCTCAGTGTAATGGTCTTGGATGTGTTGCTGCCAACCTGCACATTCTGTGGCCTTCCTGTGAGAAAGTCCAGCACCCAATTACAGAGAGAGGTTGTGAGTCCCAAGTGTCTGAGTTTTTGTATTAGACGCTGGGGGATGACTTTGTTGAATGCTGAACTGAAGTCCAAGAACAGCATTCGCACGTAGGAGTTCTTTGAGGGCAGGTGGGTGAGGGCTGGATGGAGACCAGCAGCGACAGCATCCTCTGTGGATCTGTTTGACCTGTATGCAAACTGAGATGGGTCGTGGGAGGGAGGGAGAATGGACTTGATGTTCTGATGTTTATCTTGACACCTTGGTCTATTTGGTGAACAGTTATGCAGTGATACTTCAAAATGGTGGCCTCCACTTGCTCTTCATCTTTACCAATGATGCACCGTGTTCACCTGGAAATGGGTGTTGTTTCCACAGAAGTACGAAAACACTGGAATTATCAATGCCAGTGCTTGACTATGTCATACAATGGGGCGTCCTCCCCATAAGTCTCTTTAATCTCATCGAACATCTCCTGTGGAATGCGGCCTCTCAAGAGCAAGAACCTAGTGACCACTCTGCATTCAACTGGCTCTGTTATCACACCTTACTCCACCTTAGCACCCGTTAAAGAGAAACTCTTAGCACTTCAAAGCTACAAATTACCATGTGACCTATAGAGATCTGGATTATTATACATGTGCAATTTCAGCTTCCTTCAATAACCGGAAGTGGGTCAGGCAAACTCTTTATTGAGCAGCCCTCATATGATAAAAGTACCATAATTTTTGTTTTAGCAGCATTTGCTTTTTTGCATTTGATCATTTACAAGCAATATCCAGATGAACCTCTATTTGTTATTTGTTCTATCTCACACAAGCAGCAGTAAATGCCTACTGGATTACATGCAACCTAAATAACATTCAGTGCCGCTTCCATCGATGTTCTAAAAATAGCGTCTTACATTAAATGAAATCTGACTGCGCTTCAATGTAAATAATGTAGTGAATGGTTAAAGACACAGACATCTAGACTTCCATGTGGTTTGTACATTCACAGCTTCTGGCAGTCATTCATTCATTCATTCATCTTCTTCCACTTAATCCTTTTCAGGCCGCGGGGGTGCTGGAGCCTATCCCAGCATCTTTTGGGCGAGAGGCAGGGTACACCCTGGACAGATCTCCAGTCCATCGCAGGGCCAACACAGAGAGACAGACAACCATTCACTCTCACAGTCATGCTTCTGGCAGTCATTTATTTTAATTTGGTTCACTGCATTGGTGTGACTGTGTTTCCTCTAAACATGAAAAAATAATGAAAAATAAAATTGCTTCCCCCTTTTTAACTCTTTGGGCACACTTAATTGACAAAGATGATTATGCCAGATTTGGTTATGTTAACACTGTACCCTATACAGGTACTGTAGGTACCAAGTGTTTACAGTAATGGTTTCAGTTTTCTTCTCACCGTCACCCATAATCTTATTTAGACATGCTGAGATAAGCAGCTGGTGAAGCAGATTTCCCTGGTGGGCGTCACTAGAAGGAAGAAGACGGTGCAATAAAATAACAAAAAAAAGTAAAATCTTAAATCATAAAAACTAACACAGGGGGAACATGATACCATGTATCATGTATTCATTTTCAATCCCTCCCATTCTTTTATTTCTCAACATTTATGCACCAAAAAAGAAGAAGAAGCAGGTCTAGTTTTATTGTGGCTCCTTGGCAACAATTTCAGCCAAGGCTATTTTTTGTCCAGTCTAGCACTCATTATGTAAAATATGTAAAATATATTTTCAGTTACACAATGTAATTATTTATTACTGTTCCTGTCAATGCTCTTGCCTATGATTTGTAAGTTTCAGTGTTTAATAATTGTTAGAAGAAGCACTAGTCAAATTATCTAAAAAAAAAAAAATAGACACTTCAGCCTGCAGTAAGCTGATTTCAGGCTTGCATTATGTTTGCAGGTGTCCCTAAGCAACTCTACAAGTGGCATCTGTACAGCACATGGTTTTAAAATCTCAAAGTAATAAAAAAGGGATAACAGCATGAAAACTAAATTAATACAGTCTGAGATGGATCTCAGTCTGAGATGGATCTGAAGCCCATTTCTTTCTACACTGCCCACAATGATGCTCATGTAGTTGTTGACCATATTTACATGGACACAAGTAACTGGATTAAAAGCCTGATTGGAATAAAATGCTTCATGTAAACATGCCAATCTGAATATTCTGACCCGATCACGCTCATTCAGATCAAAATTTCATTCCAATTGAGATGGGTGGGTTATGCCGATTGTTAATCTGAATGGTGCGCATGAAAACACGTATTCCGAAGGTTGGGCAGAAAATATGTTTACTGCACATGTCTGTATGTCAGCCACACGTCGACGTGACGTATTTCTGCCTTTACAGCAGCTAATGGAAGACATAGCGAGAGTAAAACAAAACTGATCTGTATTATCCTGCTGTCTCCCTCTGTTGATCATAAGCAGAAGTATGTACTTGTAGCTTCATTACGGAGACCAGCAGAAGCAAAAGTACAGTCTGAATAACACAATATAGGTCCATTTCAAAAAGAGAAAGACACAAAGCGGGGTTTGCTAACACTGGAAGTTGCTTCTTCTGCTACTATTTTCGGAATGTCGACATGCGCATGTCAAAATGATTTATTCCGTTCAAACGTGTGACACATGGAAACGCACGTCGTAATCGGATCAGCTTTTTCAGGATCCATGTAAACAGTGAAGTTCTGATCTTAATTGTAATCAGATTGAAGAAATTTTTCCCATGTAATCGTGGCTACTGTTATGATCTGATGAGCACACTCCTCCTCCCGTCCTGTGGGAGGGTCCCCAGCTCCGCAGATAATCAATTCATCTGTGTGAGTGGATGCACCTGCTGCCTCCTCGCTGCCAGCGCTTAAAACGACCAGTCTGTGAATGCTTCAGCGCTGGTTCGTTGGGTATACTGCCATAAAAGTATTAAGTAAGTAAAGTATTAATTGTTTTGGAACCCAGAGAATAATACGTCTCTTTTTTCCTCTTTCTCAGGTTGCACCTATCTCTGGGGTGTGTCCCCAGGGGTTTGTTGTGTGCTCATCTGCTCCTTCGTCATTCACTCCAGATTGCCCACTCCACCCAGTCAGACATCTCACCAGCCATACTCATCGGCAGCTCCTGTTCCAAGTCATTATTGTCTTCTTGGGTTCCTCGTCAGGCTCTCTGCTCTCACTCGTAAGAGTTTTTTTTCCTATGATTCATTATTACCTGCCTCCCTCCTCATTCTAATCTGCTCTCATCTCCTTCATTACAGGCTCACCTCTGGCGAGTGAGGTGATTTTTCTGCTAATTTTGCAATTGTAGAGGGTACGAAGGAAAGGATGTGGAGGCGAGGCACGAGCGTAGGTCGGCACAGATTCTTTATTTACCCTCTGCCGCTGGGGCCTGATTAGTTGTGATGAGAGTAGAAGTGTAAGAGTAAAGAGAGAGAGATGAGGAAGAGCTGCTCTTTTATACAGCCATACAGACAGAGAGAAAGCATGGCACATTAGCATATCAATTGTCATCTAATACCATTGGTCAATACACATGATTAGCATGACATTGGTTGGCACAAAGGTGTATGCATTCAGTCCCGTCTGACTGTCTCCTGTGGTTCTTTTGGTCATGTGTCAGTTGTCCTCTGCTTCCTCCGAGCAATGTCTCCCTGCTGTGTTTAGTGTCACCACACAATCACTCTTTTTAATAAAATTGTGTTTTAAACTTTGCCTCTCAGCATTGTGTGCATTCTCTGGTGTAGCATCTTGTACGTGGGCTGATTGTCATGAATGGGGAGGATGGTTCTGCCTTGTTCTTTGACTTGTGGCTGCAGTTCTTGTTGTTTGGTATTGTTTCTAGCTGGCAGATCTTTGGAGCCCCTGTCCTGGGCTCTCTGCCAGTCTGCAGCCAGCCTCTCCCTCTCCTGGCATGCACCTGTGCCTGTCGTCGTTATTATTATCATTTATTCCTTCCACTGTTTTTTCACATTCTCATTTACACACATACATGCACTCATGCATGCACACACATATATTTGCCTTGACACACATGCATACATTTGTGCACGCACACACACACACACACACACACACACACACACACACACACACACACACACACACACACACACACACACACACACACACACACAGTCATCCTGGCACACACTCATCCAGTAATCATTCACTCCGTGTTTCAGCTGCTACCACACCTGCCTCCACTCTTCACTCATCAGGATTCAGACTATTTATGGGTGACGGTGTGTAGCAGGCGGTGTGGTGACATTGTCTACATTGACAATCTAGCTCCTCTGTCGGTTCTTGCTGTATATGGACTTTGTACGGTGTTGTTCTCCTGAGCCAATTGCTCCGACCCAACTAGTAAGTCTTCCTTTTCTATTTTTGCCCTCCTGTTCCGCTTCAGTCTCGTCTGTAGTGCGTGGGGCCTGCCTGCAGAATAGTAGCTGATCCTCTCTCTCTTTATTCATGTTTGAACTGTTCATGGACATTTTGTGTATGTACGTCTTTCTGTTAATAAACGCGTTCACTTCACCAGTGATTGGGCTTAATCCTTTCCACCTGCGCCCTGCGGTGCACTTATCTGACAGAATGCCACCACCAGCTAGAGCCCAGCAGTGAAGTGGCGTGACATTTTTTCATTTTTGTGTGTTTTTTCCAACTGACCTGTTCGGACCATGATGTCCTCGATGAGCCGTTTCCACACTGGCAGAAGTGGACGGGCAGCGGGACATCCCAGCGGGGAGGGGCATGAGGCAGCCTGGTTGATCTGGGAGTTGTTGGAGGACGCGTACGACGCTTACAGCCCCGGAGAAAAACTGGACTGCCTGAACACAACGTTGAGGATCCTGGGGGCTTACCGGGGCCTCTGGAATTACCCCCAACATGCCAAACTCCTAGTCGCCATCTGCACGCTCAAACAGGTTTTTCTTGACCTGAAGAGAAGGGCTTTCCACACCAAGCCGAAGCAGAAACGCTCTTCTCAGCCAGTGACCATCTTTCCTTCCACTCCGCCTCCAGCTCAAAGATGGCCGCCAGATCAGCAGCGTCGACGTCATCCAGCCCCGGATTCCTGGAGGAATCAATTAGCCCAGCCAACTGCTTCTACACCGAGCCCGATTACCACCGCAGCGGATCCTCATTCATATGACCAGTCCCAAGCAGTCCTGTCTACAGAATCCTCCTCCATATCCGCTGCGAGGTCTCCTTCCTCGGTAAATCTGCAGGCAGTTGAGGGGCACTTGTTTTTCTCACCGGTGGTTCCCATTCCTGTGGTGAGAGGGCAGCTCCCAAGTGGTCTACAGTGGGGCCAAGCACCTCCTTTCCCGGACGGAAGGATGACAACGCCCAAATGACAGCAGCAGCCAATATCTTAATCTGGAAGAACAGACAAGTTTATTTTCATTCTATTCCTATTAACCCCTTGCACTCCGGTCAATTTTCCTAAAAACGCCAAAAAATAATGTGCCCAAAGTAAATCGAAAGCTGTTATTCAACCCTTTGCAGCATCTTCATGGGGTTGGTCTCATTTAAAAGAAAACACTTTGAATTTTTTGGCAAAAAAAACACAATCTCTCTAAGTGCTCCGGCCACTGAGTTACAGTCATCTAAACATAGTGAACTTGAAGAAAATAAATTTGGCCTGGGTGTTTTTTTGGATACAAATGCTTGCAAATAACACACAGCTTCAGATCCGGGCTGGAAAATGCAACAGAAATGTAGAACTAAGTGTTATCCAGCTGAGGACCAAATTTTGTAACAATACCACAAAAAATGAATATATTACACAGCTTTGTTCTCAGGCTGTTCCCAGGCATTTTGGAACTGTGCCAAATTGTGCCAAATGGCACAGTTTCGAAAAACATCTGTAACTTTTGAATGATTCAACATAGAAGCTTCATCTTGGGCTCAAATGAAAGGTCACATTCAGGGCTGTGTCTGTGTGTGTGTGTGGGGGGGGGTTGTCCCCCCCCCGCTACAGAGGACGGAGTTCGGCCCTCGCTACATGACGGATTACACTCGGATGTGGCATGTTTCCACAGCAACGCTGTCACCGCGGCTCCCCCCACCCCCCCGCTACAGAATCGTAGCGGCGGGGGGGGGGGGCATTCACGGTTCGGAGGCGGCGAAAAACCATGTAACGCGGCGCATGCACTTCGTACTTCGTGCGCCGTACAGTTGTAATTTACCGATCGGTCAAAAGTCATTTTTTGATTACAATTTTCAGGGATAAATAATAATTTAGCTTATAACACCTTACCTCTTCACAGCCACATTGTCCTGGCGAACTTCTCTTCCCCATTGTCAGATGAACGCGACGCTGGTCCGCTCGTGGATCCCGGTCAAAACATAATTCCATTATTGCGGTTTTGGCGAATGATTTACAACCTTTGTCGTCGGCCTCCGTCGGTCTACGATGACGGAAGAGAATTCTAAACGTCTATTCTGTTGGAATGAGTGCAGGTCGCACTTGTGGGTGGCCTCCGTGCTGCTGGGTCTGCAGCAGGTTCTTCCTGCATCCTTTTTTTTCATCTGTGGCAGCAGTAAGTCTCTCTTCACCCAGCCCGAACTTCTATGCTTCAATTGGCTCCTGCATTCACAGTAGGCGGGTCCTCCTTCCTAGGTTTTCATTCATTGGTTCTTCAAGGTTTCAGAAACCCAATTCAAGGCTCTTATTAGTCAAATGAGAGGTCAATCAGATGAACTAATCTGTTCGCGGCTGTGTCTGCAGCTTTTATTTTCAGTGCGCGCTTGGACGCCACACCACCTACATCACCACCATCAGGATCATGCGTCCGAGAGCGCACAAGGGCGCTCTCGTGCGCCCTCGTGCACTAGGACACAGAGACTTGCCCGTCGCGGTAAAACGGAGCGCAAGAGGTTAATGATGAAATGTCTTGCCTGATTCCTGGTAGGGAGGCTCAGGGAAAGCAGTCCCCTGAGCTCTTCCCACCTGCTGCTGTTAAGAATGGTTCACCAGCCCTCTCCATGCTCTCTCCCTTCTACCCTGAATGTACACCGGAGCTGGACTGCCATGACTGGGAAGAGCCAGAGGTCCGGGAGGATTCTTCCCCAGCAGCAACAGTGAGCCAGTCATCAGCTGCCATGCTGGAGGAATCGCCAGCGTGGGTCATGACAGCTGAGATAATGATGACTGCAGAGACCATCATGCCTGCTGCGGAGGTTGCCGCAGCAGAGTCAGTACCCAAGCTGCACCTCCAGGAGGCTGAGACTGTGGAAACATCGTCCGGATCGTCGGAGTTCTGGAAAGCGGTGGAGCTCGAGCTAAAGCAAGTGCTCTCTTTTGTCTTCCTTCTTTCCATAATAGAGCATTTTTGCCTAGCTCTAGGTGAGGAGAGCCAGCTGCAGCCGCACGCTGCATCTGAGCTCGCCTTGCTGGGCTCCGCTGCTGCCGGAAGCCCTGACCCTTCCTCCTCTGTGTCCGAGTCTTCTTCTAGGGTCGCTGGAGAGAGCTCCACGTCATTGGACAAAACTGAGGACCCAGGCTTGTCGCTGGAGGTCATCAGGGCTGCTGTCACTCCCGCTGAGGTGACCATGGGCCCAGCTCCCCTCCTGCCTGAGGCCATCGTTTGGGTTCCCTGGGTGCTATATCCTGGTCGGGGACCATCGTGGGTGCCACGCCCCAATGTCAGTCCCATGTGGGTGCTGTGCTCCAGCCTTGGCCCGCCATGGGCACCGTGCCTCAGCCCGAGGCCCGCCGAGGGTGCAGCAGTGACCCAGCCAGGTCCCACTGTGGGTGCAGCAGAGGCCAAGCCGGGTTCCATCGGGGGTGCAACCATGGCCCGGTCGGGGTTCTCCGTGGATGCAACAATGGCCCAATCGGGGCTCACCGTGGAAGCAATGAGGCCCCAGATTGGGGTCACCGCTGGTGCTATGTTGTCCCAGGCTGGGACCACTGCGGGTGCAGCCACAGCCCAGCCCGGGTCTGCCACGGGTGCAGCTCAGCTCCAGTCCCAAGCCAGGACCACCGAGGGCGCGGCCAGCCAGCTTGGGGACACCGAGGTCTTGTCCTCCCTTTCAGAGGTCCTCGGGGTGTCCCTTCCTCCTCCGCCAAGCTCCGCCCTGTTCCACCTGGTCCTGCCACCAGGAACCCCAGGGGTTCCCCTTCTTCAGTCCGGCCACCCACCTCTCAGCCTTTTGGTGGGTAGGCCACTGCCTCATCTATCCCTCTGGGCCTGGTGGCTCAACTATGCGGGTCGGCCACCTGAAAGACTGGATTCCTGGGTCAGGTGGCCCTTTTTGACACACAGTCATCCTGGCACACACTCATTCAATATTCATTCACTCCATGTTTCAGCTGCTACCACACCTGCCTCCGCTCTTCACTCATCAGGATTCAGAGTACTTATGGGTGACGGTGTGTAGCAGGAGGTGTGGTGGCATTGTCTACACTGACGATCTAGCTCCTCTGTCAGTTCTTCCTGTATATGGACTTTGTACGGTGTTGTTCTCCTGAGCCAGTTGCTCCGACCCAACTAGTAAGTCTTCCTTTTCTACTTTCACCCCCCTGTTCCGCTTCAGTCCCATCTGGAGCACGTAGGGCCTGCCTGCAGAGTAGTAGCTGATCCTCTCCCTCATTATTCATGTTTGAACTGTTCATGGACATTTTGTGTATGTACGTCTTTCTGTTAATAAATGCGTTCACTTCACCAGAAATTGGGCTTAATCCTTTTCACCTGCACGCTGCAGCACACGTATCTAACACTGATGGCTGATATTACTGGTAATCATGACAGTCATGAGTATTTATATTTATATAAGGGTTCCCTCATATTACCTGAACTATGGCAAGAATTTTGGACACCTAAAATTGGAAAAATTGAACTTTTCTTTGTGGGGGGGGGGTATGGAAAAAATTCAAACAGATTTCATATGGCATTAAGTAGCTTGCTTATGCACAGTCAGAGCAATCACAACAGTCACATGAACTTGCCTAGTGTGAAAGCCCCAAGTACGTGTGCGCAAAATATTCAGTGTCACTACAGTACAGCTTTAAATGTTACATTTTAAGCCCATAATACATTTAATTAAATACATTGTGTCAGTCTTAAACCTCATGTCTACAAGATGTTTTAAATTTATCAAACATTTCAAAGAGGTCCAGGATACTATGGGACCTCCCATGATGAACTGAGTTGCTAGTCATTAAAGTTGACCTGTTCTCACGATTAATTTGTGTGTCCTTTTTGGTTAGCACAGTCACCATTGTTAAATGGTTCTTGATTCACCCTTACATGGTCAACTCCTTTTGTGAGTTGAGTTTGCATTCTTTGCCATTTTCATTTCTTTTGAGCACTCTGGTTTCCTCCCACAGTCTGAAGACACGTTAAAGCTATGGTCACAGAGATTCTTATGAACAATGGGAATGTAAGAATCTCCCACTTCATATGAATTCTGGAGTTCGCAGACATTCATGGAGGGGGGGCATATTCTTACAGCTGCTGCTCAATTCGCAAGAGCAACGTGAGACATTCTTGAGAAATGAGGTGCTTTTCTGTTGTACGGTGGCCCTAGAGTTCTTATGTTCTTTGTAAGGGTGTATTGGGATCTTCCTATTGCATACTTACTGCCATCTTACAAAAAATTTTGTGCAAGTCACAGCACTCTCAAGTCGTTAGTAGGAAAATCTTACAGCTTTCGGCACATTTTGTAGGTACAAATGACATACTTCCACCTTATGAGCACCTCACTACTGCGTTACGCATGCTGTATGAATCTCTGTGTTCCAAGGGGACCTCAAGAAGAACTTAAGGTGTTCTTGAGGCATACTTACAGCCAACATCTTGTGTAGTTCTTACGTTGTTCCTATGGCATTCGTACAGCCACCCTACAATGAGGGGCTTTCATGGGCATGTTCGTAGAAATCTTGGACAACACCATTGACCTGGTCACAAACTTACGAACGGTCTGCGAACACTGGATTCTCCTACTGCCACCTTAAGAAGGTCTCACAAAATGGTCCAAAAATCACTTGTACAGTGTTCACAGTTGTTCGTAGCTTACCTTAACTTAATTGACGATTCTTACCTAAAATCTTTTTACAGGTGAATGACTGTAAAGGTCAATCAAAAGTAGCAAAAAAACAGCTAAGCTAGTACTAATGGATAATCCTGTGTGTTATATTTGACCTGTTAATGGTCATCTCACCACAACTGGCATTTGTACAAAAAGCATGGCTTACCTTTTTTCCACTGACGGCTAGTATAGGCTCGAATCCCTGATCGGAGTCCTTATAATGAAGCTAAACCCCCTAAGCCCCACAGATCCTCTGGAGAGTCAAAGAAAATACAAATTCAAACAATGTCATTTGTTGCCATCTGGTGGGTTAACAGTACAGCAAATTCAAACATGAATTTGACATAATTCTACATCGTGTGAACTTTCCAAAGATGTATGGCATGTGCAGTTGACGTTTTGTTTGCATTTCAGTTTTTAGTAAAATATTTTATTCATTAAATTTATTTTATATAGTAAAAATATATAGAGCCTGCCTGGTTCTTATCATTAAAAACTGCAGAATCTGTGCAGAAAGTGTAAATTCAAAATAATTTCATCCAGTTGCAGTCAAGAAGTTGCTTAAAAAATTCAGTGGCATCTCTGCAGATAGATTTATTGTTGTAATGGTGTTTTTAACATTGAAATTTAAAAAAAAAAAAAAGAATTAGGTGAAGAAACAAAACTAATTTCTGCTTTGGTTTATCACAATTTCTTCAGTCATAGTAGAATATACAATGCTAATTATGCTGGGAGTAATTTTGGTGAAGTCTTGCCTGACCAAGATTATACATGTAGCGTTCATAAACACAGAGATATGTACATACCTTTATCAAAATCTTCTAAATTAGCAGTGGCAGAAAACAATATTCACGTAACCTTTGTTTATAATCATCAGCACCTTATTTCTTTCATCTGAAACAGTTTGTTGACAATCTTGCAAGGGTCAAATATCTGATTAGTCATGGAAGACAATGATTTTATAATAATTTTGAGGGCTGCTCATTAAAGATTTCCTCTGACCCACTTCCAGTTATTGTGGGAGACTGAGACTGCAAATGAACAATAATCCATATGTCTATAGGTCATGTGGTAATTTGCAGCTCTGAACTCCTAGGAGTTTCTCTTTTAAAGGTGCTAAGGTGGAGTAAGGTGCGATAATGGAGCCAGTTGAATGCAGAGCAGTCATCAAGTTCTTGCACTTGAGAGGCCGCACACCACGGAGACGTTCGATGAGATGAAAGAGACTTATTAAGAGGAGACCCCATCATATGACGCAGTCAAGCACTGCTATCGACAGCTCAAGTGTGGTCAGACATCGGTGGCAATGGACCCATTCCTGGGCAACCACAGTGTGCCACTGCTGAAGACAATATCTGGCAAGGGGAGGCCACTATTTTGGAGGATCGTCACATAACCATTCACCAACTAGACCAAAATGTCAAGATCATTGTGGGGTCTGTGGAAAAAATCATTAATGATCATTTGCACATGCGAAAGTTTTCTGCACAACAGATTCCCAGTTGCTCACATCTTTCCAGAGGCAGGAATGAGTCATGTGCACCCAGGCACATTTGGCCACGTACCAAGAAAACCAGGAGGACTTCTTTGACAGACTAATCACACAGGACAAAACATGGGTTCATCACTATGTTCCAGAGACTAAAGCTGAGTTGAAGCAATGGAAGCATTATGACTCACCACCACAGAAAAAGGCATGTGTCCAACCCTCGGTGGGCAAGGTAATGTTCACAGTGTTTTGGGACCACCATGGAGTATTGATGATGGATTTTCTGGCAAAGAGTACCACAATTATCGGGACTTACTACGCTTCACTGCTGCAGAAATTGCAAAAAGCCATCAAAACTGAGAGGTGTTGCATGCTGACCAAAGGTGTTCCCCTTCTGGAAGACAATGCCCCATTTCACAAGTCACATGTAGCCCAGATGGAAGCATAGTCCTGCAGCTGTGAAATCCTTCCCCATCCCTCTTACTCTCCAGATCTTGTCCGAACTTCCACTCCTTTCCAACCATGAAGTCGTTTTCGAAAGGCAAGCACTTCAAGACAATGAAACTGTCAACGATGGCCCTCAAGAGCCATCAATGAGACGCCGAAAGCCAGCCGATGAGTTTGCATAATTTATTTACGAAAGACAAATGATGAAATAAAGAGCCACGAGGGGCAAAAACACAACTGAGGCTATGACTAAGACACAGGATGTAGAGTCTTAGGGAAAACACTTACTGTGACGAATGATTGATGAAGGAATGTTTGGCAAGGTCACAGCAAGGAGTAAGCCTCAGCTGCTTCCTTAAATACCCATGACATACCAATCAAAGGAGAATGTAATATGGAGGAATGCTGAACAGCTGTCACAACGTGACTCGGCTTTGACAGCCGGAAGCCCCGCCGTGACGCTGTAAGAATAAAAGCCCTGACGGCCATATGGTATGTCTGAGAAGAGAACGGGGAACCACTGGACAACCCGAGTGCGGACAGAGTCAGCGCATGGACCATGACAGTTGCCCCCATTCACGAGGTGAATTCACGAGGTGAAGGAACAGCGATAAATACACTTCAATGTTGTATAAATAACACAAGCGAGGAGGAGAGGAAAAAAAACACACACAACAGGGCGGTGATATACATAAGTCACTATAGTCCCAATAACAAAACACAAGAGCATCCCTAAAATTCCCAAGGAGCAGGCAGAGAAAAAAAAAACAGGGATGACGGCAGACAGAGCACAATAGCCCAAAAACCAATAGTTCAGGGGGTCTTCCTGCATCCAGCGTCCAGAACGCTGGCAGGGGAAAAAGGATCAGTTCGGGCGGCCTACCCCCGACCTGGGCCCAGAGAAACAGTACCTCTGGCTGCCGGACCAGGTCGCCGAACAGAAAGTCCAATTTGTCGGGTGGCCGACCCAGAATGCCAAACAGGCGAAGCAGTCTCCCAGACGGCCGACCCGCATCATTCGGCCACCAGGACCGCAGGGGAGAACTCAGAGATGGCCTCCCTATAGAAAGGGATAACGAGGGAGGGCCGAACCGATAACGGAGAACCCCAGCGGCCCCTGATGGAAGGGAAAAAGGAACGGGGAAAGGATGAGGGGCCAGTCCGGCGCCGGTCAGCAAAGGCTCTGCAGCACCTCCTCCGAACTCCACTAGAACTGGCGCTGCCCTCCTGTCGGATCCCAAGCGAGACCGCGCTGCACCCTCGTTGGACCCCAACTGGTTCACGGCTGCACCCACAACGGACCCCGACTTGGTCAGAGCAGCACCAGGGATGACCTCCAACCCCGAGCCCGGAACCTCCAGAACAGCGACCCGAACCGACTCATCACCCTGGGAGAAGGCTCAGGAGAGGAAAGAGAACCGGGATCAGGATCATCAGTAGCGACAGAGCCCAGAGAGGCAAGTTTGGATGCAGCAGACGGCTGCACCCAGCTCGTCTCCCTGAGAGACAGGCAAAAATGCTCCAGAGTAGATAGGAGAAAGACAAAATAGAGCACTTGCCTGATCTCGAGTTCTGCCGCCGTCCAGGACTTCGGCGATCCAGGTTCAGGAAGTAGAAGGACCTCCTCTGGTTCCCACTCAGCTACGGCGGGCACCGCAGCCAGCATGATGGTCTCCACAGTCTGAGGACCCCCCGACGCCGATGTCCACACCGAGAACCCGCACGGCGTGGTGGCAAGAGATCCTTGGCCTGCTGGGACGAACCGCTCCTCCGTGGAGACCCGGGGATGCTTAGTCGTCGGCGCCGGCTCCAAGTAGCAATCCGCCCTTCTCCTCTGCCCGTGACGTGGCTGCAGGGCTGGACCCGAACCCTCCAGGGCCGCAGGCTCCTTCCTCGTCCGGCGGTGTAGACCTGACCGTGGGGAACGCTCAGGGAAAGGAGACACAGAGGCAGCAGGTTCATAGTTAGAGGCTACAGCAGGTGGAGGAAGCTCGGGAGACTGCGAACCCCGAGCTCCACCCCCAGGAGTCGGACAAGGCAAGTCACAATGGTGAGGATAAGAATGAAATTGCACTTGCCTTTCCTCCAGAGGGCCAATGGTGCCTGCTGTAGCGGGCTTTGTTCTTCCCTTTCCCCTCAGGATGGTGACAGAGGACCCCCTGGGAAGACGAGGAGGAGCTGCCTGCACAGGATCGACCATGGGCACAGCCGGAGCAGGGCTCGCGGAGCTCACCGCAGCTGGGGAGAGCGTTGAGGAGGAGAGAGGAGCAGCCGAGGCAGTCCAGAGATGAGAAGCTGACGGGACAGCAGAGACAGAAGCCCCAGAGGAGATAGCTGCTGTCATTCCCTTCCTTCGTGACGCAGGAACATGAGCTGGCTGGGAGATAGAGTCCTTCTGGCGAACCGGCACTGGATCCGGACGGGGTTCTCACTGAGGCTTAATCCGGGCATTGCGACGGCGTCTACCGGCAGAGGGCGAGGCGAAGGTTAGGTCAGGGAACCGCCACTGCTGCATGGAGACAGAAGCCAGTAATTCGGCATATTCAGGATAATTATGGAGCTTCGGGGTGAGCTCCACCAGCCTAACTGCCACCGTCACATGCTTTATGATCTCCGATGGATGGGAAGCAGAGCGAGCTGCAGCCACACGGTCCTGGAGGATCACAGCAGACCACTGCATATCCTCTGAGGGAATCCCGGCTGACGTCATCCTCCGCTGGGAACAATCCTTGGGTGACGTGGACTCCTGGGCTGGATGGGCGACAGGAACTGGATCCCGAGGCGAGGGACAGGTATGCCTCACCCTTGGCTTCCTGCCGGAGTTCCCCTCCGGTCCACGGGTCCTTTCCCGGAGAGCCAAAATCTCCGCCATCCTCTTCCTTACCTCGGCGTGGTTGGCGTAGAGAGGACTGCGGGAAATAGCCGCCTCTGCGAGGTCCAAGTACCAGCATGTGTCATCGGGAGTGATGCCACAGCAAGCGTTGGACAGCAGGCCATCTAGATCTATCAGGAATACGATCAGTCTGTAACCCAAGTCTAAAGAGTAGCCCTCTCCCGGCAACGCCATCTCCAACACGCTGGTACATGGAAAACAGGGGAAAACAACAAGCCCAGCACAAACTCACGGTTACCGGCGTCTCCTTCTGGCTGCGACCTACTGTCAACGATGGCCCTCACGAGCCATCAATGAGACGCCGAAAGCCAGCCGATGAGTTTGCATAATTAATTAACGAAAGACAAATGACAAAATAAAGAGCCACGAGGGGCAAAAACACAACTGAGGCTATGGCTAAGACACAGGATGCAGAGTCTTAGGGAAAACACTTATGAATACTTATGAATGATTGACGAAGGAATGTTTGACGAGGTTGCAGCGAGGAGTAAGCCTCAGCTGCTTCCTTAAAAGCCCATGACATACCAATCAATGGAGAATGTAATCTGGAGAAATGCTGAACAGCTGTCACAGCGTGACTCAGCTTCGACAGCCGGAAGCCCCGCCGTGACGCTGTCAGAATAAAAGCCCTGACAGCCATATGGTACGCCTGAGAAGAGAACGGGGAACCACTGGACAACCCGAGCGCGGACAGAGTCAGCGCACAGACCATGACGATGATTTCTGAAGTCAAGTCGTGGCTTCTGACACAACCTGCAGATTTCTACAGGTGACGTCTCTACAGCTGCATTACGCAATGGGAGAAGTATGTGACTCTTGGTGGTACCTATGCAGAGACAGACTAATGACTCTCTGTCTCTATCTCTCAGTCCATGGGAAATGAGTCAGAGGAAATCTTTAATGAACAGCCATCGCACTTAAAAAAAAAAAAAAACTAAAAAGTTGTTCACCTGTGTTTTCAGGGAAAAAAAAGCTTTTGAGACAGACTCTTAGAAAAATTTTACAAAAACTGAGCATTTTTTTCTTTCAAAATAAGAGGAACAACTAATATCTGTTCTATGAGTCATCCTTATTTGATAGTTGCCTATCAAAGGGTGCAACCTTTGGAAAACAAAAACAAGAAATTTAAAGAAAAAAGATCTTTTGATGTATGTGCTTATATTGGGTATTAGTGTTAAGAGAAGTTTCACCTCGCAAAACCACTGCAGAAGATAAAGTGATATAGAAAGAGAGTCATTCACCACTAACTGTAGAAACAAATTTCAAAAACACAGTGGAATCATGCAATTTACCTTTGTTTCATGTCTTAATGGGAGGAACCTATTCACTTCATCATTTCACACAGATGGTGGAACAGAAGCTTCACTTGACATTAACTCACATGCTTTTACATCATGACTGATTTTCCAAGCCTGTTTCCATTGCACCTCATTGTGTTTAGACAGAGGTTGCACAAATGGATGGACAGGTTATTGACAAATTGCAGGAAAATACACAAAACATGAGCCAGTCAGTAATCTGAATATATTTTTTGAGCATATAGAAAAGAATTCCAAATTCAGAAAAAAAAATATCAAAATGTAGAAGTAGTATGATCTTCATCTGTCCTAAAGTATTGCAGCAAACAAAAGCTTGCAGCCATCTCCATCTGTCTCTTGGCAGCAGGATGATGGTGCTGTGCAGATGAGCAGGCTGGAACAGTTCTGGGTAGTTTTAAGTTCAATATACAAAATGAGAGTTTAGAATCAAGTTGGTGCAGTAGTCGGGTGACAAAAGATGAGAACAATCAGGGACTGAAGCAGTAATCAGTCAGAGAGAAGACTCATGGCTGTATGAGTGGCAGCCTAGCTGAGAAATATAACAAGATGGCAGGTATTTACACGGTACTCGTGGGCTGATTGAAGAAACTGAACCGGCTGGGGATGGTGAGGCAGTGAGACAGCTTAGGGGAGAATAACAATCAAAGGAATGGAGTGAGACTGTGGACAGAGGAGAGACGATCTGTTTCAACATGGTTTCTATGTAGCCATCTTCAATTCTGTGCTAATTTGCTCCACTTTATTTTGTTGTGTATTAAGTGTTTGCAAAAATTATACTGTATTCATAGCGTGTTTTTGTAAAAGGGGCTTTAGTGTATGGGAATTTATGTGTGATCAGAAGGGAAATGATCAAGAAACTCGTCAACAAACTTCCCTGTTGTCCGTATTATTACTTTCAAAACCCTGTTGAAGTAAATAGACAGAAAAGTTCTTAGTCATAGAAGTCCTCCAGGTTTTATATCACCAGGTTTGAAATCCAGCTTAGAGAACTTGGCCTCAGGTGTAACTTACAGTAAAATCTCTTCTTTGATGCTATTTTGAACCAATAAGCTTTTACATCCCAGAACCACACTCAATGACTGCAAACCCCTCTGACCATTTCCACTCATGAATATTATCCCGATCAAAGGCATCCAAGGTTGGCTGACCTCTGTAAGAAAATAATAAATTGTGGGCAAAATGCTTCTCTGGCTTATGTCCATAAAATATTGATTTATGGCATGTGTTGAATATTCTTCATTTGTGGTCATTTAATTTTGTCACACTCACAGTCAGTTTTTCCTGATCACCATTAAAAGCACAACAGCATCTAAGCTCAGTTACTGGCACTTTCACAAGATTTGTTGTTCAGTCCCTTTTGAGTGGAGGATACTTTTTATTTTTTTTCAGTAAATGTTCCTCACTAGTTCAGTCAAAAATAAGGACTGTTCTTGAATTCACCTCCAATTGGTGGCTTTCTGTCAAAGCAACTCTTGGTCTGGTCTGTGGTTGGTAGCAGGCTGTGTATAATTTGCAACTTAACAAAATATTTTTAAAAAGAAATTCTTAATAAGGAAAGGTGTAGCTGAAAAGTGCTACATGTCATGTTCTGGTGAGCGCACTCTCCCCTTCCCTTCCTGTTCAACTTTCCCCGACTCTACAGGCAGTCACCTCACCTGCGTGATGAGATGTACCTGCTGCCTCTGCCTCGCCAGCGCTTAAAAGGACCTTCATGTCTTTGTTTCAGCGCTGGCTCATTAGGTATACTACCTACTACAGCAAGTAAGTTATATTCTCCCTCTTTAAGGGAAATTACTAATTCCTCTCGTCTTCTCCTCTACAGGTTGCTCCCATCTTCGTGGTGTGTCTCCGGGGTTGTTGTGCGCTCACGTGCCTCATCATCATCACCACTTCAGCAGCCATATCCACCCGGTCAGACACCTCGAACAGCTCTACTCCTGCCTAACAGCTTCAAATCCTGGTTCGGCGTTGGTGCTGGGTTCCGCTGCCGGGTTCTCTGTTTCTCCCACGTGAGTGCAGTCCTATTTTCCCTTTTCAGTCTCCCTCCTTATCTAACCCGCTCTCATCTCTCCTTCCAGGCTGGGTCTTCCTCTGGTGAGTGACGTCTTTCATTAACAAAGCTTTCCCTTTTGAATGAATAAAAATCCAAATCAATTTACTTCTCTGTGTCATCGTGTGTTTTCTCTGGTGTCACTCCCTGCACATTTGGCCCATTTGTCTCTTCCAGGTTCCACCCCTCCACCTGTAGCCCCAGTTTCTTCCACCGTGCGCCAAACTACTCACCTGCCCCGTATGCGGGGGGGGGGGGGGGATGTAAGGGCTTTTTGTGTCATGTTCGGCTTTATTTGGGCCAGGTCGGTGGGGAGTACCCGGACGATACAGCTAAAATTCATTTTATGACCCTCCTGCTGCAAGATAGAGCCCTCAGCTGGGCCCAATCCATTCTCAACAGTCCGGAAGGCCCTAATTATTCATTTGAGAGATTTGTTAGTAAATAAGCCATCCATCCATCCATCCATCCATCCATCCATCCATCTTCTACCGCTTTTCTGGAGGTCCGGATCGCGGAGGCAGCAGTTCAAGCAGAGAAGTCCAGACTTCCCTCTCTCCAGCCACCTGGAGCCAGGCCTGGGGGAGGGGCTCGAAGGCTAGCGTCTGGTGGTCGGGTTTCCACCCATGGGACCCGGCCGGGCTCAGCCCGAAGGAGTTACGTGGGTCCGCCCTCCAGTGGGCTCACCACCTGCAGGAGGGATCATGGGGGTCCGGTGCTATGTGGATTAGGTGGTAAATAAGCGACTTTCACATTACGAGTGCGCATGTGCGGACTATGTGAGTTCAAAGTTCACGACTACCAAACATTTCGCTAGCCGCCTTGCTTTTGTATACAAACAGTACTGTCACACCTGAACAATTGCCGCTTAAAGTCTGCTTTAAGCTTTAAATTGCTGTTATGCCAGGTGCACATTGTGCCGTAGTGAAGTCTGGAACGGCATGTATCATCTAGAGCGGTGGAAAAAGCAAACTTGCAGCAAACATGGGTGTAACTTCGGGACCAGCGTGTGTACATATCCACCTCCATTCACGTTATATACATTTCTCACGGAGCTGAAGAATCTGGACGGACGGAATTGTTGGATTAAAGCAGTAAGTCTATATTATAACATAATTAAATAGTGTTGTGTATTGTTCAAGTTCTAGCCTAACTGACACGAGTCTAAACCCTGAAGTAGTAGGTATGGACAGGCAGGCCTGGATCTAGGATATAGTTCTTTGTATTGGTAATGAAGCTTGATCTACACACACATGTAATTAAGACCATTGATAAGTAGGCTGGTATAAAACAAAACTGCAAATCATTGAAAACGTGTGGTACTTAAACTATAGTAGTATCGACCTATAGATCTAAGTAAGCAGGCTATGCCTTGTAGTGAAATTTACTCAAAATGACAAAACCAAAGTTGAGCTGTCAAACCACTCGCTTACCTTCTTTGTAGTCGTTTCGGAGTCTCGCAAGTAAGGAAGGGTGCTTGGTCCTTTGACAACAAAAAAATCTGCTATGTCAGCATACATGGGGAGGGGGGGCATTTTGGCCAATTTCTGCAATGTGGCCATGAATGCAAGCACAACTAGTTCATCCTTGCGTTTGCTGGTACAACCGGGAAGACCCCTATGCATACAATATGCTCGTAGATCAGGAACTTTCCATAAATTAAATGTATCGATGGAGCATGTTTAGTAGCCACGTTCCCATGATGCTTTGCGCGAGCCGGGATGCGAAAGTCACATTTTCACTCGCGCATTCGACCGGACAGAGAGTGAAGGGAACATCATGAGCTGATTGATGTCACTCCGTCAGGGGAGTTGGTCTGCCGCCGAGTACTCTGTGGAGTTCTGGGTCGTCACTGCGGACTCTGGATGGAACGACGTTTCGCTACACAGCGTCTTCCTCCAGGGTTTAAACGAAAACCTCCACAATGACCTAACAGTTCATGCAGTTCCCTGCTCCCTGGATGGCCTCATTGATCAGGCTGTCAGTTTGGACAGCTGATACCGCAAGCACGTGAGGGAGCGCAAGGCCTCCTCCAACCTGCCCAGTGCGGGCACGCCCTTTTCGGCTGCTGGCACAGGTGGAGCCGGCTCCTCCTCTGAGCCTATGGAGCTTGGCCGAGTTCGTCTGACTCCGGAAGAGCACCAGTGGCGGCGGAGGAGAGCTGGCGCATGCATATACTGTGGCTCCCTATAGCACACACTGCAGAAGTGCCATCTGAAGCCAAAAGATGCGGCCCGTCAGTAGCCGTGGGGGAGTCTGACGGGCGGGAAATCTATTAATCTCCCTGGTAACTTCTCCATTTCGGCCCTCATTCAGTTGCCAGAGGTTGAGAAGAGAGCCATGGCTATGGTCAATTCGGGGGCGGAGCAGAACTTTATTTCTGCGTGCCTTGTGCGGGATGTAGGCATCCCCGCGACCAAATTGCCCATGCCCCTCAATGTTACTACTTTGTCGGGTGGAAATGTAGCCACCATTACCAAAAGCGCGGGGCCGGTGTCCGTCCTTCTTTCCTGTAACCACCGGGAGAATATTTTGTTCTTTATTCTCCCCAAATCATTTCACCCAGTGGTTCTTGGGTACCAGTAGCTTCAGAAATAAAACCCTATTATTAACTGAGCACTTAACTCCATCTCTTCCTGGAGCCCGTATTGTTTGGCATCCTGTCTTAGCTCGGCCGAGTGTCCACCATCGCTGCCCATCTCTTCCCCTCTGGCAGAGCTGCCAGACCTCAGCCTAGTACCCGAGGTCTATCATAACCTCGGAGAAGTCTTCAGCAAGTCAAGAGTGCTTTCGTTACCTCCCCATTGCTCTTACGACTGTGCTATAGTCCTTCTCCCAGGTATGCAGCTGCTGTCCAGTCGGCTGTACAGTATTTCTGGGCCGGAGAGGGAGGCGATGGAGAGCTATATTAAAGATTCTTTCAATGCCAGCCTCATTCGGCCTTCATCGGCTCCTCTTGGGGCAGGATTCTTTTTGGTCGGGAAGAAGGACAGTTCTTTGCACCCATGCATTGATTATCGGGAACTTAATGCCATAACAGTTAAGGATAAGTATCCTCTGTCCCTGATAAACTCTGCGTTTGAGCTCCTTCACCGCATGCAAGTATTCTCCAAATTGGATTTGCGTAACACCTACCATCTGGTTCGCATTCATGAGGGGGGCGAATGGAAGACAGCCTTTAAAACACACGGGGCAATTTGAATATCTGGTAATGCCGTTTGGGCTCACCAATGCCCCCGCCGTCTTCCATTGTATGATTAATGACGTCCTCCGCAATATGGTTAATCAGTTTGTTTTTGTCCATCTTGATGGCCAGAGGAACACGCAGTCCACGTCAAGGCCGTTCTACAATGGCTCCTGGAGAACCAATTCTACGTTAAGAGAAGTGTGAGTTTTCCACCGGCTCTACTTCGTTCCTCAGCTTTATCATAGCTGAGGGGGAACTGAAGGTTGACTCAACCAAGGTGAAGGCTGTGCTAAATTGGCCTACACCCCACTCCCGCAAGGAGCTCCAGCGCTTCTTGGGGTTTGCGATTTTTTATTGTCGTTTCATCAGAAACTATAGTGGGGTAGCACAGCCTCTTACCCAGCTGCCCTTTAGTTGGTCCGAGGCAGCTGAACAGGCCTTTTCCAAATTGAAGTGTCTGTCCTCCAACGCCCCATCTTTGCCCAGGTCAACCCCCAGCTCCAGTTTATTTTAAAGGTGGATGCTTTTGAGTCGGGGGTGGGCGCTGTCCTATCACAGCACTCAGCTTCAGGTCAGAAGCTCCATCCATGCGCATATTTTTCTTGCCGGCTCATGCCTGCCGAGAGGGATTATGACGTAGGGGACCGAGAGCTCTTGGCCGTTAAGTTGGCCCTTGAGGAGTGGAGGCACTGGCTGGAGGGAGCGGCTCAGCCCATTGTTGTGTAGACCAACCACCAAAAATTTAGAATATTGGCCCGCAGACTGAATGCCAGGCAGGCCCGCTGGGCCTTATTTTTTGCTAGATTTAATCTTACCATCACTTATAGGCCTGGCTCCCGTAATGTTAAACCGGACAGTCTCTCCCGCCAGTTCTGCCCCGACCCTCCTACCCTTCATTCCCTTCCCCAACCCATTGTCCCACCCTCTTGCTTCCTTGGAGCTCTCACGTGGGACATTGAGCAGAGGGTCTGGCGGGCTCAATCCACGGAACCCAGGCCAGAAGGGTGTCCTGACTGTCTGTTTGTCCCGGCCGCTCTCCGCAGTAATGTCATCAGGTGGGACCACACCAGCTTTTTCGCCTGCCATCCTGGTATCACTTGCACCATCAACCTAATCCGTCGAGTTTTCTGGTGGCCCACCCTGTGGACCGACGTCCGGGATTACGTCAACGCCTGTCAAGTCTACAACTGCAATAATTCTGACTTCTCACCCCCTTCTGGTCTCCTCCACCCACTTCCCATCCACAGCTGACCCTGGTCCCACATTACCCTGGAATTTATCATTGGACTTCCCCCTTCTCAAGGCAACACCGTTATCCTCACCTGTGTGGATTGCTTCTCTAAGGCAATCCACCTGGTGCCCCTTCCCAAATTAACCTCTGCTTCGGAAACGGCGAACCTCCTCACTAACCATGTCATCCACCTACACGGCATTCCTGTGAACATTGTGTCTGACCGGGGCTCTCAATTCACCTCCCAAGGCTGGAAATCCTTTTGCTGCTCCCTACGTACCACCATCAGCTTTACCTCTGGATACCATCTTCAGAGCAACAGGCAGGCTGAACGTGCCAACCAATCCCTGGAGGCCGCCCTTAGGTGCGTGGCAGCCTGCAACCCCAGCACTTGGAGCACCCATCTGACCTGGGTGGAATATTCTCATAACTCTGCTATCTCAATGGCCACTGGATTGACCCCACTTGAGACATCCATGGGGTACACTCCCCCCGTTACCGATGGCGGAGAGGGACGTGGCTGTACCATTGGTGGGGGCCCACGCACATCGCTGTCGCTGGCTCTGGAAGGCCACTCATGCTGCCCTCATCCATTTGGCTGAACACAACTGCCACTACGTGGACCACAGGCGTACTCCTGCTCCCAAGTATTCCATTGGGCAGCAAGTGTGGTTGTCAGCAGACCAGGTGCCCTTGAAGACGGAGTCAAGGAAACTCTCTCCCCATTTCCTGGGCCCATTCCCCATCTCCAGGGTTATTAATGACATCATAGTACGGCTGAAGTGCCCACCGGTGATGCGGATTCACCCCACCTTCCACGTTTATAAGATCAATCCCCTCTCTGCCAGCCCTCTCTGCCCCCCTCCAAAGCCGCCTCCTTCCCCTCGGATCCTCAACAGTCAAGCCACCTATACGGTCCAGAGAATTCTGGACCTTCGCCATCGGGGCCAGAGGCTTCAATATCTTGTCCACTGGAAGGGCTACGGACCAGAAGAAAGATCGTGGATCCACGGTTCCTACTTCCATGACAAGGGGATGGTCCGGGCCTTTCATAACGCACATCCTAAGAAGCCCGGTGGACTGCCAGGATGCGCTCCTTGAGGAGGAGGCACTGTCATGTTCTGGTGAGCGCGGTCTCCCCATCCCTTCCTGTTCAACTTTCCCCGACTCTGCAGGCAATCACCTCACCTGTGTGATGAGACGCACCTGCTGCATCTGCCTCCCAACGCTTAAAAGGACCTTCATGTCAGTGCTTCAGCGCTGGCTCATTGGGTATACTACCTACTACAGCAAGTTATATTCTCCCTCTCTAAGGGAAATTACTAATTCCTCTCGTCTTCTCCTTTACAGGTTGCTCCCATCTTCGTGGTGTGTCTCCGGGGTTGTTGTGTGCTCATGTACCTCATCATCATCACCACTTCAGCAGCCATATCCACCCGGTCAAACAGCTCTACTCCTGCCTTCCAGCTTCAACTCCTGGTTCGCTGTTGGTGCTGGGTTCCGCTGCGGGGTTCTCTGTTTCTCCCACGTGAGTGCAGTCCTATTTTCCCTTTTCAGTCTCCCTCTTTATTGAACCTGCTCTCATCTCTCCTTACAGGCTGGGTCTTCCTCTGGTGAGTAATGTATTTCATTAATGAAACTTTCCCTTTTGAATTAATAAAAATCCAAATCAATTTACTTCTCTGTGTCATCATGTGTTTTCTCTGGTGTCACTCCCTGCATGTGAGCTGTCAATTATTACCAATCATGACACTTCATATCACCTGACAATGAATGGAAGTTAAAATACTATCCATCATCATCACTGCAAAGGTGTATGGTGGTTGTTTTTGCAACGGTACAACAGAGAAAAGCGCTGAAAAGCTATTAGTGCCTTTATCATTTAGATTCTGATTTCTGCCTTTGGTGTTATTTTGTGGGTATATTTTCTCAGTTCATTCCTTTGCTCTTTCCATTCTTTGAAGGGGTCCATTTCATTCGTATGTTCAGGCTAACATGCCCTTCTGAGAAGTGTTGTAAACAGTATGTGAAAAAAGACTTCCACTAATGAATGAAAGCTCCAAGATGCGAGAAAAAATTGCTATGAGAGAAAGTGAGTGAATGGGACCAGAAGTGCAGTGGACTATGAAGTGAAAATTGTTTCTTGTAATTTCTCAAAGAAAAAACACTTGAGCTCATTCCTTTGCTGTTTATAACCAGCGTTCTTCTAAAGTACAACATTATTAGCTGCCGTATGGACAGAGGAAGGGTGAATAATGTGCCAGCTCCCATTTTGTTGATCTTTACCGCTTTTACATTGTGTGATTATTCCTCCAGTGATCTCTAATGGACTCTGCATTTTTATGTCCTACACCAGGGGTGTCCAATCATGTGCCATGGAAGGCCAAGACCCTGCAGGTTTTCTCTTCTACCCAGTCTCTTCAGCAGGTGTTTTCACTTATCAGCAATCAGCGGAAAGAAATTCAGTGAAATTTGCTGCTGAAGACACTGGTTGGAGGTAAAGCCTGCAGGGTCTTGGCCTTCCGTGGCACATGATTGGACATCCCTCTCCTACATCATTTCCATTTATGTAACCAAACTTCTCTATCCACATTATAATTCTGGTTACTCCTTTTATAGTTGACACCATTTCAAGACTTTTTTAAAACTGTTTTTGGGTCTGAACCGGTATGTTCAGTGTATCATCGTCTTAACTAGTGTATGTCTCTTAAGTCCAAGTGTTCAAAATTTTGTGCAGAATGAACACGTACCCAAATCATTCATGCAAGCTGTGACAAGATAAAATGCTGTTTTTGATTCATATTTGGATAACGTGTCTGGCAGAAACAAAAATTCCAACAAACACCTCTTCATTATTCACCATCGTCTTTCAGAGGCACCCAAAGAAAGCCACAGAGGACACTGAAGACGCACTGGCATCTTCCAAACAAAAGTTATCTGTATAAAACACTCAAAGTCAAAGAAAATGCTAAAGATGTGTGTAGGTGTCAGAATGAGTTTGCAGTATTTCTCTTTAATTCTGTTAGCTTTGTAGAATTCATAGTTTTACATTAGCAGCATGGATATATGTCTGTATGATGATGATGTAAGGCTGTTACAAAATTCATCAATCACATGCACCACACTCTTCTCAATGCCATATTCTGAATAAGATGTTGTATGGGAATATATTACTGTAATTCATATTCTGATAAACCGCTCATGGTGGTGTTGTGTTTGTAAACAACTCTATCTGTAAAAACAAGTACAAAACAATCAACTTACAAATAATCTGTGTATCTTGTTGAGAGAAGTTGAGCCCATAGATAGCTATAGTAGAAACTGCTAATTTAAAGGGGTCAATAACCATGTTTATATGGACACAAGTAACCAATTAATTCCTGATCGGAATAAAAATGCTTCATGTAAACATGGCAATCTGAATATTCTGACCCGATCACACTCATTCGGATCAAAATTTAATTCCGATTGAGAGGGGTGGGTTATGCCAATTGTTAATCCAAATGGTGTGCATGAAAACTCTTATTCCGAAGGTTGGGCAGAAAATATGTTTAATGCGCATGTCTGTACGTCAGCCACACATCGACATGACGTATTTCCACCTTTACAGCAGCTAGTGGAAAACATAGCGGGAGTAAAACAAAACTGGTCTGTGTCGTCCTGCTGTCTCCCTCTGTTCATCATGTGCAGAAGTAAGAATGGGAACAAGATTGAGCAGGTACAGGAGTGAGAGAGAGTGGGTGGGTCCGGGAGTGCAAGTGTGTGTGAGGGGGGGTGAGAGTGAGTGTGTGGGTGTGGGTACGTATGAGAGCATGAGGGTGTGAATGCATGGGAATGGGTTTGTCTGCTGGTTGGTAGGTGCTGGATTAAGAGGGTGGTACCTCTTGGCTACATGGGGTCCCCTGGATTGGGGGCCTTCTTTGGGCGTGGGGGTCCCCAGGCTGTGTGGCAGTGGCGCTTGGGTTGGGGCGGGCCCACTGTCGGGGTGTCTGGGGGGGGCTTGTGCTGGGGGCTCGGGCCGGTCTCCGGCCCGGGGGGGTGGGAGCACGGGCTTCGCGGCACTTGGGGACCGGGGGCTGGCATTGGCCCCACTGGGGGGGCGGGGGGGTTGGCGGATTTGGGGGTACGGGCCCCCCACGCCGGCCACCTGGCGGCCTGGCCTCCCACAGCCATCCCTCCTGGGGCAGATGCCTGGATTTCCTGGAGTTTGTTGGCCTCAGACATTTGTGCCCTGTGAGGGTTGGTGGCGTTGTCCTGCTTGCTCGGGGTTTCCGGGGGGGGGGGGGGGAGTTGCTGTGACCGGCTGCCCTCTTCATGTATTTCCTGAGAAACCACTCACATGCGCACACTTATTTTGCGTGTACTCTCGTACACACGCACATGAATGCACACAAACAAATGTTTTTCCTTTAATAGGTGTGGATACCAGACTCGTGTTGAGATCTCTTCGGTGGAAGAAGCAGTCTGTCTTCTGTTTGTTTTAGTTGTTTGTTTGTTTGTCTTTTTTGTCTGTTCCTGTCCCTTTTCTTTCCCCCTCCCCACACCTCTTTTCCCTATTCTCCATCCTGTCAGGTCCTTCATGGGTAAAATAATTTAAATAAAGTATTAAAAGTTTTTACAAGAGGAGTTTACAACAATATACATTGAGAAATCAGGAAGGGGGCCAACACTTTTCACACCACTGTATAGGTACTGTATAGAGCTCCTTTTGGCAAAGGAAATCTGTTTGGCACAATAAGGGTAGCAGATTTCTGTTCTGCTCACCTAGCTGCCTGACAAGACAAGGGGAAAAAAAAAAAAAGAAAATGCATGTCAGACCCAATGATTTCTTTGAACCAATATCCGGCTAAGCGGCAAAGCTACCAGAACTCTCATTACACTAAACGGCAAATTATTAAACATGCCTACAGAATGGTCTCTGTGAATTCATTAATGTTTATATATGTACAGGAACATTACAAAACAACCAATATGAGAGAAGTAGCCTTAAATATGGATGAAACAAACATATAATGGTCACACACAAAGGTGGCAAAGGTGGTGAGTTAAACTAGCTCCCCCAGCTTTAGCAGTAGCATTTCACATTTTAAAGCGTACAAATACAAAACTTAGCAAGGCAAACTTCTGTACAGGTTTTACCATTACGTAATATTGCCATTATATGGACCATATGAGTCATTTTGTTACTTTCTAACCTGAAAAGAACAGGTAAATGATGAAATGGACAACAGGTAGTGTGCTTCCTTCTCTCGCTTCTGCCAGTCTGAACGCGAGAGCTAAACGCCACACTAAACCATATCACTAGGAAGAGGGTGCCCTCTTGTGACATAACTGGGAATCTAACCCCACTGGGGATGTTTTAGAGAATCAAAAAATTAAGGATCTTCTTTTACAAAATTACACAAGGAAAATATACAAAATACATAAAATTATTTTACATACTGTGACCACACATTATATGGTGTGTCACATGCAGCTTATATCGTTATTTTCTTCAGATCTTAGCCACCCTAATAGCCATCCCTGTTACCACCCGGTTCATTCCAGCCCATCTCCAAGTGGTTTTGTCATGATTGCTTGGCAGATCGCTTAGACTGGCATGCCGGTCGCTGACTTGGCCCTGGATCAGGGCTACTGGTCTGGCCAGTGTTATGCCGAGAACTCCCCTGGATGCAATTCTCGGCAGGTGAGAATTGTGAAAAAAAAACATGTCACAAACATTTCATTAAGACATGTGTGAGCTATTAAAATGTGGAAAAAGTGCAGTGACTGACCCCTTTAAGGAATGTATTAAAATGTATTGAAGCATAGTACAGCATGTTCTTTAAAATGACAAATACAACCATCTGTTATATACTTGACAGGGAAGGCTGCCACGCTATGTTTTCTCTTATCCTTCTAAAAATGATTTCTCTCACTTAGATTCAGCTTGAACAGGAAGGTAATTTCAAGATTACTTTACAAGTTTAGCTTAAGTTACTTAAAATTGGTTATTGATCAATTAATTTAATTCTGATTTTCAGTTGAAGCTGTACCACTGCTATATCCCCAAACATCCTGCAGTTAAAATTTAAAGGGTTTTTTTTTTTCCATTATGGTTTCTTCTATGGTAGTAAAAAACTGTTTTTAGTGCTCACTATCTTTATAGTATGCTAAATGGTTATTTCTGGCCCCATCCATTTTCTACCACTTTTCCGGAGGTCCGGGTCGCAGAGGCAGCAGTTCAAGCAGAGAAGCCCAGACTTCCCTCTCCCCAGCCACCTGCTCCAGCTCTTCAGAGAGGATACCAAGGTGTTCCCAGACTAGCTGGGAGACGTAGTCTCTCCAGCGAGTCCTGGGCCTGCCCCGGAGTCTCCGCCCAGTGGGACGAGCCCGAAACACCTCAAGTGGGAGGCATCCAGGAGGCATTGTTACGGCCCCAGTGGCTGGCCCAAGGCCAGAACAGCCTATTTCTGTTTCAGCCCACTTTCTGGGCCAAGACCAGAACTGCCTAGCTCAGCCTGTGATCGTTTAGGTACGTCTCAGCCCTTATGCCAAGGTGGATGAACCTAGTCACTTTCACCCTTTTTCCTTAGGCAAGGTTTCACCTGGTCTCTTCTGCTTTCAGCAAGGCAGACCTACACCTCATGTCCCAGACTGGGAATTGAACTCATGACACCAGGATCCCAACCACCTCCTGCTCTACCACTGAACCAGAAAGGAATTCCTCCCTAGCAACTTGGCTAGGAGTGGAGGTATACCCTAATGGTGTCATGACCTGCACCACTGACTAATTTCCCATGGAGGGGGCCATCACAGGCATCCTGATCAGATGCCCATACCAGCTCAACTGGCTCCTTTCAATGTGGAGGAACAGCAGTTCTACTCTGAGCCTCTTCTGGATGACTGAACTCCTCACCCTATCTCTAAGGGTGAGTCCAGCAATCTTATGAAGAAATCTCATTGTCCACAAGCCCTGCTTCCTCTGTTGAAGGCATGTCAGTGGAATTGAGGAGATCCTCAAAGTATTCCTTCCACCGCCCGACAATATCCCCAGTCAAAGACAGCAGCACCCCATCCGCACCATACACAGTGTGGACTTGGAGCTGCTTCCCCCTCCTGAGCTGCTGGACAGTTTGCCAGAATTTCTTTGACGCTGACCGAAAGTCTTGTTCCATGGTCTCACGGAACTCCTCCCACACCAATGTTTTTGCTTGAGCAACCACCCGAGCTGCACTCTGCTTGGCCTGCCAGTATACCTCAGCTGCTTCGAGAGTCCCACAAGCCAACCAAGATTGATAGGACTCCTTCTTCAGCTTAATGCCCTCCACCACCACCACTGGTGTCCACCACTTGGTTTGGGGGTTGCCACCACAAGATGCACCACCGACCTTGCAGCTGCAGCTCTGGGCAGCTGCTTCAACAATGGAGGTGGAGAACATGGCCCATTCAGACTCCATGACTTCAGACTCCCTCAGAATGTGATTGAAGTTCTTCCGGAGGTGGGAGTTGAAGACCTCCCGGACAGGGGCCTCAGCCAGACGTTCCCAGCACACCCTCACTATACGTTTGGCTCTACCAGGTCTGAATGGCATTCTCACCTGCCATCGGATTCAACTCACAACCAGGTGGTGATCAGTTGACAGCTCTGTACCTCTCTTTATCTGAGTGTCCAAGACATACAGTCGCAGGTCTGATGACACGATAACAAAATCAATCATCGACCTGCAACCTAGGGTGTCCTTGTGCCAGGTGCACATATGGACACCCTTATGCTTAAACATGGTGTTTGTTATGGACAAACTGTGGTTAACACTGAAGTCCAATAACTGAACACCACTCGGGTTCAAATGGAGCAGGCCGTTCTTCCCAGTCACCCTCCTCCAGGTTTCACTGTCGTTGACCACGTGCGCATTGAAGTCCCCCAGTAGGACAATGGAGTCTCCAAGAGGAACACTCTGCAGCACCCCAGTCAGAGACTCCAAAAAGGGTGGGTACTCTGAACCATCACTTGGTGCATAGGCACAAATGTTGGTCAGGACCCATTTCCCAATCTGAAGGCACAGGGAAACAACCCTTTCATCCACTGGGGAAAACTCCAATATAGAGGCAGCAAGGTGGGGGGATACAAGAACACCCACCCCTGCTCATCGCCTCTCACCCGGGGCAATTCCAGAGTAGGCCAAGCTTCAGCCCCTCTCCAGGAGACTGGTTCCAGAACCGGAGCTGTGTGTTGAGGTGAGGTTGACTACATCTAGCCGGTATCTCTCAATCTCATGCACCAGCTCAGGCTCCTTCCCCACCAGAGAGGTGACATTCCACGTCCCAAAAGCCAGTTTAGGAAGCTTTGGATCGGACCACCAAGGTCTCTCCATTCAACCGCCACCTGATCCACATAGCACCGGACCCCCATGGTCCCTCCTGCAGGTGGTGAGCCCACTGGAGGGCAGACCCATGTAACTCCTTCGGGCTGAGCCTGGCTGGGTCCCATGGGCAGAAACCAGGCCACCAGGCACTAGCCATCAAGCTCCTCCCCCAGGCCTGGCTCCAGGGTGGGTAAGCCCATACCGGGCGGGGTACACTGAATCCTTGTTCTAACATTCATCATGAGAGTCTGTTGGGTCGTTCTTAGTCTGGCCCTTCACCCAGGACTGGTTTATCTTGGGTGACCCTACCAGAGGAACATTGCCCTGGACAACATAGGTTGTTCGTACAGCATGGTTGAATCAGACGGAGTAGCTGGACCATTCCTTCTTGACATGGCGGCAGTGCGGTCGATGTTAAACTGGGCCATGATGAAAAAGTTTTTCCCCAACCACAGAATCACAAAGAACCCAACGCCAACCGCCAATCAAATCCAAAAGAAGAAGAAGAAGAAGAACCCAATGCCGCTGTACGGGTGCAGTAGTCACAGACTGTGCAATGCTGGAACAATAGAACTGACTGCTACAAGTCCAAAGTTGTATACAACTTCATGTTCCAGGTGACAGTGCACGGTGACAACATTATGGGATGTGACCTTTTCTGCTGACTGGGCTTCACCATTAGGGACAGCACTGAGTTCGAGTGGTCCGGGTGTGGCAGGTGGATCACAGCGGATCTGGATAACAATGACATAATTAAGACCGGCACCACTTCAGCCACTCCACTCCCTCAGGAGGAGAGCCACCCGGAGGGGGAGCAGCTGAACTTGCCTCCATTCCTTCCTCAGTCAGAATTGGAGCCACGGGAGAGGGAGCCCGAGCATGCAGAGAGCCCCGCAGTGCAGCAACAACAAACGAACATGGACACAATGAAAGACGCGGCATGGCAGAGCTCTTCAGACTGAAGAGAGGAGGAATCGGACTGCTCTCGTGTCCTCGCTCAACAAGTTATGGAGGTTATGACCGAGTGGATGGGTGAGGAGTCTGCTTCAACAAGCGACACCGGAGAGACACCGGACACCTTCCGTACCCATGACGAGCCTCATCCGACGACGGAGATAATGGGTGAAGGGTCCGCAATGAACACGGTGACTACGGACCCATCGCAGCACGACAGAGGTCCCAAGCTGAACAAGCACACAGAGCCACCGGGAGCACAACAGCAAAGCATAAAACAAAGTAAGGCGCCACTCCAAGTCATGGACTGGGTTCGGGTTCACACCGGAGAGAGACCGGGATGGTGACTGACCGGGCCACAGCCAGTGAAACAATGGGTGCCCTTGAGGATCGTGACAAAGCTGGGAACAGCGTGCTTTCGGCTGACAGACAGTTCAGCTTGCACACAAACCAACTATGGCATGTCCAGATGGCGGCTACAGACGGCGAGGCTTCGCGGGAGTCAGCGGATGCAGTGTGGAATCCGGACCCCTACGTTATGAGGAGCGGCCCTTGTCCCGGGGCGCGTCTGCCACGGGGCCGCTGCAGCCCCCCCCCCCCCCCACCCACCCATAGGACCATCCTTGCCATGGGAGACTGTGAAAAAAAGAGTGGACTATTTAAGTAGGAGCCCGGCTACACAAGTGGCAGAATACCCAACTTAGCCATGACGGGTCTGGCGGCAGTCTACCCACGGACCCTAGTTCCAGGTTTTGTGTGAAGTTTTATAAAGTGTGTGTTGAATGTTTGCCAGTATTTCAGTGTGTTAAATGGGGGTTTCTATTATACCAAATTGGGATGGGTTGGAATTAGGAGTTGTCACCATGGGATGACGCCGGGCCCCGGCGCTCAGACCATGTCCCTTATCCCTGCCTCTCATTGGACAGCATCTCAGCAGGCTCCCAGCTGTCAGTGTTACGGGACGGCTGGGGCCAATTAATCCTCATCAGCTGGGGCGCTGCCAATGAGGATAAAAAGGAGCAGCCTCGATCACTCGGGGCTGCGACATAAGCACTGCTAGGCTGGAGCCCCTTCGTCTGGTGCCAGCCCCTGCCTCATCTTCGGCATTACTCGTAAGTGTCTTCCCGTAAGGAGTATTGTGCCTTTGTACCCCCATGTCCGGTGCTAGCCCGCTACTGGCCTTACTGTGTCACTTGGGAGAACCATCCTGTATGAGTGTTCTGTGTATTGGAGTCCTTTGCCCAGTGCCAGCTCTTTACTCTTCTGGCTGCGTAACCCGTGAGTGTTACCCGCTGTGAGCTCTCTTGTTGTGTACCCCTACGCCCGGTGCCAACAGTTATCTCTGTCGCTGTACTGCTCATGTGTGTTATTGTGTATGAGCATCTGTGCTTTCCTCATCCCTCACCCTTACCTTCAGTAAAACATCACAACTCACTGGCTCGCCCTTGGCTCTCATTGTGTGGCTCCCCAGAGCCACACGTAACAGGAGTGTTCTTTGTTTTGCAAAGGGGTGGGGTGTAATGATCTGATTTGTGGTAATATGCGGCGTGATGATGCAGTCGGCTGGTGACGTCATCATGCCAGCATATATATGGGAGAGTGCGCCATTACAGGGCTCTCTTGCCTGGGCGACTCTGGACAATGTATGTGATACCATGTACATAGTTCTGCAATAAAGCCCAGTTCCAGTGCAGCACCTTCGTCCGTCTCTTTACTGCCAGGTTTGAGGACATAACATTACAGTAAATCACCAGTAAAGTAATATGAGTACACCTGTATGTATCACTTTTAGCCCTCTTCCTGTGTGCATAAGTCAACAACAAATAAACAGGAGCCTCCTTAACCATAAAATAATTAGATAATATTAAATTAAATTATTAAGTTATCTAATAAATAGTAACATAGTCGTATATTCCTTTAAAACAAATAAATGGACATTTAAAGATGCACTTTGATGGATATAAATCCCCTATAAAAACAAATCTCCATTGTCTAAAATGGTATCTTATGTCTATTATCCTTTTTTCTACAAAAAAAAAAACTTTTACTTTTCTTACAGTTTCATGTGAAAATCTTTTCACTTTTCATAATGACTGAAACTGCATCAGTCCTTAAAGGCAGTTTAATGGTAAAATCCATCTTAATTTGGGTCAAGTTTTCATAGCAGCTGTCCAAAAATTCTAAATGGCCCTGGAATCTAACTTCAGTTAGACCAGAGATAGTTCTTATGTCTTGACTGGCTCAACACTACGGACCTGTTATAATGACCTCACCAAAAATGTTCCGTCTAAACGGCTTTTTCCAAGAGGAGAAAATTTCAAAGCAAACTAGAAAAGCACTCGGAGAGCGCAGACCTCTGCCAAGCGCCACAGTTCCCCCCATACAGTGTTTGTGTGTAAGTTTTCAGATTCCTTGACCATGAAAACATATGACTAGCAATTGGATTCACAATGATAGGATTAGTGGTTCAGTAGTTATTCACGAAAATCGCATTTTCCGTAATGGCGGTTTTCTTCTGGATGGTGATCCGGATCACCACCAAAATCTAATCATCTGTAGGATACCCCATTTCTGACAATCTGTGAAAATTTCATGAAAATCCATCCATAACTTTTTGAGTTATGTTGCTAACAAACAAACAAACAAACAAACAAACCAACACCGATGAAAACATAACCTCCTTGGCAGAGGTAAAAATCAGACATGACACATTTGAGTGATTTCCGCTCTTGATGTCTTGTAATTCATAAAAAAAAAACATGTTACAGACATGTGACAAGAAAAAAAAGTTTTGGAGTGTCACTTTAAATAAATTAATCACATGTAATTAATGATATTTTCAATTTTAAATAATAAATTATGAATCAAGCTATTTATTTATCAATGCACTTTTTTTTAGTTCTTCTGGCCCTCAATAACAGAATGGTCAGCTCACGTGCAAGTTGCCACACCAGAGAAAACTCACATGACACAAAGAAGCAGTGTTTAAACAATTCATTAATTTCAAAATGTGGAGCACCGTTAAGGAAAACGCCACTCGCCAGAGGAAGACACAGCCTGTGGGGAGAGACGAGAGCTGATTGCTACGAGGAGGAAGGAAGGGAAGTGGAAAGACAAATTTGCCACTTACATGAGTGGAGCAGAGAGCTCAAACCAACAGGACGAAGCTGGCAGGGAGTAGGAGAGGGAAGGAGCTGGATGGTGTCTGACCGGGTGGAAACAGGTAGCTGAGGCAGAGTGAGGATGATGGAGCAGGTGAGCACACAACAATCCCCGAAGACGCACCACACCAATGGCAGCAACCTGGGAAGGAGAGAAAAGAGAGGAATTAGGCATAAATTCCAGGGCAGATCTGAAGAGGGGCATCAAGCGGGCCAAGCACAGCTACAAGCTGAAGGTGGAGGAACATTTTGGGGACTCTGACCCCCGACGTACACTACCGTTCAAAAGTTTGGGGTCACTTAGAAATTTCCTTATTTTTGAAAGAAAAGCACTTTTTTTCAATGAAGATAACTTTAAACTAATCAGAAATATACTCTATACATTGCTAATGTGGTAAATGACTATTCTAGCTGCAAATGTCTGGTTTTTGGTGCAATCTCTAGATAGGTGTATAGAGGCCCATTTCCAGCAACTATCACTCCAGTGTTCTAATGGTACAATGTGTTTGCTCATTGCGTCAGAAGGCTAATGGATGATAAGAAAACCCTTGTGCAATCATGTTAGGTCTGCAATGCTGTAATTGCTGCAAATGGAGGATTCTTTGACGAAAGCAAAATTTGAAGGAAAAAATTATTATTTCAAATACAAATCATTATTTCTAACCTTCTCAATGTCTTGACTATATTTTCTATTCATTTTACAACTCATGGTGGTAAATAAGTGTGACTTTTCATGGAAAACACAAAATAATTGCCTGGGTGACCCCAAACTTTTGAACAGTAGTGTATGTGGCAGGGCATTCAAGCTATCTCTGATTATAAGCCCAGCAATTCCATACCTATAGCCATGACTGTGCCCTTTCTCAATGAGCTAAATAACTTCTATGCTCATTTTGACAAGGACAACAATGAAAAGAACATCAATTTCCCACCCTCTGATGACCTCCACCACCTCACACTCACCCACACCGACGTCCGTAATGCACTGAGTCATGTCAACGTACGTAAGGCTGCTGGCCCTGATGGCATTCCTGGGCGTGTGCTGAGGGCATGCGCTGAGCAGCTGGCAGGGGTCTTCACAGACATCTTCAATCTGTCCCTGGCCCAGGCCATGGTACCAGCGTGCTTCAAGACCACTTCAATAGTACCAGTGCCGAAGCATTCAACACCATCGTGCCTAAATGACTATCGCCCTGTGGCACTGACGCCCATAGTCATGAAGAGCTTTGAGCGACTGGTCTTGGCACAGCTCAAAAAAGGCCTGCCCCCTACACTGGACCCTCATCAGTTCGCCTACCGGAGCAACAGGAGCACAGAGGATGCGGTTTCTACAGCGCTGCACTATGTACTCTCACACCTGGATGACAAGAACACCTACGCAAGAATGCTGTTTATTGACTTCAGCTCAGCATTCAACACAGTTATCCCCTCCAAGTTGCTCACCAAACTTGGGGACCTGGGAATCAGTACCTCCACCTGCAACTGCATCATGGATTTTCTGACCAACAGACCCCAGCATGTTAGGTCAGGCCCCAACCGTTCTTCCGTCATCACACTCAACACTGGTGTACCACAGGGCTGTGTGCTCAGCCCATTCCTCTACTCCCTCTACACCCATGACTGCAGGCCTATGTATGGATCCAATTCCATCATAAAGTTCGCAGATGACACCACGGTGATTGGACTCATCAGGGACAACTACGAGTCAGATTACAGGGCAGAGGTTGAGCACTTGGCTACTTGGTGCGCTGACAATAACCTGCTCCTTAACACCAGCAAAACCAAGGAGCTCATAGTGGACTACAGGAAGGAGAGGGAAGAGACACATGACCCCATCCATATCAATGGCATAGCTGTTGAACGTGTCCCCAGCTTCAAATTCCTGGGGACCCACATCTCGGAGGACCTGTCCTGGTCAGTTAACACCACCAGCCTGATCAAGAAGGCCCATCAGCGCCTCTTCTTCTTGAGGACATTGAAGAAGAACCATCTGTCAACTGACATCCTGGGCAACTTCTACCGCTGCGTGATAGAGAGCACCCTGACCAACTGTATCACACTCTGGTATGGGAGCTGCTCTGTAGCTGACCGCAAGGCGCTGCAGCGGGTGGTGAAAACCGCCCAACGCATCACAGGGACTCCACTTCCAGCTATAGAGGACGTCTACAGGAAAAGATGTCTGCGCCGGGCACGCAGCATTCTTAGGGACTCCAACCATCCTGCTCATGGACTGTTCCAGCTTCTCCCCTCCAGAAGACGTTTCAGAAGCCTTCGGACTAGAACCAGCAGGTTTAGGAACAGTTTCTTTCCAACAGCTGTCACATTATTGAACTTAGTTCCCCGCTGACTCTCTTACAATCATCTTTTACCATCCTCACCTGTACATAATTGCATAACTACATCTAACTTATTGCACATTATTTGCACATAACAGTACTTTTAACTTTCTGCACTGCTGCATATATTTGCATATATTTGCTTAAATTGCACATACTGTTAATTACCGTATATACTGCACTGCTGTCCTTTGCACTTCTGATTGGATGCTAAACTGTGTTTCGTTACCTTGTATTCATACATGTGTAATGACAATAAAGTTGAATCTAATCTAATCTAATCTAATCTAAATCCTCTGAAATACAACGTTTGTTCACTTGCTACCCAACGAGCCAGCGCTGAAGCCTCCGCTTGATGGTCCTTTTATGCACTGGCGAGGAAGGAAAGGCAGTTGCATCCAATCACGCAGGTGCATTGATTGCCTGTGGAGTCGGGGAATCCTTGACAGGAAGGAGGGGGCGTGAGCTCACCTGAACATGATAGTGGCTCCCCCTTCAACGGGCGCCTCCTGGCGGTCCACTGGGCTTCTCAGGGTGGACCATCCCTTTGTCATGGAAATACAACTTGGGGATCCACGACCATTCTTCAGGGCCGTAGCCCTTCCAATGGACAAAGTACTGGAGGCTTCGGCCCTGACGGCGAACGTCCAGAATTCTCTGGACTGTGTAAGTGGTCTGGCTGTCGAGGATGCGAGGAGGAGGAGGCAGCCTGGGGAGAAAGAGAGGACTGGAGGAAAGGGGTTTGATCTTCGAGACGTGAAACATCGGGTGGATACGGAGAGTCCGTGGGAGCTGTAGGCGGACCGTGGTGTCGTTGATAATCTTGATGATGGGGAATGAACCCAAGAAGCAAGGTGATAGTTTCTTAGAGTCTGTCTTCAAGGGTATCTGGTCCGCTGACAGCCAGACATGCTGCTCGACTGCATACTTGGGAGCAGGGGTCCACTTCCAATCAGCATACTGGCGGCTGCACTCTGTAGAGAGGAGGAGGGCAGTTCGGGTAGCTCTCCAAAGTCGGCAGCAGAGGCGTGCGTGAGCCTCCACGGATGGCACAGCAATCTCCCCCTCCGCCATGGACAATGGGGGGGAGTGTATCCCACGGAGGCCTCAAAGGGTGTGAGACCCGTGGCAGTGGAGACAGCCAAGTTATGGGTGTATTCCACCCAGGTCAGATGGGTGCTCCAAGTTGAGGGATTATCGGCTGCTATGTATCTGAGGGCAGCCTCCAGGGATTGGTTGGTACGCTCAGCTGCCTGTTGCTCTGTGGGTGATAGCCAGAAGTGAGGCTGACTGAAGTAACAAGTGATCTGCAGAAGGATTTCCAAACCTGTGATGTGAACTGTGGGCCCCGGTCAGACACAATGTCCAGGGGAATTCCGTGAAGGCAAATGACATGGGTGGTGAGAAGGTTGGTGGTTTGCGATGCTGAGGGTAGCTTGGGGAGGGGTACTAAATGAATCGCTTTAAAGAAGCGGCCGACAATGGTGAGGATTACTGTATTGCCTTGTGAAGGAGGGAGTCCTGTGACAAAGTCCAAAGCAATATCGGACCAAGGTCGACTGGGCATGGGTAGAGGATGAAGTAGGCCAGTCGGTGGTTAGGAGTTGGTTTTGTTGTGAGCACAGGTCTGGCATGCTTTCACATAGTCCAGGACGTCCCTCCGCAGAGTGGGCCACCAGAACACTCGCCGGACAAGGTTGATGGTCCAGGACACTCCAGGGTGACAAGCAAAGTGGCTGGAGTGGCCCCACTTGATGACGTCACTGCAGAGGGAGGCTGGAACAAACAGGCGATCTTGAGGCACTCCTGCCGGTTCGGATTCCAGTGACTGGGCCTGTCAGACACTATGCTCAATTTCCCAGGTAAGGGCTCTGAGGATGCACAAAGGTGACAAAATCGGCTGGGAGCGGGACGGGGGGTGGGCTGGATGGTCTGAGCAGAACTTTCTGGAGAGAGCATCCAGTTTGATGTTACGTGCACCAGGCCTGTATGTAATAGTGAAATTGAATTTAAGAAAGAATAAGGCCCAGCGGGCCTGCCTGGCGTTATGTCATCGGTCCACATGACTATGGTATGGACCGCTCCCTCCAACCAGTGCCTCCACTCCTCTAAAGCCAATTTAATGGCTAGAAGCTCTCGATCCCCTACGTCATAATTCCTCTCGGCTGGGGTGAGCCGCCGAGAGAAATATGTGCTTGGGTGGAGCTTCTGGTCAGAGGTTGAGCACTGCAAGAGAACAGCGCCCACCCCCGAGTCAGAAGCGTCCACCTCCAGGGTGAACTGGTGCTGAGGGTCGACCTGAGCCAAGATGGGCGTATTGGAGAACAGGCTTTTTAATTTGGAGAAAGCCTGTTCGGCTGCCTCGGACCAGAGAAATGGCACCTTAACGGAGGTCAGCTGTGTGAGGGGCTGTGCTACCCCACTATAGTTCCTGATGAACCTGCGATAAAAATTCGCAAACCCCAAGAAGCGTTGGAGCTCCTTGCGGAAGTCGGATGTAGCCCAATCCAGCACAGCCTTCACCTTGGTCGGTCCAGCTCTCAGCTCCTCCTCCGCCACAATAAATCCCAGGAAGGAAGTGGAGCAGGTGGAAAACTCACACTTTTCAGTCTTCACAAAAAGTTGGCTCTCCAGGAGCTGTTGTAACATGGCCCTGACATGGACCATGTGTTCCTCAGGCGTGCGGGAAAAAATCAGGATGTCATCCAAATATACGAAAACAAATTGATTAACCATATCGCGGAGGACATCGTTAATGAGGCGTTGGAAGACAACAGGGGCGTTGGTAAGTCCGAAGGGCATGACAAGATACTCGAACTGCCCCAAGTGTGTTTTAAAGGCCGTCTTCCATTTGTCCCCCTCATGAATACGGACCAAGTGATAAGCATTGTGTAGATCTAATTTGGTAAACACACACGAGCGCTGAAGGAGCTCGAATGCAGAGTTTATCAGGGGCAGAGGATATTTGTCTTTGATGGTGATTGCATTTAGTTCCCAGTTATCGATACACGGGCGCACAGATCCATCCTTCTTACCAACAAAAAAGAAACTTGCCCCAAGAGGAGCCAAGGAGGGCCAAATGAGGCCGGCGTTCAGCGAGTCCTTAATATACTTCTCCATCACCTCCCTCTCCGGACCAGATATACTATAGAGCTTACTGGATTGCAGCTGGGCACCCGGGAAGAGGTCTATGACACAATCGTATGAGTGGTGAGGTGGTAAGGAGAGCACCCTTGATTTGCTGAAGACCTCCCCAAGGTCATGATAGACCTCTGGTACGAGGGTGAGGTCTGGCGGCTCCACCGGAGGGGAGGATACGGGTAAGGATGGCAAACACTCGGCAGAACTGAGACATAATGCCAAACAATGAGGACTCCAGGAAGAAATTGAGCTTTGTGCCCAGTTGATTATGGGGTTGTGCCTCCGGAGCCAAGGATAACCCAGAACCACCGGGGAAGAGGAATTTGGGAGGATAAGGAACAACTGATCCTCCCAGTTGTTCCCAGAAAGAAGGACAGAAATAGGCACCGTGCATTCGGAAACAGGCCACATTTCTACCAGATAAGGTGGTGACATTCAGTGGAGTGGACAATTTAATGGTGGGAATGTCCATCTCCCGCACAAGCCAGGAAGAAACAAAATTCTGTTCTGTCCCTGAATCAATCAGAATCAGAATCAGAATCAGAATTAACTTTATTGCCAAGCATGTTTACACATACGAGGAATTTGACTTGACATTAGGCGTGCTCGGTAAGCGCTTCCTAATGACGCAGCAGCCATGCAAGGCGCCTCATCATACAGTGGGGGGTAAAGAGGGGAAAGGGGAGGGAGAGGGGATGACACATTGGGCAGAGAGAAAAAAACCATAGTTATCAGAATAGCGCTCGAGTGAGCAAAATTATGATCACGTAGAAAAAAAAACCCTCAATGCACACTTAGCAGACAAGTTACAATACACACGTTAACAAAGCAAGTTGAGAGAGACAGTGTGTGTGTGTGTGTGTGTCAGTGTATGTGTATCAGTCATGTAATGTTGTATGCAGTGTGTGTATCAGTTACTGGTGAACAGCAAAAATCCTCTCCTGAGCAACGTTTAGATGTTATGTCTTTAGTGTCCTAAAACATAGATAGCATGTCCACAAGAGTTCATCTCTCAGTGCATGTCCGATGGTAAATTCCATGCTAGTCACATGACGCTGTCCTTGAGAGTTCAGATTACTGCACACCAGTGTGTTTGGGTTAGGGAGAAGCCAAGCCAAAACTCCCTTCTGCCTTATCTCCCTCCAGGAGGAATGAAATCTCAAGGGTGCCGAATCAAGGCCTGATAGGCACAGTTCACTTAGAGCATAGAAATTTCCTCTCTCATGCAATTCTGTGCATCACAATTTAAATTAACATTCACAGGCTTTAAAATCATTCCCTGGAGAACACCCAGCGACACGAGATGTTTCCCACCTTTCCAATTCAGTTCACCATTGCCGCTATCAGTGCTCCCCCCAGCTGGTCGAATTATTGAAGGAGCTTTCGCCGGGTCCGCATTTTGATTAGCTCTTCCAACTTCTTTAATTTTCGATACACCAGGAAAACTCCAAGGCCAATCAGCAGAAATCTTGTGATCATGAAGCCAAAACAGGTAGATGTCTTCCACATCTTCAGTCGAATCACGCAGACACATGAGTTCCCATTGTTACATGAGTATCTCCACTTGGGATCCCCCTGGCCCGATTTCCTGTTAAAAAGTGGTGTCAATAGCATTAAAGCCCAGCTCAATTCCATAATTTCCATAATTTTCGTTTGGGTCGAGATGCAGCAGAAGAAGAACGAGACACAGACAGGACACAGCAAGCTGGGATCAGTAAGGGGAGGAGGAGAAGGGAGAGGAGAAGAAATGCGTCTGCTCTCTCTGATAGCCGGAAGAAGAAAGCAAATCAAAGCAAATCAAAGCTGTAACCCTCCTCTCGACCCCCGGCAATTGGATAAGGGTTGAAATCAGGTGCACAACCGAGAGGTTTCGTAGGTCCTTCCTACCAACGGCTGTCAGACTGTACAACCTAAGCAGGGCTGCTCGCAGAGATAGCAAAAAGACGTAACAAACTAATAGTTTTTTGAATGCAAAAGATGCAATAGACTTACACAATGGTCCCCTCCGGCATACAACTAGGAACTTACCGGTCGCTATGGAGGGTGAGAATATGTATGGGCACATAATCATACCATGTAGGATAACTAAGTAGACGGTTATGCTGTTTCATTCCATCTAGCAACAATGCTCTGCACTGTGTGTGTTTATATATTTACATATTTATTCCATCTAGCTACAATGCTCAGCACTGGGTGTGTTTATATATTTATATATCTACATATTATTCCATCTAGCTACATTGCTCCGCACTGTGTGTGTTTATATACTTGCATATTTATTCCACCTAGCTGCAATGCTCCGTACTGTGGGTGTTTATATATTTACATATTTATTCCATCTAGCTACAATGCTCTGCACTGTGTGTCTGTGTGTGTGTGTATATATATATATATATTTTATAGTAATACGTACATATGTATATTAGCTGCTCTTGCTTGCTTGTTTTTTTCTTGCCTTCTGATTGTTGCTCTGAGTGTTGCTATCCCTGTGCTGTTGCAATCCTGGAATTTCCCCGTTGTGGGACTAATAAAGGCTTATCTTATCTTATCTTATCTTATAAATAGAGAAATTACCAGGAAAATGAAGACGAGTCCCACCCGTCAGACCCCCCACAGGCTACTGACGGGCTGCGTCTTTTTGGCTTCAGGTGGCAGTCGTCCAATTTGTGCTCTAAAGAACCACAGTAGAGACATGCACCGGCCCTCCTCCACCGCTGGTACTCCTCTGGAGTCAAACAAGCCTGGCCGAGCACCATTGGTTCGGAGGAAGAGTCGGCCTCACCTGTGTCAGTAGCCTGGACAAGCACACGCGCAAAGTGCAGGTGAGAAGAGGATTTGCGCTCCTTTGCGCGCTCGCGGTACCGAGTGGTCCAAACCAACAGCCTGATCAATTAAACCGTCCAGAAAGGAGGGAACAGCGTGAACCGCCAGGTTGTCACAAAGGTTGGCATTTAGATCCTGGAGGAGGCGCTGCGTAACGCAATGTCATTCCATCCCAAGTATGCCATGATGACCCAAAAGTCCACAGAGAAATCGGCAGCTGACCGACCTCCCTGGCGGAGAGACAGAAGGTGGCTCATAAAATTGCCCTCACTCTCTGTTCAGTCAAAAGTACAGGAAAACTCAGTTACAAAATGATCGAATGTGTAGCTGGGACCCTCCGGGCTGTCGAGGACAGCTCGAGCCCAGCTAAGGGCTCAGTCATGAAATGAGGAGCAGGAGGGTCATGAAATTAATTTTGGTGATGTCGTCCAGGTACTCCCCACCCACCTGGCCCAAATAAAGCTGAACATGACAAAGAAAATCCTTGCATTTCCCCACCTCCCCCACATACGGGGCAGGTGAGGGAACGGAAGTTGTTCGGCGTACGGTGGAAGAAACGGGAGCAACGGGTGGAGTGGAAGGACCCGAGCAAGATATGTGGATCAAATGCTCAGCGACCATGCTCAGCTGCTGCCTAATTGTTTCTAGCTGCTGTGTGAGCACGGCCACCTGCCTCTCTGTGGCATCGAGGCGGTGGAGAGTGGAGTGTTCCACTGATGCAGCCCCCACTGAGCTCACGTTATGGCTGGCTCATCCTGTCAAATTGATAGAATGGTCAGCTCAAGTGCAGGGTGCCACACCAGAGAAAACTCACATGACACAGAGAAGCAACGTTTAAACAATTTATTAATTTCAAAATATGGAGCACTGTTCAGGAAAATGCCATTCGCCAGAGGAAGACACAGCCTGTGGGGAGAGACAAGAGCTGATTAATACAAGGGGGAAGGAAGGGAAGTGGAAAGACAAATCTGTCACTTATGTGATTGGAGCAGAGAGCCCAACAGAGAAACCCAGCAGGAATAGACGAACCAGCAGGACGAAGCTGGCAGGGAGAAGGAGAGGGAAGGAGCTGGGTGGTGTCTGACCGGGTGGAAACAGGTAGCTGAGGCGAAGTGAGGATGATGGAGCAGGTGAGTGCACAACAATCCCCGAAGACGCACTGCACCGATAGCAGTAACCTGGGAAGGAGAGAAAAGAGAGGAATTAGGCATAAATCCTCTGAAATACAATGTTTGTTCACTTGCTTCTGCTGTAGGCAGTATACCCAACTAGCCAGGGCTGAAGCCTCTGCTTCATGGTCCTTTTATACGCTGGTGAGGAAGGAGAAGCAGGTGCATCCAGTCACGCAGGTGCATTGATTGCCTGTGGAGTCGGGGAATCCTTCACAGGAAGGAGGGGGCGTGAGCTCACCTGAACATGACAATTATATGTATATAAAGTGGTGTGAAAAAGTGGCATTGAGTTTTTTACAGCGCTGTGGAGGAATTTTGGCTCACTCATCTTTGCAGAATTGTTGTAATTCAGCCACATTGGAGAGTTTTGGAGCATGAACTGTCTTTTTAAGGTCATGCCACAATATCTCAATTGGATTCAGGTCAGGACTTTGACTAGGCTACTCCAAAGTCTTCATTTTGCTTTTCTTAAGCCATTCAGAGGTGGACTTGCTGGTGTGTTTTGGATCATTGTCCTGTTGCAGAACCCAAGTGTGCTTCAGCTTGAGGTCACGAACAGGTGGCCAGAAATTCTCCTTTAGGTTTTTTGGTAGACAGCAAAATTCATCGTTCCATTTGCCACAGCAAGTCTTCCAGGTCCTGAAGCACCAAAACAGCCCTAGAACATCACACTACCACCACCATATTTTACTGTTGGTATGATGTTCCTTTTCTGAAATGCTGTGTTTCTTTTACGCCAGATGTAATGGGACACACACCTTCCAAAAAGTTCAACTTTTGTCTCGTCAGTCCACAGAGTATTTTCCCAAAAGTCTCTGGGATCATCAAGATATTTTCTGGCAAAACTGAGACGAGCCTTTGTTCTTTTTGCTCAGCAATGATTTTTGTCTTGGAGCTGTGCCATGCAGGCCATTTTTGCCCAGTTCAATTAAATTCAATTTCAATTCAACTTTATTTATATAGCACCATTTCACAACAATAGTCATCTTATAGCACTTTCAAATGTAGGGGAAACCCCCACAATTGCAGAAAGACCACAGCAATCAGGCGATCCCCTGTGAGTAAACGCTTGGTGACGGTGGAGAGGAAAAAACTCTCTTTTAACAGGAAGAAACCTCTAGCAAACAAGGCTCGGAGAGGGGCAGTCATCTGCTGCAACTGGCTGTGGGGTGAGGGGATAGAGAAGATGAAAAGAACAGACATATAGAGAGCAAACATTAAAGGAATGAAGCCAAGTACATTATTGGAGGTCCCCCGGCAGTCTAAATCTATTAGCAGCATAACTAAGGGAGGGTTTAGAGACGCATGATCCCTCCCTAATTGTAGGCTATATTGAAAAGGAAGGTTTTTACCCTACTCTTAAAAACAGAGATCCAGTCTGACTCCCGAATCCAGATTGGTAACTGGTTCCACAGGAAAGGAGCTTGATAACTGAAGGCTCTGCCTCCCATTGTACTTTTGGAGATTCTAGGTATTACAAGTAATCCTGCATTTTGTTAGCGTAGTGCTCTGTTAGGATGATAGGGTAGTATCAGATCTTTTAAATAAAAAGAGGCCTGATTGTTAAGAGCTTTGTAACAGGGTATCTGCAGGTTTAAGGAAGTTAAATTTAAGACTTTTTAAGACCATTTTTAAGGCCACTTTAATCAAATTTAAGACCTTTCATCTGCGAAATAACAAAACGTGTGACCACATTGCAATTAGTTTTGGCCACAGATTTAATGGAACTGAAAGTGCTGAAAAATAACAAACATCAAGATCACAACTCTGTAGGCAGAACACAGGCAACTTTTAACAGTCTGAATGATCTGACAATCTTTCAAACAAATATGAAAACATGCTTGTAGCATTTGACAAAAACAAACATTAAAGAACATTACACAACAAGATCTCTAAACTGAATATAGGGGCTCTCCCATGCTCACCTCACTCCCATAATTATGGCATGGATCTGAGTTCTGAAGCTTTTGTCTCCAGCTCTGCTTCCACTTGTTTTAATTCGCACAGTTTTTCTTTGTATCGCTTCCTCAGCATGTTTGACTTTGTGATGAGCTGGGCCATTAAGGTTCCAGTCTTTCCTTCAGCTTCTTCTGCAAGCTGATCAGCATCCCTGTGTAGGCTGGTGGATACCTGGATCAGAGTTTGCCTCTTTTTCTTAACCCTAGAACACTTTCGCTATAAAAAGTAACATCATCACTTTCGCCGGGTAATTTTTACCCGATACAATATATCCAACAAAAAGTACTTGTCATAAAAAATAGATCAAAATATGACAACACATGATAAATTAGAGTGGTTTTCTTTTATTTTCAACTGTGGCATGTGTAACAAAATGAAAAAAAATGTCATAGGAGGACCTCCATAAAATGCTCCAAAATTACTGAAAAATTAGGAATTCATGAACAAAAAATTCCTAAAAAAAAAAAAAAATGATACTGGAAACTTGGTCTTTGGTCCACCCATTCCTGGGACATGTGAGACTTCCCTGGTGAAGGCACAGACTCCTTGACACTCGAACAGCTGCAGGAAAGAGGAACAAAAAATTGTATTTTTTGAGTGGGTAAAAATGACCAATTGACTAAAATATTGTTTTCACCATATGAATTCCCTTTGAAATCACCACTCTGTGATATTTATTCATAACCACTGCACTAAATAAGGATAGCATGTAAATTCCAGGACCACTTTTACATACCTATTCCTTACAAGCAGTCTCACATGTCCCAGGAATGGGTGGACCAAAGACCAAGTTTCCAGTATCATTATTATTTTTTTTTTTTAGGAATTTTTTGTTCATGAATTCCTAATTTTTCAGTAAAGCATGTACATTTTTTTTTCATTTTGTTACACATGCCACAGTTGAAAATAAAAGAAAACCACTCTAATTTATCATGTGTTGTCATATTTTGATCTAGTTTTTATGACAAGTACTTTTTGTTGGATATATTATATTGGGTAAAAATTACCCAGCAAAAATGATGGTGTTACTTTTTATAGTGAAAGTGTTCTGATTTTATACACTAACACTATCACGGGGTGATATCCACCCAAAGCGTACTTTACCCTCTTTCACTATTGCCGGGTGAAAATCACCCAAAAGCACACCTGTAGGAAAAAGTGGGCTTTGGGGTAGGGAAACACCCACACCTTCAAAGATGTCAAAAACAATGGTGAAGCTACCCAGGGACCCATGACACTCAGAAAAATGCAACATATTGAAAATCATGTAAATACATTTGCTCGGGTGAAAATCACCCGGCGATAGTGCTCTAGGGTTAAGCTCCTCTAAGTTTTCCTCTGCAGCTTTTTGCTTCTGTGCCTGGACATCAGTGATTTGATTATGTACAGTGTGGGGGCCACAACTCCCCACCACAATCAGCTGAGCCCCCCCACACTGCTCACGCTGCTCTTGTTGAAGCAGTTCCAGGAACTTCCAGTTGTCATTGGGTCCATCCATGGAGACTGAGAGCAGCTTTTGCAAGTCCAGCTGCTGAGTACATTCCTGAGGATGAAATGAGTGTCATTTATCAAGCAGCATTAAAAGGTGCTTAACATGTAGAAATAAAATAGCAGTTAGGAAAAGAATGAAGTACATAACAGTTGCATAAAAATTAAGTATATAATAAAACAGAAATATATATAACAAGTAAACAAACTGATGGGCATACCTGCTGCATGGCAATGCCATGCAGCAGGTATGCCCTTTATTACTTTATTACATGTATAGTTTATTTCTCTTATCTTATCATGTTTAATGTTGCAGCATTGTACCGAGACAAATTCCTAGTTTGTGTACTACATGAACAATGGCAATAAACCTGATTCTGATTCTGATTCTGATTCTGATTCATGTGTAAAGTCGAACACAAATGTGACATTTTCAGAAATGTTCTTTTTAAATGTTTTAACACTTAATTTTTCAGTTGAAAAATAAAATTTGTTCTTTATGAATGATTAAAACAACAGACCTGCAATAATGATAACATCATGTCATCAAGATATGTTTAAACAGAACAACAACAATAACAAGCATCAACAATGTATAACACTTTTTCTTATCTATTGAGAGAAAACAAAAGCTGTAGCTAGATTACTGGTGATTTCTTATTGTGGGGTTCTTACTTACTTGAAACTGGTGCAGTAAATCCTGAGCTGTTCCGTGGACTCGGATCATCTTTGAAGTAACGGACATCAGAATCAGAATCAGAATCAGAATCAGGTTTATTGCCATTGTTCATGTAGTACACAAACTAGGAATTTGTCTCGGTACAATGCTGCAACATTAAACATGATAAGATAAGAGAAATAAACTATACATGTAATAAAGTGTAGGATAAGATTAAGTGATACTGGTCAACAGTTAAAATATATATTAGCCAGCAGCAGATACTGTGGAGAACTATATAGTGCAGTCGGTAATGCAGGAAGAAAACAGTGATGATTGACATGAGTCTGGTTGAGCTGCTGTACATGGTGCACGAGAGTCAATAAGTCACTTAGTGTTCAGCAGTCTAATGGCAGAGGGGAAGAAGCTGTTCATGTGACGGGAGGTTTTAGTCTGGATGGACCGAAGTCTTCTACCAGAGGGGAGGGGGGCAAACAGTACGTGACCAGGGTGTGAGGGATCGGCTATGATCCGGCCAGCACGCCTCCGGGTCCTGGAGATGTACAGATTCTGGAGAGATGGGAGCTTGCAGCCGATCACCTTCTCAGCAGTGCGCACGACGCGCTGCAGCCTTAGTCTGTCCCTGGCAGTGGCTCCTGCGTACCACACGGTTATGGAGGTGGTGAGGATGGACTCGATGATGGCTGTGTAGAACTGCACTAACATCTTGGTGGGTAGCTTGAGCTTCCTCAGCTGCCGCAGGAAGAACATCCTCTGCTGGGCTTTTTTGATGAGTGAGCTGATGGTCAGCTCCCATTTGAGGTCCCTGGTGATGGTAGTGCCTAGGAAGCGGAAGGAATCAGCAGTGGTGATGGGGGGCAGAGGAGTAGTGACTTTCCTGAAGTCTACAATCATCTCCACTGTCTTCAGAGCGTTCAGCTGCAGGTTGTTATTGCTGCACCAGGACGCCAGCTGGGCCACCTCTCTCCTGTAGGCGGACTCGTCGCCGTTGGAGATGAGCCCGATGAGGGTGGTGTCGTCCGCAAACTTGATCAACTTGACAGACTGGTGGCTGGAGGTGCAGGAGTTGGTGTAAAGGGAGAAGAGTAGGGGGGAAAGTACACAGCCCTGGGGTGATCCGGTGCTGATGCTAGTATAGTCTGAGACAGTCTTTCCCAGCCGCACATGCTGCCTCCGGTCCGTCAGGAAGTCGATGATCCACCTGCAGAGGGAGTCAGGCACGTTGAGCAGGGACAGCTTGTCCCGGAGCAGAGCGGGGCGGATGGTGTTGAATGCGGAGCTGAAGTCCACAAACAGGATCCTGGCGTAGGTTCCCGGGGAGTCCAGGTGCTGCAGGATGGAGTGGAGGGCCAGGTTGACTGCATCGTCTACAGACCTGTTGGCTCGGTAGGCAAACTGCAGCGGGTCCAGGAGAGGGGTGGTGATGGACTTGAGGTGGGACAGGACCAGGCGCTCAAAGGACTTCATGACTACAGAGGTGAGCGCTACAGGTCTGTAGTCATTAAGTCCAGTGATCCGTGGCTTCTTGGGGACAGGGATGATGGTGGAGGATTTGAGGCAGGACGGCACGTGGCATAACTTAAGGGAGGTGTTAAAAATGTCTGTGAATACAGGAGCCAGCTGTTTCGCACAGAGTCTCAGGGTGGAGGGAGACACGCCGTCTGGGCCGGGGGCCTTGCGCGGGTTCAGTCTGGAGAACTGTTTGAGCACATCCTGCTCACTGATGATAAGGGGAGGGGGGGAGGAGGGGGGGGTGCCTTAAATGAAGTAGCAAATGTGGAGGCTGTGGAGCTGGAGGGAGGGGGGGAGTTGGACACAGATGACGAGGTGTCAAAACGGGCATAGTGTTGGGACAGTCTTTGACAAAGGGCTTTGTCATCCTGACCTTTAGGAGCCTTAGGTCGATAGTTGGTGATTTGCCTCAGTCCTCTCCACATGGAAGCCGAATCATTAGCAGTGAACTGCTGCTGGAGTCTCTCTGAGTATAGAGATTTAGCCCTCTTCAGCTCTCTGTTAAACCGGTATTTAACCTCCCTGTAGCAGTCCCTGTCTCCACTTTTCAGCGCTGCTTCCTTCTCCTTCCTGATCTGTCTGAGCTTAGCTGTGAACCAGGGTTTGTCATTAGAGTAACTCACCCTGGTGCGTGATGGAAGAATGTTCTCTTCACAAAAGTGGATATATGAGTTCACAGTGTCCGTGTACTCATCCAGATCATGCGTGGCTCCTTTAAGCATGCCCCAGTCAGATATTTCCATGCACGTTTCCAGCTTCTCCTCAGCATCACTGGTCCATATCTTCGTAGTGCTCACAACAGGTTTAGTGAGCTTCAATCTCTGTCTGTATGTGGGAATGAGGTGAACCATCACGTGATCAGATAATCCCAGCGCAGCTCGAGGGACAGCGCGATATGCGTCTTTCACTGTGGTGTAACAGTGATCCAGTGTGTTTAATCCTCTGGTGGGGCATTTAATAAACTGTTTGTAGCGGGGGAGATCGTGGCTCAGATTGCACTGATTAAAGTCGCCAGCCACAATAATCAGCGAGTCTGGAAAACTCCGCTCTGTGTGTTGAATGTGATCCGCGAGCACGCGCTGAGCTTCGCGCGTGTCCGCGTCGGGAGGGGCGTACACAGCGATCATTATGAAAGAAGCAAACTCCCGCGGGGAATAGAAGGGCTTGCAATTGATAACAAGAAATTCCAAGGCAGGAGAACAGTGTTTGGAAATTACCGTTACATCAGAGCACCAGCTGCAGTTGATGTAGAAGCAGACACCGCCTCCTGTGGTCTTGCCGGAAAGCTCTGTGTCACGATCAGCACGGAAGAGCTGAAAGCCGTCGAGGCGCAGCGCGCTGTCCGGTATATTTTCCCGGAGCCAGGTCTCAGTAAAGCAGAGGACAGCTGAGGAGGCGAGGTCCTTAAAACGCATCAGCAGTCTCAGTTCATCTACCTTGTTAGAGAGAGAGTTGGTATTGGACAGAAATATGCCAGGCAGCGCCGTTCGCGAGCCTCTCCTGCGAAGTCGTACGAGAGCGCCCGCTCGTCTTCCTCTCTTCCGGACATGTAGGTTGCTTCGTTTTAGTTGTTTGGTTGAGGGTTTCGTCAAACATCAAAGTAAAGCTGTCTTTGTTAACGTCGGTGACGAGGAGTTTAATGATGTGTGGAGCCAAACCAAATTTTGAAATGTAGGCTGATTTGTCTTTACCGCACGTAAAGTTTATAGCGATTTCTGAGTCAGTAAACATAGCTCAGAAAACGTCTCCAACTCGTTCGTTGGCGTTATAGGAGTGGTGTTTGGTTTCTGTGTGCAGACACCACAGTACCTCTGCTTGAAGTGTAGCAGTGGACCCGAAGGTTGCTCTGAGGTCTGTTGCTGTGGTTTGAGCTGCTGTTGCTGCTGGTATTGGAGACGGAGCTGAAGTCTGTGGTACTGATGAGACGGAACAGTACTGAAAAATGGCAGGCGTTTGTTGGCGGGTTTTTGCAGCCGTTTTGTGCTTCTCACTCTGCATATGCGATTCCACAGCTTTAATTCCCGTTGAGCCGAGTTTAAAGAGCTTCTTGCACAGCGTGCAACGGGCCTCATCGTTAATTCCATGAACCGGTCTTAACCACGCCGCAAACGTAGGTTTATCCATCCAGCTAAGATTAAATTTACATTTCCCCATGACTGACGTTGCCAACAGCTACTGAAGTGCAAGCTGATAACGTGTAAACCTGAAAGTAGCCCCCTCCCCCCACAAACAAATGATTGCTTTTGGTTCCGCCCACTTTCGCTCCATGGTGCTAAAATGCAGAGCAGTAGTTACAAATTCGCCAAAATTCTTTACAAAGATTTCACTGTACAATGTAAGAAAATATTGCAATTTTGTTCATTGTGTTTGCGTCATTTTTAAGACCTTTGAAAGGCGGATTTAAGGATTTATTGTAATTTTTAAGGATAATTAAGGCCTTAATTTTGGACAAACACATATAAGACTTTTTAAGACTTTTTAAAGATCTGCGGACACCCTGTGTAAGTGAGAAGAAGGATTTTAAACTTATTTCTAAACTCTATGGGAAGCCAATGAAGGGAGGCCAGAACCGGAGAGATATGATCTCTCTTTCTAGTACCTGTTAAAACTCTTGCAACAGCATTTTGGATCAACTGAAGACTTTTTAAAGATGTTTTAGGACAACCTGATAATAAAGAGTTACAATAATCTAATCTAGAGCTAACAAAAGCATGGATCAGTTTCTCAGCATCACTCTGAGATAAGATGCTCCTAATCTTGGCAATATTACGCAAATGATAGAAGGCAGTCTTAGAAACAAATTTAATATGTGAATTGAAAAACAATCTTGATCAAAAATAACTCCAAGGTTCCTCACAGAACTATTCAGAGAAAGAGTAACCACATCCAAACTAAGAGTTTGATTTGGAAAGGTATTTCTAAGGTTTTTTGGACCAACAAGAATGACTTCAGTCTTATCTGAATTTAATAGCAGGAAATTACAAGTCATCCAAGCTTTGATTTCCTAAGACAGGCATCTAACTTGGCTAATTGATTACTATCATCTGGCTTCATTGACAAGTATAATTGTGTGTCATCTGCATAACAATGAAAATGTATACAGTTCTTTCTAATGATGATGCCTAACAGAAGCATATATAAACTAGAAAAGCACTCGGAGAGCGCAGACCTCCGCCAAGCGGCACAGTTCCCGCCATAGAGTGTTTGTGTGTACGTTTTCAGATTCCCTGAGCATGAAAAGATATGAGTAGCAATTGGATTCACAATGATTATTTGTTTATTTGACATGGACAGTGCAATAAACAGACAATTAATGAATGACAATCAATGTGATAGTGATAGGATTAGTGGTTCAGTAGTGTAAAATGGGGCTATAAGGGACGGCGGGTTAATAAGGGACACTTTTGTGGGAAATGTTTTAAATGTAATCCTGCTTTTTTTATTTTGAGCAGGACGCTGAGTTGTGTTGTTATTGTCAAATATCCATGAATCCTTCATCAAATCTAGGCGGAAGCAAAATTAAAAAAGCAGAATTACATTTAGAAAAGTGTCCCATTTACCCCGCCGTCCCTTCTAGCCCCGTTTTACGGTAGTAAAAGCATTGCCTCCTTGGCGGAGGTAATAAACTGAAGTGTTGGTGTGTCCATCTCCTCCACTGACGGATGCAGATTGGTTAGACAGGTTGGCGTGGGTTTTTATATTATATTGGGGTTGCGCTCCGCAGCAAAACAGAATTTAGAGTCTTCCCCGGCAGAGAGGTGGTTTTTACGCAGCGCCTATAGCTGGGCGGGGAATTTGTGGCAAATAATGGGGCGGCGGACAGGTGTCCGTGTCAGGTTTTGCAGCGTGGCGCAAAAGCAGCCACGCTGGCGTGCCCAGGGCAGCAGTGTTTTCCGCGTGCTTTTGTGCCTAAAACGTTGAAGAACGCGGAGTTTGTGTTTGTCAGACACGACAAGTAGCGCAATGTGCGCAGCGCCTATGGCTGGCACAGGCACGCTGGGGGTCCGAGGCCAGTAGTGTTTTCCGCATGCTTTTGTGGCTAAAACGTTGAAGAAGGCGGAGTTTGTCTTGGTCAGACACGACGCCCAGCGGCCTCCATTGCGCCTGCGCACATGTTGAAAATGGCCCTATGTCACAGTGTGGAAAAATGCTTTAAAAAAATTCCTGTATCCAGACGGTGAACCGGATCACCCCCAAAATTTAATCAGTTCTTCCTTGTACCATTTCCAACAACGCCTGAAAGTTTCATGCAAATCCGTCCAAGACTTTTTGAGTTATCTTGCTAACCAACAGACAGACAGACAAACAGACAGACAGACACAAACACACAAACCCTGGCAAAAACATAACCTCCTCCTGGCCTTTTCGGCCCGGCAGAGGTAACTAAAAAGAGTAGGGCCTAGCACAGATCCCTGTGGAACTCCATGACTGAGCTTAGAGTTGGAAGAAAACTCATTACTGACATGAACAAACTGAAGCCTATCAGACAAATAAGATCTAAACCACTGCAGCAAAGTTCCATTAAGTCCAACACAGTGTTCTAATCTATCAAGTAGAATATCATGGTCGATATTATCAAAGGCTGCACTAAGATCTAAAAGGACAAGTACAGAAACAAGTCCATTATCAGATGCAATAAGGAGGTCATTAGTGACCTTCGCTATGGCTGTTTCAGTACTATGATGGATTCTGAACCCAGATTGAAACTCTTCAAATAAACCATTTCCCTGCAAGTGGTCAAATAATTGCGTAGCAACAACTCCTTCTAAGATTTTTGAAATGAAAGGCAGATTAGAGATTCGTCGATAGTTAGATAAAACTCCTGGATCCAGCGTTGGCTTTTTCAGTAAGGGTTTAATTACAGCAGTTTTAAAAGCCTGCGGTACATGGCCTAATGTTAAAGAAGAATTGATTATTTGAAGAATACGGCTACCAATAAATGGGAAGACTTTTTTAAATAACCTGGTAGGAATCGGGTCTAAAAGACAAGTTGAAGGCCTGGATGAGGAAATTATTTTATCTAACTCTAAAAGGTCAATTGGAGTAAACTTATCCAAACAGATATCAATTGAAGGAGTTGTAGTAGTTATTGTATTTAAGTTTACGGTGGGAAGAATCTGACTGATTTTATCTCTAATAGATGAAATTTTATGATTGAAAAAGTTCAAAAAGTCCTAACTAGAAAGCTCTAGGGGGATGCGAGGATTGATAGAGTCCTGACTCTTTGTCAGCCTGGCTACAGTGCTGAAAAGAAACCTGGGATTATTCTTGTTCTCTTCTATTAATGCAGAGTAATAACTTGTTCTAGCTTTTCTAAGAGATTTTTTTATATATTAAAAGATGATTTCTCCAAGCTAAATAGATTTCATCTAAATTAGTGGAATGCCATTTTCTTTCTAATTGACAAGTCTCCTGTTTTAAGCTACGAGTTTCTGTGTTAAACCAAGGGGTTAGAAATCTCTGATTGGACTTTTTCTTTTTTAAAGGGGCCACAAAGTCTAGCGTCTAATGCAGAGAAGCTGTAACACTATCTACCATGCTATCAATTACGGAAGGGGCAAGCTCTCCATCGCTTATTTCTGTTGTGTTGACACATGGCATAGAGGAGACAATCTGCATAAATTTGGTAACAACATCATCTGAAAGACATCTGCTGTAGTAATATTTTTATTTAGGAATCAAATAGTCAGGAATAGTGAAATCAAAGGTTAACAGACAATGGTCTGACAGTACAGGGTTATGAGGAGACACTACCAGATTTTCTATTTCTATGTCATATGTCAGAACAAGGTCCAATGTGTGATGGAGATAATGGGTAGAATTTTCTACTTTCTGGGAAAACCCCATTGAGTCTAATATTGAATTAAATGCCTCATTAAGACAGTCACTATCTACATCAACATGTATATTAAAATCCCCTACTATAATTATTCTATCTGATTTCAACACTAAATCAGCTAAGAATTTGGCAAATTTGGATAAAAACTCTGAGTAGGCTGAGGGAGGACGGTAAACTATGGCAAAGAAAATTGGGTTTAAGCTAAGATTGCTAACATGCCCAATACTGAGGACAAGGCCCTCAAAGCAAGTAAAACATGCTTTTTGCTTTACATTAACTAGTAATTTAAATTGCCGCTACTCCTCGTCCACAACCAGAACTTCTGGGATTTTGATAGTTTAGATAACCAGAAGGAGCTGATTAATTTAAACCAACATAATCATCTTGCTCTAACCAAGTCTCTGTAAGGGATATTAAATCAATCTGAGAAGCAGATTGATTTAGAGACTGGTGATTTAATATCACCAGTCTCTTTCTCATGGTGGAGTCATGAACACTGACCTTAACTGAGGCAAGTGAGTGTTGTGTTAGAGTTTGGGATTTTATTGGGGTGGTACGGGTGGCAGCTCCATCTTCCGGTTCTGCCACCACCTGCGGCTATAAGAGGGCAGTGGGCAGGAGGGGCAGTCTCTTTGCCACCTCTCTGCCTGGCGGATGCGCCTGTGTGCTGTATAGTGGCTCCTTAATAAACGTGGGTTTAGTTCGACATCTGGCCTCGTCCTTGACTCTATATTTAGACATAGCACTTGGTGATGAGAATAAAAGTGGATTAAAATGAGAAATGGAAGCGTTTGGGTCTGAAATTTGGCCATTTTCGGAGCCCCCCCCCCCCCCCCCCCCCGGCGAGCAATGGGTTCCCTGGCCGCTTTCCAGATGCACATGATGGCACTGAATGCTGGGAAGATGGAGAAGTTGAGGGCACGTGAGTTGTTGGTGCAGTTGTTGGTGAGTGTTCTGAGCACATTGGGTGACTGTGATAGTTTTGTCGGAGTGGTTGAGCTAATGGCGCACTATTTTCGAGCCCTGGAAAACATCATGATTTGCAAGATTCTGTTTTGACAGCGAAGCCAACGGGTGGGCAAGTCTATTCAGTGGTCCATGGCAGACTTGGGGCTGTTGGTCAGCAGGTGCCAGCTCGGACTATTGGAAGAGATGATTCGTGATCAGGTGGCGGAATACACCAATGGCACTGTGATTAGGTCGAAGTTGCTTACGTTTTCGGGCGAACTGACACTGCCTACAACTATCGAATTAGCTCGATTGCTGGAAGCTGCAGATAAACTGTCACAGGAGCTGAGTGAGAACTTGTCACACCAACATTTGGGATCACAGTTGATCGCGCATGCAGCGCATGACGCTAACACTGGGAATGTAAGGTCCACCCCAGGAAAGCCCAAAGGTGAGAGTTGTGGGTCCACGAAGCACCATTTCAAGGCCACAGGTTGTTCAGCAAGAGCGGAGCGCTGTGGCAAGTGTGGCCACTTGCTTCATGCCACCAGGGTATGCCACAGATCCAAGTGAGGATGTCCATGGCACAAAGAGGACTCTTGCGCATCCACGGTTGTCCATGCTGTGTCCCCGAGTACCAACGGACACATGTACTGTATGGTGGAGCGGGACGGGGTGGAAGTGCTTTCATGGATCGACACGGGAGCGGTGGGCTCCATGCTGGATTGGATGATTGTGAGATGTTTTTCTCCGGACTTCAGGATTGAGAGTGACTCGGCGCTGTTTTGTGGTTGTGGAGGAGGACGGCTGGCCATGATGGGAACGTGGGAACTGACGACTCGGTGTAAAACGGCAGAGATGTGGGACCATCCAATCCTGGGAGTGGTAGACAGCACAGTGTGGGATGAGGAACTGCCTGGCACCCTGGAGAGTAATCAAGACCAATATCACTCAGGGTCATCACAGGAGGGTCCCTGTGCCAGAGCTCAAGTCACCCTGGACGAGGGTATTGGGCGGCACAGCAGGACACCTGTGACGGTGGGCGACGTCAAGAGGCTGGTTTCACCTGTTCCCGGATTTTGGCTGAAGTGGGCCGGTGAACAGGGGACCACAGTGGCAATGGCGGCGGTGGAGTTAAAAGAGGTCGGGGCCGGACCATCAGGCACGGTAGAATGGCGTGCCGAGCAGAGACCCTGCAGGCCGAGTGGCCCCTCTGGGGGTCAAGGACTGGATTCAGGAGGAGAGGTGACCACGGCAGGTAGGGGCCGGTCTGCAGTTGGAGGAGCACCAGGGATGGTCATGCGTGGCGGCCAGACTAGAGGACGCTTATCTCCAGCTGCTAGATGGTTCATAGGGGCACCCGAATGAGTTGTGACATGCCTGGGAGGGAACTGTGGGATGCGGGCCTGGATGAGCGGCGTGGCCGGTGGTGATGAAGAGGAGGCGCATCGGTGCTGAAGAGACCTGCTGCGGCCCGGGAGGCTGACTGTCTCCAGGGGCGGACTGATGACTGGGTGGTCCAGGGGCCCACAGACTTGTGTGCTCCAGCCTTTTGTTTATAGGTTAATTGTTGTACATATGTGTATATTTGTATATGTTCATGGGGATTAATTTGTTGTTATGTTTAGATTAGGACATGGCAGCATTTTATGTTAAGTAGACTTGTTTGAGGTACAAGCCGCAGAATAACCCACTGTGGTGTGAGGTGGCAGTCTGCCCATCTTCCCCTAGTTTTAGTTATTTTGGAATGACTGCGTTAGGCCATTTGTACTGTGTTACCTCATTACTTTTAGTGCATGATTCGGGTTCCAAATTGGGGTGGGTCCGAAATGTGTATGTGGTTTTTTAACTTTTGTGAAGGGGGCACAGTTTGGGCTTTTATTGGGGTGGTACGGATGGTGGCTGGTTCCAAGGTTGTCATAGCCAGGAGCGGCACTGGGGTTAAGCTCCCAGTGCTCATAAAATGCTCCTTATGGCGTGCGTCTCGAAAAGCCTTTGACAACTAAGTCCAACTCCTAGCCTGCCCGTGAGGTTTAGTCTCTAAGCCCGGCGGAACTGCTTTTACTAATAGGAGAAGGGGCGAAGGTGGATCTCTGGCGCCTTAAAACCAGATGCTTCAGGTAGATGGTGGTTCATCAACCTGGGAAGGTAGCCCATCTAGGGGAATTAAACCCTGATTTCAAACCTCCGCTGCCTTGCGGCACACCTGGTCACAGGAAAGGCTTCGGGAGTCAACCCTGAGGAAAATTCCGGAGTCGGAGCCCCTAAGGCAGTTCTCTGTTGTGCTCAACATCGTTCTGGCAGCTCCTGCAACGGCGCTGGTGCCAAACTGTAGCAGCCCTGCTGTTCCTTTGGATTCATCAGTGACGTGGAGAGGGGGGACATGCTGCATGGGCAACATCTTGTCCTCCATATCTTCCTGCCCAGGCTTGAATCCTACCAATGCCCAACGCTGGAAGGTAGAACACCGGATCACTGGAGAGGACACTCCAGCTTCGCCTTTGGCGTAGACAAAACACGGGGAATGACAGTTACCGGTTATAAGCCACCACTCAATTGGCGTAGAGCGCGGCGCCAGGGGTTGTTCCCGAAGGTGGGAGTGATCATCAGATCTCACTGGACAGCTACCGCCCGCCTCAAGCTGGGCAGCCCCAAGCCAATAAGGTGTTGTCCCGCCACAGCTTGCTTTCCTCATTGGGTGCATGGGGATGAGGAGAAGTCCGAACAGCAGGCTGAGAACCTTCGCACCAGGCAAGACAAAAAAACAAAAGAAACCAACTCTAAAACTGGGAACTTGGAACGTCCGCACTATGATGACAGGACTCGCTGCTAACCTCAAGGACATCAACGATACCAGGAAGACTGCTGTCATCAATAATGAGCTGAAGAGACTGGGAGTAGATATCGCCACTCTCCAGGAAACACGGTTGGCTGATGCAGGCACACTGAGAGAGAACGACTACACGTTCTACTGGCAGGGAAAGGGCAGTGACGAACACAGGGAACACGGAGTGGGCTTTGCAGTGAAGAACACCTTGCTGAAGATGGTGGAACCGGGTAGCAATGGCTCTGCACGACTCCTCATCCTCCGCCTCAACACCACTCAAGGCCCAGTCACCTTCGTCAGTGTGTATGCCCCAACACTGACAGCCACACCAGAGGCAAAAGACGAGTTCTACGAGAATCTCGCAACAACTGTCAGGATCATCCCCGACTCTGAACAACTCATTCTCCTTGGAGACTTCAATGCCAGAGTGGGTGCTGACCACGACTCCTGGCCCTCCTGTCTTGGACCATTTGGCGTGGGCAGAATGAACGACAACGGACAGCGGCTGCTAGAGTTCTGCACATATCACGATCTGTGCATCACAAACTCGTTCTTCAAGACCAAGCCCCAACACAAGGTTTCCTGGCGACATCCGCACTCAAAGCACTGGCACCAGCTGGACTTGATCCTGACCAGGCGCACCTCACTGAAGAACGTGCTAATCACCCTTTCGTTCCAGACTGCAGATTGCGACACAGACCATTCATTGATGTGTTGCAAGGTCAAGCTGCAGCTGAAGAAATTCCATCGTGCTAGACAGCCTGGAAAGGCACGGATTGACACCAGCAAGATGGCCCAACCAGAACTTGTTGAGCAGTTTGCCTCCACCTTTGAGAAGGAACTTGGTGTACCACAAGAAGGAGAATCTGCAAAGCAGAAGTGGGAAGAGCTGCAAAACACCATCCACCGCACAGCCTTGGCTACCTTTGGGAGGAAGACCTCGAAGTCACAGGACTGGTTTGATGCCAAGTTGACCGAGATGACCCCCATCATTGAAGCCAAGCGCTCAGCACTTGCTGAGTACAAGAAGTACCCAAACGAGAAGAATCTCCAGATTCTCAGGGCTGTGAGAAGCAAAGTTCAGCAGACTGCTCGGCGCTGTGCCAACGAGTACTGGACTCAGCTCAGCCAAGACATTCAAACCACTGCCATAACAGGGAACATCCGTGGTATGTACGATGGCATCAAGAAAGCACTTGGTCCAGCTCAGAGCAAGACGGCCCCCCTCAAATCCTCCACTGGGGAAATGATCACAGAAAAGAAAAAGCAGATGGAGAGATGGGTGGAACACTACTCCGACCTCTACTCCAGACAGAACACCGTGACACCGTCAGCCCTTGATGCCATCGACTGCCTGCTATCCATGGACAAACTTGATGCCGAGCCAACCATCGACGAACTCAGCAAGGCCATTGATAGCTTGGCCACTGGCAAGGCACCCGGCAACGACGGCATACCCCCTGACCTGATCAAGCACTGCAAGACCGCCCTACTGCTGCCATTGCATGACGTCCTCTGCCAGTGCTGGAAGGAAGGTGCCGTACCACAGGACATGAGGGACGCCAAGATCATCACCCTCTACAAAAACAAAGGGGAGAGAAGTGACTGCAACAACTACAGGGGCATCTCCCTCCTCAGCATTGCTGGCAAAGTTTACGCACGAGTTGTTCTTGTTCGTCTATAGAAGCTTGCCGAACGTGTCTATCCCGAGTCTCAGTGTGGCTTCCGCGCTGAGCGATCTACGGTAGACATGATATTCTCCATCCGCCAACTCCAGGAGAAATGCAGAGAACAGAACATGCCCCTGTATGTCGCCTTCATCGACCTCACCAAAGCGTTCGATCTGGTCAGCAGAGAGGGCCTTTTCAAGATCCTGCCAAAGATAGGATGCCCACCAAAGTTGCAAAGCCTCATCGAATCGTTTCACACCAACATGCAGGGGATAGTGCAGCACGACGGCAATGTCTCAGAGCCATTCAACAAACGCAGCGGAGTGAAACAGGGCTGTGTACTTGCACCGACCCTCTTTGGGATTTTCTTTGCTATGCTCCTGAGGCATGCCTTCAGCACAGCAACAGAGGGAATCTACTTGCACACAAGATCTGACGGCAGGCTTTTCAACCTCGCCCGCCTGAAAGTCAGAACCAAAGTACGCGAGGCTCTAATCAGAGACATGCTGTTCGCAGATGACGCTGCAGTCGCAACCCACACACAGCAGGAGCTTCAGACCCTGATGGACCGCTTCTCCCAGGCATGCAAGGACTTCGGGCTTGCCATCAGCCTGAAGAAGACTAACATCTTGGCGCAAGGCATGGAAGCACCACCAACCATCACCATCGATGACTACGAGCTGGAGGTCGTGAATCAGTTCACGTACCTGGGGTCTACGATCAGCAACAACCTCTCCCTTGATACAGAGATCGACAAGAGGATTGGAAAATCAGCCTTCACACTCGCTCACCTCACCACACGAGTGTGGGAGAATCCCAAACTCTCTGTCAAGACGAAGATGGCAGTGTACAATGCCTGCGACATCAGCACACTGCTCTATGGGAGTGAGATGTGGACAACATACCCCCGGCAGGAAAAGAGACTGAACTCCTTCCACTTACGTTGCATTCGCCACATCCTGAACATATCCTGGCAGGACAAAGTGCCCAACACAGAAGTTCTGTCCCGCGCCGGCCTTCCCTCCATGTTCATTCTACTCAGGCAGCGCAGGCTCCGCTGGCTAGGCCACGTTCACCGTATGGAGGATGGCAGAATCCCCAAAGACGTCCTCTATGAAGAACTGGCGACTGGCAGGAGAGACGTTGCCAAGCCCACAGCCCAGCTGAAGAAAGCCCACAGCTGCGCTTTAGAGACGTCTGCAAGAGAGACATGAAGGCACTGGAGATCAACGCAGAGCGCTGGGAGGACCTTGCAACGGACCGCTCCAAATGGAGAGGCACCCTGACCAGACAGCTCAAGGCGGGTGAAGAGAGACTGACTGCTGCAGCAGATGAAAAAAGGACCCGCAGGAAGAACCGCCACAGACCCAGCAGCACAGAGACCACCCACAAGTGCGACCTGTGTGACAGGGACTGCCATTCGCGCATCGGCCTGTTCAGCCACAGGCGGTGCTGTTCCAGCAGAGTAGACATTTAGGATTCTCTTCCATGGTCATCATAGACCAACAGAGGCCGACTGTACGGATGGTGGCTGCATTTTCTAGTTCTGCCGCCACCCTCTGCTATAAGAGGGCAGTGGGCAGGAGGAGCGGTCTCTTTGCCACCTCTCTGTCTGGTGCCTGTGTGCTGTATAGTGCCTCCATAATAAATGTGTGTTCAGTTCAACATCTGGCCTCGTCCTTGGCTCCATATTCGGACATAACAGTGAGGCCTTCAGTTCTTTGGATGTTGTTGTGGGGTCTTGTGCGATCTCTTGGATGAGTCGTCGCTGCGCTCTTGGGGTAATTCTAGTCGGGTGGCCACTCCTGGGAAGGTTCGCCACTGTTCCGTGTTTTCGCCATTTGTGGATAATGGCTCTCACTGTGGTTTGCTGGAGTCCCAAAGTTTAGAAATGACTCTATCCCCTTTTCCAGACTGATAGATCTCAGTTACTTTGTTTCTCATTTCTTCCAGAATTTCTTTGGATCGCGGCATGATGTCTAGCTTTGGAGGATGTTTTGGTCTACTTCACTTTGTTAGGCAGATCCTATTTAAGTGATTTCTTGACTGAGAACAGGTGTGGCAGTAATCAGATCTGGTTGTGGCTAGAGAAATTGAACTCAGCTTTCCAAAGATGTGATAAACCACAGTTAATTTATGTTTTTTTGGGGGGGGGTGGATCACTTTTTCACACAGGGCCATGTAGGTTTTTTTTTTTACCCTTAATAATAAACACCTTCATTCAAAACTGCATTTTGTGTTTACTTCTGTTATCTTTGTCTAATATTTAAATTTGTTTGATGATCTGAAACATTTAAGTGTGACAAACATACAAAAAAATGAGAAATCAGGAAGGGGCAAACACTTTTTCCACACCACTGTATTAAAAAAAAATCCAAGGAAAACAGAACTTGTGACTGCTCATATAAGAGACTTTCTGTTTTATTTTAACCCAGCCTTGCTAAAATGACTGAAATACTGTGAGAACTTAAGTAGGAAGATTCTGCGTAAGGCCTGAATGAGATCAGAGTACTCCATGTCTTAACCCGATCACTACTTTCTTCAAATATAACCTTATGCCTGTTAAGAAAACCAAAAACTATACTGTGCACATGACATTTTTGTATATGATCTCCAGTATTATCAAAGTATTGCCTCTTGATACAAATGTAGTCAATCACTGTTATGTCACTCAAAACAGATATTTAAATCATATATCCATTGCCAGAAGGCACCCTCTTGTACCAGCCAGCTGGGACCTTTTACACCTATTTTAATAAAGCCATTCTGCAACACACTTTTTTATGAGTCATTGCTTGGTGCCATTGTGATGAGGGCCATTATCATGTGGTATAGTTCAACTCCCTGAGGCAGTCTCTGAGGCACCCTAATAGTTCCACCACCTTGCTTCACAGCTTGTATTGTCCTCACTCGGAAAGCTGTCTTTGGTCTGCACCAAATGCGTCAACTGTTACTGGATCAGCAGCTCTGTCTCTGTCTCAGCTCTTTGATCCATCTGTACAGAACACATTGTTTTGGAAGGACTTTACCCCTGTGCTCACTGATGAGCAGTTGCCCAGACTTTTTCCTGGCATGCATCCCATTCAGATCAAATTGTGCCTACTCATGCATTTTAACACTAACATTTTCAAGAGTTAACTGCTGATAACGCAATGACATTTTAGTGGTCTGGCAGACTCCACTTTAACATTCTACTAATGGGTTGAATTTGTGGGGAAAAGCAGTTCTATAGAATGTGAGTGTTATCTGAAATCAGAGCCACACTTGCCAATGATTTTCCTAAACTTGCAGGTTTGCTCTTTAGCTCTTGACATAATGACACTACACATTGTTATGTACTGTATGTAAATATCAATCAATCAATCAATCTTTATTTCGGATAGATTAAAAGTACAGATTAAAAGAAACAGAATAATATAACAAAGGGGGAAAGAAAATCCAACAAGGTCAAATTAGACAATAACTCCTCTGACTATACAGTTCAACATAAGTTATCCGAAATGGGTGATGGCTGAAGCCGCAGCTTATATTGCCCACCCATATTCCATCCAAGAATTCAAAAGAAAAACAAACAAGAGCGATTACAATTCAGAACAAAGCTAAAACAAAATGTGACAAAAAAACAAAACAAAAACTAAGCAACAACACAACGCAGACTGGATATGACAATCCTTATGTGATTTTACATGTCATCTTGTATATATGTTTGGAGTATTTCTTCCTTTAGTTTTTGTTTAAATTGCCCAAACGTTGTACATGATTTTAATTCAGGTCCAAAATCGTTCCATAATCTGACTCCTTGCACTGAAACACAGTGTTGCTTGGTGGTAGTTCTCACTGAAGGTTTTTGAAATATACAGTGGGGCAAAAAAGTATTTAGTTAGCCACCAATTGTGCAAGTTCTCCCACTTAAAAGATGAGAGAGGTCTCCAATTTTCATCATAGGTATACCTCAACTATGAGAGACAAAATTAGGAAAAAAAATCCAGAAAATCACATTGAAGGATTTTTAATGAATTAATTGGTAAATTCCTCGGTAAAATAAGTATTTGGTCACCTACAAACAAGAAAGATTTCTGGCTCTCACAGACATGTAACTTCTTCTTTAAGAGGCTCCTCTGTCCACCACTCGTTACCTGTATTAATGGCACCTGTTTGAACTCATTATCAGAATAAAAGACACCTGTCCACAACCTCAAACAGTCAGACTCCAAACTCCACTATGGCCAAGACCAAAGAGCTGTCAAAGGACACCAGAAACAAAATTGTAGACCTGCACCAGGCTGGGAAGACTGAATCTGCAATAGGTAAGCAGCTTGGTGTGAAGAAATTAACTGTGGGAGCAATTATTAGAAAATGGAAGACATACAAGACCACTGATGATCTCCCTCGATCTGGGGCTCCACGCAAGATCTCACCCCATGGGGTAAAAATGATCACAAGAATGGTGAGCAAAAATCCCAGAACCACACGGGGGGACCTAGTGAATGACCTGCAGAGAGCTGGGACCAAAGTAACAAAGGCTACCATCAGTAACACACTACGCCGCCAGGGACTCAAATCCTGCAGTGCCAGACGTGTCCCCCTGCTTAAGCCAGTACACGTCCAGGCCCGTCTGAAGTTTGCTAGAGAGCATTTGGATGATCCAGAAGAGGATTGGGAGAATGTCATATGGTCAGATAAAACCAAAATAGAACTTTTTGGTAAAAACTCAACTTGTCGTGTTTGGAGGAGAAAGAACACCATACCTACTGTGAAGCATGGGGGTGGAAACATCATGCTTTGGGGCTGTTTTTCTGCAAAGGGACCAGGATGACTGATCCGTGTAAAGGAAAGAATGAATGGGGCCATGTATCGTGAGATTTTGAGTGAAAACCTCCTTCCATCAGCAAGGGCATTGAAGATGAAACGTGGCTGGGTCTTTCGGCATGACAATGATCCCAAACACACCGCCCGGGCAATGAAGGAGTGGCTTCGTAAGAAGCATTTCAAGGTCCTGGAATGGCCTAGCCAGTCTCCAGATCTCAACCCCATAGAAAATCTTTGGAGGGAGTTGAAAGTCCGTGTTGCCCAGCGATAGCCCCAAAACATCACTGCTCTAGAGGAGATCTGCATGGAGGAATGGGCCAAAATACCAGCAACAGTGTGTGAAAACCTCGCGAAGACTTACAGAAAACGTTTGACCTCTGTCATTGCCAACAAAGGGTATATAACAAAGTATTGACATGAACTTTTGTTATTGACCAAATACTTATTTTACCGAGGAATTTACCAATTAATTCATTAAAAATCCTTCATTGTGATTTTCTGGATTTTTTTTTTCTCATTTTGTCTCTCATAGTTGAGGTATACCTATGATGAAAATTGGAGACCTCTCTCATCTTTTAAGTGGGAGAACTTGCACAATTGGTGGCTGACTAAATACTTTTTTGCCCCACTGTACATGTTCATCTGAAATAATATCGTTTCTCCCTTATTTGAACAGCTTTTGGATATTTGCGGGCAGTGATAGATTCTTCACTTTAAACATTATTACTGCAGTTTTAAAGTCAACCAGATCTTTCAACTTGAGAGCTTTTAATTTAAGAAAAAGTGGGTTTGTTGGTTCTCTGTAAGCTGCTTTGTTTATTATTCTAATAGCTTTCTTCTGAAGCATAAAGACTGGATATACACTACCGTTCAAAAGTTTGGGGTCACTTAGAAATTTCCTTATTTTTGAAAGAAAAGCACTTTTTTTCAATGAAGATAACTTTAAACTAATCAGAAATACACTCAATACATTGCTAATGTGGTAAATGACTATTCTAGCTGCAAATGTCTGGTTTTTGGTGCAATATCTGCATAGGTGTATAGAGGCCCATTTCCAGCAACTATCACTCCAGTGTTCTAATGGTTCAATGTGTTTGCTCATTGCGTCAGAAGGCTAATGGATGATTAGAAAACCCTTGTGCAATCATGTTAGGTCTGCAATGCTGTAATTGCTGCAAATGGAGGATTCTTTGACGAAAGCAAAGTTTGAAGGAAAAAATTATTATTTCAAATACAAATCATTATTTCTAACCTTGTCAATGTCTTGACTATATTTTCTATTCATTTTACAACTCATGGTGGTAAATAAGTGTGGCTTTTCATGGAAAACACAAAATAATTGTCTGGGTGACCCCAAACTTTTGAATGGTAGTGTATGTTTGTTTTATATGTATTTTCCCATACTTCAGTACAATATGTCATGTATGGGAGTATTAATGAATGATACAAGGTATATAGTGTGGGTTCATTCAGCAAATATTTCACTCTGTGTAGTATTGCAATTGATTTGGATATTTTACCTTTAATATAATTAATATGTGACTTCCAACACAGTTTATTATCAATTATTACACCAAGAAAGTTAGTTTTGGATACCCTTTCCATCTCTACACCATTTACACTGAGTTTAGATACTAAGTTGTTGTGATGGTTGTTAAAAACTATAAATTTTGTCTTACTTAAATTGAGTGTTAATTTGTTTAAATGCATTTTTTCTGAAACTTTACATATATCATTTATATACATATTGAATAACAATGGCCCAAAACTGAACCCTGTGGGACTCCACAAATAACCTTCAGTAACTGTGAGTTTTTGTTACCAACACATACATACTGATATCTACTCAGTATGTATGTATTCAACTCTCGGCGCCATGCCAGTCGGCTGCCTTTTGCAACAGCGGCTCGATTCCGAGTTTTTTTTTTTTTTTTTTTTCCCTTCCTCTCTCTTTTGATCACTTTTTTTTTTCACCCCACTTATATCACGGACACACAGATCGTCCCAAATGTCTCCTGAGCCGGTGGACGGAGCCACTGTTTATAGCAGGATACGATACAACAGGGGAGAGCTGCTAGCACTTAACCGCCACCCGGTCCCACTGGAAAAACTCGACATACCGAGAGAACTGAGGCGAAAACGCCGCGGCTGCCGGGCTGGAGTAAGGCGGAGGACAAAAAATATAAGGTACAGACCCTCCCTTCCATCTGTTGTCATGGGAAATGTACGGTCGATACTGGGAAAGTTAGATGAGCTAGCGGCTATCTCCCGTTATGATAGCACTTACCGGGAGTGCTCTCTCCTTTTGTTTACTGAGACGTGGCTAACTGAACTAGCAGCAGATGCTAACATTGAGCTGGAGGGTTTTCACATGATACGAGCTGACCGAACACCAGAGAGTGGCAAAACTAGGGGCGGTGGAGTGATAATGTAGGTTAACAACAACTGGTGTAGACCGGGACATATCACTGTTAAACAACGACACTGCAGCAAAGACATTGAGTTGCTAGCTGTTAGCATGAGGCCTACATATCTCCCGAGAGAACACTCACACGTGATCTGCATTGTTGTTTATGCAAATCCGACGGCGAACGCTGGGACAGCGCGTGACGTCATCCATTCAGTAACCAGCAGGCTGCAGACAGAACACCCAGATACTCTTCTCCTCATCTCAGGCGATTTCAACCACGTTTCACTGTCTCCCATTCTGCCCACTTTCACCCAGTATGTCACATGCCACACTAGAGACAATAAAACACTGGATTTGTTCTACGCAAACACTAAGGAGGCGTACACCTCATCACAACTCCCCCCACTTGGGAGATCGGATCACAACTTGGTTCATCTCCGACCGGTGTACAAACCCCTAGTGCACAGACAACCTCCGGCCATGCACACTGTGGAGTTATGGTCTGAGGAGACAATGGACACTCTAAAGGACTGTTTTGAAGCCACTGCCTGGAAGCAGCTCTGCGATCCACATGGTGAGGACATCGATGGCCTCATTCACACCTTCACGGGCTACCTCAGCTTCTGTGTGGACAAATCCGTTCCCACCAAGACCATACGGCGTCACTCAAACAACAAACCCTGGATCAACCCTGAGATAAAAACACTTCTGAGAGAGGAGAAGAGGATCTTCAGGTCGGGGAACAGGGAGATGCTGAAGTCCGTACAGAGGGAGCTGAGGAGAAAGATCAGAGAAGGCAAGGACAGCTTCAGGAAGAAGATGGAGGACAAGCTGCAACAGAGCGACATCAGCGGGGTCTGGAGAAACCTCAAAACCATCTCGGGGCTCCAGAATACCTCCCCCCAGGCCACGGGGGGCAGGGAGTGGGCGAACAACCTGAATCTGTTTTTCAATAGATTTGACCAACCGCCCTCCCCCCTGTCTGCACAACAACCACTGCTGCCTCTAAGAAATCAAGTCCTGCTACCCACTCCCCACTCCACCGACACCCCCCCCACTCCCAACACACAGCCCCCCATCCTGACCCTGACCAAGACCCAGGTGAGGACGGAGCTGAAGAAGATCAAGGCGAGGAAGGCGTCGGGACCGGACGGCATCAGCGCAAAGCTCCTCAAGTCCTGTGCAGACCAGCTGTGTGGGATTGTGACGTATATCTTCAACATGAGCCTGAAACTGGGGAGGGTACCACAGCTGTGGAAAACATCTTGTGTGGTACCTGTACCAAAAACTTCCCACCCCAAAGACCTGAACAGCTTCAGACCGGTGGCCTTGACGTCCCACTTGATGAAGACCCTGGAGAGACTGCTCCTTGCTCATCTCCGCCCCCTGGTGGAACCAGCGATGGATCCACTCCAGTTCGCCTACCAGCATGGCATTGGGGTGGAGGATGCGGTGATCTTCCTCCTTCACCGTTCTCTGTCCCACCTGGAGAAGCCCGGGAATATGGTGAGGATCATGTTCTTTGACTTCTCCAGTGCTTTCAACACCATCCAACCGATGATCCTGAAGGACAAGCTGCTGCGCGCAGGGGTGGACCAGCACCTGTCATCATGGATCCTGGACTACCTCACGAACCGGCCTCAGTTTGTGAGAACCCGGGACTGTGTTTCCGACACGATCATCAGTAGCACGGGGGCCCCCCAGGGAACGGTGCTGGCTCCCTTCCTGTTCACTCTTTATACTGCGGACTTCTCACACAACACAACACATTGCCATCTACAGAAGTTCTCTGATGACTCTGCGATCGTTGGTCTCATCTCCAGTGGAGATGAAGCTGAGTACAGAGGGCTTATCCAGGACTTTGTGGACTGGTACCATCGGAACTGCCTCCAGATCAATGCGAGGAAAACTAAGGAGCTGGTGGTGGACTGCCGCAGGCATGGGCAGCCCCTCACAGCACCAGTAAATATACAGGGAACAGACATCGAGATGGTGACATCCTACAAGTACCTGGGTATTCATCTGAACAATAAACTAGACTGGTCACACAATACTGACGCACTCTACAAGAAGGGACAGTGCAGGCTGTTCCTGCTGAGGAGACTCAGGTCTTTTGGTGTACAAGGGGCGCTGCTGAAGTCATTCTATGACACGGTGGTGGCATCAGCCATCACTTTTGGAGTGGTCTGCTGGGGCAGTGGCATCACTGCAGCCGATAGGAAGAGACTGAACAAACTGATTAAGAAAGCTAGCTCTGTCCTGGGGCAACGCCTTGATCCGATGGAGGAGATAGGAGAGAGAAGGACGGTGGCTAAACTGTCATCTCTGCTGGAGTCCGAGTTCCACCCTATGCAGGACATACTGGATGCACTGAGGAGCTCATTTAGCAGCAGACTACATCATCCCAGGTGCACAACTGAGAGGTTTCGTAGGTCCTTCCTACCAACGGCTGTCAGACTGTACAACCTAAGCAGGGCTGCTCGCAGAGATAGCAAAAAGACGTAACAAACTAATAGTTTTTTTTTAATGCAAAAGATGCAATAGACTTACACAATGGTCCTCTCCGGCATACAACTAGGAACATACCGGTCGCTATGGAGGGTGAGAATATGTATGGGCACATAATCATACCATGTAGGATAACTAAATAGACGGTTATGCTGTTTCATCCCACCTAGCAACAATGCTCTGCACTGTGTGCGTTTATATATTTACATATTTATTCCATCTAGCTACAATGCTCAGCACTGGGTGTGTTTATATATTTACATATTTATTCCATCTAGCTACAATGCTCTGCACTGGGTGTGTTTATATTTATATATCTGTATATTTATTCCATCTAGCTACAATGCTCAGCACTGGGTGTGTTTATATTTATATATCTATATATTTATTCCATCTAGCTACATTGCTCCGCACTGTGTGTGTTTATATACTTGCATATTTATTCCACCTAGCTGCAATGCTCCGTACTGTGGGTGTTTATATATTTACATATTTATTCCATCTAGCTACAATGCTCTGCACTGTGTGTTCATATATTCATATATTTAGTCCATCCAGCTACAATGCTCTGCACTGTGTGTCTGTGTGTGTGTGTGTGTGTGTGTGTGTATATATATATTTTATAGTAATATGTACATATGTATATTAGCTGCTCTTGCTTGCTTGGTTTTTTTTTTGTTTGTTTTTTTTTTTGTTTTTTTTTTCTTGCCTTCTGATTGTTGCTCTGAGTGTTGCTATCCCTGTGCTGTTGCAATCCTGGAATTTCCCCGTTGTGGGACTAATAAAGGCTTATCTTATCTTATCTTATCTTATCTTATCTATTCTTTAAGTAACTACATAACCAGGACAGTGCTACTCCCCTAATACCACAGTTTTGTAGTTTCTTTAATAATAAGTTATGATCCACTGTATCAAATGCTTTTTTAAGATCCAGGAATACCCCAACTGAATACTCTTTATGTTCAACGGCAGTTGATATTTTTTCTATAAATTCCATTAGAGCAAATGCAGTTGTCCTCTTGTGTCTGAACCCATATTGCTGCTGACACAATAAATTATTCTTCAGTATGAAGTTGTCAATTCTCTCATAGAATATTTTTTCAAGTATCTTGGAATATTGCGGCAATAGTGAAATTGGTCTATAGTTTGAAAGTTCCCCTCTGTCACCCGTCTTGTATATCGGAATTACTTTAGCTATTTTCATTGCTTTGGGAAATATACTTGTTTGGAGAGACAGATTACAGATGTGCCCTTCAGAGGTAAAGTGGGCTATCCCACAAAACCATTATTTTGAGAAAATGAGCTCTAAAGTTTATGTGATTTAAATATATTTTCATATTTAAGTCACACCTTGAAGGTAATTATAGGGGGTAACTTTTTAATGATATAGGCACACTGATTTTTTGAGAATATTTCAGCTTTAGAGCTCATTTTCTCAAAATTATGGTTTTGTGGGATAGCCCACCTTACCTCTGAAGGGCACAGATATACGTCAGTGGTTTCACTAAGCATTCAATAATAGTTTTGACTAAGAGCATGTCAATACCATCACAGTCCGTAGATGTTTTACTTTTAAACGATTTAACAATTTCAATGACCTCTCTCTTGTCTGTTCTTTATGAAAATGGAGTCTTTTATAGCAGTGTTTTTGCTTATTGTATCACCTGTGGGTGCCGTAATGGGTATTTCTCGAGCCAAATTAGGACCAGTGTTAACAAAAAAGTTATTAAATTCATCTGCAGGTGAAGCTGCATTCACACTCTGAGTCGTTTTATTATTTTTTGAAAAATTGGTTGGGTAGCTTGTATTTCTGTTTTTATTTCCAAGAATATTGTTAAGTATTGTCCATGTATTTTTAATATTGTCTCTGTTTTTCTCCAGTTCTTTACTGTAATAGTCTCTTTTACTACATCTTATTATACATGTTAACTTATTTTTGTATGTTTTATACTGCTGCTCTGCTTCTTTTGTCCTTTTCTTTAGAAAAGCTTTATATAATAAATTTTTCTTTTTACACGCCTTTTGTAATCCTTTGGTTAACCATGGCTTATCGGCAAATTTATGTTTAAGCTTTTTCTTTACTAATGGACAATTTTTTTCATAAAGAGTGGTTACAATGTTTATAAATGTGTCATAGGCTTCATTTACATCTGATACATCGACTTTTGTCCAGTCTTGCTTCAGCAAGTCTTCTTTAAAAGAACTGATGGCATTTTGTGATTTGTATCTGAACGATTTTAAAAATTTTTCTGTATTGGCCCCCGTGTGGCCATGGATAAGTGCAAAGGTTGACAAATGGTCACTTATATCATTTATCAATAATCCACTTTCTATTTTCTTATCAATAATATTAATAAACAGGTTGTCAATAAGTGTAGCAGTGTGAACTGTGATTCTACTGGGATGCGTTATTGTGGGATATAGACTCATGCTGTACATAGAATTCATGAACTGAAATTACATTTTGTTGAAATGGATTTAGTAAATCAATATTGAAATCTCCACAAATTACTACCATTTTCTTACTAGTAATATTATTGTACAGCTCGACTAATTTATCTCTGAATGTCTCAATGCAAGTTCCCAGCGTTCTATATATACAACTTATAATTAGATTTTTTGTTTTATCTTGGTCATTCTCAACAGTGATACATTCCAAAATCCCTGGTAGTGCAAAGGACATTCCATTTACAAGCTTACACCTATACAGGTCATCAATATACAGTGCAACACCACCACCCTTTTTTTGAGATCTGTTAATATGAAACATCTGATATCCCTCTATTGCCATCAGGGGAGCCTGCTCTTCATTAAGCCAAGTTTCAGAGACTGCGATAGCTGTAAATTTTCTGTCTAACTGTTTTAAATAGTCCTGAATCTGTGGAAAGTTTTTGTTAAGACTTCTGCTGTTGAAGTGTATTATTGATAGTTTACCATCTAGTTGCACTTGACTTTTGAATTGCTTTTCGGTGTAATATTCACAATGATTATGAATATTATTGAAAAAGTGGTTATCAGGATCAATATCATTTTCCATCTCTTGTAGTTTATGTTCAGCATAATGGCATATTTTCAGAGTTTGAATTTCCTCACTCTGTGTCAAATGACTTCCTCCAACTGGGGATAATTGATGTCTACTCAAGTCAGTCATAAGTTTTTTTTTTGTTTTGTTTATTTTTTTTTAAAGTACATTGACATGGCATGTCAAAAGAACTATTCTTGCCGTGTGTGTGGATATGGATTTTTATAGTCTCTTAATTTTCTTAATCAGTGTTCATCTGTATTTATTTAAGTCAGTAACATCCTTGATCATTATACTCTTTGCTTCCTCAGGTGTTCCATTTAGTTTGATCCAAACTCTACAATTTCTTGTCCATGTTGCCTTTATCTTATTTTGTCTTTTCAGTATCCGTGCTTGCCGTGCTATTTCAGCATTAGTTTTTGTTAGATGTTCATTTAGGTAAACTTCTGTTCCCCGTAGCTTTCTGGCCTGCCTCAGTATGTCATTCTTTACTCTTCTGTTCACAAAGCGCATCACAATTAATTTCTTTGTTTTATTATCTTTTCTGGGTAAAGCATGACAGGCTGAAATTGCATTTGCTTCGACCTTGATATTTCTACTATCAAGGAACTGAAGCACCTGGTTTTCCAGGGAGACTGATTCACTCAGGGGAGCATCCTCTCCTCTCAATCCTGCTGTAGCATGAGCATATGATTGATATTTAATGTCTAGTCCACTTATAATTAGATCATCCATACGAGAATATTGTTCAAGATCCTCGACACGTCGCTCCAAGTCTGCAATTTTTTTGTCTTTTTCCTTAATTGTTAATTTTAATTCTCGGACATCTTTCATTAGCTCTATTATTTTAGCCTGCTGACTAACCACTTTGGTCAGTTCTTCTGACAAGAAGTTCAGAGATTTTTTGATCTCTTCCATTTCCTCCTTCTTTGGTGGCATTTTTACTGACCTGTGGATAGTAAAACAATCTCTGCTGGTGTTGCCGGTATCCGATCTGACCGACCTCGAATCCAGCTGGGCCTCAGCTAGCCCCCTCCACTGCTAGTCCCGCTGCTTACCTCCGCCGTAACCGAGCTCCTGTCCAGCCGGGGCACTGGAAGCTCCTCCACCGAGTCCTGACGCCCACCACCGCTGCAGCCGAGCTCCGATCCTGCTTCTGTCCAGCTGAGGTCCCGGTAGACCCTCCGCTGAGCCCCGCCGCCTACCGCCGTCTGCCTCAGTAGCTTCTCCGCCGAGCCCCACCGCTGCAACTGGGCTCCGACTCCGGCTGGGGCCCCGGTGGTCCTCCACTGGTCCCCGTCTCCCACCACCGTTGCAGTTGAACTCCGATCTGGCTCCCGTCCAACTGCTGCCTCAGCTTGTTCCTCCGGCGAGCCCCAATCACCAGGGACAGAGTCGCTTCTCCGTGTCGGTGCTAGGTGCTACGACTAGCTATGGCATTAGCTATAGCATTAGCCTAGCAAACACTTTGGGTTAAGCGTAGCAGCGAACCACGAAGAGAAACGCCAATCAGTTCATTCACGAATGAGAGCAGTCCCAAAAGTCCAGTTCTCACAGCGAGTGCAAAACAACTCTTAAAAACAGAGATTGAGTCTGACCCCCGAATCCAGACCGGCTGAACCACAACTAAAAAAACTGATTTAAGCTGCAAGAGCCTGCAAGACTGAGACCACTCACTCCGCCATCTTGAAATCACAGGTTATACAGTGATTTGTATAGGTTATACAGTGACAAGATGGCGGACCAGGGAATGTGCCATGGTTTAGAGGGGGTTGGCACTCTACCCTGTGGTAGTGATGCCAACCGGGGTATAAGAGCAACGGTGGGGAGGAGCACTTCCTCTTTCACCATTGACGCCCTGACAGTGAGGGGTGCTGTGAGTCTGTTGACTGTTATTTATATAGTAAATAAAGTTACGTTCAGTGGACCTCTGACTTGGTCATTATTATGTTCATTATGGACACAACATTTGGTGATGAGGAGACCAATGGGAGCATGCTGGCTACTTCCGCCGCCAGTGCCAGTTCTGGAGCGCTGTGGCGGGAAGGACCACGAGGGAAGGCGCAGCCTCTGGACTCGGACAGTGGGAACAGCGTGAGTGGAGATGACCACGTCATCGCTGTGAAGATGAGGTCCGCCCCAGGACAGCCATGGTATTATGGCTGCGGGTCCACTAGGCATGAGTCAGGTGTGTGTCCGGCGAACAGCGAGCACTGTGGAGTGTGTGGTCTGGTGTGCCATTTTATTGGGGCCTGCGGGAAGTTTGAGCGGGAGAACCCGAGACGCGAAACGGATTTTCCTGCCGTGTCCCCTGTTGCTGCCCATGGGGCGCAGGACCGGCGCTTTGGAGCCAAGACACGGGTTCTTGTGAGTGCTACCAGGAGGAAGGGAGCTGCAGTGGCTGGTGGCTGAGACAGCGCGGGAGGTCGAGGAGAGCGGGGTGAGACTGGAGAGCATGATGGTAAAGCGCTCACAACAACGGCCTGCCAAGAGGAAGACGAACCGGACCCGTGAGTCGACCGGATCAGTGAAGAAGGCCAGTCAGAAACAAAGTGATCCGGAGAGGAAGAGGAGAGCTTCCCCACAGGCTGGAGACGAAGTTCGGCCCAGGGTTGAGGCTCGAGTACGAGAGGATCACGGGCCACGCGAACGGTGTGATGACCAGAGGTGGTTCTAAGTGGAGGCTGCCCGGAGGGATGGGTATCGGCGCGTATCTGACCAGGCCTGGAGGCATCCAAGTGAGCGGCGTCTGACGTTGGAGGAGAGGAGAGGAGGCGGCGCAGCAGGAGTCCTGAGGTCAAAAGACGGAGGCGTCTGGAGAGAGATCCAACCAAGGACTGAGGGTGTTTTGTGTGTGTGTTTTAATTTTAACCTCTTGCACTCCGGGATACCGCGGGCAGTCACGTCTCTGTGTCCTAGGGTGCACTGAAAAAAAAAAAGCTGCAGACACAGCCGCGAACAGAAAGCCAAAGGAGTGCTTTAATTGGTTTAGATTTGATTGACCTCTCATTCGACTAATAAGAGCCTTGAATTGGGTTTCTGAAACCTTGAAGAACCAATGACTGAAAACCTAGCAAGAAGGACCCACCTACCAACGGCTGCGAATACAGCCAGCCAATTAAAGCAGAGAACTTCGACAATTGAAAGCGTACGTCCCGTGCGTAAAATCTGTTTTGTCTAAGCCGCTGGGTGACACACACGCATTCGCCAGTCTTTTTTTCTTACTACTGTTCTTATTTGTTTTGAAAAATCGTTCGCCAAAACCGCAATCATGGAAGCACAAAACCACAATAATGGAATCATGGTTTGACCGGATCGCGTGACCAGAACCACGAGTCCGTAACAAGCGGACCAGCGTCATGTTCGTCTGACAACGAGGAAGAGAAGTTCACCAGCGACACTGCTGTTGTGGACAAGTAAGTGTTATAAGCTAAATTATTCTTTATCCCTGAAAATTGTAATCAAAATGACTTTTGACCGATTGGTAAATTACAACTGTGCGTCATCGCAACATGACGGACCGGTCCATGCGCCACGTCCAGACCGTGAACGCCCCCCCCCCCCGCTACTCTTCTGTAGCGGATTGCAGATATTATTGCAGATATTTTAGTACAACTGTGCGTAGTAGACCGCGGCGCACCGTCCCCGCGGTCCGTCATGTAGCGATGGGCGATGGCCGTCCTCTGTAGCGGGGGTGGGGGTGGGAGTTATCTTCTACATTACAGATATTTTAGTATAATTTTTAGTGCATTGTAGGTTATTTTTTCTTGTAAAAAAAGCCACACATTTTTTACGTGGCATGCTTCTTTGTGTGGGCGGGGCTTATTTGTTCATTCATTCATTCATGAATGAATAAACAACCCCCCCACACACACACACACACAGCCCTGAGTGTCACCTTTCATTAGAGCCCAACATCAAGCTTCTATATTGAATCATTCAAAAGTTATAGACGTTTTTCCAAACTGTGCCATTTGGCACAATTTGGCACAGTTCAAAAACGCCTGGGAACAAACTGTGAAGAAAGCTGTGTAATATATTCGTTTTTTGTGGTATTGTTACAAAATTTTGACCTCAGCTGGATAACACTTGGTTTTACATTTCTGTTGCATTTTCCAGCCCGGATCTGACAGCTGTGTATTATTTGCAAGCATTTGTATCCAAAAAAACACCCAGGCGAACTTTATTTTCTTCAAGTTCAGTATTCTTAGATGACTGTTACTCAGTGGCAGGAGCACTTAGAGAGATTATGACTGTTCTGCCAAAAAATTCAAAGTGTTTTCTTTTAAATGAGACCAACCCCATGAAGATGCTGCAAAGGGTTGAAGAACAGCTTTTGATTTACTTTGGGTACGTCATTTTTAGACGTTTTTAGGGAAATTGACCAGAGTGCAAGGGGTTAACCCAGGTCCTGTTGTATATAGTTAATTGCTGCTAATTTTGTGCCCCGGTTATCATTGAAAAAAAAAAAGTAGGGAGGTTGAAATCTTATGGGTCACATTTTGGTGATTTATATGGAAACAGAATTTTATTAATTGAAGGGTTTTGCTAACCGTGGGAGAATAAACTTATACACTGCTAATTGGATTTAGGTTTGTGAAGTATAAAATTATGATTTATGATTGAATTGTTTGATTTTATTAATTAGTGATTTGTAGTAATTGCATTTCCCAACACAGGTTATGTTATTATGTGCCTTATTGTGGGGTGGGTGTTGGGGTGGGGGCCACCAGTAGTTTATGTGTGTATTGTGACTTTTGTATGTTATGTTCAATAGGAGCTGTTTTATGGGATTATTTTATTTAGAACATGGTGTCACGCCGCGCCGCTCATCAGCGGCGCCACCTGCTCGCGCACCTGCTCGTCATCAGCGGCGAGGGATATAAGCCGCCTCGCCCTGAGCTTCGGCCTGAAGCCGTCAGATTCACTCATCATTGTTGCTGTGAGAACTGTTACCTCTTCAGCCATCATTGCGGTAAGAAGCCCTTACTTTGTCTCTTTGAAGTCTGCTCCCCTGTGCACAGGTGGATTTCCCGGCGGCGGACTTTTCCTCTCCGTCTCCATCTCCTCGCTGCTGCACCGGGCCTTGCAGGTGGCTGTCTACCGGGTCTCGTCCCTTGCTGTGCCAGCCATCTATCCCATCCAAGTAAGCTCCTCTCTCGCTATCATATCTCCTGTGTTGGTGTGTGCCCGTCACCCTTCTCCTTGTGTTTTTCCCATAGGGTTGTCCGGCTGTACAGTCTCCTGCCTCTGTGCCCGAAGCAGACGCCGCCACCAACACATCTACATCTCGCAGACACACATCCATTCACCCCTGTTGCTAATTAACTATTTGAACTACTCTGAGCCTGTGTGTGTGCGTCTCCTGAGCCGTGCGTTATGTCACATGGTTTTACTTTTAAATTGGACTGTTCTAGTTTGGCAGCAGAATAATCCACCTGGCCGTGTAGGGGGTGCTGGCTGTCTACCCAGCCCCCCCCAGCTTTAGTTGTATGAATGGATAGGCAGTTTGTTTATTTGTGTACAAATTTATGTGCAGTGATGCGGACGTTGTACCGGTCTGTTGTGGTGAAGAGGGAGCTTAGTTCTAAGGCAAAGCTGTCGATTTACCAGTCAATCTATGTTCCTACTCTCACCTATGGTCACGAGCTTTGGGTAATGACCGAAAGAACGAGATCGCGGATACAAGCGGCTGAAATGAGCTTTCTCCGTAGGATTGCTGGACTCACCCTCAGAGATAGGGTGAGGAGCTCAGTTATCCGGGAGAGGCTCAGAGTAGAACCGCTGCTCCTCCACATTGAAAGGAGTCAGTTGAGGTGGTATGGGCATCTGATTAGGATGCCTCCTGGACGCCTCCCACTTGAGGCGTTTCAGGCACGTCCCACTGGGAGGAGACCCCGGGGCAGACCCAGGACTCAGTGGAGAGACTATGTCTCCCAGCTGGTCTGGGAACGCCTTGGTATCCCCTCTGAAGAGCTGGAGCAGGTGGCTGGGGAGAGGGAAGTCTGGGCTTCTCTGCTTGAGCTGCTGCCTCCGCGACCCAGACCTCCGGAAAAGCGGTAGAAGATGGATGAATTTATGTTTAGAGTGCGAGTTGGGAGACAAATTTGGGTGGGTTACCTATGTGCCTGACATTTTTTTGAAGGGGGCGGGGGGACAAATGTTATGTATGTAAATAGGTTATACAGTGACAAGATGGTGGACCGTGGAATATGCCATGGTTTAGAGGGGGTTGGCACTCTACCCTGTGGTAGTGATGCCAACCGGGGTATAAGAGCAATGGTGGGGAGGGGCACTTCCTCTTTCGCCATTGACGCCCTGACAGTGAGGAGTACTGTGAGTCTGTTGACTGTTATTTATATAGTTAATAAAGCTATGTTCAGTGGACCTCTGACTCGGTCATTATTTTGTTCATTATGGACACCAACACACACTTCAAAAGTTGAGACAATGTCCTCCCTTAAAATGACACTGAAAAAAATCAAGGTTTTTTTTTCCTTGTTAACATGTCAGTACCATGTTGTTGTTTTTTAAATGACTTACAAGACATATGAAGAGCTTAACCACTCTTATTTGCTATGTTTAGTTTAAAGTTTATTTAAAATGGACAGTACATACTAATAAACATTAATACAAATGTAAGTATGTCAGGTTTAGCAATACTCCTAATTTGCATCTGTAGTCCCCTGGAGGGCCACAAAAACACACAAACAAACAATCATACATGAGAAGAACAAGAAGAAACAAAAACAGAATGTCTGTTTTTTGCTGTGATTTACACTTCAGACTGGTTCAGTTAAGCTCCTCCCCTTGGAAAAAGGAAAGTTTAGACAGAGCATTTTTGGTCCGTAGTGTAGATCCAATCAGGACTAAGTTTATGATCATTAAGTGCAGACCCATCTGTCCTACTAGTCACCGTGTATTCCCCACCCACTGCCATCGGCGAGAGGAGTAAAGCACTAAATGAACTCTATCAGGCCATCAGTGAGACACAGACAGCGCATCCAGATGGATTCCTCGTCACAGCAGGAGACTACAACCATGCAGATTGAAAGACCCTCCTACCAAATCTACACTAACATATGGACTTTCCAATAAGAGGAGACAATTTGCTGGACCTGGTGAATACAACTCACAAGAAAGCATACAGAGCCTCCCCTCTTCTCCACCTGGGTCTCTCTGATCACATCACCATCTTGTTAAGACTGGCATACAAACCCAGAGTGAAAACAATCAGACCAACACAAAAGCAGATACGTGTGTGGCCAGAGGGGGCCTTTGATGCTCTGAAAGACTGCTTCAGCACTTCAGACTGGGACACTTTCAAGCATGCAGCCACTCACAATGGACACACAAACCGAGAGGAGTACACTGTGGTTGTTATAGCATACATAGCTAAATCCACTGATGATGTCACTCATGGTAAAACCATCACTGCTTGTGCCAACCAAAAGCCATGGATAACAGCAGAGGTCCACGGGCTCCTGAGGGTTCAGGACCTTCAGGGCCAGCGACACTGCAGGACTAACAACAGCTAGGGCCAACCTGTCCTGTGACATCAAGGAGGCAAAATGACAGTACAGCAAGAAAGTATCTGGCCACTTTAGCAACACCAGAGATGTACGTTCCCTCTAGCGTGGCATACAGATCCTCACCAACTACAAACCTCCACCCCAGACCTGTGCGAGTGACATCACAATGCTGGACAACCTAAATAACTTCTTCGGCCGCTTTGAAGCACAAAACAGAACATCAGCACAGAAGACCACTTCTCCTTCAGATGAGCAGGCCATAAGCCTGGATCCTGCTAGCGTGAAGAGGACCCTCTGCAGTATCAACCCACGCAAGGCGGCTGGACCAGACAACATACCGGGTCACGTTCTGAAGGACTGTGCAGAGGAGCTCAAGAATGTCCTGGCCAACATCTTCAACATCTCCCTGAGTCAAGCTGTTGTCCCCACATGGTTCAAAACTGCTACCATAATACCAGTCCCAAAGAAGCCCATCTCATCCAGCTACAATGATTCCCGGCCGGTAGCACTGACCCCCATCATAATGAAGTGCTTCAAGTGGCTGGTCATGCAGAACATCAAGTTCATCCTCCCTCCCTCCCTCCCTCCCACGACCCATCTCAGTTTGCATACAGGTCAAACAGATCCAAAAAAGATGCCATCACTGCTGATCTCCATCCAGCCCTCACCCACCTGGACTCAAAGAAATCCTGCGTGCGAATGTTGTTCTTGGACTTCAGTTCAGCATTCAACACAATCATCACCCAGCACCTAATACAAAAACTCAGACATTTGGGACTCAAAACCTCTCTCTGTAACTGGGTGCTGGACTTTCTCACAGGGAAGGCCACAGAATGTGTAGGTTGGCAGCAACACCTCCCAGACCATCACACTGAGCACAGGGGCCCCACAAGGGTGCATGCTCAGCCCCCTGCTCTTCACCATGCTGACCCATGACTGTGTACCAGCCTACAACACCAACCATATCATCAAATTAGTGAATGGCATGACGGTGGTGGGTCTCATCACCAACAACGAGGAGGCCAACTACAGAAATGAGGTGAGTAAACTGGTCCAGTGGTGTAACGACAATAATCTCTTCCTGAATGTGGGAAAAGCCAAGGAGATTATGGTCGACTTTAGGAGGGGATGCACACAGCATCCCCCTCTGATCATTGGTGGTGCAGCTGTGGAGAGGATGAGCAGCACCAAGTTCCTGCGGGTACACATCTCTGAGGACCTTGCCTCCAACAACACCACATCACTCACGAAGAAGGCCCAAACTCGCCTCCATTTCCTCCGCAAACTGAGGAGCGCACGAGTCCCACCCCCATCATGTGCTCATTCTACCAGGGCACCATTGAGAGCATCCTCACCAGCTGGATCACGGTGTGGTATGGAAGCTGCACCACCTCCTGCCGGAAGACACTACAACACAGTGAAAGCAGCCAGCAAGATCATTGGTTCCCCTCTGTCCCCCCTCTCGGACATCTACCTCACCTACAGAGCCATCAACATTGCAGGCCACACCTCCCACCCCCACACTCCCTCTTGAGCCCCCTGCCCTCGCGGAACAGGTACTGGAGCCTCCGGGCCTGCTCCACAAGACTGCTAAACAGCTTTGTTCATTAGGCCATCAGGTCCCTGAACTCTGTCCACCCCCCCCCCCCACTGGGACCTTAACACAGTCACCCGCACAATAACTACCTCAGCTGTTGGCACAGAAAGACTGGCACACCAACAGTAATACAACTGCTGCTGTATGTCTCTGCACTTTACTGCAACCATTTGCACAAATGCCATATCTGCTGCTGTCTGCTATTGCAATACTGATCATGAGCAGTCCTATCTGTCACTGCACCTACACTACTACATTGAACTTGCAACTACGGGTATTACTGCTCTACTTTTCTGTATAGAGGATTGCTGGATTTTATTGTTTATCTTTATTTACACTATGGGATGTCTGGGTCTATCTTTTGTTGCCATTTTAAATTAAATTAAAAATTAAATTTGCACTATGCGTAGCATTACTGTACATATACTGCTGTTGTTGTTCTTCCAGCCTTATTCATTTTTCTTTTTTTATATTGCGCACACCACTGAAGAGAGAGAGAGAGACGTCATTTCAATTCTCCTGTATGCCCTGGACGTATAGTAGTACTGACAAATAAAATCTTTGAATCTTGAACTGGTTGTTCAAATTTACCAGCTTGCAGACTTCTTTGTCCTGGTGGGTAGGATGTGAGGGGGCCTAAGTAGATTCTGACATTTGAAGGGCAATTTTTTTTTTACAAACAACTATAAGACAATGAAATGCTTTTTTGTGAAGGAAAGAGAGCATATGATAATATTTTTGACAATGTAGATTGTTTTTTTTATGTGATTTATATCCACCTGAGTGCATCTTTAAATCTTGTTGTATCACACACTAGTCCAGAACAGCTTATTCAACAAAATTTTCGAAAGAGTAATTAAGCTATGGGGAGTGCCAGCTGTGGTGGTTTGGTCGGAGACCTGATGCAAAGTGGAGGGCTGAAAACATTGCCACAGTTATATGCAGTGCTCTGAAAAAGTATTTACCCCTTCTGATTTCTTATTATTTTTGCACATTTGTCACACTTAAAAGTTTCAGATCATCAGGCACATTTTATATTTAGAAAAAGATACAATGATGTAAAAAATGAGACCAAGATAAATCATTTCAAAACTTTTTCCACCATTACTGACCTATAACCTGTACAACCCAATTGAAAAACAAACTGAAATCTTTTAAGGGGAAGAATAAAAATGTAAAAAAAAAAATACAATAACTTGGTTGCATAAATATGCACACCCTTAAACTAATACTTTTTGCAGCCCAGACATGTGAAGAAGACGGGAGATTATTGTCGCATGTACTAAATAGTCAGTACTTGTCAGAAATTCATGCAGCTCCTTCAGTCTTGCTGTTGGCCTCTTGGCAGCCTCTCTGACCAATTATCTTCTCATCTTTTCATTAATTTTGGAGGGACGTCCAGTTATTGGTAATGTCACTGTTGTGCCATATTTTCTCCACTTGATGATGACTGTCTTCACTGTGTTCCATGGTATATTTAATGCCTTGGAAATTCTTTTGTACCCTTATGCTGACTGATAACTTTCAATAATGATATCCCTCTGATGCTTTGGAAGCTCTCTGCAGATCATGGCTTGTGCCATGTTGCAGTCACATATTTTGATGTGACTGCAAAAATATCAGGAAAACCTACTAGAACATTAATCAGAGGCACTCCCATTTAACATGAGTTTGAATGTGGTTAATTCTGAACACAGCCACATCCTCAGTTATAACAGGGTGTGCATATTTATGCAACCAGGTTATTCTAAAAAAAATTTATTTTTCCCTCAAAAGATTTCAGTTTGTTTTTCAATTGGGTCGTACAGGTTATACGTCACATTAATGGTGAAAAAGGTTTTGAAATGATTTATCTTTCCACTGCACAAGAGGTGCAGTGGATTCACTGGTGGCCAGGCGTATGACCAAGATTTCGGATTTAACCCTTTAAGGTCCGCACCAAGAAAAAAGCAATGGAAAATTTTTTTCTTTGCATTTTTTACTCACTTAGGATAGCAATAACAACAATCAACTGTTTTTCCAAAATCAGACCCCACAGTTTTTTAGATATAGGCCTCTACCAAACAGTTGAGAGGTCTGTTAATAGTAAAAGTATTATATACCTTTAAATGCATACAAAAAACATTGAGAACAAGTCAAATAAATTGCTAATTTTCTTCAACAAATGAGAAGAATTTGCTCATGGGTTAGGGTTAGGGTTAGGGACTGCTCAAACACGCAGTGCCATCTAGAGGATTTTTTTAGCATAGCGCAACTAAACCAAGTGGCAGAGATGGCTCATTCAGGTTGAGTTAAGCTCAATGCATTATTCAGTGAGATATTGTGACTCAAAGTGTGGTCGACCAAACGGTTGCGCAGAACCTTAAAGGGTTAAGTGCTGTCATGGGGAGGCCAGGCCAGTCAATGGTCAACCTATGACACAGATAGTTGTTGGCGATGACGACCTGGAAGTGGTGGCATCTTGCTTCATCTTGGTGACATGCTCTCCCCTGGTGGTGGAGCTGAGCTTGCAACCATCATGAGATGCCAGGCTCCCTGGAACAAGTTCAGGCAGGTGCTCCCAATTCTTGAGACCCGCTGGCTCCCACCAACCTCAAAAGGCCGTATCAACAACTCCTGCATTAGGAGCGTGTTGCTGCATGCCAGCAATACATGAACCATGACTGCTGCCCGTCCTAACCGTCTGTGGCGGAATGACAGGGCCATGATCCACTGAATGTGTGGCGTCTCCACTGAGAATGAGGTCAGCTCACAAGCACTCTTGGTAAGGCTGCAGCTGGACAACCTTGGGGATGTGCTCCCAATGCACCGTTTGCATTGTTTCAGCCAAGTGGAGAGGAGTGTCAGTTGGATTAAGAAGGTCATGGATGTCAATCCTGGTAGCAGCAGAGGTCAAGGAAGAGGAAGACCGAAGAAGACATGGCTGGAGGGTGTCTGTATGTGTCATGACTCAATTCAAGAGTGAGGCTCAAACGCAGAGCTGCCACACCAAACGAACACAGGGACTCAGATGTAAAAGTTTTATCATTTTAATGAAGGACAAAACCCTAGTACACAACACTAAATAACGCTAAATCACTTCCGGCGCCACACGAGTCGGCTGCCTTTTGCAACAGTGGCTCAATTCTGAGTCTTTTTTTTTCCTTCCTCTCTCTTTTGATCCGGTGACAACTCTCTGATCCGGCACACCTTTCACTCCATTTATATCACGGACACACAGATCGCCCCAAATGTCTCCTGAGCCGGTGGACGGAGCCACTGTTTATAGCAGGAGACGGTACAGCAGGGAAGAGCTGCTAGCACTCAACTGCCACCCGGTGCTAACGGAAAAACTCGACATACCGGGAGAACTGAGGCGAAAACGCCGTGGGTGCCGTGCTGGAGTAAGGCGGAAGGCAAGAAATATAAGGTACAGACCCACCCTTCCATCCGTTGTTATGGGGAATGTACGATCGTTACTGGGAAAGGTAGATGAGCTAGCGGCTATCTCCCACTACGATAGCATATACCGGGAGTGTAGCCTGTTTCTATTCACAGAGACTTGGCTAACCAAATTAGCAGCAGATGCTAACATTGAACTGGAGGGTTTCCATGCGATACGGGCAGACTGAACATCAGACAGTGGCAAAGCAAGGGGCGGTGGAGTGATAATGTATGTTAACAACAACTGGTGCAGACCGGGACATATCACTGTTAAACAATGACACTGCAGCAAAGACATTGAGTTGCTAGCTGTTAGCATGTGGCCTACATATCTCCCGAGGGAATACTCACACGTGATCTGCATTGTTGTTTATGCAAATCCGACGGCGAACGCTGGGACAGCGCGTGACGTCATCCATTCAGTAACTGGCAGGCTGCAGACAGAACACCCAGATGCTCTTCTCCTCATCTCAGGCGATTTCAACCATGTTTCACTGTCTCCCATTCTACCCACGTTTACCCAGTATGTCACATGCCACACTAGAGACAATAAAACACTGGACTTATTCTACGCAAACACTAAGGAGGCGTACACCTCATCACAACTCCCCCCACTCGGGAGATCGGATCACAACTTGGTTCATCTCCGGCCGGTGTACAAACCCCTAGTGCACAGACAACCTCCGGCCATGCGCACAGTGAAGTTATGGTCTGAGGAGGCAATGGACACTCTAAAGGGCTGTTTTGAAACCACCGCCTGGGAGCAGCTCTGCGATCCACATGGTGATGACATCGATGGCCTCACTCACACCATCACGGACTACATCAGCTTCTGTGTGGACAACACCGTTCCCACCAAGACCATACGGTGTTGCTCAAACAACAAACCCTGGATCAACCCTGAGATAAAAACACTTCTGAGAGAGAAGAAGAGGATCTTCAGGTCGGGGAACAGGGAGATGCTGAAGTCCGTACAGAGGGAGCTGAGGAGAAAGATCAGAGAAGGCAAGGACAGCTTCAGGAAGAAGATGGAGGACAAGCTGCAACAGAGCGACATCAGTGGGGTCTGGAGAAACCTTAAAACCATCTCTGGGCTCCAGAATACCTCCCCCCAGGCCACGGGGGGGGGGGGGGGGGGGCAGGGAGTGGGCGAACAATCTGAATCTGTTTTTCAATAGGTTTGACCAACCGCCCTCCCCCCTGACTGCACAACAACCACTGCTGCCTCTGAAGACATCAAGTCCTGCTGCCCACTCCTCACTCCACCAACACCCCCCCGCTCCCAACAAACAGCCCCCCAACCTGACCCTCACTAAGACCCAGGTGAGGACGGAGCTGAGGAAGATCAAGGTGAGGAAGGCGTCGGGACCGGACGGCATCAGCGCAAAGCTCCTCAAGTCCTGTGCAGACCAGCTGTGTGGGATTGTGGAGTACATCCTCAATCTGAGCCTGAAGCTGGGGAGGGTACCACAGCTGTGGAAAACATCTTGTGTGGTACCTGTACCAGACTTCCCACCCCAAAGATCTGAACAGCTACAGACCGGTGGCCTTGAAGTCCCACATGATGAAGACCGTGGAGAGACTGCTCCTTGCTCACCTCCGCCCCCTGGTGGGACCAGCGATGGAGCCACTCCAGTTCGCCTACCAGCATGGCATTGGGGTGGAGGATGCGGTGATCTTCCTCCTTCACCGTTCTCTGTCCCACCTGGAGAAGCCCGGGAATGCGGTGAGGATCATGTTCTTTGACTTCTCCAATGCTTTCAACACCATCCAACCGATGATCCTGAAGGACAAGCTGCTGTGCGCAGGGGTGGACCAGCACCTGTCATCATGGATCCTGGACTACCTCACAAACTGGCCTCAGTTTGTGAGAACCCGGGACTGTGTGTCTGACACGATCATCGGTAGCACGGGGGCCCCCCAGGAAATGGTTTTGGCTCCCTTGCTGTTCACCCTTTATACTGCGGACTTCTCACACAACACAACACACTGCCATCTACAGAAGTTCTCTGATGACTCTGCGATCGTTGGCCTCATCTCCAACGGAGATGAAGCTGAGTACAGAGGGCTTATCCAGGACTTCGTGGACTGGTGCCATCGGAACTGCCTCCAGATCAATGCGAGGAAAACTAAGGAGCTGGTGGTGGACTGCCGCAGGCAAGGACAACCCCTCACAACACCAGTAAATATACGGTGAACAGACATCGAGATGATGACATCCTATAAGTACCTGGGTGTTCATCTGAACAATAAACTAGACTGGTCACACAATACTGACACACTCTACAAGAAGGGACAGCGCAGGCTGTTCCTACTGAGGAGACTTTAATGCCTGAGGAGGCATTACAGCAGCTGATAGGAAGAGACTGAACAAACTGATCAAGAAAGCTAGCTCTGTCCTGGGGCAGCGCCTTGACCCAGTGGAGGAGATAGGAGAGAGAAGGATAAGATAAGATAAGATAAGATAAGATAAGCCTTTATTAGTCCCACAACGGGGAAATTCCAGGATTGCAACAGCACAGGGATAGCAACACTCAGAGCAACAATCAGAAGGCAAGAAAAAAAAAAAAAAAAAAAAAAAAAACAAGCAAGCAAGAGCAGCTAATATACATATGTACATATTACTATAAAATATATATATACACACACAGACACACAGTGCAGAGCATTGTAGCTGGATGGAATAAATATATGAATATATGAACACACAGTGCAGAGCATTGTAGCTAGCCATCCATGGCTAGATGGATGGTGGCTAAACTGTCATCTCTGCTGGAGTCCGAGTTCCACCCTATGCAGGACATACTGAATGCACTGAGGATCTCATTTAGCAGCAGACTACATCATCCTAGGTGCACAACCGAGAGGTTTCGCAGGTCCTTCCTACCTACGGCTGTCAGACTGTACAACCTATGCAGGGCTGCTAGCAGAGATAGCAAAAAGACGTGACAACCTAATAGTTTTGAATGCAAAAGACGCAATAGACTTACACAATGATCCCCTCCGGTATACAACTAGGAAAATACCGGTCGCTATGGAGGGTGAGAATATGTATGGGTACATAATCATACCATGTAGGATAACTAAGTTGACGGTTGTGCTGTTTCATTCCATCTAGCTACAATGCTCCGCACTGTGTGTGTTTATATATTTACATATTTATTCCATCTAGCTACAATGCTCCGCACTGTATGTGTTTATATATCTACATAGTTATTCCATCTAGCTACAATGCTCTGCACTGTGTGTTTATATATTCACATATTCATTCCATTTAGCTACAATACTCCGCACTGTTTATATATTTATATATCTATCCCATCTAGCAACAATGCTCCACACTGTGTGTTTATATATTTACATATTTATTCCATCCAGCTACAATGCTCCGCACTGTATGTGTTTATATATCTACATAATTATTCCATCTAGCTACAATGCTCCGCACTGTGTGTTTATATATTCATATATCTATTCCATCTAGCTACAGTGCTCCGCACTGTGTGTTTATATATTTACATATTTATTCCATCTAGCTACAATGCTCCGTACTGTGTGTGTTTATATATCTACATATTTATTCCATCTAGCTACAATGCTCCGCACTGTGTTTATATATTTATATATCTATCCCATCTAGCTACAATGCTTCGCACTGTGTGTCTATATACACTACCGTTCAAAAGTTTGGGGTCACTTAGAAATTTCCTTATTTTTGAAAGAAAAGCACTTTTTTTCAATGAAGATAACTTTAAACCAATCAGAAATACACTCTATACATTGCTAATGTGGTAAATGACTATTCTAGCTGCAAATGTCTGGTTTTTGGTGCAATATCTACATAGGTGTATAGAGGACCATTTCCAGCAACTATCACTCCAGTGTTCTAATGGTACAATGTGTTTGCTCATTGTGTCAGAAGGCTAATGGATGATTAGAAAACCCTTGTGCAATCATGTTAGGTCTGCAATGCTGTAATTGCTGCAAATGGAGGATTCTTTGACGAAAGCAAAGTTTGAAGGAAAAAATTATTATTTCAAATACAAATCATTATTTCTAACCTCGTCAATGTCTTGACTATATTTTCTATTCATTTTACAACTCATGGTGGTAAATAAGTGTGACTTTTCATGGAAAACACAAAATAATTTGTCTGGGTGACCCCAAACTTTTGAACGGTAGTGTATATATATTTATATTTATATGTACATATGTATACTTGTTGCTCTTGTTTTTTCTCTTGCCTTCTGATTGTTGCTCTGAGTGTTGCTATCCCTGTGCTGTTGCAATCCTGGAATTTCCCCATTGTGGGACTAATAAAGGCTTATCTTATCTTATCTTAAGTGCACAATTAAAGAATAACCCCAAAACAAAAACACACAATTAAATTTCCACACAAAACAGGTGTCCACTGGAGTGCACGCAGCCTACGGGAAGAGAGCAGAGAGAGATGGTTAGAGGCAGATTCTCCACAAGAGGAGAATAAGAAAAAGGAGTACACTTTTACTACTGAGAGCAGAGGAGAGTGGCAGGGAACTCCTGCGTGGGGCCAGGGAACACAGGGGGAAGACGGTTGACCTGGGTGGATGTCCGGTGTCTTTGGGTCAGGTGAGCATGATCAGCCCCGGAGTACACACCACTAAGGTGGCAGCAAACTTGAGGAGAGAGAAGCATATGGGAGTGAGAAACGCAAATCAACCAAGGAGGAATAACTTCACGTGGCTTTATCACAGGTAGCAAACCTAATGATCCAGCGGTGAGCTCCTCACACACTGGACAACCAGGAAGCAGCAGGTGTGTCAATCATGCAGGTGTGGGTAATTACTCTGGAGCCGGGAAGACAGGAACAGGAGGGGAGGGGGGAACATGCTTGCCTGATCATCACAATATGGACCGGGTCAAGTTACAACTGGCCCAGGTTGAACCAGCAGACAGGAACCACTGGAGTGGGACTGTGACAACTGCAGTCAAGCAGGACCCACCCCAACTGAGGGACTAATTGTGTCCTGTCAAAAATAAATACGGATGACGATGATGATGATGATATCTTGGTCTCATTTTTTAACATCATAAAAACTTGGCATTTGAACAGGGGTGTGTAGACTTTATATCCACTGAAACTCGAAAAAATACAAAATGTAGTGTTTAAATTATGATTTCATTTATTAAGGGAAATAAAGCTATTCAAACCTACCTGACCCTTTATGAAAAAGTAATTGCCCATTAAACAAAATAACTGGTTGTGCCACACTTGGTGCCAACAACTGCAATCAAGCACTTGTGATAGTTGGCAGTGAGTCTTTGAGATTGCTGTTGAAGAACTTTGACCCACCCTTCTCTGCAGAATATTTTTAATTCAGCCACATTTTAGGGGTTGAGCTTGAGGTCATGAAGTGATGGTTGGACCTTCTCAAGGATTTTCTGGCAGAGAGCAGAATTCATTATTCCATCAATTTATTAAGGGGAAAAAACTGTCCAAACCTACCTGGCCCTATGTGAAAAAGTAATTGCTAGTAACATGGTGGTAGTAATGTGATGGCCCAGGACTGCTTTACTCCTTCAGGACCTGGACGACTTGCCGTAATTAAAATAAGATAATAAAGGCTTATCGTATCTTATCTTAATCTTATCAGATTGCTCGTTGGAACTACCTGTTGTGTAGTAGATTTTATGGAACTGATCTATTTGCTTTTTCATTTGTTAATAACTTCAAATATTGTGTCCCAACATATGTAGCAACATAAATTTGAATGAAGCAATATCACAATTGAGGTGGTGACTTTGTACTGGGACATCTGTACACAGTGATGGCTTCAGTTTGATGCTACATCACAGCCATAGTGATAACCTAGTGCAATGATATGAGTATGATATTGCCCTTATACAGCAGTCACTAGCACAATTTGTTAATTGGCAGCAATACGGGACAGAACACTATGTTTTTGGGGTTTTTTTAACCAGTTACTGCGGTCCACCGAAAAAAGTCCCTCCTGACTGTACCCACAGTTAACTGATCCTAAGCAAAACAATGAGAGTATTATTAGAATAAAAGAGGCTTACTGTCATTTCACACACATGTATATTGAAATTAGCTATTGTGCAAGTCAGTGCTTATATTCGTATCCATCCTCTTCTTGAGCCTGTTTGGTGGGTCATGTAACCCGCATCATCTTGGCAGCTGCTAGTCAGCTTGCAGTGAGAAAGTCCTGGATGAAGCCACGATTATATCATCACAACATAATCGTGCTTAGGCCCATTTCCACGTTCATTTCTGTGCACTTCACCCATTTCTTCTTGGCATCTTCAGATGGAATTAAAAACTCTATCACCACATGCATACAGTAACTGTTGTATAATACAGTATTTCAAATACTTAATTGATATTTGTGTCTTTTTCCCTGTTTAAATAGTGATCATTTGTGGATTTTTTATTTTTTTTTTGCATTTAATCAGTTAATTTGATAGATTTAATTTGTAATTTTGATTAGCAAGGTATTCTCCTTCACAGAGTAATTTCCTTTTGTGAAGGATATACAGTATTTTATCCGCATAACATAGGAACATACCGGTCGCTATGGAGGGTGAGAATATGTATGGGCACATAATCATACCATGTAGGATAACTAAATAGACGGTTATGCTGTTTCATCCCACCTAGCAACAATGCTCTGCACTGTGTGTGTTTATATATTTACATATTTATTCCATCTAGCTACAATGCTCTGCACTGGGTGTGTTTATATTTATATATCTATATATTTATTCCATCTAGCTACAATGCTCCGCACTGTGTTTTTATATATCTACATATTATTCCATCTAGCTACATTGCTCCGCACTGTGTGTGTTTATATACTTGCATATTTATTCCACCTAGCTGCAATGCTCCATACTGTGGGTGTTTATATATTTACATATTTATTCCATCTAGCTACAATGCTCTGCACTGTGTGTTCATATATTCATATATTTATTCCATCCAGCTACAATGCTCTGCACTGTGTGTCTGTGTGTGTGTGTGTGTGTGTGTATATATATATTTTATAGTAATATGTACATATGTATATTAGCTGCTCTTGCTTGCTTGTTTTTTCTTGCCTTCTGATTGTTGCTCTGAGTGTTGCTATCCCTGTGCTGTTGCAATCCTGGAATTTCCCCGTTGTGGGACTAATAAAGGCTTATCTTATCTTATCTTATCTTATCTTAACCTTGTCCCATTACTTTCTTTTTCCCCCTACTGAATCATAAATAGAAGATGAAACTAAGAGTCATTTGTCATGTACCTTCTGACGTTCCTCTTTCATTTTATTGTACATCCTGATCTATAAAAACACTGGGGACAGATTACTTTAGAACTCTGTTTGGGAGAAGCTTAAATCCCAGGGATTTTTACATTTGCTCATCCCAGCCCATTCAGTATTTTTTCCTACCACACACAGCTCTTGGGATTAAAGGGATAGAAAAGGGGGGAAGGGAGTCCTGTGGATGCTGGCTCCATCAGCTCTTGCTTTGAGGATGATGGTCAGCTGCTGTTATGTAAGCCAAGTGGTTTCAAAATGCATAGTTAGTGCATCATGCATAATGCCTTTGTCTGTGTTACACTAATCAGGATGCCCACGCACACTGAGCAACTCACTGACATACAGTACCCTATAGAGCCCCAGCCTCTTGCACACTGCAGAGTCCTTCACATTGTGGAGGACACTGGTGCTTACTGGCACTTTTTTCAAAGCTCACCTTGGAATTTGTTTGCAGACAGAATCTGATAGCTTATGTTGGGTCTGACACGCACATATCAGTCAGACAAAGCAGGCTATAACCTTGCTTATCATATTCTAGGCTGCTTTTTACAGCTAATGACAACTATATTTCACTTTGCGTGAAATTCCATTACTCAGGCAGATTTGTTTCAGAGCCGTCACCCTCACAAAATGAAAATGCAGTTTAAAAGCCAGTGCAATCTCCTGGTATTAAAAGGTTGAGGCGAAAATAAAAATCACTTAAAATATGCTTAGTTGCCAGTTATTAGGTGACATAATAGAAATAAAGTTTTCTGACAAAATGATTTATTGAGAAGTTTATTAAAGGCTATAGTAGCTGATCGCTAAGAAAGAATAAAGGAGACATACAACAAAACACAATTTTGTAAGTAAATTAAAACACAGGACAAGAGCAAAATCTCCATCAATATCAGATTTTATTTTGCATATGAACAGCTCTCAATATCCATGCATACAGTAATATGAGCTCACGAGGTGGTAGAGAAAGAGAGAGCTAGAGATAAATAGATAAAGAAAACCACTCTTATGAAAATACTGACTCACTTGATATAAGACAGCAGCAACCCACATTGCTTGCATTCACTTGGTGTCACCGTGTCAGAAATGAGGGCTTTAAAACTGGCTAACTTGAGTTACAAACCTCTGTAATGTAGAAGTACTTTTTATATTGGCCTCTTATAATGTAGTGTTTATTTGGAACCTGATATATCTTGTTATCTACAGAACATTTCTTACAAAATAAATACTTAGTATAATGTATTAGATACTTTTATATCATCACTGTAAACATTAAAACAAAACAGACATCATATAGATTTTTTGTACAACAGGTACAAACAAAAGTGCTTGAAAAAAGACAAAGATAATATGCACCCCTGCTCTTACTGTGATTGTTCAGGGGTCAGATAGCACCGTATGAGTCTGGACAGCTCAGAGGAGAGAAGTTGCTTTTAGATATTTGGTATTATCCTCATTTAGCTTCTTTTTTTTAAAATTCCGAATTAACAGCATACATGTTTGTCTCTGAGCTGTGGTTCAGACAGAGTCCACCTTGACCTGGTTGTTGTTGGTCATGAGTGGTGATGGTTTGCTCTTGAGCCGCTCCCCAGCGTCGTTGGAGCTGTCCTGGAAGAAAATGCGAGCTGTGCACACTGACACTACAATCCGCTTATACTCCCGACGGAAGTTCTGGTTCAGTACACCGTACACAATGGCATTAAGGCAGCTGTTGAAGTAGGCCATGAAGTAGCTGGCCACAAATAACCACTCAGGGATGAGGGGCACCACTACCTCTGGTTTTATCGCTACAGCCAGGCCGATGAAGTTGAGCGGTGCCCAGCAAACAGCAAAGAGCACAAAGACCACAAACATGGTCACAAAGTTCCTGACATCATGCGGCGTTAGCTTGGGCCGATTGTCCGGCTTGACCCGCCGCCGTACCTGTATTACCAGTATCCAAATGCGCAGGTAGCAGTAGGTGACAATCATGATGGGTAAAATGAAGTGAAAGAAAACCACCGCGATCGTGTAGGCTGAGCTGGCCGACTGCTCGAAGGTACAAGAATAAACCCGCGGGTCATACTGAAGCGAACCCACAAACAGGTTGGGCACGATGGCCACGACAGTCAGCGCCCAGATCAGCAACACATAGCAGATGGAGTTTTTATCACTGTACAGTTTGTCATATTTGAGGCTGTGGCAGATGTAACAGTATCGGTTGATGGCGATGCCAGTGATGTTGAAGATGGAGCCGATGACGCTGACACCCATGAGGAAGCCGCTGATCTGGCAGTGGACGTAACCCAGGTTCCAGCCATTGTGGAAGATGGAGGTAAGGACAAGGGGGTATGGGTAGATGGCCACCACGAGGTCTGCTACTGCCAGGCTCACCACAAAGATGTTTCCTGTGGATTAGAAAAGACACACAGAAGAGACAGAGGGAGAAAACATGAGTTGTCTTATTTGATCTAGCAAACAATAGTATACATCTTTTTTTATGAAGAACAAGTATTACCTTACAAATAACTGAAAAAAACAGCTCACTTTTGTTATTGTCCTACTTCATTCAGAAACTGTCATAATTGCCCTTCGGAGCAGGATAAAAGGCACCACGCGCCGGCTGTGAGTTAACAAAGTTTAATAGAGAAAAAAGCACAAAAGAACAAACAAGGCTAAAAGCAAAAAACTGGCAGAAATAAGAGACACAGGTGAAGCCCAAAAATAGCAAAGGCTAAGGCGAGGGGGTTTGCTGGCTAAACTTGGAATCACTAGCAGTGGAGTGCATGCTAGGAGAATAGCAAGAGGAAATTTCAAAGGACACTTACACTTATCTTATCTTATCTTATCTTATCTTATCTTATCTTATCTTACATGTGAAGACGAAAGTCGACAGTTGACAGTAGGGCGCTGCACCCAACAATGGTGCACAGCCCCTTAAATAAGGCTACAAACAAACTAAAATAAGTAGCCACAGGTGTGGACAATCTGAGTGGGCAGAAGAAAACAAAGCTATAACTCAAACCAGCTGGGAATAATGAGGGAATCATTGGAGCTGACAGCTGACAGGGCCACACCCACGCAGAGTAAAACCTATCAAGCCGCTGACAGCTGTCAACCCCAAGAGAAAGAACATAACAGAATACAAATAATAAGGCAAAAAATGAAGACAGGCAAACTCGAAAATACAATAAACTATAACAAAACGGGAAAGTAAACCATCCTGAGAAACAATATAGGATACGAGACAAAAATAACAACACAGTACAAATACAAAGAGAAAAAAGGCAGACGACCTGAGCCCGGTGGAATTTCCCCATGCTCAGAACGTGACAGAAACTGCTATTTCGGCTAGAGAATTAACTTTATCATCAGAGAATAAAAGCACAGCTATCACTGTGAAGAGTACTATTTTCTCTGTTTTTGTTTGTCTTTATTGATTGTTTTTATTGATTTCATTTTTAATTTTTTAAATTTTTTGTCTCTGTTTGTTGTTATTGGTTTTTGTTTGCTGTTACCTCGGTATTGGCCTCGCCTAAAAGCCCGTTCGGACGCATGAGTAGCTGTTTTTTGGCTAGCTGGCGGGCTATCCATCTCAGTGCCTGGAACGCCATGGCTCCTTCTCCGACATGTACCCGCTGTTTATCGCTCCTCGGTAAGGTCTCTGAGCTGGAAACGAGGCTCTCCAATCTTTACAAGATTCAGGAGGCCGAAGACCACATCGACACCATCATTCTCGGGCAATCATCGGCTCTGGCTACTGCCTCACAGCTGGCGAAAACTGCTACTTACTTGGGTGAGCTCAGCACGTCTCCACCTGCCTCCACACCTGCTCCAGCCTCCGCAGCCTCCGCAGACATCCATGACCTCAGCAACAAACATTGGTTTCGTCTCGGGGCTAAACCCAAAGCTTCAGTTGGTCCCTCTCATCCTCCAGCCGCACCCTGGACCTTGGTTCGACCAGCTAATAACCATCGTCGATCGACCAGAATGGGCCGCGCCTCTTCTCTTCCCGTGTCCTTGAAAAACAGATTTGATATCCTTTCCCTGGAGGATTTTCCCCACCTAGACGCTGGCCGCCCACCCGTGGATGCCCCTCGTCGTCCCTCCTCTCCTTCAGCGGTGGATCATGTCCGCAAACCCTGGATAAAGACCACCCTGCGTGTGTCAAATTACACACCAGCTCCAGACAGAAGAGAGCGCATCACCCCGCCTTCGCAACAACATCACCCTCTTCACAATTCCTCTCCACATCAGAATCCACCGACATTAACCCCCCAGACAACGCTGGTAATTGGTGACTCGATCGTGAGGAACGTCAGAAGCAGGTACTGTGTTACTCGATTTTTTCCCGGGGCTAGAGTCTCTGACATTGAGGCTCTTATCCCTGACCTGCTGAATGAATTCCCTCACGTACAAATTGTCGTTGTGCATGTGGGATGCAATAACATCCCAGATGAAGCGTCTGAGATTTTAAAAAGTGACTTAAGGAGCCTTCTGTGCACTCTTATGAACTGTGGTAGACGTGCACTCATCTCTGGGCCTTTGGCACCTTTCAGACGAGGCTGCAATCGTTTTAGCAGAACTCTCGGTCTTAATTCTTGGCTGTGTTTTACTTGTCCTATTTTTACCTCCGCCAAGGAGGTTATGTGATCATCGGCGTTGGCTTGTCTGTTTGTCTGTTTGTCTGTTTGTTTGTTAGCAAGATAACTCAAAAACTTATGGACGGATTTTCATGAAATTTTCACAGATTGTCAGAAATGGGGTATCCTACAGATGATTACATTTTGGTGGTGATCCGGATCACCATCCAGAAGAAAACCGCCATTACGGAAAATGCCATTTTCGTGAATAACTACTGAACCACTAATCCTATCATTGTCAATCCAATTGCTAGTCATATGTTTTCATGGTCAAGGAATCTGAAAACTTACACACAAACACTGTATGGGAGGAACTGTGGCCGCCATTACGGAAAATGCCATTTTCGTGAATAACCACTGAACCACTAATCCAGGGGTTTTCAACCTCGGGGTCGCGACCCCACATGGGGTCGCGTGGAATTCAAATGGGGTCGCCTGAAATGTCTAATAATTGACAAAAAAAAATTACTGATAAAAATTTTTTTCAACTAATTATTATTCTTTTAAAAATTTTGATTAAAGCTCCACACACACTCTTAAAGAACTGTATTCTTTCACTTTCAATATAAATCAGTTCAAATAAAATGTAGTATATAAAAATATTGGAGCTGGCACATCTTGATTGACAGCGGCGATCACGTGACCCCTATTTGAGTTCCCGCTAACTGTGTAAACACAACCTAGTCAGTAGGGAAAAATGGAGAGATTTCTTCATCCGCCTGCCCCTGTGAAGACAGTTCCAGGAGGAAAAAGACAGAGAAAATATGACAAAAGCTACCTGAAATATGGATTTAGGAGTGTCATGATGCAGGCGCAGTGGACCTGCCTGCCACCGCTGTTGAACAGCTGATTGAACTGTCATGTGACAAAACGCATCAGGGAATACATTCGCGAGTGGCCGTGGACGAATTCTGGTTTGGAGCAAGAGATGAGTACCCAGAGATCTCACTGTGTGCTTTAAAAATGTTGGTTCCTTTTGGAAGCACATATTTGTGTGAAGCTGGATTCAGTGCCCTTGTGTGTATGAAGTCAAAGTACCGTTCCCGACTGGATGTTACGTCAGAGATGAGATGCGCTGTGTCTACTACAGCACCCAACTTTGCAAAGCTGCAGCGAGGTGTGCAGGCTCAGCCATCCCATTAAATGTGGTGAGTTGAGAGGATAATAATATATAAAAGACATGACTGAAGCTGAAACTGAAGCACTATGATACTGTCCATCTTTTCAAATGTTCACTGTGGCCAGTTTAAGATGCTGCAGCTTTTTTCCCCCACAATTTATTGTTTGAGAAATTGTTTGCTCAGTATTAATTTTAAGCCTTTTAAATACAAGTTGCACTAACTGTACATCCTGATCAGAGAAAATAAAATGACACTTTGTGCACTAATCTGGCTACTCTGTATTTGTAAGACAGTATAACAAACATGATCAAAAAATAATTATAGCAAAAAAAAAATGTCTCTGGGGTCGCGAGATATTTGTGATGTCAAAATGGGGTCACGACCCAAAAAAGGTTGGGAACCCCTGCACTAATCCTATCATTGTCAATCCAATTGCTAGTCATACGTTTTCGTGGTCAAGGAATCTGAAAACGTACACACAAACACTGTATGGGGGGAACTGTGGCCGCCATTACGGAAAATGTCATTTTCGTGAATAACTACTGAACCACTAATCCTATCATTGTCAATCCAATTGCTAGTCATATGTTTTCGTGGTCAAGGAATCTGAAAACATACACACAAACACTGTATGGGGGGAACTGTGGCCGCCATTACGGAAAATGTCATTTTCGTGAATAACTACTGAACCACTAATCCTATCATTGTCAATCCAATTGCTAGTCATACGTTTTCGTGGTCAAGGAATCTGAAAACGTACACACAAACACTGTATGGGGGGAACTGTGGCCGCCATTACGGAAAATGCCATTTTCGTGAATAACTACTGAACCACTAATCCTATCATTGTCAATCCAATTGCTAGTCATATGTTTTCGTGGTCAAGGAATCTGAAAACATACACACAAACACTGTATGGGGGGAACTGTGGCCGCCATTACGGAAAATGTCATTTTCGTGAATAACTACTGAACCACTAATCCTATCATTGTCAATCCAATTGCTAGTCATATGTTTTCATGGTCAAGGAATCTGAAAACGTACACACAAACACTGTATGGGGGGAACTGTGGCACTTGGCGGAGGTCTGCGCTCTCCGAGTGCTTTTCTAGTTAACATTGGTTTTGTTGACAACTTTAACTTATTTTGGAACCGCCCATCACTTATGAGGCCTGATGGCATCCACCCAAACAGACTTGGCGCACGTGTTTTAAGAGACAATCTATTCTATTCCATTCGGTGTTTTTTAGTACAGTGACTGGGACTTGGCGTGTTTACTCACTCTGAAGCTTCTGGGTTTGCCAAACTGCCCTTTTTTGGTTCTGTTCCCACGCATTGTATCGATCCCATTAATTCAGGCGGTCTTTACTGTTTGGATCAGCCTTTGATTTATAATCCTTGGTCCTTGGACAGGGGTTAATGTGGTGGGAGCTGTTTTTCTGGACATCAAAAAGGCTTTCGACACTGTAAACCACAGCTTGCTTTTATCCAAAATGGTATCTTTTAACTTTTCTCCAGATACAATAGAATGGTTTGCATCTTATCTCCAGAACAGAGAACAGTGTGTAAAAGTTCACCAGGATAAATCCTTCCTTTTAAATAACCGCATGGGTATCCCACAAGGGTCCATTCTTGATCCTTTACTTTTCAGCATTTTTATTAATGACCTGCCATTACACTGCTCAGCTGCAACATGTCAACTTTATGCAGATGATGCAGTTATTTACACAACTGCCAAGACTCCAGCACAGGCTGCAAACGTACTGTCTTCAAGTATGGTTGATGTCCAAGAGTGGCTCATCCAGAACCATCTATTGCTGAACCTTCAGAAAACAGTTTCAATGTGCTTTTCAATCAAAAAATGTAACCTGCAACATTTTAAAGTTAATATACATGATCAAGACATCAGTTCAGTTACAGAATTCAAATACCTTGGCATTGTACTAGATCCTCAATTCAAATTTAATCTTCACATAAAGAAGATTTCTAAAACAGTAAAAAAAAAAAATCTGAACTGCTTTAAATTAATTAGATATTACATACCATACCAAGCAGCCGTACTGTATATGCATTCTATGGTTTTTTTCTCGTATATCATACTGTCTGACAGTCTGGGCTCAAACAGCTCCTTCTACAATAAAACATATAGGTTCATTATATAATCAAACTTTAAAAATCTTGGATAAAAAGCCCATTAGGTGGCATCACTGTTATATTCTAAAAAAAATATAATTTATTGAGTTTTGAGAGTTTCATTGACCTCTGTTTTCTGAAATTAATTTTTAAATGTTTCCATAAATCAGCGCCAAAGCCACTTGTTGGATTCATCCAAAGACAGGACAGCAGCAGAGCCACCAGGAGCTCTGTTAACAACAACTGTAAAATATCCCACCGCAGAACCACATTTGGACAAACAGCTTTCTCTATAAAGGATAGTTATATTTGGAATATAATGTCAAATGAAATCAAAATAATAATGGATTTTAAAACATTTACTACAAAGGTTAAAAACTGGCTGAAAAATAAATAAGAATGTACCCATGTATGAAATGATTGTCTGCAGGGTGTGAGTGAATGAAGGGAAGGAATGAATGTGTTTGATTATAGAGAGTGACTGAGGGACGGAGGCCTGTAACAGGCAATTGTGAATCAGGTTTTTATATTGTGTATTTATAATTTTGTTTGCATTGATGTATGTGGATATTGTTTATACTGTTTTCATTTTGTTTTTCTTTATCTTTCTCTCTTTTTACCTGTTTCTTTTCTCTAAAGCCCATCCAGGGACAAGAGTTGCAAATTAGCTTAATGCTATACACTCTTTGTGCAACACATCAGATTTTTTTTTTTGTCTATGTTTATTGCACTGTCCCTGACAAATAAACAAATAAATAAATAAATAAATCCTACAGAGACTGAGTCTGCCTCCCGTTGCCCTAAATATTGTAACCCAGGACAAATACAACACAACCTGAAAAACACTTGCACTTCTGCTGTTCCTCCTCATCCACCACCCTTCAACTTTGCCCCGTCTCCTCCCTTAGAGAACCTTTTTCTGCTCCCTCTAAAGTTAATAAAAAAGTTTAAAAAAAATAGAATGCATAAACTTCCCAGATTGATTATACAAAATGTTGGTAAAATTCTAATCCAGCCTCAAGTCCCTAAAATTAATAAAATTAATAATTTGGCCTCTGTTCCTCCCCAAAGTTTAAAAATTAAATGTGCTTTATTAAACATTAGGTCTCTATCTTCTAAGTCCCTTCTGGTCCATGATCTATTAATCGATCACCAGATCGATCTACTATCCCTCATAGAGACCTGGCTCGGGCAAGATGATTATGTTGGTCTGAATGAATCAACTCCCTCTGGGTATTTAAACTGTCATAACCCCAGAGGTTCTGGTCGTGGTGGTGGAGTGGCGGCAATTTTCCATTCTAAATTACTAGTTAATGTTAAGCAGAAATTATGTTTTACTTCCTTTGAAGGTTTGGTCCTCAGTGTGGGACCTTTTGGCAATCTTGGCTTGAACCCAATTCTCTTTGCCATAGTTTATCGTCCTCCCACGGCCTATTCAGAGTTTCTATCGGAATTTGCCAAATTTTTAGCTGATTTAGTGCTGAAAACCGATAGAATAATTATTGTAGGGGACTTTAATATACATGTTGATGTTGAGAGTGACTGTCTTAATAAGGCTTTCAATTCAATTTTAGACTCAATGGGGTTTTCCCAAAAAGTAAAAATTTCTACCCATTATTTCCACCATACACTGGACCTTGTTTTGACTTATGGTATAGATATCGAAAATCTGGTAGTGTCTCCTCATAATCCTGTACTGTCTGATCATTGTCTGTTAATTTTTGATTTCATTATCTCTGATCACTTATTTCCTAAAGAAAAATACTACTACAGCAGATGTCTTTCTGATGATGTTGTTGATAAATTTTTGCAGATTGTCTCCTCTATGCCATGGGTCAACACAACAGAATCACCAGAAATAAATGATGGAGAGTCTGCTCCATTCGTGATTGATAGCATGGTTGATGGTGTTACTGCCTCTCTGCATCAGACTCTAGATTTGGTAGCCCCTTTAAAAAAGAAAAAGTCTAACCAGAGATTTCTTACCCCTTGGTTTAACTCAGAAACTCGTGGCTTAAAACAGAAAACTCGTCAATTGGAAAGGAAATGGCGTTCAACTAATTCAGATGAATTCTACTTAGCGTGGAGAAATTATTTCTTAATCTATAAAAAATATCTTAGAAAAGCTAGATCAAGCTATTATTCTGCATTAATAGAAGCAAACAAGAATAACCCCAGGTTTCTCTTCAACACTATAGCCAGGCTTACAAAGAGCCAGGACTTGGTCAATCCTCGCATCCCCCCTGAGCTTTCTAGTCAGGACTTTCTGAACTATTTCAATCTTAAAATTTTATCTATTAGAGATGAAATCAGTCAGATTCTTCCTACCGTAAACTCTAGTACATTAACTACTGCAACTCCCTCAATTGATATCTGCTTAGATAAGTTTACTCCAATCAACCTCTAAGAGTTGGATAAAATAACTTCCTCATCTAAGCCTTCATCTTGTCTTCTGGACCCTATTCCTTCCAGGTTATTTCAAATTATCTTCCCAATTACTGGTAGCCATATTCTTCTTATCATTGATTCTTCTTTAACTCTGGGTTATGTTCCACTGGCTTTTAAAACTGCTGTAATTAAACCCTTACTTAAAAAACCGACACTCGATCCAGGAATTTTGGCCAATTATCGACCAATCTCTAATTTGCCTTTCATTTCAAAAATCTTGGAAAGAGTTGTTGCTGTGCAATTATCTGACCATTTGCTGGGAGTTGGTTTGTTTTGAAGTGTTTCAATCTGGGTTCAGAGCTCATCACAGCACTGAAACTGCCTTAGTGAAGGTCTCTAATGACCTCCTGACTGCATCTGATAATGGACTTGTCTCTGTTCTTGTTCTTTTAGATCTCAGTGCAGCCTTTGACACTATCGATCATGCCATTCTACTTGATAGATTAGAACACTTTGTTGGACTCAGTGGAACTCCGCTGCAGTGGTTTAGATCTTATTTGTCTGATAGATTTCAATTTGTCCATATCAATGATGATTTTCTTCCAACTCTAAGCTCAGTCACGGAGTTCCACAGGGATCTGTGTTGGGCCCCACTCTTTTTAGTCTATACATGTTCCCGTTAGGCAATATCATCAGAAAGCACTGTATACATTTTCACTGTTACGCAGACAACACACAACTATACCTGTCAATGAAGCCCAATGATTGTAATCAATTAGCCAAGTTAGATGCCTGTCTTAAGGACATCAAAGCTTGGATGACTTGTAATTTTTTACTATTAAACTCTGATAAGACTGAAGTCATTCTTGTTGGCCCAAAACATCTTAGAAATCCCTTTTCAGATGATGCCCTTAATTAAGATGCTGCCACTCTCACTCTGAACAGTTCTGTGAGGAACCTTGGAGTTATTTTTGATCAAGATTTGTCCTTTAATTCACATATTAAAACTGTTTCTAAGACTGCCTTCTATCATCTACGCAATATTGCCAAGATCAGGAGCATCTTGTCTCTGAATGATGCTGAGAAACTGATTCGCGCCTTTGTCAGCTCTCGACTAGATTATTGTAATTCGCTATTATCTGGTTGTCCTAAAGCATCTTTAAAAAATCTTCAGTTGATTCAGAATGCTGCTGCTAGAGAAAGAGATCATATTTCCCCGGTTCTGTCCTTCCTTCATTGGCTTCCCATAGAATTTAGAATCAAGTTTAAAATCCTTCTTCTTACTTTCAAAGCTCTTACAATCTGGCCCCCCAATATATAAAAGATCTGGTATTACCTTACCATCCTAATAGAGCATTACGCTCCCAAAATGCTGGCTTATTTGTGGTGCTTATTTGTGGTGCCAGTTACCACTCCTGGACCCAGAGTGGTAACTGGTTCCAGGAGTCAGACTCGGTCTCTGTTTTTAAGAACAGGGTAAAATGCTTCCTTTTTAATATAGCTTACGTTTAAGGAGGGATTTTGTGTCTCTTAACCCCACTTTTGTTCTATTGTTATCTGATCCATACTGCTGGTTGACCTCCAATAATGTACTTGGCATCTTACTGTTATGTTCTTTACGTCTGTCCTCTCCATCCTCCCTATCCCCTCATCCCCAGCCAGTCGCAGCAGACGACTGCCCCTCCCTGAGCCCAGTTCTGCTAGCGGTTTCTTCCTTCCAAATGGGAGTTTTTCCTCTCCACTGTCGCTTAGTGCTTGCTCATAGGGGATCGTCTGATTGCTGGGTCTTTCTGTAACTGTGTGGTTTTTTTTTTGTTTTTTTTTTCTGCACTGTAGCGCCACGAGACAGCTTTTGTTGTGATGTGGTGCATTATAAATAAAGCTGAATTGAATTGAATTGAAATTGAATCTTCTCTGCGAGGATCTAAATCAAGGTTTAAAGCTATCTGTCTGAAACTGCACCAACATTAAAAGAAAAGCAAAAGCTTTTGACAACCACTTCATAAATTAAAATCTCTTAGTACTGTATGTTTTGGAAGATAGTTGGCAACAATTTAAGTACCCATGGTTTCCAAATATGCTAAAATACAGAAAAAAAAACAATCCTTTTGAGACATTTGTTTGTTTCTGCAGCTACTTCTTTACATAAGCAACAGGGAAATGGCCTCAAGGCTGGATGTTAAGAGGGAATGCATATGCAAATTTTTGTATGAATGCATAAACACATTTGGTAGCCTCCCTTGATGATTTGCCATGTGTGAACTTCAACTTGAATTCAACTGTCACCTTTTGATGCTGGTGAATAACGAAGGAGAAAAAAGTAATGTGCCATTTCTAATTGTCAGTTATGACTACACAATGCACACAACAGCCAGGAATGATCTAAAACCTTTGCAATAATCAAGTGCAGAAAGGAGTATATTTTTTAGCCCAAGATGACTGAGCAAATATCTGATCTTTCTCTTTGGAAACAGCCTTTATTCTGTGTAACCAGTGTTCCGTAGTTGCACACCTCTGCATTTTAGCTGTTTCCACTGACAGCACTGGAGTTCCCCTGCTGTCATACATCGTGCTGCAGTGTGCATCATGCTAAGCAGCATATCATGAGAACTAATGACAAGCTTGGGTTCAGTCTTGCAGATGTGACAACACCCTGTCACAGATAATAAGATGCATTTACTGCATGTCAGGTGCAAGCCGAGCACATCGTGTATCTCTGCAATCACTGCTGTGTGAAGAGGCAATTTCATGTTTTCACACTGACATTTGGGCAGCCGGTATCAGACACAGTCCCCCAACCTGCAGACAGACCTGTCAGTCTCACCTGAGCATTAGATGCACGCTAGTGCTCAGTTGCCTGCTATCTTCAATAAAATGTGCCAACCCTACTACTGCCAGGGATCACATGTGGCTATTAATTAACTTTTGTCCTTTTATACTTGTCATTCAGCTGCCCTCTATATGGAATTCAGTGCACCTGCTGTTGCCACTTGATCCCGTGGCTGAAAGAGAGCTTAACTGTATGTGCTTATGCCTGTATGTATGTGCATGTGTGTGTGTGTGTCTATGTGTGTGTGCTGTTGTACATCTATGTTTATGGCAACAATAAAGCTGGATTCATGGTGCACCTCCACTGTAAGCGTCCGCTCGACGCGCTCGAGGCTTGTGTGACTAAAATTACGTCATCGTCTCCAATCCGCAGTTCCCTTCCACAGACGTCCATGTGCAGCTGAAATTTTGTGACCGTGCTGCCTGGGCACGTTGACTGTGCATGCGCAAGATTGAACCTCCCATTCACGGGGTGGCACTACCAACACAGCATACAAAGTCAAAGTAGACGAAGAGGAAGAAGAGGAAGATAAACATACATGAATTGTTCTGCAGCAGCAGCAGCAGCTTGAGTGGTCAAGAGCATTGAAAAATGATAATTTCTCCTTTTCCTCAAAACAATGCCATTGTTGTTGCTACAAAAATGTGCGTCGATCTCACATTTTTTCACTTTTCTATAGCTGGTGAACAAACTGGTATGTTAGCACATTTTTCCACTACCTGTAGGACTGGGGTAAAACTACAAATGACAGTTGTGCGGATGCGTCAACGGCTTGGCATGGTAGACGACAAAAATGAAGTATATACAACACCACGTGCGCGTCGGCCTTGTCCAAAGAGGACATGCATCTCAGCGGACCAGAGTGGAAAAGTAGCATGAATCCAGCTTAAGTGTGAGGATTATCAAACAAAAGTGAATACATTCTGCTCTTTTTTTTCCCAAGGGGTACATATGAGGTCCCACCACCACCACCCCATATACATGTGTATCAGTTTATTTTGTGCAATATACAGACATAATTCAAAAGCTTCATGGGGTAACTTTAAGTTTTACGATTTCTTTTACGAGTTCACTGCAAACATTTCAGTAAAAATCTGCATAATGTAGAGCAGGGCGATTAACCGAAATGAAACTGAAACTGACGTTTGGGGTGCATAACCAACGTAAAGCCCATGGTGATTTTTTTCGGTTTTTCCCCTGTCCCTGTTGTGTGCGTGTGTACAGTGGATATAAAAATTCCACACACCTGTTCAAATGCCAGGTTTTTGTGATGTAAACAAAATGAGACCAAGATAAATCATTTTAAAACTTTTTACACCATTAATGTGACCTATAACCTGTACAACTCAACTGAAAAACAAACTGAAATCTTTTAAGGGGAAAAATGAAAAAATAACAAACTTAGATTAACCTGGTTGCATAAATATGCACATCCTGCTATAACTGGGGATTCAAAATCATGTTAAATGGGAGTCAGCACACACCTGCCGCCATTTAAAGTGCCTCTGATTAACCCCAAATAAAGTTCAGCTGTTCTAGTAGGCTTTCCCTGACATTTTTGTAGTCACATCTTACAGCACAGGCCATGGTCCGCAGAGAACTTCCAAAACATCAGAGGGATCTCATTGTTCAAAGGTATCAGTCAGGAGAAGGGTACATAAGAATTTCCAAGGCATTAAATATACCATGGAACACAGTGAAGACAGTCATCATTAAGTGGAGAAAATATGGCACAACAGTGACATTACCAAGAACTAGACGTCCCTCTAAAATTGATGAAAAGACAAGAAGAAAACTGGTCAGGGAGGCTGCCAAGAGGCCAACAGCAACACTGAAGGAGCTGCAGGAATTTCTGGCAAGTACTGGCTGTTTAATACATGTGACAACAATCTCCCGTCTTCTTCATATGTCTGGGCTATTGGGTAGGGTGGCAAGATGGAAGCCTTATCTTACTACTACAAAGAAAAATATCCAAGCCGGACTACATTTTGCAAAAAGACATTTGAAATCTTCCAAATGCATGTGGGAAAATGTGTTATGGTCCGATGAAACCAAGGTTGAACTTTTTGGTCATAATTCCAAAAGGTATATTTGGCACAAACACAACACTGCTCATTACCAAAAGAACACCACACCTACAGTGAAACATGGTGGTAGCAGCATCATGCTTTGGGGCTGTTTTTCTTCAGCTGGAACTGGAGCCTTAGTCAAGGTGGAGGGAATTATGAACAGTTCCATATACCAGTCAGTGTTGGCACAAAACCTTCAGGCTTCTGTTAGAAAGCTGACGATGAAGATAAACTTCATCTTTCAGCATGATAATGACCCAAAGCACACATCCAAATCAACAAAAGAATGGCTTCACCAGAAGAAGATTAAGGTTTTGGAATGGTCCAGCCAGAGTCCAGACCTGAATCCGATCGAACATCTGTGGGGTGATCTGAAGAGGGTTGTGCACAGGAGATGCCTTCGCAATCTGACAGATTTGCAGTGTTTTTGCAAAGAGTGGGCAAATATTGCCACATCAAGATGTGGCATGCTGATAGACTCCTACCCAAAAAGACTGAGTGCTGTAATAAAAGCCAGAGGTGCTGCAACAAAATATTAGTTTAAGGGTGTGCATATTTATGCAACCAAGGTATTGTAAGTTTTTTTTTTCCCTCTTAAAAGATTTCAATTTGTTTTTCAATTAGGTTGTACAGATTATAGGTCACATTAATGGTGGAAAAAGTTTTGAAATGATTTATGCTGGTCTCATTTTTTACATCACAAAAACCTGGCATTTGAACAGGGGTATGTAGACTTTTTATATCCACTGTATATAAGAACTTTCAAGTCCTTCCCCTTTAACGTGCATGGTCACGTGACTCTGGAAAATGTGCAGTTAGCGCGTTTGAAAGCAGCAGAACAAAGGTTTTTCTTTTTTTGAAAAAATTAAAATGGCTTGTTGTCCAAGACATACTGTATGGTCACAGGTCTGATGACACGATAACAAAATTGATTATCGGCCTGCGACTTAGGGTGTCCTGGTGCTTTTAAACAGCTACTGGATATTCTCTGGTAACTGTCCATTGTTTGCCTTAAACATTATTTGAATTGTACTGTCATCTACAAAATCAGGAAATTTGAATGCACTTAATTCAGTAAATAGTGAATTTGTTGGCTTATGATAAGTTTCATTGGTTATGACCCGTATAGCCTTTTTTGTTGTAAAAAGATTGGATATACGTTTGTTTTATAAGTATTTCCCCAAACTTCTATACAATAGCACATATATGGAACAATGAGTGAATTGTATAAAATAGATAATGATTTATGACATAAGTCTTTTGCTTTATTTAGTATAGCTGTTGATTTGGTCATTTTGGCTTTGACATAATTTATATGTGATTTCCAATTTAATTTACTATCAACAATAACTCCTAGAAATTTGGTTTCAAGAACTGTGTCAATTTCAGTGTCATTTATTTTGAGTTTTCTGCTGCTGTTCACTGTGGAATTTCCAAATATTACAAATTTCATTTTACCAAGATGAAGAGACAATTTGTTTAAGTCAAACCATTTCTTAATAATCTGTAATTCATGTTCCACTGTATCCAGAAGCTGCTCATAATGTTCCCCACTACAAATAAAAGTTGTGTCATCAGCAAACAGAATATACGTACTTCAGTGACTTGGAAATCAAACATAAATCATTAATATACAAAACAAACAATAATGGGCCAAGCACAGAACCTTGTGGAACACCACATGTTACCTTTAGCAAAGTAGAGTCAGTGTTGTTAATGTGAACCTATTGATATCTGTCTTCACAAGTAACTGCAAAACCAATCATGAACCAGTCCTCTGATACCATACTGCTATAATTTACCCAAGAGTAGTTTGTGATTGACATTATCAAAAGCTTTTTGTAGGTCTAGAAAAACTGCATGATCAATGATCAATTTCCACAGGAAATATTTGAAAGACAACAAGTGTAAGATGGAAAAAGAGTGATCTATCTGCTGACAAACTGTGAATGACTGACTTTATTATGTAAGCTAAGAGTGCGTCATACTCTTTAAATTTTCAGATTTTATGTTGTGGGCAGCTTGGTGGCGCAGTGGCTAGCACTGTGGCAGCATAGTAAGAAGGTCACATGATCCATCCCACCCTCTGACCATCAGTGACCCTTCTGTGAGGAGTCTGCATGGTCTCTCCGTGTCTGTGTGGGTTTACTCCGGGTACTCCGGTTTCCTCCCACATGCCAAAGACATGCAGGTTTGGTTAATTGGCATCAATTAGGGATTCTAAGTTGTCTTTAGGTATGAATGTGACAATGAATGGTTGTCTGTCTGTCTGTGTTGGTCCTGCGATGGACTGGTGATCTGTCCTGGGGGTACCCTGCCACTTGCCCAAAGACACTGGGATAGGCTCAAGGCCCCCGTGACCCAAAAAGATTAACTGGTAGAAGATGGATGGATGGATGGATGGATGGATGGATGGATGGATGGATGGATGGATGGATGGATTTTATTTTGTTATGCTGCAGATCTTACACAATTTATTTTTATGTTAAAGTAGTCTACATATTTTATCATACTTTCTATACAGAACTTTTATTCTACAAAAAATGCCAATGTCTGAACTCTATCACAAATGGTACAATAAAATGTTAATTAAGGAATATGTATGACATGCATTTTTATTCAATATATCATAAACAATGTTTACATTTTTATGTAACAGGCTGTACTGATATCGAGGGAAATTCAGATTTTCAGGAACATTTCACTTATCATTTAATTGTTAATCATCCATAAGGTGAGTCAACCAATAAACGAATTGTTATTTTTCAGCAAGCGGGGCGGTGGTGGAGGGGGTATTCATAAATTTAGTATGAGGTGCAAACCAATAAATGTAATCTAAGCACAAATTTGCAAGAATAAAGGGGTAAAAATATGATAAAAGAGACTAATTTACCTTTTAAAAAGGTACAGAATTACTATACAAAAGCCACAAATTTACAAGAAAAAAAATTAAACCACAAGAACAAAAGCTGCACATCTGTACATTTTTTTTACCCTTTTCTCCAAAATTTCCCATTTTCTCACAAATATGCTACTTTTTCTGGCAAATTTGTGACTTTTCTAAAAAAAAAAAAAAAAGCTAGCACATTTTTCCTATAAATTTGCCACCTTTTTAAAAAACAAAACTGCATACACTGATAAATTTGAAGCTTTTTTTTCTATTAAAGTTGTGCTTTTTTTCTCAAAAACTTTCATTATTTTTCTTGTGCATTTGTACTCTAACAGACATACTCAGTTGTAATGTATAAACTATCAAGGGGGATGTTTTTGGGTCATTTTGCTACCAAGGGGGATTGCATCCCCAGTCAAACTGCCTAATGGAACCATTAATTAGTAATTTGCATCCCTAGTCACCTTGAATAGATGAATTTCTGAGAACAACAGAGCTAAGATCCAGACTCGTTTTCCATGTGTAGACAGCAACTGATCCCATTGTTAAATTGTGTTTTTACGACGTGGTTATTGATAAAGCTTTGTAAGTCTCCTAGGAATAAGGCTCCTAATTCTACAAAGCAAGTGAGAATGTGTGTGGATGTGTGTGTGTGCGTGCGCATGTGTGTGTGTGTGTGTGTGTGTGTTGAGAGTGGTGCAGTCCGTGGTTTTCTGTGCCTACAACCAAATGTAAACATGTTTCCACATTCAGATGAAGTGTCGAGACAATGTGCAAACAGTCAACTTAAGATGGCTTCCCTCTTCTCCTCCTTACCATAACAACCCTGTTACGAGGCTTTTAAAGTCAAGTCACTCAATATTAACAGCCTTGACCTTGACAAGGTGAAATGCCAACAGGCAGCTGGCTCTTTTGGCTGTTGGACTCTCCCACTCACTGTCTCTGTCACTGTGACTAGTCCTGTGATTGACGCATTACTCTGAGTTTTCATGTGGCTTCAGGAGAGATGTGGCCTGGTGCTTTGCCCTTTTTCCATCTCTGCAATCCAACGCTTTCAACCACTCTCTGTCAGGACTAAGGTACAAGTGAAGCCCATCTGAGCATTTTATTTATTTTTTTATTTTGCCAATGTACGGGGGTGGGGAGGGTGAAAAATTCATAGGCTGAAAAGCTCATAGTGGTCAAATCTGATTGAATGTGGTTTATTTTTCAATAGTCTCCCCTTTGGTCCACACACTTCTTCCATCGGTGTTGCAGCACTTGGATCCCTGCGGTTGAAAAATAAACCACATTTGGTCAGATTTGAACACTATGAACTTTTCAGCCCCCTTCATAATTTGGAATGCATTTTGACACTGCCTGCTAAACCGAAAGGATATACAGTTCATTTAATGTGAGCTTGACTTTTTTTTCTACATTTTTATGATGATGCAGCATAAGCTCAAAATGGAATAGAGGGATTTTTCAACTGGGTCTCAGACAGGGCATTTCATCCAAATTACTTTTCAGCGATCAAAGTCATTGCTAATTCTAGTAGTAATGACATGCTCAGCCGGGAACATTGGAATCTCAATTTTTTTCCCCCTTTTCTTGGAGCAATTTCCTGTTATGCCACCCCAGTGTGAATGCTCTGTGAGTGGTTATTCTGTAGTTTTTCAACAAATGTTCTAAAGGGATTTAACACCTGTCTTTACCTGGCTCATACAAGGGCAGATGTACATGAGCAGAGGGGTCATACATTGTTTAGTCACCGGTGCAAATCTATAGTCCAACTTCCTTCCTTGCCATTTGTTCATTAACTTAATTTAACCACATTTCACTTCACATTCTTCACCTCTTTGAAATCAAATCAAAGAAGTTTGCATCATCCAATCAAATAAATGTTAGACTAATTATCTCCATGCTCTAATCAGCATGTATATTGTTTACTCCAATCAGCGGTGACAGCACTCCACTCTCTCTCCCTGCTCACAGCAGCAGCCTCCTCCACAGACACCAACACAGACACTGGCCGAGTCAGAGGGAAGACCGACTGCACAGCTACGCCCCATAATTGGGTATTAGAACTGAATTAAGTCTAAGCCAAAAACTCATCAGGGTTTTGTTGTGCCCATAACTCTCATATAAATAACCAGGCTGGAGGTGCAGCGAACATAGCTTTATTAATAATAAAGCTTGCAGTATAATAAAGGTTGCAGTCAACTGACCTATGGCACTCCTTGCAGGCCAGGTGTCAACGGCGGAAGAGGGCTAGCTTCTTCCTGCCGTGCCCTTTATATCCCGGGTGATGCCACCACCGGAAAAGCGGTCCGTCACCACTTACTATTCCCCAGGTGCTCTGGCCGCCATATTACTACTTAACATCCCCGGCCCCCCCATAGAAAAATGCCAAGCACACAGATTAGGGCCTCCCGAATTTAAACCCGACTCACACACTAATAGCAAAATATACATATGCAGAAACAAATAAACCAGCCTATCCATTCACACCAAAACAAATTAGAGGGGCCAGGCAGACTGCTGGCACACGCCTACACGGCCAGGCGGATTATTCTGCCATCTTATATATATCAGTCCAAAATAAAATAATAGCCGTGCTCCTAGAATTAAAATGATCCCGTCATGAACAGTATATACCTAATCAGATAAACTTAACACATCAAATCACAACAAACAATATACACACTCCTATTGGCGGCCCCCACCCCACACACGGGCACATCACAAAAAAATACAGAATTAACAGTATTGGGCACTCCAAATCATTCTCAATTCAAAAAAAAAAATCTTTTTTTTTTTTTTTTTTTTAGCTCAAAACACATCAGGGCACACACCCAATAAGTCCATGTGAAACTTACTGTATATACAATATGGCATGGGGACATAACCTATAACACACACTAAATACACCCCAGTCACTTCACACAGATCCGGTGGAGGGCCCCACCCTTGGATTACCATCCAGTGGTTCCCACCCAGAGCGCCTCCGTCTCTTGGCCTCTGGAGATGGACTGCACCGCCATCTCTTCTTTACCACGTGATGCAGTTCATTGGGGTGCCTCCACGAGTCAGACAACCCCAGATAGCCGTCACTCTGGGCAGCCATCAACTGCAGCCATCCCTGGTCATCTCGTTCCTCACGTATCTTGTGGACGCCCCTCAGCCAAGCTTCAACCCTTGGGCGGACCTTGTCACCAATATGAAGGGGAGCCCTGTGATGCTTCTGTGAACCACCATGGCGTGAAGGGGCCTCCTTCTCAGAAATGACCAGGTTGCCAACCTGATCCGAAGCCCTTCTTGAAGATCGTCATTTGGCACAACGTAAAACTGCGCCAGCTGGTCTTGCCCCACTCTCTTTCTCCTTCAGCGCTGGCACCGCCCTTGTAGCTCCTCAGTCACCGGTCCCGCCAGGACAAGCTCCGGAAGTAGAGGTCGCTGATACCTTGGCTCTACCCGCCATCCCGGAGGTCCCGCCATCCCAGAGGTCCCGCCATGCCATCCAGTTCCCACATCAAGGGCAACTTGGACACTGACATTGGGTCCGTCCCGGGATGGCGCTCCATGGTGCTGGATCTGCACCCCTCCCATAATGCCAGACCAATCACTGTCCCACATCGCATCATCTTCCACACACGGAGCAGGTCGGTCCCACAACCCACAGCCTGACCACTCCTCTCTGGTGCTGTTTGCGATCGAAAACCCCAAACCATAAAACATGTCACACCCCATTATGTTGAACCCGATAGCAGTCACCACAAAATGGACGCTCACCATCATTGCTGACTTGTATCTCGCCGTCAACTCCACAGACCCCACAACGGCCAGCTTGTTCATACTATAGCCAAAATAGGGTGTAGATAGTTCACTCACGCGGTAGTGGGGAAACAGACGCCTCACCGTTGCCAAATTTAACACCAAAGCCACCGATCCTGTGTCCACCAGTAACGGCACTTCAGCATCATCCAGCGAAACAGTGCCATAAATACGTCCATCCATTGCTGAAGAGACCGCATGGATGACCGTAGGAGTCTTCGCAGAGGAGCCCGCTTCTTGTCTTTGGTCCTCTCGCTCAAAATTCTTGCAGGCCCTGGCAAAATGATGTAACAGGCCACATTTGCTGCAGTGCTTGCCCTTCGCCGGACACCCTCTGGACTTATAGCAATGTCTAGCGGACCCACAGCCGTAACATCTCAGCATCCCTGGGGAAGACCTAATTTTCACAGCGGAGGCGTATTCCTCTTCGTCCTCGCTGTCTTCATTTTCAGGGTCCATCGTCAGCGCCTTTAAACGAGGCTCATCTTGAGTCGGAGTGGACCTCCCACTGAGGTCCCTCGCAATTTTTTCCGCTGCCTCGAATTGTTGTGCTACCTCGATAGCTGTGGCTAGCGTCAGTTCAGACCAAGTCAGACCGAGCTGCGGGACAGTGCACATGCTCCGCTAGCTGATCCCGGATCATTTCATCCTCTAGGGCTCCAAACTGGCACTCCCCCGCCAGCTGACGTAGGTCCACAACATAACATTTAATGGACTCTCCTGTCCGCTGGTGGCACTGCCAAAACTGAATGTGCTGGACTATGACATTCTCAGGGGTGCGAAAACAGCACGCCACCAGCTCCACCACCTCCTCAAAACTATCCACTCCTCCTAAAGTCCCGAGGATTCTCTGGCCCTCCATGCCAAGGTTATGGACCAATATTGCCCTCGCATGCAGCTTCTCGAGCTCGCCGAGGTTAAAGGCCACCAGGTAGTTGGTAAAAGCCGCATACCACCTAGGCCAGGGTACAGGTGGCTCACCTGGGGCCTCCAAAAACGGCCAAAAATTGGTGACAGCTTGCTCCATAATGGTGTTCGCCTCGTCGCCAAATGTTGTGCCCATAACTCTCATATAAATAACCAGGCTGGAGGTGCAGCGAATGCAGCTTTATTAATAATAACAAATAACAGTCAACTGACTTACGGCGCTCCTTACGGGCCAGGGGTCAATGGGCTAGCTTCTTCCTGCCGTGCCCTTTATACCCCGGGTGACTCCACCACCGGAAAAGTGGTCCGTCACCCCTCCTCAGGTGCCCCGACCACCATATTACTTCTTAACAGGTTTAATCAGCAGAACTTTGAATTAATAAACAGAGTCTCTCCTGCCCAAAAACGCTGTCCATCTCTTTGAAGGGAAAACAGTCTTTACAACATACTGCCTGCTTCACATTTGACAGTCCTCTGTCTCACTGTATGGAAAAAAAAATCTAACACAGCATTAGAGGGCTATTTTTATGTTTCACGGAAAGGGTGTGTAAAAATGAGACAGTTTTTTGTTTCCTGCTTGTTCATGACAATTTCAGTGGTAAAGTTGTAATATTCTACTGTACCAGTTACAATATAGTGTCACATTTTTGATATATTGATTCATAACATCAAATCCGATGGGGACACAGTATTTCAGTTCCAAACTAACCCATGAATACAGTGACTTGTGGTGAGTTTCATCTCAGGTGAGGCTGTGATGCTTTCAGGGTCTGATTTACAAATCGGATTTTATAAATATTTTTAACAAAACAAGTGTAAGGTATTTTATTAAATTACTTCTTAATGGAATACACAGAAAAGGCAGTAATAAAAGTCCATTTTTTTATTTTATAACTCTCCTTGAGTATAGCCAATGTGCAAACACCCTCGGTTACAAAAGTATAATGCATTAAGTTATTTCACAAATTTTTGGGGGCACAAAATTCATTATACTTTGTTTTTGGCTAAGGAATAATGTAAATTATCGTGGCTCAGAGAGCTGCATCTTTCTGTGTGTTGTAGCTCCATAATTTACACTCATCACAAATTATTAGTAGTATTTACAACTACTACACATGCATGGCCTTACCTTTACTTGTAAATGAAGCAAATTTGCCTCTCCTTCTGGACAAAAATCAGTGTGACTTTGTTAAAAAAAATGTCCTTATCTTCTTTTATTAAAAAAACAAAAAACAAAAAGCAACTGTGCTTGTGGTGCTCAAGCACATCCTCTCCTGTTGGGGCAACAGTACTGCCCAGCCTCTAACTGATTTTCAGCCTCACCTGCCTCCCCTGACCGCACACCACTGCACTAATAATAGGGATGCACCAATTGTGAAATTACAACTGATAATGATACTGATACTTAAAAAGTGACCATCAGTCGATACCCGATATGATACTGATTTTTTTTTTTTTTTTTTTTGGGGGGGGGGGTCATCTGTCCCTCCTTCATGCCAGGGAAAAAAGAAATATACATTATTAGGGAGGCACACCATGGTTTTTTTGTCCCCTTTCTCCTCTTTGGTCACACACCATGGACTACATTTCCCACAAGTCATGTGACTTTACTGTATGTCCTTTTGTCATGTGACTTCGTTGTAGGTTATTTATTGGCCAGAGATACTTCCTGCTGCACTCTTCCAACTGATGATGATGTTTGGATGAACATCAAAACATCATGAACATTAACTGAACAGTGCCAGTACTTCAGCCTAGGGCTGGGCGATACAACAAAAATATTCATTATATCGATACATAAGAAGAAGCCATCTCTGATGTCAATCATGTACAGTAGAACAAATTGCATTTCTCCTATCTACAACGTTAATCACATGTAGAGTCAGAGGGGTCACTGCCATGGAAGGAACCACCGCAAACAACTTCTCATTCCCCCATTCTATTATGCTAAGTACCAAGCTAGAAGGCAGCAAGTACCATTTTTATATGGTCTTTGGTTTGACCCAGCCAGGACTTGAACCAACAACCTCCAAGTTGTGGGGCAGATGCTCTATCAACTACGCCACCACTCCGGGGGTTTAGGTGTGTTTATCGCTGATCTCGAGGTTTTCCACGGCAGTTTAAGGCCACTTCTCTCTGCCAGCATCTCTCTCTTCTCCTCTTTCACAGCAGCACTCAGGCATTCCCCCTTCCCTGCACCATGTTTCATTTCAGGGTCATTGCCAGGTCTGTTTTTGTTTTGTTTTTTGCAATCTTTTTTTAGAAACTGCTTCTTTTGAGCCTGTTTTCATGGAGCAGAGACGCTTGTTTTTTATGCATAATCTGGCAACACTAGCAGAGCGGGGGGAAAGGGGAAAATAAAGAAATGACACATACAAACTGGCTGCAGTGCAGCAGACTTGGACGAAAGGAGAAAAAAAATACCAGCTCCATTCTCTGGCAGCAGTAAAAACTGAACAGACTGGGACTTCCGGTCTGGACGCCATGGCGACTGCAGCTTAACACTGAAGTTCTCAGACCCAATCCAGGATAACACCTTGAAAATCAAACTTAACGGATTTTTGGAGGAGTGAAAATCAAAAGACAAAATCATCATGTCTAAAGGAAAACAGAAGAAACTGAAATTCTCCAGGCCAGGACACGTATCGGCCGGAGAATCCGAACTGGAAGATCTCCGTCCAGAAGATGAGGAACTGGTGATAGCTAACAAAAGGGTTAGCCTGAAATCACTATTTGAGGAGCTACGACGATTTCGCCGAGATGTTACGGCCGAATTTCGGGAATTCAGAGAAGAATTGAAAAGGACAAACAGCAGAGTGGACCAGGCCGAGAACCGAATCTTGGAAACAGAGGATCGAATAAAAGTGCTCGAAGATTCTGTGCTAGACCTACGCAAAAGACAAGCAGCTATAGAGGCTAAGCTAACCGACCAAGAAGGAAAACAAAGAAGAGACAACATAAGAATTCATGGTCTGATAGAAGGAACCGAAAATGGTTTTAACTCAATGGCAGAATGCGTGGAATCCTTACTAAGAGAGAAATTGGATATTCCACAAACCACCGACTTGAAGATAGAAAAGGCACATCGTTCATTAGCCGCTAGGCCGGCGGCGGAAGCGCCCCCACGTTCGGTGTTGGTAAGATTTTCCAATTTCAAAATAAAACAAGAGGTTGTAAGACTGGCCTGGCAGAAAAAAGGATTTATGCACCAGGAGAGAAAAGTCTACGTGGAACACGATTACGCCCCGGAGGTCCTTAAAAAGCGCAGGGAATACAATGACGCGAAAAAGGTGTTAAGAGAGAAGAAATTGCGCTTTCAGACACCATTTCCTGCGAAGTTAAGGGTCTTCTACGGCGATGAAACGTGTCTCTATAATTCGGCGGAAGAAGCAACAGCTGACATGGCGAAAAGAGGGCTCCCGGTAACGGTATTTAAACCCGCAGCAGACCCGAGTGAGAAGATCAAAGCGCAAACATGGACAACACAAAGACCTTCAAAATCCACGGACCAGCAGCGGGAAACCCAGCACCAGAGCGTCGCGGATAAACTATCCGTTTTCAGGTTGGAATAGCGACCTTTTTTTTTTTTTTTTTTCTTTTCTCTTGAATCAATCCGCACATCCAACCCGCCTCATACAAGGTAACAAACATTAAAGGAGATGCATATTCAGCATGTGGTAAAACATTTCATGGAACAATCATATTATGTTAAAATAGAAATGTGACAATAATCCACATGTTCTCCTCATACTAACAAATACTGTTTTTGCGTGAATGTTTGATGTGATGGGGGTGGGAGGGTGCACACAATTTCACAGGGTTTAGGCATAAAAGGAAAAAAAAAAAAAATCATTACAAGTTTGGATTGGGTTCTGAAACTCACGTTAAAAGCATGGGACTACTTTCAGTGGTAAGAGAGGGCCCTCAACACGTAACAGAGTTTGAGGAATTTCCCTCAGAGCCTTCACTCCATCAAGGCTCTTACAGGGTCTTTAAAAAGACCTCAGCTCAGGAAGTTCTTATGACAGCTTTTTGTTTTAAAGTTTTTTACACTATGTTCTTAATGTTTTTCTTGTTTTTAATGTTCTTTCAGTTTCTGAGTAGTACAAAAGAGGGCCATCACACAGTTATACTAAACAAAACAACACAATGGAGAAACAGGGTGTAACCAAAATAATTTCATATAATGTAAAAGGAATCCTGAATCCAGTTAAAAGATCCAAGATTCTAGGCAAAATGAAAAAAGACAAAGCAGGAATAATACTTTTACAAGAAACCCACCTAACAGACGTGGAACACAATAAACTCAGTAGACAAGGGTTTAAAATGATCTCTTCATCTTCATATAAATCAGGGAGGAGGAGGGGAGTAGCGACATTGATATCAACCAAAATTACATTTGAAAAAAAATCAGAACACAAAGATAAAGAAGGGAGATACAGTTTGGTAACTGGGCGGCTAGAGGGAGAAGATATCACCCTGCTGAATGTGTATGCTCCCCCAGGGGCTAACTGGAAATTTTATAAAAATGTATTCGACCTAATGATAACTAAAGCTCAAGGTTTAGTGATATGTGGTGGGGACTTCAATCTTAGACTGAATCCATACTGGGATGCTTCTGGTAATTCCCCACATCAAAATAACACCCAAAACAGGAAGACTCGGATGCTACTAAAAGAATTGGGAATCTGTGACGTGTGGAGGGAACTCAACCCCAGTGTAAAAGACTATACATTTTACTCAACTCCACATTCATCTTACTCAAGGATTGACTATTTTTTATGTTTAATAGAGACATTGGAAGAGTAAAAACATGTAAAATAGGACTGATGGATCTCTCCGACCTCAGTCCGATCTACATGGACTTAAATATCCAAAAATACACAAATAATACATTTTCTTGGAGGTTAAATTCAAATGTCCTGAAAGGACCATTGAAAGATGAATTGGAATCAGATATTCTCAGATATTTGGAAGATAACGATAATGGAGAAGTATCCCCTTTAATACTGTGGGATGCATGTAAAGCTGTAATAAGAGGAAAGATTATTGCAAAACTGGCAACCCAAAAGAAACTAAGACAAGAAAAACTATCCACATTAGAGTCAGAACTTAGGAACCTAGAAAAAGAACACAAAGGCAACACTCATTCTACTGACTCGCTCAAGATTAAGGAAATTAAAAACCAAATAAATGAGATCTACACAATAGAAATCCAGAAGAAACTTACATTTCTGAAACAAAAATACTATGAAGCAGGCAGTAAATCGGCAAAATTGCTAGCCTATAAATTGAGGAAACATCAAACAGAAAGAGCAATCTACAAAATCAGAGACCCAGTATCAAAGGAAATAAAATTCAGAATTCAGGATATTCTTAAAAACTTCGAGAATTACTATAAGAACTTATACTCCCACAAAAAACATAAAAACGCATCCGAGGCATTCCTAAACACATTAAACCTTCCCCAACTTACGGAGTCACAAAATAAAACACTACTGTCAGAAATACATCCTAAAGAATTGGAAAAAGCAATTATGAAACTTAAAGCTAACAAATCCCCAGGAGCTGATGGCTATACAGCAGAGTGGTACAAAACCTTTAAACAGCAACTATCTCCTCTCCTCCTGAAAACATTTAATTATGTCCTCCACACAGGGGAAATCCCCCCCTCCTGGAGAGAAGGGGTCATTGCAGTTATACCTAAACCTGAAAAGGATAAACTAGAGTGCTCCAACTACAGACCAATCAGTGTACTAAATCAGGACTATAAGCTTTTTACCATTATCCTTGCCAAAAGGTTAGAAAATATACTGACAGACCTAATTCATTTAGACCAAACAGGTTTTATAAGACAAAGACAGACACAAGACAACATTCGACGCACTTTACACATAATTCATCATATAAAAAAATATAACTTAAATGCAGTCATATTGGGATTAGATGCTGAAAAAGCATTCGATTCGGTTGACTGGTCTTTTCTATATAGAATCTTATCCAGTTTCAATTTTCATAACAACTTCATTAGAACTATACAGGCATTATATAAAAAACCAACAGCTAAAATAAGGATTAACGGTAATTTATCATCATCTTTTGAACTGGAAAGAGGATGTCGTCAGGGCTGCCCCCTGTCTCCACTGCTCTTTGCAATCTTCATAGAA